>CM022299.1:107169912-107769912 GCA_011799875.1 Thinopyrum elongatum
CCCGCTCGCCCTTCCACGTCGCCCTGCCGCCCCCCTCCCCTCCTCGCCATCCCCCACCCACACCGGCCCGCGCCGCCGCCCCAACCCCGTCCTTCGTATCCGCCGCCCCCTCCCCTGCCCCCCACACCCTCCCCCGACCTCCACCACGTCCCCCGCCGCCCTCTTCCACGTTTGTCAGCCGCGCCGCGGCCTTCCCCCCCCCCCCACCGGCGGCCGCCCCGCCCCGTCCGCGCTGTCTGTCCGGTCCTCCCCCCTCCACCGTGTCGCCGCCTTCCTCCACCGGTTTATTTGATTAGTTTTAGTTTTAGTTTTAGTTTATTTTAGATTAGTTTTTAGTTTTAGTTTATTTTAGATTAGTTTTAGTTTTAGTTTAGAAGAAGAATAGAATGAGAGGGTGGAAACAGGAGGAGGGATGAAGAAGAACAGAAAAGAAGAAGAAGAGAGGAAAAGGCGAAGACGACGAAGAAGAAGAAGAATCCTCCCCTCCTCTCGCTCCTCCCGCTCACCCTCCTCCGCCTCTCTCCCCTACCTCCCCCCTCCTCCCGCTTCTTTCTTCTCTCTATCTTCTCTCTCTCCTCCTCCTCCTCCTCCTCCGCCTCCTCCTCTCCTCCTCCTCCTCCTCCTCCTCCTACTCTCCTCCTTCCTCCTGCTCCCCTCCTCTCCGATCTTCTCCTCCTCCTCCTCCGCCTCCTCCATCCTCCTCTGCCCCCCTCCTCCTGCCTCCTCCCTCCTCCTCCTCTCCTCCTCCTCCTCCCCTCCTCCCTCCATCCTCCTTCCTAGGAAGGAGGATGGAGGGAGGAGGGGAGGAGGAGGAGGAGAGGAGGAGGAGGGAGGAGGCAGGAGGAGGGGGGCAGAGGAGGATGGAGGAGGCGGAGGAGGAGGAGGGAGAGATGGATGATGGAGGGGAGAGGAGGAAGGAGGAGAGTAGGAGGAGGAGGAGGAGGAGGAGGAGAGGATGGAGGCGGAGGAGGAGGAGGAGGAGAGAGTAGAGAAGATAGAGCAGAAGAAGAAGCGAGGAGGAGGGGGGAGGTAGGAGGAGAGAGGCGGAGCGAGGAGGTGAGCGGAGGAGCGGAGAGGAGGGGAGGATTCTTCTTCTTCTTCGTCGTCTTCGCCTTTTCCTCTCTTCTTCTTTTTTCTTTCTTCTTCATCCCTCCTCCTGTTTCCACCCTCCTCATTCTATTCTTCTTCTAAACTAAAACTAAAACTAATCTAAAATAAACTAAAACTAAAAACTAATCTAAAATAAACTAAAACTAAAACTAAAACTAATCAAATAAACCGGTGGAGGAAGGCGGCGACACGGTGGAGGGGGGAGGACCGGACAGACAGCGCGGACGGGGCGGGGCGGCCGCCGGTGGGGGGGGGGGGAAGGCCGCGGCGCGGCTGACAAACGTGGAAGAGGGCGGCGGGGGACGTGGTGGAGGTCGGGGGAGGGTGTGGGGGGCAGGGGAGGGGGCGGCGGATACGAAGGACGGGGTTGGGGCGGCGGCGCGGGCCGGTGTGGGTGGGGGATGGCGAGGAGGAGGGGGGGGCGGCAGGGCGACGTGGAAGGGCGAGCGGGCACCCTGACACCACACCCCGACCCCATATATATTTGTGTTGATCGGGTGTATTTTTATTATGTTCATGATTATGATACACTTAAATTATATACATATTATTATGTTCATGTCAAGTATCCAAAAAATTTATGTTGTACTAATTTCGTTTACTTTTTGTCATTGCAGGTGTTGACAGGATGGTGGGCAAGGGTCCAGAGCACCCCGAGCCTCCTGCGAGCGCTACTGGGAGGGGTGGTTGCATTATTGCAGCGCAGCCCCTCCGGAGAGCGGTGCAGGATGGTATGCAGACAGCTGTGGCGGGCGCTTCTTCTACGGCTGGGAAAGGTTGGGGGAGGACGAAGAAGGCTGGTAGAGGTGGACGTGGCAGTGGGAGAGGTAGGAAGGCTGCTACGCCTTCCTCGCCGCCACCCTCAGCTGATTTACCCGACCACAGGAGTGCTCCGTCTTACGTGGACCCTCGGACTCCGGTCCATGAGCCTCTGGTTGCTGATCCTTCGCCCCACCAGACTCGGGTCCTAGAGTCTTCGTCCCAGAAGAATCCGGTCACGGGGTCTTTGTCCCAGGTCCCGGAGTCTTCGTCCCAGAAGACTCCGATCCCGGAGTCTTCTTCCCACAAGACTCCGGAGGCTAGTGGCTCGGAGGATGGTAGCAAGGAAACCTTTTCAGAAGATAGCTACAGCGACGACGAGCTGGTTGAGAAGGGCAAGAAGGTCTACAAGCGTGGCTGTACAAAGCTCCCGCCCGTGCCGAAGACCCCCGACCAGAGGTGGTTGATTGCGCCTAAAGGGTTGAAGTAAGTGCATTTACTATTTTTTAACCTTTTGCCTTCATGTTCCTTCAAATTAATATCTAATGTGTTGGCCTTGTCATACTGCAGGGGCTGGGTACACCCCCGTGGTTCCCGTAGGCCCAACCAGGTCCTTGGTGTGCTTTGCCGGCAGCACTTCCCTGGGTGCGTCACGTTGCCCGGTGAGGGTCAGGTTCCACAGCTAGCACTGACCTGGGAGCTGTACTCGGTTGCCCCGGCCCCGCCGGAGGTGAGGGTCGACGGTGTCTTGTGCGAGACAGTGGCCGACATTGTGTTCCGTCGGTTTTGGGTAATTTCTCCTTTACGGAATTAAAAATCAAGAGTACCTAGTGATTGTACTAATCAATGTTCTCTTGTTTGATTGCAGACCTTCTACAGGGTTTCAGAGGGAGAGCAGGAGGCCGCGTGTATGGTTGTCGAAAACGAGTGCAAGTGCCTACTTCAGAACTTAAGGCACGAGGCTCGAGTGCAGGCCGTTCGAGACTGCTACGCCTCGAAGGGTATTAGGAGGGGCAAGCAGAAGTGTCGCGGCAAGTTTCTGAGTAAGGAGAAGTACATGCAGGTAATTACCTATTCTTAAGGCCTTGAACTTAGTTTTCTTGATTTGATTCGTAGGCGTAGTGCTGAAATTTCTCTTGACTCACTTAGGTGCCCCTGAGATGGTGTGTGGATAAGATGGACTGTTGGGAGGCGTTGGTGGATGCGTGGTGCTCTGCCCAATGGAAAGTCGAACACCAAAGGGACAAGGATAAGCACGACCAAATAGAAGGTGTGCCACACCATCAAGGGAGCTCCAACCTGTTTGAGTACGGGGATAACTGGGTATGTGGTTTGCTACATGATTCATGCAATTCATTCTTCATGCTAGATAGTTCATTTATGACATATTTAGCTCTAAAATGATATAATAACCTTAGATAGCTCTATAAAATGACTTAATATGCTTTAGTCAGTTAAAAAATGGCATAACTACCTTTGATAGCTCAATAACGACCTAAACTAATCTTAGCTAGTTCATTCATGACATAATTAGCTCTAAAATGACATAATAACCTTAGATAGCTCTATAGAATGCCTAAATATGCTATAGTTAGCTCTAAAATGACATAATAACCTTGGATAGCTCAATAATGACATAATTAGCATACTTTGGTCAAAAATGGCATAATAATCTTGGTTACCTCGAAAATGACCTAAACTTAGCTTATTTTCCTCGAAAATGACATAATAACCTTTCTTAGCTCCAAAATGACCTATTTACATAGCAATATCATTCTTCATGCTAGCTTGAGGCCTTAACTAATATTTTGTTCCTCTCTCTCGGGCGCACCACCACAAGAAGCCTGTGCCAGGTCTGTTCGACCTCTATGGCATGGCCCATATGGCCCCGTACAAGAAGGCCAAGCCATTCACAGAGTCTGATCTAGATGATGCAGAGAACTTCACCAACAAGACCTCCCACCACAAGCTTGTGAAGTACAGACACGAGGGGAAGGCGAGGAAAGGGGAGGACTTTAACCCGAGCCAGGATCCTTTTGATACAGAGCTGGTGATGATATCTGGTGGCGGGAGGTCCCATGGCTCTCTAGCCATTGGTGATGGACTGATATGTTGTCCTAAGACTCTCCCGCAGATCAAGAAGCGCCTGAGTAGCTCTGATCCTGAGATAATGCCTCGTGCACAGCCCACGGAGATCGCATGGCAGTTAGTTATACGGACTCTCTCACCTTTCCTCCATTACATTGTGTGTGCGTCCGTCGATGATTACAATGCTAACGAGGAGTGGTGTGTTGCAGGCTATTGTTGAGAAAGAGATATTGAAGACGAAGGAGCTTCTGGAGGAGGCAAAAAGGGAGGCACAAAGGGAGGCGGCGGAGAGGGAGAGGGAGATGGAGGAGAAGACGGCTAAGCTGTTGGAGGAGGAGAGGAATCGGAATGACAGCGCTAACCGGGCCCTATACGAGCTCATCATGGTACATTTCTCGTGCATATTAGCCCAATCATGCACGTAATGTTCGCATTACTATCTAATATGACTGACTCGTGACAACCAAATGTGCAGAGCTTGTGTGAGAAAAACGGTTAGGCCCCTCCGCCGATGCCCCAGATTGCTCCGGCGACCATGGTGAGTTTGATTTGAATGGTCGTTGCTTACTACTATTCACATTTCAGTTTGTGAACTTGCTAACGAGACATTATGGGAAATGATCTTTGGTGCAGCATGGCTCCCGACAAGCATTGACCACTCCTTCTGCCAATGCCGGAACCCCGACCGGTCCTTCACCTCCGTCTGGCACTGGCGCAGCCCCGACCATTCCTACATCTCTGTGATAACGGTATTTTTCTTCTTAATTAGTGTGTTTAGTCCATTTATGACATAATTTAGCCTATTTAGTCCACAAATGACATAATAAGATGAAGAAAATCAAGGAAGAGGAAGGAAAGAAGGATCTTCTTCTTCTTCTTCTAGTCTTCTTCTTCTTCTCCTTCTTCTTCTTCTTCTTCTTCTTCTTCTTCTTCTTCTTCTTCTTCTTCTTCTTCTTCTTCTTCTTCTTCTTCTTCTTCTTCTTCTTCTTCTTCTTCTTCTAGTTTTCTTCTTCTTCTTCTCCAAAATGAAGTTAGCTCTAAGTTATATCAAAAATGGCATAATATGCTTAGTTAGGTCAAAAATGGCATAATTAGCTAGGTAAGCTCAAAAATGGCATTTTTCTTCTTATTTAGCCTATTTAGTCCATTTATGACATTATTTAGCCTATTTAGTCCACAAATGACATAATAAGATGAAGAAAATCAAGGAAGAGGAGAAAAGAAGGAATAGGAAGAAAAGAAGAAGAAGAAGAAGACTTCTTCTTCTTCTTCTTCTTCTTCTAGTTTTCTTCTTCTTCTTCTTCTCCAAAATGAAGTAAGCTCTAAGTTATATCTCATAATATGCTTAGTTAGGTCAAAAATGGCATAATATGCTTAGTTCACTCAAAAATGGCACAATTAGCTAGGTTAGCTCCATTTTACCTAATTATGCTTACTTCTTCTTCTTCTTCATTTTCTTCTTCTTCTTCTGATTCTAGTCTTCTTCTTCTAACTTTCTTGTTTCCATTTTGCAGATTTAATTCACTATGTGCAACTTGTTATATGGATGCATGGAACAATGTGTTGGATGAACATTGTGATATGTAATATGTATATATGGATGGAACTATGTTTCTTATGTATACATGTATGTTGTCATGGATGGAGATAGATATGTATATGTATATCTGTGTGTTGGATACATCATATATGTATATCTGTGTGTGGCTGTGAAAAAAATATATATGTATATCTGTGTTTGAAACCCTGTCAAATTAAATGGATTCAAATAAAAACAGGGGATACATAGCCTCTTTGCTGTCTGCTAGCGGACAGCAAAGAGATTTGCCTTCCGCTAGTAGATGGCAAAGAGGACACGTGGCAGCTACCTGTGAAACCTGGGAACACTGGCTGCCTATTTGGGTACTTTGCCGTCTGCCAGCGGATGGCAAAGATTCAAATCACTTTGCCGTCTGCCAGCGGACGGCATAGCTGGCCACGTGGCAGCTTCCCAGTACTGCCTAGCTGAGCTGTTTGCCGTCTGTCAGCGGACGGCAAAGGCTTTGACTCTTTGCTGTCCGCTGGCAGACGACAAAGAGCGCCGTTAATCCCCTAACGGCTCTCACGCCACCGCACTGCCGTCCGTTGTCTTTGCCGTCTACTGGCCTCGGATGGCGGACGGCACAATCCTTTGCCGTCCGTTTCAAGGAAGCGGACGGCAAAGAAGGCCTTTGCTGGCACATGTTCAGCCGGAAAGTTTGCCGTCTGCTGGCGGACGGCAAAGATGTTTGTCGTCCGTGATCCATGCCTTTACCGTCCGCCATGGCGGACGGCAAAGAAGCTGATTCCAGTAGTGTTATGCATATTATTGTGGACTAACCCGTTTCTCTTATTTTATTTTCCTGAGTGTCTCAGGGGCTGGCTAGACTACCCCGGGCATTCGGTTTTATTTTCAAGACCTCTTTGTGGCGTCCCTCGAGTTCACAGGCGGTCTATCACGCCACTACTCTTGTGGATACCCGATTGGCATTTCTCTTCAAGACCGACCGTGGTGTCACTTTGACACCCGACTGGCATTTCTTTTCAATACCTCTCGTGGTGTCGCTTGGATTCTCGGGCGGTCCTGTCTCGCCCGATTCTCCTTTTAGACACCCAGTTGGCATTTCTCTTATTTTCTGAATGTCACCTGGGCCGGCTACACTACCCGTGACATTCGTTAGCTTCTATTTTTATTAAGCTTGATTATGACTAACATGCTATATCTACTTCCGTATCATTTTGTTATTATCATGTCATGTCTATGAATTTAGTCAGCATGAGCATTTAGTTGGATCCAACATGAGCATATGCATTCGTTATATCTTTCGTTCATTATGTTTGCGAGTACATTCAAACGTACTCATAGGCTTGTCCCTGGCTATTGTCTTGGCCAGATCATGTTTCAGAGAGGAGCACCACGAAGCCCCCGGAACCTAGGAATTGGAGATAGCAGCCACGTGAGATAGGAGTTATCCAAGTCAGCTATTCCTGTGGGAATGGAGTCCCATCAGCGTTGGAGATCCACGAGTCGCTTCCGCCATCCACCACTAGAGATCCCTGTTATATTCATTGGACCTCATGGTCTTGTACTCAATTTCTTGTAATTGCCTGGAATTCTGTATCAAGAAGGTGTCCACCAGCAACAGTAATCTTGGGGCTGGTGATGACACGAGGGTCATTTGCTGGGATTTCATGTCCTGGTAAATCCGGCCCCGACAGACTTGGTATTAGAGCCAGGCTGACCATTGGCTAATCCTATCTTAGCCTGGTCGCTATCTCTAGGTTTCCACACCATTCACATCCTTTCCTGTCCACAGTCAAGCCCGTCCTATCCGATAACCGAACAGTGGCCAGCCGACATCTCCACAGTCGGTGCCCAAACTATCAACCTAGCCCATAGGTTGTATGCCTGTAGCCGACACCTAAGTTGTCCCATCCGCAAGCGTGCGATGGAAGACTCCCCTGGCTTATAAGATAAGCCTTGCCTTGACTCAGCACATCACAGCCTTCACTCGCAGCTTGATATCCGAAACCCCAAGATGTACGGCCCCATCGTGCACCACGAGACCACCATAGTCGAGCTTGAAGGATTTGTAGCCATCCTCGCCAATCTCACTCGGTGAGCTTTTGGCATGGAAGAGCCGCCGGAGTATGTTGTGTACCAGGAGCACACGAGTGATTCCATCCATCACTTCTGGGCCACAGTGCACATCTATGGCAGGAACATCAGATCGGAGCGTCCCTACCGGTTCACCGGGAGGACGACCTCCGACGAGCCCCAAGCCATCCAACTTGCAGCCCGAGAGGCTGTAGTTCATCTTCGGCATCTGTCGCCGAGGGTTAACTGCCGCCCTTTCTACTACTACCCTAGCCGTGAAGGCTATGGTAGACCGACCCAAGTCGCCAATGGAGACCAAGAGTCGGATCCTTCTCTGGTGCAACTGGTGCGCTACCTGAGAGCGCAAGAGGCACTGTTCGATCAGGTCACTTTTGACCTGAATGAGACCCGCAGGACGCTCGCTCTCCTGACCCCGGCAAGAAGTGAAGCTGCACCCGACACCAACACCCCGATAGTGCTGCTTGGGAGGCCAGTTGAACCCCCAAGGTCTGCCCCTGTCGTCCACCCGGGCAATGCATTCGTTTCCCCGGATGAACTCCGTCGTCTCTTGGGGATTTTCTCCAACGGGACTGTAGCCACTACACCCCACATGGGTCATCATCGCTACCCCAACCCTGCAGCCCCTCATTCCACTCCAGCCAGCTCTGACACCGAAGCCCACAGAGAGGCCTCGACAACCACAAGACGCGCCCGGCTAGATGTCAAACGAAGTGGACTGAGTCCACTAGAGTGGTCATCGAGTCCCCTATAATCTTGTTGCCCTTTAGATCCCACCCTCATGTTGTAGACGACCGCAAGTATGTTAGTTATAGTATCTGGCGCTAGTTTGCGTGATGCAACCTTTGTATTGTATTTTAGGGCGTATGACATAAGTGCATTGCTATATTTGCATTCTGCATATGATTGTTTGTTGTGATATGCATTTAGTTCCTCCGCCCTTAAAAAATCTCGAGGACGAGATTTTTCTTAAGGGGGGTAGGTGTTGTAACACCCCAAAAATATTTCTTTTGGATTTTTCAAAATCTTTTCCTTAAAAAACAATACCTTGAAATATTTTTGGTCTTATTCTCTTTCTAGTTCCTCTGTTCTGAAAATTATTTTAATTTTCAACAGGCTTTCAAAATTTTTGAATGGTTCTGTTTTGGGTGAATTATTGATTGGGTAATTATTTTTGAGGGATCAAAAATATTTTTCTTCTAGAAAAGTTTTGGATAATTAAAATTTATTTCAAGAATATGGCCTTTTCACACCCCCTAGCACATCCAAAATCCTTCCAACAATTTTTCTGCAACTCCTAAATAATTCCACAAGTCATTCTCACATTCTAGGACAGTACCCAACTCTCCCACCCCACAAAATTATTTTTCATATTTTAAATAAATTCCAAAGTTGGAATTGTTATATTCATGGTTTCTTAGAATTACAAATGAACTATATTATCTACAATTCTCCTGCTCCCACCAAAATTATCCTAGCAACTAGATGGTACCTGAAACCCATTTCACCAAAAACTTTGGGTTCCATAGTTCAAAATTTTCAAAATTCAATCAATTCAAATTTGGACCAAAAACAGATTCCTTGCCCAAAACCTATTTTTTAAATGCTCCAAAAATTCTGAAACTATGCCAAACCCATTTTTGAGCATTAATACCTTACCACAAAAATCCACAAAAATTTCTAAAATCCCTAGCACCATCTGTCAGTGCATCATACACATGAGGTTGCACTGTTCATGCCTGACTGAAATGCAGTTAACTGAATTTTCTTCAGTTGACAGTAGCGATCGGTGCCGTGCACCCCTCCCCTTCCTTCTCAACCACGGCGTCGCCGTTGCCCATCAATGCACCGACTCCGTGGCCCACTTCCCAGCCTCTCCTCGCCGGTGAGCTGTCGGCAAGCCGGTGCACCTGTCCCCGTGCATATCCATGGCGGACCGAGCGGAGCCGCCTTGGCCATCGACCACCATCACTGTGCCGCACCAATCCACCTACCTGCTCCATGCATCGCCTCTCTCCGCGCCCTCGTACGCCGTCCACGCCGCTCTGGCCCCGCCTGGCAGTCGCCGGAGTTGGCCATCGCCGCCGCACCCGTACGGGAGCTCCACCACGGGGGAGATGGATAGAGCTCGAAGGCCGTTGTGCTGGCGCTTCGAGAAGACTCCCCCAACCTCACTAATAACCACCATCCAAGCCAACCGCCCCTAACCTACCTCGCCGGCGGAATTAACTCTGGCGTAATCCGAACCCCGTCGGACTGCCTCGAATCGCCTATAAAAGGTACCCCCAAGCCCCGACGATCACTCACTCCAACCCCACGCCTTCCCAATTGTGTCCCCACGCCCCTCCCCTACCTTCGGGAGGATTTCTTCTCCACCTCCGGCCACCCGATCCGCGGCTGCAACCGAGAAGGTTCCGACACCATAACTCCACCTCCACCGTTAAAACTCCACCAGTAGCCTCCTAGCACTCCGTCACATCGGAACCGCACGTCAATTTGACGGCTGTCGGCCTCCCCGACGAGATCCAACTCCACCCAAAACGTCGTCCGCCGCCGTCGACCTCGCCGTCGCTCCGGTGCTCGCCGGCGACCAACTCCACCACCCACCGACGCGGAACACCTCCCGGAGCACGCTCATATCCTCGTCGCCCTCTAAAACACCGGTGATCACCGCCGGTGACCATCGCTCCCTCTCTGTGCACGCACGCGAGGCGCGTTCGAATTTCAAACCTGACGGGTGGGGCCCGCCCGTCAGTGTTTTATCCTTTTCTGTTATTTTCGAAAGTGTCTTCTGCCTTAGTACGTTTTCTAAGCTGGAAAATGTATTCCGGTCCGAGGCGTTTTCTTTTAATACAGTAGGGACCCGGTAGTAGTTATTTTATTTATAGAGAGGTCCCTGGTTTTAAAACCTTTCTAACTTCTTAACCACAAGTACAAACGACTTGATTCTTTTTTTGAAATTCTTATTTTTCTCTCTAGTTTTTTTTAGTATTTATTTAAAATTATTTTGAGACAAGTTTTTGTACTGCGATGAAATTTTTATTTGAGTTTGAATTTGAATTTTTCAGAAAATAAGAGGGGAACTTTGTCGGGAATTTTGAAGGGTTTTTCCCCTGACTACTTTGGACAAGGCAAGCATGTTGAACCCGGGATATGATGATTGCATTTGCATGACTGCACTAGTTTTGAGTTTGCACCATATGAAAAGCATACCGCAAGTACATGCATGCAGGGTCTTGTATATTTTCTCTTACATGCATTCCACTCAAGTTTTGACATGCAGAAAGATTGTGAGAAACCAGGAGTGTACTCCTGCCTTGGACATGCCGGTGGGCACGGGCCTTGTTTTGACACGGTGGTGTCACATGACATATGTGGAATACACCGGTGATAATAAGTAACACCTCCTGAGTCGGCCTAGATCGAGTCTTGTTCCGTTACACCTAGCTGGATACCGTGCTGCCACGAGTCCTTCCGCAAGGAAGGTACGGCTTAGTAAGTTGTTAACCCCTGTCCAGGTACACACCACATAGAGGGCCACGATGAGGGTTTCCATGGCCATGGACTAAATCCTGTCATCGGGTGAGGGGGCATGGGTGTTACCGGTCTTACCCGAGAGGGGGTCCCCCCTTGGAATCCGCGCGTATTAATAGTGATCCCATGCTACTCAAGATTGTTGTTTCCCCGACATAGAGTTTTTCTGAAACGATGCTTTGGGTGATTCCTGGCATCCGGACGGTTGTTCTGGTGTGTGCTGGTCAGGTGTGTTTTCAACCCAAAGACCGTAATGGGAATTAGTCAGTGTCACGGTACGGACTAAGGAAATCCCATACACGTGGGTAAAGAGTACACCCTCTGCAGAGTTTAAACCTATTCGAATACCCATTGTCCACTGTCAAGGGCGTTGGCAGGGTGGATCAAGTGTCGGTCCCGGTGTCGGTCTCCGGAGGAAATAATTATAATATGCCTGAAATATTTTGCAGCATAATTTTGACACCCTGATGCTACCATGAATATCTTGCTATGCTTATCAATATTATTATGGTTATGCATATTATTGTGGACTAACCGTTTCTCTTATTTTATTTTCCTGAGTGTCTCAGGGGCTGGCTAGACTACCCCGGGCATTCGATTTTATTTTCAAGACCTCTTCGTGGCGTCCCTCGAGTTCATAGGTGGTCTATCACGCCATTACTCTTGTGGATACCTGATTGGCATTGCTCTTCAAGACCGACCGTGGCATCACTTTGACACCCGACTGGCATTTCTTTTCAAGACCTCTTGTGGCGTCGCTTGGATTCTCGGGCGGTCCTGTCTAGCCCGATTCTCCTTTCAGACACCCGGTTGGCATTTCTCTTATTTTTTGAATGTCACGTGGGCCGGCTAGACTACCCGTGACATTCGTTAGCTTCTATTTTTATTAATCTTGATTATGACTGACATGCTATATCTACTTCTGTATCATTTTGTTATTTTCATGTCATGTCTATGAATTTAGTCAGCATGATCATTTAGTAGGATCCAACATGAGCATATGCATCCGTTATATCTTTTGTTCGTCATGTTTGTGAGTACATTCAAACGTACTCACAGGCTTGTCCCTAGCTATTGTCTTGGCCAGATCATGTTTCAGAGACGAGCACCAAGATGCCCCTGCAACCTAGGAATTGGAGATAGCAGCCACGCGAGATAGGAGTTATCCAAGTTAGTTGTTCCTGTGGGAATGGAGTCCCATCAGCGTTGGAGATCCACCAGTCGCTTCCGTCATCCACCACTAGAGATCCCTGTTATATTCATTGGACCTCATGGTCTTGTACTCTATTTCTTGTAATTGCCTGGAATTCTGTATCAAGAAGGTGTCCACCACCAACAGTAATCCTGGGGCTGGTGATGACACAAGGGTCATTTGCTGGGATTTCATGTCCTGGTAAATCCGACCCCGACAGACTTGGTATCAGAGCCAGGCTGACCATTAGCTAATCCTATCTTAGCCTGGTCGCTATCTCTAGGTTTGCACACCATTCACATCCTTTCCTGTACATAGTCAATCCCGTCCTATCCGATAACCGCACAGTGGTCAGCCGACATCTCGACAATCGGTGCCCAACCTATCAACCTAGCCCATAGGTTGTATGCCTATGGCCAACATCTAAGTTGTCCCATTCGCAAGCGTGCGATGGAAGACTCCGCTGGCTTATAAGAGAAGCCTTGCCTCAACTCAGCACATCACAGCCTTCACTCACAGCCTGATATCCGACACCCCAAGATGCTCGGCCCCATCGTGCACCACGAGACCACCGCAGCCGAGCTCGAAGGCTTTGTAGCCATCCTCGCCAATCTCACTCGGCGAGCTTTTGGCATGGAAGAGCCGCTGGAGTATGTTGTGTACCAGGAGCACACGAGTGATTCCATCCATCACTTCTGGGCCACGGTGCACATCTACGGGAGGAGCATCACATTGGAGCGTCCCTACCGGTTCACCGGGAGGATGACCTTCGACGAGCCCCAAGCCATCCAACTTGCAGCCCGAGAGGCTGTAGTTCATCTTCGGCATCTGTCGCCGAGGGTTAACTGCCCCCTTTCTACTACTACCCTAGCCGTGAAGGCTACTGTAGACCGACCCAAGTCGCCAATGGAGACCAAGAGTCGGATCCTTCTCTGGTGCAACTGGTGCGCTACCTGAGAGCGGAAGAGGCACTGTTCGATCAGGTCACTTTTGACCTGATTGAGACTCGCAGGACGCTCGCTCTCCTGACCCCGGCAAGAAGTGAAGCTGCACCCGACACCGACACCCCGATAGTGCTGCTTGGGAGGCCAGTTGAAACCCCAAGATATGCCCCTGTCGTCCACCCGGGCAATGCATTCGTTTCCCCGGATTAACTCCGTCGTCTCTTGGGGATTTTCTCCAACGGGACTGTAGCCACTACACCCCGCATGGGTCATCATCGCTACCCCAACCCTGCAGCTCCTTATTCCACTCCAGCCAGCTCTGACACCGAAGCCCACAGAGAGGCCTCGACATCCACAAGACGCGCCCGGCTAGATGTCAAACGAAGTGGACTGAGTCCACTAGAGTGGTCATCGAGTCCCCTATAATCCTGTTGCCCTTTAGATCCCACCCTAGTGTTGTAGACGATCGTGAGTATGTTTGTTATAGTATCTGGCGCTAGTTTGCGTGATGCAACCTTTGTATTGTATTTTAGGGCGTATGACATAAGTGCATTGCTATGTTTGCATTCTACATATGATTGTTTGTTGTGATATGCATTTAGTTCCTCCGCCCTTAACAAATCTCGAGGACGAGATTTTTCTTAAGGGGGGTAGGTGTTGCAACACCCCAAAAATAATTCTTTTGGATTTTTCAAAATCTTTTCCTTAAAATAAAATACCTTGAATTATTTTTGGTCTTATTCTCTTTCTAGTTCCTCTGTTATGAAAATTATTTTAATTTTCAACTGGGTTTCAAAATTTTTGAATGGTTCTGTTTTGGGTGAATTATTGATTGGGTAATTATTTTTTAGGGATCAAAAATATTTTTCTTTTAGAAAAGTTTTGGATAATTAAAATTTATTTCAAGAATATGGCCTTTTCACTCCCACTAGCACCTCCAAAATCCTTCCAACAATTTTTCTCCCACTCCTAAATAATTCCACAAGTCATTCTCACATTCTAGGACAGTACCCAACTCTCTCCCACCCCACAAAAATATTTTTCATATTTTAAATAATTTCCAAAGTTGGAATTTGTTATATTCATGGTTTCTTCGAATTACAAAGGAACTATATTATCTACAATTCTCCTGCTCCCACCGAAATTATCCTAGCAACTAGATGGTACCTAAAACCCATTTCACCAAAAACTTTGTGTTCCATAGTTCAAAATTTTCAAAATTCAATCAATTCAAATTTGAACCAGAAACAGATTCCTTGCCCAAAACCTATTTTTAAATGCTCCAAAAATTCTAAAACTATGACAAACCCATTTTTGAGCATCAATATGTTACCACAAAAATCCACAAAAATTTCTAAAATCCCTAGCACCATCTGTCAGTGCATCATACACATGAGGTTGCACTGTTCATGCCTGACTGAAACTCAGTTAACTGAATTTTCTTCAGTTGACAGTAGCGATCGGTGCCGTGCACCCCTCCCCTTCCTTCTCCACCACGGCATCGCCGTTGCCCATCAATGCCCCGACTCCCTGGCCCACTTCCCAGCCTCTCCTCACCGGTGAGCTGTCGGCAGGCCGGTGCACCTGTCCCCGTGCATATCCATGGCGGATCGAGCGGAGCCGCCTCGGCCACCGACCACCATCACTACGCCGCACCCCTCCACCTACCTGCTCCACGCATCGCCTCTCTCCGCGCCCTCGCACGCCGTCCATGCCGCCCTGGCCCCGCCTGGCAGTCGCCGGAGTTGGCCATCGCCGCCGCACCCGTACGGGAGCTCCACCACGGGGGAGATGGATAGAGCTCGAAGGCCGTCATGCTGGCGCTTAGAGAAGACTCCCCCAACCTCACTGATTACCACCGTCCAAGCCAACCGCCCTAACCTACCTCGCCAGTGGAATTAACTCCGGCGTAATCCGAACCCCGCAGGACTGCCTCGAATCGCCTATAAAAGGGACCCCCGAGCCCCAGCGATCACTCACTCCACCCCCATGCCTTCCCAATCGAGTCCCCACGCCCCTTCCCTACCTCCGGGAGGCTTTCTTCTCCACCTCCAGCCACCCGCTCCGCCGCTGAAATCGAGAAGGTTCCGACACCATCACTCCACCTCCACCGTTAAAACTCCACCAGTAGCCTCCTAACACTCCATCATGTTGGAACCGTGCGTCAATTTGACGGCTATCGGCCTCCCCGACGAGATCCAACTCCACCCGAAACACCATCCGCCGCCGTCGACCTCGCCATCGCTCCAGTGCTCGCCGGCGACCAACTCCACCACCCACCGACGCGGAACACCTCCCCGAGCACGCTCATATACTTGTCACCCTCTAAAACGCCGGCGATCACTGCTGGTGACCATCGCTCCCTCTCTGTGCACCCGCGCGAGGCGCGTTCGAATTTCAAACCTGACGGGTGGGGCCCGCCCGTCAGTGTTTTATCATTTTCTGTTATTTTCGAAAGCGTCTTCTGCCTTAGTACGTTTTCTAAGCTGGAAAACATATTCCGGTCCAAGGCGTTTTCTTTTAATACAGCAGGGACCCGGTAGTAGTTATTTTATTTAGAGAGAGGTCCCTGGTTTTAAAACCTTTATAACTTCTTAACCACAAGTCCAAACGACTTGATTCTTTTTTTGAAATTCTTATTTTTCTCTCTAGTTTTTTTAGTATTTATTTAAAATTATTTTGAGACAAGTTTTTCTACTGTGATGAAATTCTTATTTGAGTTTGAATTTGAATATTTTAGAAAAGAAGAGGGGAACTTTGCCGGGAATTTCGAAGGGGTTTTCCCCTGACTACTTTGGACAAGGCAAGCATGTTGAACCCGAGATATGATGATTGCATTTGCATGACTGCACTAGTTTTGAGTTTGCACCATATGAAAAGCATACCGCAATTACATGCATGCACGGTCTTGTATATTTTCTCTTACATGCATTACACTCAAGTTTCGACATGCAGAAAGATTGTGAGAAACCAGGAGTGTACTCCTGCCTTGGACGTGCTGGTGGGCACCGCCCTTGTTTTGACACGGTGGTGTCACGTGACATATGTGGAATACACCGGTGATAATAAGTGACACCTCCTGAGTCGGCCTAGATCGAGTCTTGTTCCGTTACACCTAGCTGGATACCGTGCTACACGAGTCCTTCCGCAAGGAAGGTACGGCTTAGTAAGTTGTTAACCCCTGTCCAGGTACACACCACATAGAGGGCCACGATGAGGGTTGCCATGGCCATGGACTAAATCCTATCATCGGTCAGGGGGCATGGGTGTTACCGGTCTTAGCCGAGAGGGGGTCCCCCCTTGGAATCCGCGCGTATTAATAGTGATCCCATGCTACTCGAGATTGTTGTCTCCCCGACTTAGAGTTTTTCTGAAATGATGCTTTGGGTGATTCCTGGCATCCGGACGGTTGTTCTGGTGTGTGCTGGTCAGGTGTGTTTTCAACCCAAAGACCGTAATGGGAATTAGTCAATGTCACGGTACAGACTAAGGAAATCCCATACACGTGGGTAAAGAGTACACCCTCTGCAGAGTTTAAACCTATTCGAATAGCCATTGTCCATGGTCAAGGGCATTAGCTGGGTGGGTCAAGTGTCGGTCCCGGTGTCGGTCTCCGGAGGAAATAATTATAATATGCCTGAAATATTTTGCAGGATAATTTTGACACCCTGATGCTACCATGAATATCTTGCTATGCTTATCAATATTATTATGGTTATGCATATTATTGTGGATTAACCCGTTTCTCTTATTTTATTTTCCTGAGTGTCTCAGGGGCTGGCTAGACTACCCCGGGCATTCGGTTTTATTTTCAAGACCTCTTCGTGGCGTCCCTCGAGTTCACAGGCGGTCTATAATGCCACAACTCTTGTGGATACCCGATTGGCATTTCTCTTCAAGACCGACTGTGGCGTCACTTTGACACCCGACTGGCATTTCTTTTCAAGACCTCTCGTGGCGTCGCTTGGATTCTCGGGCAGTCCTGTCTCGCCCGATTCTCCTTTTAGACACCTGGTTGGCATTTCTCTTATTTTCTGAATGTCACGTGGGCTGGCTAGACTACCCGTGTCATTCGTTAGCTTCTATTTTTATTAAGCTTGATTATGACTGACATGCTATATTTACTTTCGTATCATTTTGTTATTATCATGTCATGTCTATGAATTTAGTCAGCATGAGCATTTAGTAGGATCCAACATGAGCATATTCATTCGTTATATCTTTTGTTCATTATGTTTGCGAGTACATTCAAACGTACTCACAGGCTTGTCCCTGGCTATTGTCTTGGCCAGATCATGTTTCAGAGAGGAGCACTACGAAGCCCCCGCAACCTAGGAATTGGAGATAGCAGCCACGCGAGATAGGAGTTATCCAAGTCAGCTGTTCCTATGGGAATGGAGTCCCATCAGCGTTGGAGATCCACGAGTCGCTTCCGTCATCCACCACTGGAGATCCCTGTTATATTCATTGTACCTCATGGTCTTGTACTCAATTTCTTGTAATTGCCTAGAATTCTGTATCAAGAAGGTGTCCACCCGCAACAGTAATCCTGGGGCTCGTGATGACATGAGGGTCATTTGCTGGGATTTCATGTCCTGGTAAATCCGGCCCCGACACAAAAGATATATCAACTGAATCAATATAATAACCCATTGTCATCACGGGTATTCATATGCAAGACATATATCAAGTGCTCTCGAATCCATAAAAATATTCAATCCGATAAAACGAAATCTCAAAGGGAAAACTCAATTCATCACAACAAGATAGAGAGGGAGAAACACCATATGATCCAACTATATTATCAAAGCCCGCGATACATCAAGATCGTGCCATCAAGAACATGAGAGAGAGAGATGAAACACATAGCTACTGGTACAAACCCTCAGCCCCGAGGGTGGACTACTCCCTCCTAATCATGGTGGCCATAGGGATGATGAAAATGGCCACCGGTGATGATTTCCCCCTCCGGCGGAGTGCCGAAATGGGGTCTAGAATGGTTTTCGTGGCTGCAGAGGCTTGCGATAGCGAAACTTCTGATCTAGGGTTATTTTTGGGGGGTTTCTGTATTTATAGGAATTTTTGGCGTTGGTTTCACGCGAAGATGGGCCTCGAGGTGAGCACAATCCACCACGCCTCGGGTTGGGCTCCAGGCACGCCCTGGTGGGTTGTGCCCTCCTCGTGGCTCTTCTGGCCCTCCCACAAAGCTTCGGGGGTCTCTTTTGTTCCAAAAAAAGTCATCAAAAAGTTTCAGCTCATTTGGAGATCTTTCATTTCTGCACAAAAACAACACCACGGTAGTTCTGCTGAAAACAGCGTCAGTCCGGGTTAGTTCCTGCAAATCATACCAAAACCATATCAAATTGTTGTAAACATGGCATGAATACTTCATAAATTATAGATACGTTGGAGACGTATTGTTGGGGATATAGCTATTGGGTATGACCCGCCCAGAAGGGGCCGGGTCATGCCACTGGCGGTTCATAATGAAGAGGCCCAAGAAGAAGATGGCGGTTCACGAAGCAAGCTTACTGGAAGCCCAAGACCCAGAGGAGACTTGAGGCTCGTGGGCATAAACCGTTATATGTTTAACTTGAGCGTTAAGGAAAGTGTAGTTCTGTAACCGAGCCAGACACGTTGTGTATGAGCCGGCCGGGACTCTGTAAGCCGTCGGGCATCAACCTGTGTATATAAAGGGGTGACCCGGCGGCAGGTTAGGGCAAGAAAACAAGAAGTTGAGAACTAGGTCAAGAGTATTCACTCCCTGGTAATCGAAACCCAAGCAATACAACCTAAGGCAGGAGTAGGCCTTTACCTCGTTGTGAGGGGCCGAACCTGGGTAAACTCTATGTCCCTTGTCCCGTTTTAACCCCTTCAAGCTAACCTCATAGTGATGGCTCCACACCTAAGTCCTTCCACTAGGACATCTGCCGTGACAATTCCACGACAGTTGGTGCCCACCGTGGGGCCAGCGCACGGTGGTTTCGAGTTCTTGAAGGGCAGCTTCGCAGGGCTCAAGGGATACGCTGTGGGCCGGATGACTAAGAGTCATCGCGGCAAGCTCTACATCGATGACGAGGGTTGGGGCCCTGAGGCCGGCTCAATCGAGTACGGGTACCGGGTCCCCTTCGGCGGAATTCATGTCTTCATCGACAAGATTGGTGAATCGGAAGCTGAGCCGGACACCTGCGCTGACATCATCGAGACGGCTCAGCGCGCGCGACCCGCCAAGGTTCAAGCCGCCCCGAAGCATGTCTTTGTTGGCTTTACTCAAGGAGTAGATCTGGAAGGAGGATATGTGTCTGGTGGTGAGACGGCCATCTACTCTGACGGTGAGTCATCAACCAGCGAGACCAACTCAATGTATCAATTGCAAGACGGCCGGCTTGGGGGCTGTCCCGATGGTGACAGTATCCCGGACTCCTATGAGTCGCCGAACAGGGTCGCGATCTTCATTGCCGGTACACAGCCTGCTCTTGGTTCAACAACCGCCGCGGCTATGACCTCCAGCTCAACGGCTGCGGCGGCGGCTGGTGCTAGCGGTTCTGCCTGCCCGCCGGCTCAAGTTCTCACAGAATTGTTGGAAGCTTTGGCGACTCTAATGGGGGTGGAGATAACCCCGGACACTCAGCAACAACATAAGGTTGATGTGGTGAAGTTGCGAGATGAGATCGCTCAAGCGAAGGAGGAACTGGCGGCTGAGAACGCTAGGATAGCTACGGAGTGGGCTGCTTTGGACGCCCAGGCACAACGGATTCAGGCAGACTCCTTTCGGCTCACACTAGATCAGAACGCTTCAAACGAGATCATAAGGAGGAGGCACCAGAGTCGTCTACCCCCAGTTTATGAGGCAAGGAACCTCTTTAACACGCCCTAAGTAGGAACCAGTGACCCACCGGCGGTGAACCGGGCGGTCGAAGCACCTGTGACCGAAGTGCCGGTTCAGCCTCACTTGAATAATACTCCACTTCAGCATGTTCCGACACCTCCGGGTCATTATTCTAACCCTTTGGATAATATGATTGCTGCGGCAATGCGATTGGTGGCCCCACCAGTTGAAGGCAAGTCTCCAGTTGCGATAGAGACACGGAGGGCTAGAGAGCTTCTTCAGACGGCGTTGGATCAGCAGGCGGCTTATTCGTATAGTCGCGAAAGGATTCACTCAACCCCTCGGCCAAACCGGAGTTATAGCAGACATATTGAGTCGCCAGCGGTTTCAAGCAGTGAACAGTGACGTAACCAGCCTCGTGGGCATAACCCGGTGCGCGGTGGTGGTGATGCTCAGACCTTGGTCGATCAGGGCAGAGCGCGTCGGGAGGCTGAGCTGGTGGCTCAGCTAGTAGCTCAACAACCATCTTCGGTTTATCCATCAACTTCGATGGAGGCGGGTGTGACCTCCAGAACGTTGGGTGTGCCATGTTTAGTGCCGGCTCTGCGCAATGAGTGTTTGCCTAAGGATTTTAAGGGCCCTTGTAATGTGCCTAATTATACAGCGGATCAGCCCCTTGAAGCTTGGATCGAGAGCTATGAGATGGCTATGGAGATGCTGGATGTCAGTGATGCTGCATGTGCCAAGTATTTCACCATGATGTTGGATGGGCCGGCCCGTACTTGGTTGAAGAGCCTGCCCGCTAACTCCATTGGATCATGGGCAGAGTTGAAAAGGCGGTTTAATCAAAATTTTAAAGACACGTGCAAGCAGCCTATGTCGATTCTGGATTTGGATTCTTGTGTCCAAGGTGAAGGTGAGTCAACAACCAATTGGGTGTGCCGGATCTCAGCCATTATACACTCATCGGATAGTATTAACGCCGGTTCGGCAGTCCTGATGTTAGAGAAGAATTGTCGCTTCCTTCCCCTTAAGCAGAAATTGGGGCGGCTTAAGCGTAATTGCAATGATATGGGGGAGCTCATGGCAGCTCTCGTCAAGTATGCCGACTCTGATAGCACTAAAGATCCTGAGTCTGATGAGGAGAAGGCCGGGAAGGGGAAGAAGGGTGGCAATGCAAAGGGACAGCATAACACGGCGGGTCAAGGTGGTAATGGTAAACATAAAGTGGATGGCAGTTTAGACTTTGTAGCTAATACCAACACGCAGAGTAATAACCAACATGGGGCCCATGTCGATGTAGATTCTGGACACGTGGAGCCAAAATTTTAAAGACACGTGCAAGCAGCCTATGTCGATTCTGGATTTGGATTCTTGTGTCCAAGGTGAAGGTGAGTCAACAACCAATTGGGTGCGCCGGATCTCAGCCATTATACACTCATCGGACAGTATTAACGCCGGTTCGGCAGTCCCGATGTTAGAGAAGAATTGTCGCTTCCTTCCCCTTAAGCAGAAATTGGGGCGGCTTAAGCGTAATTGTAATGATATGGGGGAGCTCATGGCAGCTCTCGTCAAGTATGCCGACTCTGATAGCACTAAAGATCCCGAGTCTGATGAGGAGAAGGCCGGGAAGGGGAAGAAGGGTGGCAATGCAAAGGGACAGCATAACACGGCGGGTCAAGGTGGTAATGGTAAATGTAAGGCGGACGGCGGTTTAGACTTTGTAGCTAACACCAACACGCAGAGTAATAACCAATGTGGTGTGCCCTCTGGTATAGGGGGAATATTTGAGGATTTATAGTGCGAAGATTAGGGTTAGATGATCTATGGGGGGCCCACAAGCCCTGGGGGCGCCCCCCTGGGGCGCGCCCCTACGGCTTGTGGTCGCCTCATAGGGCTTCTCGCCTCCTCTCCAAGTCTTGTGGGTTTCTTCTGGTCCAAGAAAAAATCACCGTAAAGTTTTATTCCGTTTGGACTCCGTTTGGTATTGATTTTTTGTAAAAGACAAAAACAAGGAAAAAAACAGAAACTGGCACTGGGCCCTAGGTTAATAGGTTAGTCCCAAAAAATGATATAAAATAGCATATAAATGTATATAAAACATCCAAGATAGATAATATAATAGCATGGAACAATCAAAAATTATAGATACGTTGGAGACGTATCAGTTGGCACATACAAATTTATTTGAAACGGCAAGGAAATAACGCATATAGGTAGGTATGGTGAACTCATTTGGTACAACTTGGTTTAGGATTTGGATGCACAAGCAGTATTCCCGCTTAGTACAAATGAAGGCTAGCAAATAGATTGAGAAGCGACCAACCAAGAAATGAAAACGATCATAAACGAGCATTAAACATAACTAACATTGAATAATGCACCGTAAGTAGGATGTAACTTCATTGCATAACTATTGACTTTCGTGCTTCCATAGGGAATCACAAACCTTGGATATTAAAACTTTCATGCTTCCATAGGATATTAAACCATTTCTAATAACAAGCTCTCAAACAAATTTAAGTGAAGCATGAGAGCATAAATATTTATTCAAAAATTTCAACTATCAAAATAATATAAGTGAAGCATGAGAGCATATTTCTTCAAAAATTACCTAACTCTCAAATTAATATAAGTGAAGCATGAGAGTATTTCTTCAAAAAAATCTAACTCTCAAAATAATATATGTGAAGCATGAGAGTATTTCTTCAAAAAAATCTAACTCTCAAAATAATATAAGTGAAGCATTAGAGTATTTCTTCAAAATATAACCACCGCTGTGCTCAAAAAGAAATAAGTGAAGTACTAGAGCAATTCCCTAGCTCAAAAAATTTAAGTGAAGCACATAGAGCAATTCTAACAAATCAAAATATCATTATGGATCTCTCAAATAGGTGTGTCCAGCAAGGATGATTGTGACAAACTAAAAAGCAAAACAAGCAAAGACTCATATAATACAAGACGCTCCAAGCAAAACTCATGATATGTGACGAATAAAAATATAGCTCCAAGTAAAATTATCGATGGTCGTTAGAAGAAAGAGGGGATGCCTTCCGGGGCATCCCCAAGCTTAGTTGCTTGGGAGTCCTTGAATATTACCTTGGGGTGCCATGGGCATCCCCAAGCTTAGGCCCTTGCCACTCCTTATTCCTTCATCCATCGTGAACTCACCCAAAACTTGAAAACTTCAATCACACAAAACTTAACAAAAATTTCGTGAGATCTGTTAGTATAATAAATCAAATCACCACTTTAAGTACTGTTGCAAACCCATTCATATTTTATTATTGCATTATACCTACTGTATTCCAACTTTACCATGGCTTATACCCCCCAATACAATCCATAGATTCATCAAAATAAGCACACAATGCAACAAAAATAGAATCTGTCAAAAACAGAACAGTCTGTAGTACTCTGAACTCTAACCATACTTCCATAACTCCAAAAAATCTGAAAACTAGGAAAACATGGGAAATTTGTATATCAATCGTGTGTGTGAGAAAATTCATATTTTTTGTCACTCCAATGATTTTGAAAATTCTTCTACTTGACATAAAGGTTTCTGTTAATGCACATAATCCAATCAACTATCACCCAAATCAACCCAAAGGCTTTACTTGGCACAAACACTAACTAAAACATAAAAAACACAAACATTACAGAAGCTTAATTTTATATTTATTAAATAACATAAAATAAACAAAAATTTAATGGATAACTATTGGGTTGCCTCCCAACAAGCGCTATTGTTTTACGCCCCTAGCTAGGCATAATGCATAGTTTCAAGTGTTGTCTTCTTTGGTTTTTGCACCATAGGTTGCCCTCATGATTGACTCATATGGTGGCTTAATTCTAGTTCTAGGGAAGTGTTCCATGCCCTTCCTTAATGGAAAGTGAAATTTAATATTCCCGTCTTTCATATCAATCACAGCACCTATCACTACTGGAATCAGCTTCTTTGCCGTCCGCCATGCCGGACGGCAAAGGCATAGATCACGGACGGCAAACTGTCCGGATGAAAGCCTACCAGCAAAGGCCTTCTTTGCCGTCCGCTTCTTAGAAACGGACGGCAAAGGATTACGCCGTCCGCCATCCGAGGCCAGCAGACGGCAAAGACAGCTGACGGCAGTGCGGTGGCGTGAGAGCCGTTAGGGGGTTAACGGCGCTCTTTACCGTCCGCCAGTGGACAGCAAAGAGTCAAAGATCTTTGCCGTCCGTTGGCGGATGGCAAAGAGCCCAGCTAGGCAGCACTGGGAAGCTGCCACGTGTCCAGATATGCCGTCCGCCAGCAGACAGCAAAGAGGTTTGAATCATTGCCGTCTGCTGGCAGACGGCATAGATGGTCACTTTGCGTCCGCCAGCAGATGGCAAAATGACCAAATAGGCAGCCAGTGTTCCCAGTTTGCACAGGTGACTGCCACGTGTCCTCTTTGCCGTCTGCTAGCGGACGGCAAAGAGGCTATATATCCCCTGTTTTTATTTAAATCCCATTAATTAGACATGGTTTCAAACACAGATATACATGCATACATATCCAACATATCCAACAACATGTCCAACAACATATTTCATCCAATCCAACAACATAGTTCAACAAAGTCCAACATATCCATATATACATAACTAGAAACAAGTTTCCAACAACATATCCATATAGACATACATATCCAAACAAGTTTTCATAAACAACAAGGAAGCACCACAAGAATAGTACACTCCATGAATCCAAGCTTCCTCATGTAAAGCAAATCTGCAAATTGGGAAAGATGAAAGTTAGAAGAAGAAGAAGAAGAAGAAGAAGAAGATTTTTTTTCTTATCTTTCTTTTTCTCCTCTCCTGTTCTTTATCTTTTTCTTCTTCTAACTAAGGTAGGTAAAAATGTCATTTTATTGCTAAGCTAGGTAAAAATGCTAAGTGTAGGTCATTTTAGAGCTAAGGTAGGTAAATATGTCATTTTGGAGCTTAGTAAGGTTATTATGTCATTTTCGAGGAAAATAAGCTAAGTCTATATCATTTTGGAGCTAACAAAGATTATCATGCCATTTTTTACCTAAGTATGCTAAGTATGTCATAAATGAACTGAATAAGCTAAGTATAGCTTATTTTTATCTAACTTAGGTAATTATGCCATTTAGGAGGAAAATAAGCTAAGTATCCATTTGTAAAGCAAAACACTAGAGAAAACTTACCCTCATCACAACAAATGTGATGAAGATCGCAACTAAGGTAACAATTGATCCAACGGCATAATGATACCAAGCCTCATTATCAATGGCATATTTTCTAATCTTCTTAAGCTTCAGGCGCATTGCATCCATCTTCAAGCGCATTGCATTCATCTTCATCTTGTGATCATCGATGGCATCGGCAACATACAACTCCAATGTCATCTTCTCTTCTTCAATTCTTTTAATTTTTTCTTTCAAATACTCATTTTCTTTTTCAACTAAATTTAACTTCTCGACAAGAGGGTCCGTTTCAAATTCCGGTTCACATACCTCCTAGATTAAAATATCTCTATGTCAACTTGATGGCCATAATTTGCATAAATGCGAAATGCAACAAATAGTCATGAAAGAGAATTTACCACATCTGAATCATAAAGCGGGCGAGGGCCGACCGGGACGAAAATCAAGACCATGGCACTATGTATAAGAAACAATCATACAAAGTAAGAAAATTATAAATACCAACTATATAAATCATACAATCATACAAATAACTATATAAATCAAGTACAACATAAAAATTTGAATACCTAATAATCATTATCGGTAATGACGTGCTCGTCATCATCATTAATAAAAGCATCATCATCATCACTATCGGTAATGACGTGCTCATCATCATCATTAATAAATGCATCATCATGTGGAAGGCCACCTTTACGTAATCGTTCAAGCATTGACAGGTCATCTGCAGCAGTAACTTCTTTGGGCCGTCCATGACATAAAAAATCGTGGTAGAAGTGAGGGCGAGGAAATTTTCGCGGAGTTCCCGGTTACGGTGGGTTGGTCGGGGCCGAGTGATGCACTGTGGTTTGCGCTTTTCTCTCGTACGCGTGTGTGGTGCAAGCCGTGTCGCTATAACTAAACCCGAGCGAGAGGCGTTCACTTATAGAACCCGAGCAATCGCATGCTGCTACGTACTGAAGCCGATTGATCGATCCCTTCGCTGCTAACTGAACCCGACCGACTCCTTCGCTACTAACTGAACCCGATCGATCGCTGCTGCTGCTAACTGAACCCGATCGATTGCTGCTGCTGCTTACTGAAGCCGATCGAACCGCCGTGCGAGACGTAGCTAGCTGGTTGGGTTGCTTCTAGATGAACAGTGCCCGTTGCTGCCGCGCGCGCGATATGTAGAACAAGTCGAGACATGGATGGTCGAGCCAATTGGGTTGGCTGTGTATGAACAGTTCCCAGTGGGGGTTGGATGAACAGGACCACGGCCGTGTGTAGGCGGTTGCCGCAGGATGAATAGGACCCCGTGGTAGTATGCAGTTGCCGCTGGATGAACAGGACCCCGTGGTAGTATGCCGTTGCCGCTGGATGAACAGGACCCCGAGGAGGCCGCCACATACCCAGCCGGTTGGGATGGATGAACAGGACCCCGTGGAGGCTGGATGAACAGTAGCGCGTGGAGTCCTGTTTTGTGGTACGCCACACACCCCTGCGGATGAACAGGACCCCGTTTCGACCATAGGTGGTTGAGAGAAGTCTGTTTCCTCCATTTTGCGGTACGCCAGACCCCTCTCGATGAACATGACCCTGTTTTGATCGTACGCGGTTGGAGAGAAGACTGTTTCTTCCGTTTTGCGGTACGCAAGACCCCTCCCGGTGAACAGGACTCCGTTTCGACCGTAGGCGGTCGAAGAGAACTCTGTTTCCTCCGTTTTGCGGGACGCGAGACCCCGAGTCAATGAACAGGACCCGGTTTGGGCTGTTCCGTCCAAGTCGGTTGGCTCCCGATGAACAGGACGCATTCCGACCCAGTCGCTTGCCTCTCGATGCACACAACGCGGTTTCCTCTATTCCGACCCAGCCGGTTGGCTGCCGATGAACAGGACACCGTCGTTTTACGCGTTCGAGACCCTGCCCGTATGTACGTATGTAGCCGTATTTACTTTCTTGCAGCGTAGTTGTACGTACATGTACACAATTTATACAGGACTGCCTCAACTGCTACGTCACACGTGCCGCTCCTTGCTCGGCCACGGTTCATCCTTGCAGAGAGACCGATCGACCAGTATGTACGTACATGTTCGCAACCAGAGAGACAACCCTATGTACGGTTCAACCGGGTGGGTCCCAGCTGTTAGGGAGGATAAGGAGGCATTTCCTTGCGTGCGAAGATATAGCTGATGGGTCCCAGATGTTAGGGGGAGGAATCATTTTTTTCCATAATAAGGACGCACTTCCTTGCGTGTGAAGATGTAGCTGGTGGGCCCAGCTGTCAGGGGGAGAAAACATTATTTTTCAGGGTAAAAAGGATGCAGTTGCATGCATGCGTCCATGGGCGTGGTGCGTCCCCACTGTCTGCCTCTCCACGTACAGTCATCTTCCTATGACTCTCGTTTAACTGTGCTGAGCGCACCAAGGCCGATGGACAACGGCGAGGCCCTAGACAGGAATGACCCGGAGATGGGGAAGACGCGGCAGTGGAGTCGCAGACGGAGAGGAGTGAGAAACTTGACTGGTCTGGGTGCGGGGTGGGCCTCCACTCGGCAGAGAATAACAGGAGGTGCGGAGGAGTGGAGGGATGGCCTGGCCATCGGTGGGGTAGCGTTTCGCTGCGAGGCGTGCGAAACAGCACCGCTGGACGCCGGAGGGTGGAGCAGGCGGTCCCGCAGCACTGAAGGAAGAAGACGAGAGATTGAAGAAGAATGTCGGCCGTTGGATGTAAATCCAATGCCTTGCTTTGGCTTCGACCTTTGTATATTTTTTTGCGAAAGTGCTTAGGCTTAGACCTACTGGCCCACATGTCAGCCAGTCCATTTGGTTTTCATTAGTCCATTTGGTGGGCTGGGTGAAACAATGATGTAGACTCTATGCAGGCCGTTTATATATTATGTTAGAATTTAAAGCCCATTTCCATTTTTTTCAGAATCCACAGACTTGCTGGGCTGGGTGAAAATGTCATGTTGGGCTGGACGGAGAAATGTTATAAAAACATAAACACATGATTGCATGTCTATTAGTTACTCAAAAAAAAAGATTGCACGTCTATTACTGATTGGTCAGTAAAATCTTTGCAAGCTTATGTACGCAATCACCAGGAGTTAACTTGCCAAGTTATATATAAACAATTATTATTATTACTTTGTAAGAACTTTTGATTTACGAAATAAAATATCATTTTAATTTGATGAGTTAACAGAACATGGGGTATTATTATTTTTTAGGCTAGACGTGGGACAGTTGAGTTGGTTCTAGGGAAAAGTACTGGGAGAAACTCAGATTACATCGAAAAAGAAAGGGGGAGAAAATTCAGATATAGGATTAACAAAAACGAAAAATAAAGGAAGTGGGAAGGTCTATACAATGATTGGACGAACGACAGGTTTAACAGAACCTTATGTTGTTTCTATTATATATGTGAAATAAAATAAGATGTAAATATAAATATAAGTATAGATTTACTATTCTAGAAGGGAAAACATAGGTTCAGTTTTGCATTCTTATAGAAAAATAGAATTATGTGTTGTCTTGAAAAAACAAACATAACTTGGGCTGCTGATGTTATAGAAAAGCTAGGCTGGGCGGCCCAGAGGCCGCTTGATACCTGCTGGATCGCAAAAAAAGTTGAAACCTGCTGGATCAACAGTGTCTGCATGTCGTGGGTTGCGCGTGTTAAACAACAAAACCTAGACCATGGACCTGGTGGGCCCGGACTGTCAGCCTCTCGACAAACAGTCGTCTCCCGATTCCTCTCATTTTTTTACCATGTTGGGAACGACAGACGGCGGCGCCGCAGCGAGAGCACCAAGGCGGAGGACAACATCGAGACCTCAGACCGGAACAAACCGGAGCCGGGGAAGATGCAGGCGGAGGGGAGTACGAGGGTTGACTTGTTCGGTTGCAGGGTGGGCCAGTGGAGCTGCCGCCGCCGAAGAATGTGTGGGAGTAGAGGGATGGTCTGGCCAGCGCCATAGGCTAGGATGGGTCACCAAGGCGTGCACGGCAGCGCCACCCGCCACTGTAGGAAGTGGACGAAAGATTGAACAAAATAAAGAAATAGAAATGGATAGGTGGTTGGTCCCAGATGTCTGTGTACGAGACCTGCTGGGTCCACCAGAGAAGGGGAATATGTTGGGAGGAAGGAGATTCAAAGCACGGCAGCCCAGTGAACTAGTTACATACATAAGCAAATAGCCACTCAAAAAAAAGCAAACTGGTTAATGGGTTCTTAGACAAAATATTTCAGACAAAACAGATAATTACGACACATAGGCTAATTCATGAAACACTCAGATGATAAAGGTGCTTAAACAGATAAAGTACATCGTCTAGACCTTCCTGGCATGCTTGATCATGACGCTGCGCTGTCCGTGTAATCGTCGGTCACGGGAAGCAGACACGCCCTCATGTCCAAGATCCGCCTGTACATGTCGTAGCATGCGTATGCTTCCTTGGCCACGTAGGTTACGTAGGCTAGATTCACAGGTACCTCGCACCTGTTCAGGTTCTTGGTATCGATGTCTTCTTTCATGTTGGCGTACTAGGGGTCGATGATGGTCGCGGCAAGGTCAACCACGGAGTCCTTCTCCTGCTCATTGCCGATGATCTTGTATTGCTTCTGGATGTCGACAAGCTTGTTGCACCAGATGGCCAAATCATAAAGCACAGTCGCGTTCTTCCTACTCTCCACCGTAGCGAAGGTGCAGTCGGCGGTGCCGATGAAACGGGCGAATTCTCCAGAACCTCTAATGGCCGTGCAGCAGTGGTAGATGAGAACCTCATCCCGCATGCATACTTGGGGGACGGCGATCCGCTGGTCCTTGTCAGGAGATGAATGGATGGGCACAAGGCCTAGTCCTGCGACCTTGTGCTTTCTCCTCCTGTAGGTACTACTTGTACTTGGCGAGGCAGAGCTTCACCGAGTCTGGATCGTTGGTGTACATCACATTCAACTTGGTGTTATCATGGGTCTAAACAGCGAACTCAAAGGTGAACTCCTTGCTGAAATCCATATCCAGCAGGCTCACCCCTCGGATCGCCATTGGAGTCTTTTAAGTGAATGAGTGGGTAGGCGGCGGCAGCAGTTCATTTTTCAGCTCTTGGGGAACTGCATTCAACAGTAAACTGAGTGTGTATAGGCGAGAGTAGTTACTACCCCTCCCTCGCCCGCTGCACACCCGACTTTGGGACATCAAGTTATTCTTCATGTCCCCATATCTTGCCATGAAGGCGATTCATTGACATCCAATAACACCTCAGTGTGGCAGTAGAAGGAGGAGCGTCGACTCATTTCAATCACTTTTTTGTGCAGTTCAACTAAAATTATGGCACCCACCAGTTAGAGAGGGGGCCCGCGCCACCTCAATGGTAGGCATGATGGACTCAACTAGTTCAGTGCAGCTATATGATTAATGCAGTGCACATGGACTTGATTCTGCCGGATAGGTCTTCTGCAAGTTATCTACATTGCAAATGAAATGGTAGCTAAGATAGTAGCTCTATTTTAAGTGTATTATTACTTCATTTTATTAGTGGCAGTAGTGGTGCCAAAAGATTGCCTCAAATTATTAGTGGCATTAAATAAAGATGCAAAACCAATATAATTATTGCTTTCTCATAGCAGTGCCAAAACTGTAGCACAAGATCACTAGCTGGATGCAGAGTCCAAATCAACCAAAAAGGAACATACCCGGTCATGGGAACCATAACTGAGAGAGGGGCCCTACGCCGCCACGACTTGATGTGGTGAACCTGCAGTTCCACTCGGATGATTCAATTCATGCGACTTTTTCTGCAGTTCACCTGAAATGAAGCAAAGATTGCAGCATACACCTAGCAAGAAGTACTTGCTCTCATGAGCTGGCAGCTTCTTCTTTAGTAGTTGCACTAAGGTTGAGCAACATTAAGGTTGGATGTCCTGCTCATGCAAGGTGCAACTATAATTTGCTTATCCTTTTGTGCAGTTCCACTAAAATAAAGTGCCATTCTGGTGACAGTGACGGCTCATCTTGCAAAGGCTAATAAAATGTTGCACCAGATTACCGGCAGAGCTTGACTGAGATGTTGAAAATCCAATCACCATTTTGTGCAGTTCCACCAAAATTGACAGACGTTGCCCATGTGACATTTTAGTTGAACTACACAAGACACTCATTCCAAAAAAAAGTGTTTTGTGCAGTTCACCAAAAGGTCACAATAGCAACGAGGTGAAATGGATATCCCTATCCACACAAAAAGATAGAAATAAAATAGTTACTGGTCAATAACTATCGGTGCAACAAACCCAAGGTGTGTGTTGCCCGGACGGTACATAGGCTTAAGAGCAAAGTTGCAGCATCCAAGACCAGACCGAGCAGAAGAGATGGCTCTTTGAGAAATCAAAGGGCGGATCAAGAAGACCAAGACCAAGCAAGCAAGCAAGATATCACTAAGGAAAAACCTCCCTTGCCGGGCAGGCGAGCCTGGCGGGGTCGAGGTTACCCCAAGACGAGCCTCAAGACTCCCCCGGCAGGCTTGCCGGGGACGCCAAGGGCGGATTACCCCGCCGAAGCTCCACCGCTCCACCTCACAGCAACGCAAGTCACCCATCGGTGCGGTGTCGAGCCCCCAAGTGACTAAGTGGCCGTATTTGGTACGTGGCAGGCCATTTTTGAGGAAGATCATCTCTAAATGACACCCGTCCAGGTGACATGTCGCACGGATAGGCGAAAAGGTGGCTGAATGGCACGGCTAGGCTTGCTGGGCTACGCCCCGATGTGACACTAAGCGGTGCATTTAATGTGCCCTGACCTGTCCGCAGAGTTAGGTATGATAGCACTGTGGCTATCTAATCATTGGATAAATGACTGTTTTGCCATTGTGGTAATCCCTTGGCCTATAAAAGGAGGGCCGTGGCTAACTTAGAAAGGATTTGGACCCCTGTACACTCGTACGCGCGTACCTGCTCCTGCCCCGAGGTGACCTTGCCAGGCCAGAGCATTGCGTCTCCACCACGGTCCTTTCATCAATCCACCAAAGCAGGAGTAGGGTTTTACGCCTCGCGGCGGCCGGAAACTAGGTAAAAACTACCCGTGTCACCGTTGTCGTGCTGCTCTGTGCTTTCTGCTCTTTGTGCAATGCGCTCTTCCCCCTTGCCAAAACACAAGGGGCCGATGGCCCCATAGGTGGTCCTGTGATACCACGACATCTTTGGCACGCCAGGTAGGGGGAAGCATTTGCGCGAACCCGAGAGTGTAAGCGGCGCGTCATCTTTGTCATCATTTTCTTCATCAACGGCTTCATCATCCATGGCGCCCAAGAAGAAACACGGTGTTTCAGCTCACCCATCCACCTCGAAGGCCCCCTCGTATGTGGTCACTAATGCCGTGGGGGCTGCGGGGGAACATGGGAGCGCTGACTCCACGGGGAACATGACCAGCATAGGCGGCACCATCACCGTTCCCCCTGTGGCCGAAGCAGGAGCAGAATGCACCGGAGGAGGGCGACACCAACAACCCGGCGGCCATGCTCCGCAAGGTGCGGGTGGGGAGAATGCTCCGTCTCTGCCTCCCCACCTCGCCGAGGGACACAGCCGCAGCAGTGGCGCTCGCCCCGATACGGATCGTCATCACCAAGCTGCCCCCACCGCGGGTGCAGCTACGGGGCCAGCGCCACCCCTAGGACAAGCTAGCCGAAACGATGCGCCGAATGGGGTCGTCAGCCCCCAAGCGCATCCACCTCGTCGTCATGTTGCCTTGGCGACTGGCTTGCGGTGGCGAGAACATGGCGCCACCACTACTGGCACCATCAGAAGTCGGGCGACGTCGCGATCCGTGTCGTCGTCCATGCCAAGCACCGCTGTGGAGGCCATGGCGTGGGCCCAGCTCTTGTTGAGATTTCCGCCAGTGGCCGATCAAATGGATGAGTGGAGAGCCACTATCCAGAGCCTGATTGGTTTCGCTGAGGCGGGAGGATCACAGTAGGCAGGCCCTCCACGGCCTCCACCAACGGCGGCAATGGCCTAAGCCGCTGGCCGCACCGAGGGAGCCGTTCTGACGGTGCAGTCGCCTCCACGACAGCCAGCGCAGGGGCCGCAGCCAAGGCCACGCGACTAAGAACCCGACGACGTATCAATGGCTTCGTCTGATTCTCAGGCACGTCGAGACCAGCGACGGGTCTGGGAAGACGGGCGGAGGGAAGACACGCGCGTCACCATCGAGTGACGCCGCAACACTCGCCGCCAGTCTGACAGGTGCAATGGCCCCGACAATGACGAACCCATTCCCGGTGGGGGCGGGTACCTGCCTTTCGAGGTTGGGTGCCCCGCCTTCACTCGTGAGCTGCGGCAAGTCCGTTGGCCATCTGCCCGCACGTTCAAGCCAGAGATACCAGAAAAGTACGATGGAAGATTGAACTTGGCAGAGTTCTTGAGCACTACACCATCGCTGTTGAAGCTACCGGAGGAAGAGACAAGAGGGTGTTCGCCAACTACTTCCCTTTGGCACTCAAGCCAAACATGAGGTCGTGGCTGATGCACTTACCAGAGAATTCCATCTCGACCTGGGCTGCTCTGTGCCATGAGTTTATTGGCGCCTTCACGGACGGCCATCAAGAACCAGGGCAGCCCAGTGATTTGCAGCTCCTCGAACAGAAGGAAGGAGAGAGTTTGCGGAAGTATATGCAGAGGTTCAGCCGGGTGCACAGGAACATTCCAAACATCCACCCAGCAGCTGTGATAGCTGCGTTCTATTCCAACGTGCGCAACCGCAGGATACGTTCCAAAATGAACGTTCGACTGCCCAGGACTGTGAATGAGCTATACACCCTGGCGGACAAGTGTGCCTGAACAAAGCAGGGGAGGCAACTCCCCAGTGAAGAAGATGGCGTCGACGTTGACTAAGAGGACGACGATGACGCTACCAATCAGAAGAAGAAGAACAAGAAACGCAACAAGAAGCGCAAGGAGAAAGCAGTGATGGCCGTTGAAGGAGCAAGCACTCCTAGTACTAGCAAGAAGGCCAAGACCGAGGCTCCCGACAAGGAAGTTGCCGCGTGCGCTGACTGCCGGGAAGCCGCGGCTGCCGAGAAAGCTGGGAAGGCTGACGGGCCAAACTGCAAGATCCATCGGACCAAGGGACACGATCTTCAAGAGTGTCATCAATTTGAGCAGCTTGTCAAGAAGCAAAAAGCTGAGTACGAGAAGCGTGACAAAGAGAGAGACCAAGATGGTGCTGGCGGGAAGGGCCAAACTGGCAGAGGAGGTCGCCCCGGCAAGGCCCCCCAGTATCAAGCGAAACCGGCCGGAAGCCATGAGAAGAAGGGATGCGATGATGGTTGTGATGAAGGAGATGAAGAGGAAACCAGCGAGGAGGAGTTCCAGAAGGCCACTAACGCCATGTGCATTGATGGAGGTGCGTTCTTGCACTCCTCTCACCGCCAGCTCAAATAGTGGGCACGTGAGGTCAATGCCGTGGAGCCAACGGCAGATTCTCGGAAGCCGCTCAAGTGGTCTCGCACGCCCATCATCTTTGATGAAGAGGATCACCCTGACCGCACCACTGCGGTAGGATGTTTGCCATTGTTGGTTTCACCAATGATTCGCAACCTCAAAGTCACAAAGATGTTGGTTGACGGCGGGGCCGGGTTGAATCTGATATCTCCCAAGGTCATCATCAAACTCCAGATAGCAGATGAAGAACTCAGGGTTATTGGTACTTTCCAAGGCATCAACCCCGGCAGGAGTCGTCCCAAGGGGAAGGTCACACTGCCGGTAACGTTCGGAGGGGAGCTGAACTACTGGACCGAGAAGATCGTGTTTGATGTGATCCACCTCCCCCTGCCGTACAATGGAATCCTTGGCCGCCCTGCCCTGGCAAAATTCATGGCAGCATCCCACTATGCCTACAACATTTTGAAGATACCAGGACCGATGGGCGTCATTTCCATTCCATCAGACAAGAAGGACGCAGTCATATGCATGGATAAGATGTACCGGGAAGCAGTCGCTACAGAGGCCGTGGAAGCTACTGCTCCTGCCAATGAAAGCAAGAAAGGGAAGAAAGCTAGCAAGGATGCCAGCAAAGAATCCGGGAAGCGCGCCTCTTCAGATTGCGCTGCACCAGTTGATGATTTGCCGAAGAGTTCCAATAGCAAGAGATCAAATGTTGTTGCGCCTGCTGTGAAGAAGGTCCCGGCAGGGTTAGTTGGCACTGATGGTACATTCACTATTAGCTCCACCCTTGATGACAAATAGGAAAGCACGCTCGTTGCCTTCCTGCGGGCGAATGTCAATGTGTTTGCTTGGCAACCATCTGACATCCCCGGTGTTCCCAGCGAGGTAATCGAGCACCACCTTGCTGTCTGCCCACATGCCCGGCCTGTCAAACAGAAGGTCCGAAAGCAAGCTTTGGAGCAGCAGCAGTTCATTGCCGAGGAGATCAAGAAACTCAAAGCTGCTGGTTTGGTCAGAGGGGTATTGCATCCAACTTGGTTGGCAAATCCAGTGGTGGCGCGCAAGGCGAATGGGAAATGGAGGCTTTGCATAGATTTCACTGATCTGAATAAAGCATGCCCGAAGGACCCATTCCCCTTGCCGCGCATCGATCAGATTGTGGAGTCAACCTCTGGATGTGACCTACTTTCCTTCTTGGATGCCTACTCCGGGTACCACCAGATTTTCATGTCCGAGGAAGACGAAGAGAAGACCGCGTTTATAACCCCATGCGGCACGTACTGCTTTGTACGTATGCCCTTTGGGTTCAAAAGCACTAGATCCACTTTCGCAAGAGTAGTACAGATTGGCTTTGAGTCCCAGTTGCACAGGAATATTGAAGACTACATGGATGATATAGTGGTCAAAACCAAGGACAAATCAACTCTCATTCAGGACTTGGAAGAGGCCTTTGCAAATCTGCGCAAGATCAACTTGAAGCTGAACCCAGAGAAGTGTGTGTTTGGCGTTCCTTCCGGCAAGCTAGTTGGCTTCTTTGTGTCTCGCCGGGGGATAGAGGCCAACCCCGACAAGATCAAGGCAATTGAGCAGATTCAAGCACGCAAGACAGTTAAAGACGTGAGGCGTTTGACTGGATGTGTTGCCGCGCTCAGCAGGTTCATTTCCAAGTCCACCGAACGCGCCCTGCCATTCTTCAAAATCTTGAAGTGGGCTGGCCCCATGGAGTGGACCCCAAAGGCAGACGCTGCGCTGCAGGACCTGAAGACCTATCTTTCCTCTGTCCCCACCTTAGTCACTCCAAAACCACAAGGACCGTTGCTGCTATACTTAGCGGCAACCAATCAAGTGGTGAGCGCAGCACTGGTGGCACAGCGAGAAGTAGATGAAGAAGCAGCTGCAACTGCTGTCCCCTCTGGAGAAGGAAGTGAACTCGCCCCGGCAAGGTCAGAGGCACATCAGAACAAGGAGGAGCGGGGTAACGGAGACAGCTCCAAGGTCGCGGTAAGGAAGAAAGTGGTGCAGTGGCCAGTGTACTTCGTCAGCTCCCTATTGCAGGGGCTAGGTCAAGGTACTCTGGCATGCAAAAGTTGATTTTTGGCCTCATCATGGCCTCAAGGAAACTGCGCCACTACTTCCAAGCCCATGAAATTACAGTTGTCACCCGCTTCCCCTTGCAACGCATACTAAGGAACCCTAAAGCCACTGGCAGGATAGTGGAATGGGCTTTGGAGTTATCCAGCTTTGATTTGAAGTTCGAGATCACATCAACCATTCAGAGAAGAGCACTGGCGGAGTTTATTGCGGAATGGACGCCTACCCCCAACGAAGACATATTGGAGACAGCTATCCCTGGCAAAGACGCGCCCCAAGAATGGATCATGTACTTTGATGGTGCCTTCTCCCTACAAGGTGCAGGAGCTGGCATGCTTCTTGTTGCTCCCTCTGGGGAGCACCTCAAGTACATGGTTCAAATGCATTTCCCCCGGGAGAAGGCTACCAACAATACAACTGAGTATGAATGACTCCTTGCCGTGCTCAGGATTGCAACAAAACTGGGAATCAAGAAGTTAATCATTCGTGGATATTCGCAGCTTATGGTGAGGCAAGTGAACAAGGATTATCAAAGCCCATTGATGGAGGCATACGTTGAGGAAGTGAGAAAGTTGGAGGAGCGCTTAGATGGATTGCAAACAGAGCACATACCGTGTGTGGAAAACAGCATTGCTGATCATCTGTCAAAGTGCGCTGCGCAAAAACTCCCTGTGGAACCAGGGACTTTTGTTCTCCATCTGACTCAACCCTTCGTATCCCCGACAGCAATGGCTAGGAAGAGGAGGAAACTGGACTCCGGCAGGCCTCTCCCGGTATAGCCCTCTGAGGTTCCCAGCAGAGAGCTTGGCGGGAACAACTCCCCTTCGATCGGTGGGCTGCACCCTGCCACCAAACTACCAATCTCTGTGGTCGAGGAGTGCACTCCCACGAATGAGGAGGTGCCACTGGTCCTCGTTGCTGAGCCTCAGGCTCCAACTTGGGCGCGGCACATAGTCCATTTCCTCCAAACAGGAGAACTTCCCGAAGAGCAAGAAGAAGCTGAAAGAGTAGCCCGAAGGGCCAGTATGTATCAGTTCGTTGACAACTTGCTATACAGAAGAAGGCCCAACGGAGTGAAATTGAAGTGCATTTTCCAGGAAGAAGGAAAGGAACTGCTGGCAGAGATACACAAGGGTATATGCGGCTCCCACATTGGATCGAGGGCCCTGGTTGGAAAAGCCTTCCGGCAAGGTTTTTACTGGCCCACGGCCCTCCAAGACGCAATTGAGCTAGTCACCAAATGTGAAGCCTGCCAGTTCCACTCCAAGAATATCCATCAGCCTGCTCAAGCTCTCAAGACGATCCCTTTGTCATGGCCCTTCTTGGTCTGGGGGCTCAACATATTGGGCCCCTTCCCCCGTGCTACCGGGGGCTTTGAGTTCTTGTTCGTCGCTATCGACAAGTTCACAAAGTGGCCAGAGGTGCAGCCCGTGAGGAAGGTGACTGCACAATCAGCTATCAAGTTCTTGAAAGGATTGGTGTGCCATTTTGGAGTACCCGCCAGGATCATCACTGCCAATGGCACCCAATTCACAAGCCGCTCCTTCATGCAATAGGTTCATGCCCTCGGAAGCAAAGTCTCATTTGCCTCTGTTGCCCATGCCAGAAGCAACGAACAAGCTAAGAGGGAGAATGCTGAAGTGTTGCGAGGACTCAAGACAAGAATATTTGATAGGTTGCAGAAGTGCGGCAGGCGATGTATCGACGAGCTGCCGGTGGTTCTTTGGTCCCTCCGTACGACACCAAGTCGAGCTACCAGGCAGACTCCCTTCTCCCTAGTCTATGAGGCAGAAGCAGTTATCCCCACGGAACTCATATACGGACCACCTCGAGTTCTTGCCTATGATGAAGTAGCGCAGGAACAGCACCGGCATGACGACGCTGTGCTACTTGAGGAGAACTATCTCCGGGCTGCTACGCGTGCTGCACGCTACCATCAAGCCCTGCGTCCCTATCACAGCCGCAGGGTTCATGCCCGGAGCCTTCAGGAAGGCGACCTTGTCCTTAGGCGTGTTCAGTCCGCCAAGGGTGCAAACAAGTTGACACCCAAGTGGGAAGGCCCTTACCAGGTAGTACGAGTCACCAGACCCGGCGCAGACCGCCTGGAGACCGGAGATGGCATTCAGTTGCAAAACTCATGGAACATTAAGCATCTCCGTAAGTTCTACCCATAAGGCGCGGCTGTCGGGCCCTGCCCGGCAGCCACCCTTTTGTACAAGCCTTGCCGATGTTGCATGTAACCCTTTGTACAAAGCCAGGCGCAGACCCTGAGCAACAGATGAATAAACGAAGCGCTGGGGCCCCCCGACAAGATTGCATGCATGCATAAGCATATCATGAGCATAGCATGATCATGTAGATGAGATCGCATGTAGCACTGTTTTCATCTGCACTAAGTTGCAGGGTTCTTGCCATGGACTTAGTCCCGAAGAGAAGAAATGGAGACAAGCCTACACAGTGATCCCCGGCAAGCCAAACAGATAAGTTTCTTCTTATCCATACCTGTTCTGTAAGGCAAAAACTTGTGCATATGAAAACCTCGCTACCTTCGAAACATAGGTGCTCCCATCCTTTGTCCCAAACATTGCTTCGAGCAAGGTGGTCACAGTTGCCTTTGATGGAGAGGGTTCGATGAGGGGCCGGTCCCTTTTTATAGTTTTATGCCCGGCAGGCCTTGCCCCACAGCAGCAAACTAAGGGTACTGGCAGGATAGTTTGCCGGGGGAAACTTGTTTACTTGAACGTATAGAGGCACCTCACCTCTGCATGAACATGATACATGCACAAGTACCCGCCAAGGCTTGTCTTTTTCATTAATATGCTGATGAGCAAGTACAGATCTTATAGAACGCAAACATGGATAAAGAAGATTACATAATTTAGACTAAAATTTGGCAAGTGCCTACATGTTTTAGACTGAAAAAAGTTAAGTGCCCCGTAATCCCTTTCTTGTCCATCTCCTCCTAGGCACTACAGCAGGAGGTGAAGAGGGCAAAAGGAGTGACTGAGTGGGAGCCCAGTCCGATCCCGTTAGGGCTTGCCGAGCGCAGCCTCACAAGACCGGGAGTGGCAAGGCTACGAAGAAGAGGGGCGGAGGGAGCAGCTCGGCGGTGCCCTGGTCACCACCTCCAGGGCCAGCAAGAAGCCCCGGCACAAGCACCGGCGGGGAGGACTGCCAGATCTCAGTTGGAAGACTGCTGGAGGAGGCAAAGGCACCAAGAGAGCGAGCCCCTCCCCGGCAACCCTCCTAAAGAGGCCGGTGATGATGGTGCCGGGGAGGGAGGGAAAGAGCGGAAAGATGAGGCAGCGGGCCAGCAATACAACACGAAGGCGTCGGTGCCATCATACTCCGACCTGACGGCCTGCCACCCGCCTTCTCCGTCTTCCCTCGTTCTTTCTTCATCACCACCGCTCCAGGGGGACGCCAGCCCCTCGGGCCGACACCTCCCCCGGAGAAACAACAGGCGACGGTGGCGTCCGAGGCATGTGAGGAGCATTGCTCCCCACCTTGGAGGGCAGGAAGGCACTGCTGTCTTCAACGATCGCCCCGACTCCACTGGAAGGAGCAGTGCTGGGATTACCCAAGATCCTGAGCGCTGCACCCTAGGCTGGCACCGGAAGCCCCAAGAGCCTCATCGCCAAGTTGACGAACCTCAGCGTCTTGTTGCCAGGGCAAGCACTTTCCACCAAGTGGTCGGCTCATGTGGGAGAGACGAGCGCCTCACCATCTCGAAGGAGCGTAACGCCACCCACACTGTGGACAGTTCGGCGCCTACGCCCCTGACCGCTACATCTCTTGTGCCCTCGGACCAGACTCACTCCCCCATCGTCAATGCAAGCGTTTGGCATCATCGACCCCAAGCTAGAGCCTGGGGCCCGGCCCCGGCCTCTCCCCCTCAGCATAACAAAGAAGAAAGTAAGGAAGAAAGAAATAGAGGTGCGTGGATGGACGCCCTTTGCTTCATCCTTGCCCCCCTCTTTTATAGGCGAGCTGGGGCTGGGGGCTGATCCTTTGCCCCCGCCCCAGAGGGGTCTCTTTCTGATCCGACCCATCCAAGCTACCACCGACGGCCGGATCCGATCACCGCCCCTCTCGACCAATCCAAGGAAGACTGAGCCCCTGCCATGACTCTCCCTCCTGCACCACGCGCCTCTGTCACCTGCCCCACTCAATGCATGCAGCATACATGGCAAAGGATAAGGACGCGGTGGGAGGAGCGAATTGGCAGTTACTCCCCCGTGCGTTAAAGTCATTCACGGGCCATTACAAAGGTGGCCCCACTGTAATTGGCATCACACGATATGCGAGAAAACCAGAAACTGACCCAGACACAGGTTAATGAAGAAGCAAAGAAGATCTCAAAGGACGAGCTACCGCAACCCGCTCGCCTGTGTACTAGACAGGGCCTACCTCGACGACGCTCGGCAGCACGTTCAGGCCAGGCCCGGGGGCTCCTGTCGGTGCAACAAACCCCGGGTGTGTGTTGCCCGGATGGTACACAGGCTTAAGAGCAAAGTTGTAGCATCCAAGACCAGACCAAGCAGAAGATATGGCTCTTTGAGAAATCAAAGGGCGTATCAAGAAGACCAAGACCAACCAAGCAAGCAAGATATCACTAAGGAAAAACCTCCCATGTCGGGCAGGTGAGCCTGGCGGGGTCGAGGTTACCCCAAGACAAGCCTCAAGACTCCCCCGGCAGGCTTGCCGGGGACGCCAAGGGCGGATTACCCCACCGAAGCTCCACCGCTCCACCTCACAGCAACGCAAGTCACCCATCGGTGCGGTGTCGAGCCCCCAAGTGACTAAGTGGCCGTATTTTGTACATGGCAGGCCATTTCTAAGGAAGATCATCCCTAAATGACACCCGTCTAGGTGACGTGTCGCTCGGACAGGCGAAAAGGTGGCTGAATGGCACGGCAAGGCTTGCCGGGCTACGCCCCGATGTGACACTAAGCGGTGCATTTAATGCGCCCTGACATGTCCGCAGAGTTAGGTATGATAGCACTGTGGCTATCTAATCATTGGATAAATGACTGTTTTATCATTGTGGTAACCCCTTGACCTATAAAAGGAGGGCCGTGGCTAACTTAGAAAGGATTCGGACCCCCGTACGCTCGTACGCACGTAGCTGCTCCCGCCCCGAGGTGACCTTGCCGGGCTAGAGCGATGTGTCTCCACCACGGTCCTTTCATCAATCCACCAAAGCAGGAGTAGGGTTTTACGCCTCGCGGCTGCCCAAACCTGGGTAAAAACTACCCGTGTCACCGTTGCCGTGCTGCTCTGTGCTTTCCGCTCTTTGTGCAATGCGCTCTTCCCCCTTGCCGAACCACAAGGCACCGATGGCCCCATAGGTGGCCGTGTGATACCACGACAATAACAAGATACCAAACATACACGAAACAAAAAGAAGCATCTTCATTATGTTCATGGCAATCACGCAAGGACAGTAGAAATTTTAAAACGGCAGCATTGCTTCATGTTGCCGAAAGCATTACGATCAACAATGACATTTGTCAAATATGGGATTACTAATGGTGGCATTGCTTGTTTACCAGATACAGTAGATCAATAGCAGCTAAAGAGTTGGTTTAAGGGCATGGGACTGTGGGGACACCAGGACACTCAGCAGTGTAAAGAAGTAGCTTACTTATCATACTGGGAAAAATAGCAGGAGTACCATTTGTAACACAGTTTAATTGCATCATATTACTAGAGGCATTAGATTAACAATAACATTGGTTAGACATGTCCTTACAGTAACAGTGTGATTGCTTCATTTTACATGCGCCCTTACATTAACAACAGCAAAAATTTGGTATACGCACATGCGACAGTGGACGCATCAGCACAATGTACCTATAAGGAGGCATAAAGTGCTGATGCCAAGTTTGTTCATACTCTGTGAGGGCAGCAAATCTAATCCTGGAGACCTTTTACTATGTGAGGACAGCAAATCTAATTCTGGACATACTCTGTTGACTTGTTCACCAGCCGCCACTTTCTATCCTTTTTCAACCAATAATAGATCTGTTCCTTATCCAGTTTGTACTGCCTTTTCCCTTTATTTCCCTTTTCAACTAAGAGACCGGTTGGGTATCCAGTCTCTACTACTTTCCCCCTATTATTTCCTCTTTGAATCAAGTCCTAGATTCATGCTACAACTTTCCCCCCTTCGCTATTTTAACCAAGTCCTAGATTCGACTGCATGAAGTAGCTTTACCTCTAATAATACTAAAAATTTAGGTTGCTTTGGAAGAGCTGATGGAAGTAGTAAAAGATCCACATGCAGCCTCGTGGGGTGCTGGGGTAGTAGAGCAAGGCCGGTTTCGAAGGAACTTATACTTGAGGGTCATCGGGATGTGGCTAGGAGGGCGGCGGGAGGTCGGATCTGCCCACAATACGGCAGGGAGGAAGAAGGGGTCCGAGGACCTCCCGAGCCGGCGCTGTGTCGGAGAGAACGTCACGGGCAGAGGATCGGGACCCGTCGGCAGCTGTGGGTTTCCTCCCTCGCCGCCGATGACCGCGTGAACGATGTACCTAGTCCCCTACACACCCCGGCCGAAGGGATCCAGCCGGATCTGTGACCAGCAGTGAGCAGAGAGAGAGTTGCTACCGCTGTCTTGTTTAGATCTGGAGAGGATGAGAGAATGAAGAGAGCAACTCTAGTAAATCAAGCGCTCAGGCTCCTACCTATATATATAGTGGAGTGATTATCTTTTTCTCTCCACAACATGCGTTTCAATTTGTGTACGTGGCATTAAAGAAAAGAAACTCTTTATTACGTGACTAACTGCATGTTGCACTTTGTACTATACTATAGTACTCCTACTTACTAGTACTACTAGTACTCCCTCCCTTCCGGTTTATAGGGCTCAAATCTCATCAACCAAGGCATTTTGTGAGTGGAGGAATGTATCTCATACTTTACAAAACTACCCTAATTAAACTCATGCATTAATTTGGATTAATTACAGTGCATGCATGCTTGGCCACTAGATGAGTAGGAACATTACATGCATTGGTGTGTTCCTTTTTAATTCTTGCATGCAAATATTTAATGTGCATTGGAAAGTAAAAATGAGATGGAGATGAGCCCTCTAAATTGGAAAAACAAAAAATTTGAGATAAGCCTTATAAACCAGAAAGGAGGGAGTAGTATTGTTCACTTGTGCTCCCCGTCCCTCCATTCATTGAGCAACCCCATGGGTGAATAAACATATAATACTAGTACTATTTATATAGAACAAACAAGCTCGAACTATTTTGGCTTTGCGATATCGATGGTATAGTTTGACCACATTGCATCAATGGACTTAGTACTTTGAAGTAACCTATACGTATAAACACATGCACGGTTTACATTCTGAATCGAGCTTGAACTGTATTTGTTTACATGTACCACCTTTTTCTTTTGGTTTTCTGCTCCATGGTGCAATTCATCAATACAAAATTATACTAGGAGTATTTAAAAGTTGAGGGTGGGGCTTTTCCCGGGCAGTACGCGCGGCAGTTTTTGCGTAGCCGATTTGACAGAGAGGCGAGGAGGGTGAGGGACTAGCGGATTCAACTTACTACTGGAAAGGCAGGGCTGTGTGATTTGACGGCTCGTTACTGCCAGAAAGATGGGGTCTTGTGATATGACTCCTCATTATAGTCATTATTACTGCGGCGCTACGACCGGGGTGATGCCCCCCTTTTGTTCCCCACTCTAATCTTGTGCATGACACGTCGACCCGGGTGCTGGCTCTCCCACATGTCGGCGACGTAAGAAGGAGCAAAGAATCATGCGGTATATTGGTCCCGATTGTATTTCGTGTCAAATTTTGACTATAGATTGAACTAACAAAATGTTAATGCGTGTTACCAAAAATTATATCATTCAAAACTATGTTCAAATACGAAGGTGACCATAATTTTTGTTGACATGCATTAACATTTTGTTAGCTAAATCTTTGGTCAAAATTTGGCACAAACTACAAAGGTGACCATAGAAAACAATGTGGTGATATGACCATAAAAAATAATGTACTCCTACTACAGTCCAGTCTCTAGCATGTAAGTACAGTACTACTCCTCTTCCTCCTCCTCTCGGTTCATCGCCATCATACTTTCCCCATTCCTGTGTTTTCAGTATCCTGCGAATGAAAGAGGCCCTTAGACTGGTTTAGGTCTAGTCTTTTTTTTCAATGTGTTACGTCCAAAATTTAATGAACGTGCTCTGGTTTCTATGAAAATAATCCGGGTTGCATGTAGTAATTCATTTATTTATTTATTCTTCTATGGGGGGTTTGCATGTAATTCGTCAGGTCTGAAATGTAAAGTACCCCGGCATGGTTGCATATGCTCCGAGTCATGCATGCACTATGACCCAAATGCTCTATGTCCCACGTGTCGGCAAAAGGAAGCACGTGGAAATAGCCTAAGAGTACATATAGGAGGAAAAATGCGTGAAAAATTATGTACTATGAAGCGTAGCTGCGGTTCGAACAAGAGACCTAAAGTGATGACAGGTATAGGTCGCACGCACCCAACTATTGCAAGCCACCATCAATTACAAAAGGGACTACTAAACGAGGACGTAGGTAGTAAACCAGGACGAAGACAGTGATACTACATATAATTAATGCCAAATAAGAGCAAGGGATCACACATGTCATTTACGACTGGAATAAAAATGCCATACACTAACACATTAAGGCCACGAGGTGATGAAGTGCTAGTTACAGGAGGCAAGAAGAAAGATGCATCCATCAATGACCTCCTCCTCGACTCAGGGCGCCGGCCCACCGAACGGCGGCTAAGTAGCAGCGGCTTTCGTGGCCAGGTCAACGTGCTTCCGAACAATGGCGTCCAAAGATTCCAGCCGGTGGAAGAAAGCCAACGTCTTTCTGTCCTCGCTGGCCTTGTAGTGGCCTATGTAGATGATTTCCTCGTAGACGTGGATGTGCAGGTCGACGGTTTCTTGCATGGCGAGGCACTATGCGGCGAGCGCGGCCTCGAGGTGCACATTCTTCGTCGCGACCTCCGGCAGCTGCAGGGCCACCAGTGCTTCAAAGAGTTTGTCACCTTGGAGGCCGATGAGCATGGCAGGCAACGAGGAGCCTGGGTGCGCGGGCTGGAGGAGTATGGCAAGGTCGACCGCGCGCTTCTTGACGGCGGTCAACTGGCGGATGGAGTAGACCATCATCTCGCCCATGCGGGGCTGCAGGCCGGCGTCTTGGACGATCTGGCACAGTCGACTGCCACTTGCGTCCATCGACGCCATGGGTGCTTGTGGCTTCGGGTCACTTGGTCTTGGTCTTGGATTGGAGTGAGCAGTGTTGTGCAGAGACTAGGAGTAGATGGATTGGAGTGGTGGGGCACCTTTATATGAGAGTACAAACTGCGTTGCATTCACATCGTGCTGACTCCATTCTGCTTCTCCAATTACTCCTACTTACCTCTGCATGCTAATTGAATGAGGAGGCATCATTGACCGTTCAATGTTTCGGGAACCGCTACCCTCTCCCTCGTTAGCATTCAAGCCATATCAACGTAAATGCGTGTCAAAAAGAGACTAGTGAGTAGTAGTACTCAATATTGTGCACCGCGACCAAGGCGGAGAGGAAAACGAGAGAACTTAATATTTATTTACGGTGTAGATTCGCTCATTTTGCTCTGTATGTAGTACTCATTTACGGTGTAGTCACTTGTTGAAATCTCTAGAAAGACAACTATTTAGGAACGGAGGGAGTAGTCCCTCCTTTCCGGTTACAGGGCTCATCTCAAAAAATTTGTTTTTCTAGTTTATAAGTCTCAATTCTACTACTTACCATCATATGTTCAGATTTCAAGGTGTATTAAATCACTGCATGCAAGGATGAAGAAAAAACTCACCAATGCATGTAGAAGTTCTTCGTCATTCAGTGGTCACTCATGCATGCGGTGTAATTAATGCATTGGTATAAATAATTTTTTAAGAAAAATGAGAGTACTAAGTAAGTACTTTTGCAAACTACAAAATTAATTCCACCATTCATCATCTACCTTGGATGAAGAGATTTTCAAATTAAGCCCTAGAGGGAGCATGCAATGAACTGACCGCTGCATGACTTGCTAGGTACTATGTCCCACGTCTCTCATTGGTTGATTCCTATTCATGTCTAGAAACAAGAAACGTGGTCGGGTTTGTTTTGGGATTATTTGATTTTTGTAAGATGACTATAACTAGCAATTGCCACAATAACCGTCAGATTTGCATCCGACGGTGGCACCTATTGGACGCAAACAGCAATAGAAAAGAATTGCCACAAAACTGCCGCACCACGCCCCACCCCTACACGACTGCCACGCGAGCGTTCGCAACTGCCATGTTCGGGTTGCGCTTGGCTCTTCGCCTCTTCCAGAAGTCGAATAATGATGTTACTACTTCTACAGTATCGAATCAACTGTTGCATGTCCGTCCACCGCGTGCGGGAGGGACAGCTTGTTGTAGTAAGCAAAAGTCTCTCCTCGTCTGCGAGCCACCGCGCGCATGGGCAAGGGAGAGGGTGTACTAGTAGTATAATCAAGCTTCTCCTTGTTGTACGAGTTGATGCGACACATCATAGCACTGGGCCCACATGCTTGCCTCTAAACTTGGCTAAAAGACCCGCAGTGTACAATATATTTGCTGCAACCTCTAACATTTACCCCACCACAAATTAAAATATATATTCCTCTCTTGACCAGATCAGCGTGCAAACTACAATTACCAGGATGACAGGTTGGTCCAGAAGATTATTTTAATCAAAAAAAATGCTTCGAGACGGCCTCATAGCATGGAGCCGACTCCAACGATTATGTGGAGAGTATCATATAATAGTATCATGCATATATGATACTAGTGTATGATACTACCTCCATAGTGCATAGTATCATCGAGTAGTGTATCATAGATGATCATATTTATCGCCAAACATGATACGGTATCTACATATGTTACCATCGCTCTCTTCTTTAATTATCTGCCACATAAGCATGTTTGCTAGTCCCAAGTGCATGATACTACCGGTTATGTTACCCCCACTATGGCCAGCCTTAAGCTTAGAGGCATGGTACATGTTATCCTAGACTAGTTACTACTACCTCCCCAACACATGAAACTGCCACACGAGCGTTCGGGTTGCGCTTGGCTCTTCGCCTCTTCAGGAAGTCGAACTTGATGGTACTACTACAATATGCTTCTGTCCATCTGACACCAAATGAACTGTTGCATGTCCACTGCGTGCGGAAGGGAGAGCGTGTAGCGAAAGCTTCTCCTAGTCCTGCGAGCCACCACACTCATGGGCAAGGGAGAGGGTGTTGTAATCAAGCTTCTCCTTGTTGTATGAGTTGACGTGACACATGAAAGCAGTGCACTCGATATATTTCAATAATTTGCGTTTATCGATGCATTAATTACAACGCATGCATGCATGCCATCACTTTCCTTTTGATACTTGCATGTGTTGATTTAATGCACCTTGAAGTAGTACTATGAATATGTGATGGTAAAACTTTCTAATGCCCCGGCCCTAAAGCGAGAGATGGTGGTGCACAAGGCGGGCGAGATCATGCCGACGGAACAGGACCCGACGATGGAGGTCTCTATGGACCTCACCTTGCTCCACTGCCCCTTGTGCCTCCGCCCCTTGAAGCCTCCAGTGTACGAGGTTCGAATACACCTCGTCCGTTCGGCTGATAGAGCAAGGTGCAGGTTTCTTGATTGATGTGTGATGGCCCACAAGTATAGGGGATCAATCATAGTCCTTTCGATAAGTATGAGTGTCAAACCCAACGAGGAGCAGAAGGAAATGACAAGTGGTTTTCAGCAAGGTAATATCTGCGGGCACTGAAATTATAGGTAACAAGTTGTTTGATAGCAAGATAATTTGTAACAAGAAAGTAACGGTAATGATAACAAAAGTGCAGCAAGGTAGCCCAATCCTTTTGAGGCGAAGAACAAGCCAAAATGGTCTCTTATGACAAGCAAAGCGTTCTTGAGGGTACACGGGAATTTCATCATATCACTTTCATCATGTTGGCTTGATTCGTGTTCGCTACTTTGATAATTTGATATGTGGGTGGATCGGTGCTTGGATGCTGTTCTTACTTGAACAAACCTCCTACTTATGATTAACCCCCTCACAAGCATCCGCAACTACGAGAAAAGTATTAAGATAAAATCTAACCATAGCATTAAACTTTTGGATCCAAATCGGTCCCTTATGAAGTAGCGCATAAACTAGGGTTTAAGCTTCTGTCACTCTAGCAACCCATCATCTAATAACTACTCCACAGTGCATTCCCTTAGGCCCAAATATGGTGAAGTGCCATGTAGTCGACATTCACATGACACCACTAAGGGAATCACAACATACATATCATCAAAATATCGAACACATATCAAGTTCACATGATTACTTGCAACATGACTTCTCCCGTGTCCTCAAGAACAAAAGTAACTACTCACAAATAATAATCATGCTCAAGATCAGAGGGGTATTAAATAGCATAATGGATCTGAACATATAATCTTCCACCAAATAAACCATATAGTAATCAACTACAAGATGTAATCAACACTACTAGTCACCCACAAGCACCAATCTAAGGTTCCGGTACAAAGATTGAACACAAGAGATGAACTAGGGTTTGAGAGGAGATGGTGCTGTTGAAGATGTTGATGGAGATGGCCCTCCCAAAGATGGGAGAGTTGTTGGTGATGACGATGATTTGCCCCTCCGGGAGGGAAGTTCCCCCAGCGTAATCGCTCCGCCGGAGGGCAAAAGTGCTCCTGCCCAAGTTCCGCCTCGAGACGGCGGCGCTTCGCCCCGAAAGTCCTCCCCTTATTTTTTCTAGGTCAAAATGACTTGTATACCAGAACAGGGGCACCGAAGGTGGGCCGAGGAGGGCACAACCCACCAGGGCGCGCCTAGGCTCCTAGCGTGCCCAGGTGGGTTGTGCCCACCTGTGGGCCCCCTCTGGTAGTTATTTGCTCCAATAATTCTTAAATAATCCATAAAAAATCTCCGTGAAGTTTCAGCTTATTTGGAGTTGTGCAGAATAGGTACCTCTAACGTGCTTTTTCAGGTCCAGAATTCCAACTGCCGGTATTCTCCCTCTTTGTGTAAACCTTGCATATTATGAGAGAAGAGGCATTAGAATTACTCCCAAAAGCATTATTATGCATAAAAACTTTATAAATAATAGTAGCAACTCCCCCAAGCTTAGACCTCGCTTGTCCTCAAGCAAAAACCGAAATCGAAAAACATGTCCACATGCTTGGAGAGAGAGGTGTCGACAAAAACAAAATACGGACATAGAAGCATCATGCATATTATTATAATAGCAAAAAACTTTAACATAAAACTTTATGAAATAACTTTATCACATAACTTTTATCATATAACTTCTCATGAACAAGTAACAATTCATCACAACATTGAAGTATAAAGCATAAACCTTATTGAAAACCAATAAACTATGTTCTCAGTCAACTTTGTAACTACAATTCATCATATTTTTAGGAAGGGTCACGTATCAGAGCCTTTAGGAAAGTCCACATACTCAACCATCATTTAATATTCTATGATTGCTAACACTCACAGCGTACCCATGAACAAAAAGTTTCAGCCGGACACATAGAAAGATAGGGGCTTGTAGTTTCGCCTCCCAACGTATTCACCTCAAGGGTGATGTCAACAATAATAACTCATGCCTACTCATATCCAACTGGATATATGTGCCTAGATCTTTCCTCACCACATGATGCTTGCAAAAAGAGAAAAATAAAAAGGAATAGGGAAGAAAACTTTGACTCTTCATAAAAGTAAATGCATAAAAGTAAAAGATAGGCCCTTCGCAGAGGGAAGCAGAGGTTGTCATGCACTTATTTGTTTGTATGCCAAATCCCTTAATGCAAAAGAACGTCACATTATATTGCCCCTTATGATAGCAACCTTTATTATGCAGTCTGTCATTTTTATTCTTTGCCATCACAAGTTCGTACAACGCTCAATTTTTCCTTACACTAAATGATCCAACACTTTTACAGGCAATTTTTATTACCTTGTTGCACCGATGACAACTTACTTGAATGATCTTACTCAATCCATAGGTAGGTATGGTGGACTCTCAAAATGAGATTTGGGTTAAGGGTTTTTGGATGCACAAGTAGTATCTCTACTTAGTGCGGATTTTTTGGCTAGAAAAGATACTGAGCAAGCACCACATGTTAAAGGATCTATGACAATATAACTTCTACATGAATATGAACAAGCATAAATCATTACGTTGTCTTCCTTGTCCAACGTCAACTATTTTGACACAAAATATTTAATGGGGGCTCACAATCATAAAAGATGTCCAAGATAGTGTATTTGCATGTGAATCTTCTCTTCCCTTATTAATTCTTTCATGAGTTGCATCATTGACCAATGCTATGTTTGTCAATCTCCAACAAATTTTACCACTTATACTTTTCCTTATGTGATGTCATTACTTACCATAAGATTAGCATATGATCTTTTTCATTTATTTCCCTTTCTTTTTATTGAGAGATAAAGGTAAAGAAACAAAACTCAAACTACTCTTTATTATATATCTCGCACACGATTACATCGATAGATAGATCACTAAGCAAGCACTCAAAAATAAAGGATCGGACTAAACTTTTATTCAACTAAATCATAGGAAAACTAAGGATCAGACTAAAATATATGAAAGCAAAGATAGTGGTAATGATACGATATCGGGACACCTCCCCAAGTTGGCACAAGCCAAGGGGAATGTCCATACCATGAACTCAAGTCTCCTTTGGTGATGAAGAAGGTGGTGGTGGTGATGAGGTAGCGATCTTATCTTCCGGTTTCCATGGCAATGGCTCACCATCATAAGAGGAGGAGTGAGTCTCGCGAGTCCTGGCAGCCAAACTCGTACCTTTAAACCTTGCCTCATATTCAAAGACTTGGTTTTAGAGATCATAGATTTGGCTTTGCAGAAAGTTGATTTGCTCGTTGAAGGTGAAGGCGATGTCCTTCATGGATTTTGCCATCCACCTTGAGATCACGGGTGTAATCCGCGATCATGAGGTGATTGGCATTGAGTCCATGTTCCACCATTCCCTTGCACTTGAAGACCTCCTGCTCCATAGCATCGAGCCTGACCTCCACGGTTCCCTTCCCCTTGGGATCCTGGACGTCTCGGATATGGAGCACCCCCTCATGCATCTCAATGGCTTGAGGGTGCTGCATCACCTCCCAAAATATGGGTTGATGACGTTCTCGAAGAACTTGTCCTTGGAGGAGCTCGAAGTGGCCATGGCGATCTAGATCTGTCAGAAAACAGCAAGAAAGAAGAACAGAAGATTTCTTCGTGATACGGTGCTCAATACATTCGGGGGGTATATAAAGATTTTTTATCTTGGGAAACAAGCAAACAGGAGGAAAACGGAGTCGGGAAGGTTCCCGATGTGGGCACAACCCACATGGGCGCGCCAGGAGGCCCAGGCGCGCCCTGGTGTCTTGTGCCCTCCTCGGGTGCCTTCCTGGTTGTTTCTTATTTTCCTAATTTCTAATATATTCCAAAACTGACAGAAAATACTTTTGCAGATTTTTTGGAGTCCGTTTACTTACCGTGTCACGTACCTCCTCTTTTTTAATTATTCTGGAGTGTTCCGAAAGGTCTCCTTTATGTGTTCCTCAGGTGTCATAGTTTGAATAATATTGCTTTCAACATTAATAGGCGTACCTGAGATATAGTGTTTAATTCTTTGCCCATTGACCACCTTCGGGTTAGTACCTTCAGCATTATTTATTTTGATAGCTCCAGAGCGGTAAACCTCCTCGATGATATATGGTCATTCCCATTTAGAGAGAAGTTTTCCTACAAAGAATCTGAAACGAGAGTTGTATAGAAGAACATACTCTCCAACTTTGAATTCCCGCTTTTGAATTCTCTTGTCATGCCAGATGATAGGGTGATGCAATTCTATGGTTAATATCGTATTTAGCAAGCATTTTACGGAAAGCACCATGAATAGTGTGAACCACCATCAGTCATTAAATATCTAGGGACTCCAAACCTCGGGAAAATAACTTCTTTAAGCATTTTAATGGAAGTGTTATGATCAACACTACTAGTTGCAATAGCTTCTACCCACTTAGTAACGTAATCAACAGCAACCAAAATATGTGTATACCCATTAGAGGAAGGAAAAGGTCCCATATAATCAAAACCCCAAACATCAAATGGTTCAACAGCAAGTGAATAATTCATAGGCATTTCTTGACGCTTACCAATATTACCAATTCATTGACATTCATCATAAGATAAAACAAACTTACGGGCATCCTTGAAGAGAGTATGCCAATAAAAAACCAGATTGCAATACCTTGTGAGCAGTTCTATCTCCCGCATGATGCCCTCCATAAGCTTCGGAGGGACATTTCCATAGGATTTGTTCCTATTCATGATCAGGTACACAACGTCTAATAATACCATCTACTCCTTCTTTATAAGGATGTGGTCATCCCAAAAGTAATGTCTTAAATCATAGAAGAATTTTTTCTTTTATTGGTATGTGAAACTAGGTGGTATGTATTTAGCAACAATATAATTAGCATAGTCAGCATACCAAGGAGTGTTATGAGAAACATTTATTGCAGCTAATTGTTCATCAGGGAAGCTATCATCAACGGGTGGTGGGTCATCAAGGATATTCTCTAACCTAGACAAGTTATCAGCTATGGGGTTCTCAGCTCCTTTTCTATCAGTTATATGTAAATCAAATTCTTGTAGCAAGAGAACCCACCTAATGAGTCTAGGTTTAGCATCTTTCTTTTCCATAAGATATTTAATAGCAGCATGATCGGTGTGAACAGAAACTTTAGAATCAACAATGTAAGATCTGAATTTGTCACAAGCAAACACAATTGCTAATTTTTTTTAGTACTAGCTTAATTTCTTTGGGCACTGTCTAGAGTTTTGCTAGCATAATGAATAACATTTAGTTTCTTATGAACTCTTTGTCCCAAAATAGCACCAACAGCATAATCACTAGCATCACACATAATTTCAAAAGGCAAGTTCCAATCCGATGGTTGAACAATAGGTGCAGAAGTTAAGGCTTTCTTATATGTTTCAAAGGCTTCTACACAATCATCATCAAAACAAATGGAACATCCTTTTGTAAAAGATCTATAAGAGGCCTAGAAATTTTAGAGAAGTCTTTAATAAACCTCCTATAGAAACCAGCATAACCGAGGAAACTAAGAATACCTTTAACATCTTTAGGACATGGCATTTTCTCAATTGCATCAACTTTAGCTTTATCCACTTCAATACCTCGTTCAGAAATTTATGCCCCAAGACAATACCTTCATTAACCATAAAGTGGCACTTCTCCCAATTCAAGACAAGATTAGTTTGCTCACATCTCTGCAAAACTCGATCAAGGTTGCTTAAGCAATCATCAAAAGAAGATCCATATACAGAAAAATCATCCATGGAAACCTCAACAATCTTTTCACAAAAATCAGAGAATATAGCAGTCATACATCTTTGAAAGGTAGCAGGTGCATTGCATAAACCAAAAGGCATACGTCTATAAGCATAAGTCCCAAAAGGGCAAGTAAAGGTGGTTTTCTCTTGATCAGGTTGTGAAACAGGTATTTGAGAAAAACCAGAATATCCATCAAGGAAGCAAAAGTGTGTGTGCTTTGATAATCTTTCTAGCATTTGATTAATAAAAGGCAAGGGGTAATGATCTTTTCTAGTTGCTTTATTTAATTTTCTAAAATCAATTACCATCCTATAGCCAGTAACAATTCTTTGTGGAATGATTTCATTTTTATCATTAGGCACAACGGTAATACCTCCTTTCTTAGGGACACAATGAACAGGACTCACCCATCTACTATCAGCCATGGGATAGATTATACCTGCTTCCAGAAGCTTTAATATTTCAGTTCTTACCACTTCTTTCATCTTAGGATTCAAACGTCGTTGATGATCAACAACGGGTTTAGCATCAGGCTCCATATTAATCTTGTGCTGACAGAGAGTGGGACTAATGCCCTTAAGATCATCAAGAGTATATCCAATAGCAGCTCGGTGCTTCTTTAGAACTTTCAATAATCTCTCTTCTTCATGTTCTAAAAGGTTAGAACTAATAATAACAGGATATATCTTTTTCTCATCAAGATAAGCATATTTTAGAGTGTCAGGCAATTGTTTCAATTCAAACACGGGATCACCTTTAGGTGTAGGAGGACCTCCTAGAGTTTCAATAGGCAAATTATGTTTGAGCAGAGGTCGTTGTTCAAAGAAAATTTTATCTATCTCATTTCTTTCATTCATATGCATATCATTTTCATGGTATAGCAAATATTGTTCTAGTGGATCAGTAGGAGGCACGGCAATAGAAGCAAGACCAATTATTTCATCCTTACTAGGTAATTCTTTCTTGTGAGGTTGTCTATTAAACTTGGAAAAATTAAACTCATGAGACTCAGCACCAAAGCTAACACTGGCAGTTTGTTTATGACAATCTATAGTAGCATTGACAGTGTTCAAGAAAGGTCTACCAAAGATAATGGGACAGAAGTCATCTTGTGGGGAACCAAGAACTAGAAAATCAGTAGGGTATTTTGTTTTCCCACTCAAGACTTCAACATCTCTAACTATCCCAAGTGGTGTGATGGTGTCTCTATTAGCAAGTTTAATAGTAACATATATGTCTTCTATTTCAGTGGGTGCTATGTCATTCATAATTTCTTGGTATATGGTAAAAGGAATAGCACTCACGCTAGCACCTAAATCACATAAGCCATGATAACAATGATCTCCTATTTTAACTGAGACAACAGGCATGCCAACAACAAGTCTATGTTTATCTTTTTCATCGGGTTTGGCAATTCTAGCAGCTTCATCACAGAAGTAAATAACATGCCCATCAATATTTTCTACCAGGAGATCTTTAACCCTAGCAACACTAGGTTCTACTTTAATTTGTTCAGCGGGTTTAGGTGCTCTAATATGACTTTTGCGAACCACAGTTGAAACCTTAGCCTGTTCCTTTATCCTAACAGGGAAAAGTCGTTTTTCAATATAAGCAGTAGGCACAACTGGATCAACATTGTAAATGATAGTTTCATCTTTAGCTATGTCGGGCTCTTTAATTTCTTCTTTAATAGGCGGGTGATATTTAAACTACTTCTCCTTAGGGAGATCAACATGAGTAGCAAATGATTCACAAAAGGAGGCTACTATCTCAGAGTCAAGTCCATATTTAGTGCTAAACTTGTGAAAAGCATTGGTATTCATAAAAGATTTAACACAATCAAATTCAAGCTTAATACCTGACTCTTTACCTTCGTCGAGTTCCCAATCTTCAGAGTTGCATTTAATTCTTTCTAAAAGATCCCACCTGAATTCAATAGTCTTCTTCATAAAAGAACCAGTACAAGAAGTATCGAGCATGGATCGATCATCATGAGAAAGCCCAGCATAAAAATTATGAATAATAATTTCTCTTCAGAGCTCATGATTGGGGCATGAATATAACATTGACTTAAGCCTCCCCCAAGATAGAGCGATACTTTCTCCTTCACTTGGCCCAAAACTATATATATAATTCTGATCACGATGAACTAGATGCATAGGATAAAAATTTTGGTTAAATTCCAATTTCAATCGATTCCAATTCCAGAATCCAATATCATCACATAGCCTCGATACGTCTCCAATGTATCTATAATTTTTTATTGTTCCATGCTATTATATTATCATTCTTGGATGTTTTACAATCATGTTATAGCAACTTTATATCATTTTTTGGGACTAACCTATTGACATAGTGCCCAGTGCCAGTTGCTGTTTTTTGCTTGTCTTTTACTTCGCAGAACATCAATACCAAACGGAGTCCAAACACAGCGAAACTTTTTGGTGATTTTTTCTGGACCAGAAGACACAAGTTGGGCCAAGGAAGTACCAGAGGGGAGCACAACCCACCTGGGCGCGCCTGGGGGCCCAGGTGCGCCCTGGTGGGTTGTGCCCACCTTGGACGCCTCCCGCACCGCCTCTTTGCTCTATAAATACCCTGTAAATCCAAAAACCCTAGGGGAGTCGACGAAACACAATTCCAGCCGCCGCAAGTTCCAGAAACCACAGATCCAATCTAGACACCATCACGGAGGGGTTCATCATCCTCATTGGTGCCTCTCCGATGACGCGTGAGTAGTTCATTGTAGACCTTCGGGTCCGTAGTTAGTAGCTAGATGGCTTCCTCTCTCTCTCTCTCTTTTGATTCTCAATACAATGGTCTCTTGGAGATCTATTTGATGTAACTCTTTTTGCGGTGTGTTTGTTGGGATCCGATGAACTTTAAGTTTATGATCAAATCTATATTTGTATCCATGAAAGTTATTTGAGTTTCTTTGATCTCTTATATGCATGATTACTTATAGCCTCGTATTTCTTCTTTGAATCTTTTGTTTAGTTAGGCCGACTAGATCGATTTTGCTTGCCATGGGAAGAGTGCTTTGTGATGGGTTCGATCTTACAGTGCTCAATCCCAGTGACATAAGGGGAAATGACACGTATGTATCGTTGCTATTAAGGATAACAAGATGGGGTCTATTCCTACATGAATAGATCTTGTCTACATCATATCATTGTTCTTATTGCATTACTCCATTTCTCCATGAACTTAATACACTAGATGCATGCTGGATAGCGGTCGATGTGTGGAGTAATAGTAGTAGATGCAGGCAGGAGTCGGCCTACTAATCTTGGACGTGATGCCTATATAATGATCATTGCCTGGATATCGTCATAATTATTTGAATTTCTATCAATTGCCCAACAGTAATTTGTTTACCCACCGTATGCTATTTTTCTCGAGAGAAGCCACTAGTGAAATCTACGGCCCCTGGGTCTATTCTTTATCATATTTGCGTCTGAGATCTATTTTTATTCGCTTTTATTTTCAGATCTATTAATCCAAAAACCCGAAAATACCTTGCTGCACTTTTTGTTATTTATTTTATCTCGCGTTCCCGCGAGATCTATTTATCCAATCTACTACAATTTTTATCTATCTTTTTACCCGGGAGGGATTGACAACCCCTCTTACACGTCGGGTTGCAAGTATTTGTTCTTTCTGTGCAGGTACCATTTACATAGTGTTGCGTGGTTCTCCTACTGGCTTGATGACCTTGGTCTCATTACTGAGGGAAATACCTACCATAGTTGTGTTGCATCATCCCTTCCTCTTTGGGGAAATGCCGACGTAGTTCAAGCCGCATCAAAAGGAATTTCTGGCGCCGTTGCCGGGGAGGATCAATTCAAGATAGTCTCCCGGTCACGTGCCAATTTCTGGCGCCGTTGCCGGGGAGACATCATCAACATCTATCAGGTTCCTAATCACAAATCTCATCTCCTTGCAATTTACATTATTTGCCATTTGCCTCTCGTTTTCATCTCCCCCCACTTCACAAAAATTTGCCGTTTTATTCGCCCTCTTTTTCGTTCGCCGTTTTCTCGTCAGATCTGTTTTTGAGTGCAATCTTGTTTGTGTAGTTGTGATTCCATAAAGAAAATATTATGATGTTCCTTACCCCAGTATTTTGCTTTAAATTGAGAAAAGTACTAAGGAATATATGACTAGACAATTTGAGCACAATAAATATTTCACCGAGGAACTTAAGGAACACTCGATTGTGTTGGAAGCTATAACAAAACAACTTGATGATATTCGTAGAGAAGTTTGCAATCTCCAATCTAAGTATGCTTTTGCTAAAAGTATGCTAGGCAAAATATCCGATGCACAAGCTACCCTAGTAAAACAAATGGCCGCTAAGCCAATCTCGTTAGAAGACAAAAATGATGAAGACCTTAAAGTGATTGGTGTTTCTTCTATTGATTCCTTGTTTAGTAAAATTAAAATTGATGATAAAGGGACTAAAGAAGAGTCAAATTTAGTTAGAAGGCGTCCCGATAAATCTTGTTGAGAAAATTGATAAAAGTGGGTTTGGAGATGTCAAAACTTTAACTAGTGATGTGCCCACTCTTTTGGATTACAAAGACTCACTACTGCAGGATGCTGCTAACGCGACACTACGATCAGAGACCCTTCGACGAAACTGTGTGCGATGCAATTATCACAAACGATGATGTAAAAAAAACCGTCAAAAAAGATGCAAAATGTTTGCGATGACGGATGCATCAAACACGGTTCAGAATTTAGTTGCGTGTGCGATGAGGGGCATACGGTTTAGTTCAATGAACTTTGCGATGAGGCACAAGAACAGAAACGGGCAGCCAGATGAAGGTGTGTGCGATATACAACATACGGTTCACTCAGATGAACTGTTTGTGATTAGGCAACACAAAAGAAACGGTCAGCCATATCAAGGTGTGTGCGATATACGGCATACAGTTCACTCGGATGAACTGTTTGCGTTAAGCCAAGAGAACAGAAGCGGTTCAACTTAACAAGATGTGTGTGATACGCGGCAAATAGGTCTGTAATCGGAAACGTGTGGGAAGACCGATAACAACAAAGACGATTCCTGTTAACAAGCCGTGTGTGTTGTGAGCAAATGATTGCTGGTATACAATTGTCAGTGATTGATGAAATCATCACCGACGGGTTCCATTGTTTAGTTCGTGTGTGATGTGATTTGCTCTGTCTACAGAGCATCAACATATATACTTAAAAAGACAGCATTGCAAAACCAAATTAAGCATACAATTACACAAGTGACTACACACATAACATTTCCACACACCAAAGTAAGCAATTACATTACTAAACTAGGAGAAATGAGGATCTAATCATCTACTTATTGTTGCGATGACGCTTGCCATTGCTCTGCTTCCGGCTGGATCCCTAGCCGTTTTGGGGAAGGAGGCACTTCCTCATGTCAATGATCCGCCTGTACATGTCGTAGCTCGTGTATGCCTCCTTGGCCGCGTACACGACGTTAGCTTTGTCGAGTTTCTCCATCCAGGCTGAGTGCCAGGCACGCTTGTCCTTGTTGCAGGAATCCTTCATGTTTCTATAGTAGGGGTCGATGATGGCCTCAGCGAGGTGAACTAGTGAGTCCTTCTCATGCTCCTTGCTGCCCAGATCTTGTAGTGGCCCTGGATGTCGAAAAGATTCTGGCAGGCGATGCCCGAATTCTTGAGCACCTTTACATCATTGGTGATGACCACTATAGCGAACATGTAATGGGGGATGTTGACAAACCTGGCAAAATGCTCACAAGGCCTTGTGGCCAGGCAGTAGTGGTAGACGAGGACGTGGTTGTGCGCGCACATCTGGGCGATGGCGACCTTGGGACGAGACCCAGCACGAGCGCGGGTGTACTCGAGGTCGAACCCGACCACCTTGTACTTCTCCTCGGCAAGCAACAGCTCCATGATGTGGATGGAGTGCTCCACCCAGACCGGGTTGTTGGTGTACACCACCGAGAGCTCCGTGAACCTACTGTGGGTGTCCACCACGGCATGCATGGTGAACTGCTGCTCGTCGTCGGCAGCCGCTCGGAGTGCCATTGGAGCCGCGCAGGATACCCTCTAAGAATTTGTCGTGGTGGGTGTGCTTCTTGCAATGGTGGGGCGCGATCGAAAGGTTGAAGAGACACAAGGGTTAAATGGCTACTGTAATAAATGGGGGTCGGCCGGCATGTAATCGTCATGTCTTGTCACGGCGTTCATAGCGGAGGATTCCAGTGCACGCTTGACAACACCGCACCGCACGTGTTTCGTTTGACCACGCGTGGGCTCGAAGAGGTGCCAAATGTATCGTCGGTGAGCCTGTTCCCGCGCTACCACACAGTTTACCACGCAAGCTTCCCGCCCGGTGAGTTTGCCCACACGTCAGCTAGAAGAGGGACAAATCATGGGCGTTTATTGGCAAAAGGCTTTGTAAAAACGAATTGTGTGAAATGACCTCCGTTATAAGTTTACTCGTGGGTGATGAGGTCAAAATTACACAGAAGGGTGATGATGGACACTCGAGTGCGATAATTAATTATGCGCTCTACAGGGCACATGGTTGAAGAAACCAACTGTGTGCAATAATGTCGAAGATCGCAGTCGAGTTAGCTATATAGATCGTATGCTATGAGATTGACAAGGTAAACAGATTCGAGAATTGTTAATAAAATCTAAGACCATTGCATATTAAGGTCAAAATAGTGCTACCAATATACGAGTCTCATACGACGCCATTTCAACGATTGTACCACAAAAGCTCGAGATATTACAAGGTTCAAATTCCAGAGTTATATGGCTCAAATTCGAAGATTACAAGGTTCAAACTGATATTAGAAATGAAATTCAGCTCATCAGGTGCAAACGCTCGTGATGATCCGCTGAACATGGATATCAGAGAGGTTCAAACTAATATTACCACTTCTAAGTCTGGTTTCGAAATCTCATAATTTTCGCAAAGGGGTCAGCCACTGAGAAGTCATGTATGGGGTTGACACGATGACTTCCGATTACTCTGTCATCTGAAGTTCCAAAATGAAATTCAGCATTTTCGGAGCCTATTCCATTCTGCCGCGGCCGCCGGCGCTGATCAACAAACCATTCATTTTTGCGAAACAAATGTAGGTCAAACCTCATTACCTTCAGCACCCTTGCTCTGAGAACAAAGAACCTGGCAAATATAATCTCCGATAAGGTCCCTCGGTAGGAGTTCAAAGTAACTTCTGAGAGATGCATATCTAGGCAGTCGACGTGATTGTTATATTGTATCACATTATCCACCACTGGGCCTAATCTTATCTGCAAAAGAAGAAAATGTGTTAGTGCCTACATGCAGTTTTGAACACTACTACAGGCCTATTTGGTTTGCAGGATTTGTAAAATGCACTAACATGCCATCTTCGATCTGACATGATTAACATGGGCATTTGATTACAATCTAGAAAAATGTAGCCTTCTTCACAAGAGGTTGGAGTGGATGAAAAGTTCCCTAAGAAAACTAGTACAGATGAATCCAAAGGAGAAATGCTTATGGATTGTAACCATATGGATCAAGCAACCAATATGGGGGGGACATGTATGTACTGAAATCCTCCAAAAGAATCCTTCAGAAATCGTAGTACATTCTCATTGTCAACTTGGAAAAAGGTGTCACAAATTGAACTCCCTTATGGTTAACATTTAACAGGAAAGGAACATCACCTCGATATATAGATTCTCCAGGAATGGAAAGCATCTCAGGAAACTGACAACTTGCTCCAGGTTGGGGCCGATAGATTCTAGTGCCAAGACCTTCACTGTGCGCAGTTTCGGGGTCAAGCTTGTCGGAATCATTTTCTGGATGACAGACGAACATACATCTTCAAAATTAGAAATAATGTTAATTTGTAGAAGGAGAGGTAGAAGGCAGCTGTTGTACCTGAACGGGTGTGGATCCAATAACAAGTTCGGAGTATTTGTCAGACGAGTAGCCCACCACTATCAATTTCGGCGCAGAAATGACATTGATTCTTGTTGGACCTTCTTGATCAACTACAAGTAATCTCTCAAGTGCAGGTGTGTCCTCAATGACCATACCGTGGTACATATCTTGTGATGTCTTATGGCCGCACCAGCAACAAACATAAATAGTTCGGAGAGTCATGGAGGTGATGTGGAAGCTACTCAACCCATTGATCGCCTGAAGACAAAGGTACTCGAGTGCAGTACAGCCACGGAGCAGGCGCTCCATGTCACCATTTGGGAGGCATACGACGCCGAGCTCGAGGTGCTTCAGTCATGGTAGAATCAGAGTGGGCGCGTCATTAAGGGGGGGGGGAATGGCAGTTCCTGAACTTGGCGACGCGCAGCGTGGGCGCGAGGCGGAGCGCGGACGTTGGCAGCGAGCGCATATGCCCATCATCAAAAGTGAGCTCCTCAAGCTAATCTAGCGTGGGGGATCGGAACCAGTCATCAAGCTTGGCTTGGTCCTGGCCATTGGAACGGAACTTGCCCATTCTAAGGCCTGGTTGGGCCAAGGTGACTGCCGAGGATCTTGGAGAATGCATCCAAGCTTTTGCGATAGCCATGGCAGAGCTCGTGGGTGTCGATGAGGTCGAGAGGGGTGGAGTTCCATAGGGGGCGCCACCACCGGGAAAGGACGATTGTCCGCGCCCCATATTTGATTGGGAGGAGGGAGATGATGACTGTCAACATATCATCGGGGAGGCTACTGATGAAGTCTAGGCCTGCTGGATTCGCTTGCAGTTCTTGCTCGCCCCGCCTCCACTTGTTGGCAGCCCCGTTCTCCACCTCCGGAGTCTCCTTGTCAGCGGCGCTTTCTGATAGAAGTGGGAGTACAGGGAATATTTAGTTAAAACAGGGCAATAGGAAAGTGTATTGGTAACTAGAAGTTATTAGGTAGGAATATAGTAAGAAAATGGAATAACAATTGGTTGCTTAAATACTACACAATTCATTTGATATTGCTGGGTAAGTCAACATGCAGATACTTGAAAAGAAAACTTACTTCAAACAAAGTCTGGACGGATGATATCGTCGGGGAAGTTAGCATATATCTCATGACCAGGCTCTTTTATGTGCAGTGCAATTTTAGTGCCAGCTTTTAGTACATAAAACTTAGAAATTTCTTTCCAAAGGCCAGTGCCAAAATAGGAGTCACCACGTTCATCAAGTCTTACGGTACCAATGATTGTAAATCCATGGTTTGTGTTCAGTATGACATCCCTGCAGTCTTGATTTATGTAAAGGGAAAGATTGTGCACTACAGATTCTGTTGCATAGCAAGGGACGCGCTGCAGAAAATGGTAGGATTGTTAAAGAAAATATGGTAACATGCAAATATGGGCCCAAATTGAAATAACTGTACAGCAGTTGAAATCGAAGGACAAAAATCTATAATTAAACAGATAGGGTAAACATGATGTCATGGAAATATGAGAGTAATCGAAAGAACAATACATCATTAATTTGCCTAATATAGAAAGAAGAGGGGGAAAAATCCCCTTTGACGTATATGGTGCATGTGGCACCTTTTATCCAAATGTAGCAATATTTAGTATATGTTCAGGAAAGTAGGCCATGCCAACCGATTTAGGGTGAGATTGAACATACCGCGCGCATCCTCAAGTCATCTGGTACGGTGATATGAAATGTCTGGCGGAGGCCGCAAAGTCCTGATGTGTCCGCGCACTATACACTCTATGAATGAAAGAAAACCCTCAAATCAGCTCGAATAAAAATGAATTCATGGCAATTTCGGCCGGGTGATTAAAGGAGGCAGATGAACTGGGATAAGAGATGAGATAATATCTCATTAAATTAGTTACCTTGTTGTCCATGAGAAAGAACACTCAGTACAGCGGATTCCCCAACCGAGCGGAGCTGGGTCAACCACGAGCAGCGTCGAGAAAGTCGATGGCGATAGGCGGCGGCAAGCGGAAGTGGCAAAATGCGGTGGGATTTGCCGGCAGCCTAGCGGCCGCGGCATGCGTCGAGCTAAGTGGTTACCGCCGCGATAGGCGGTGCCATGCATAGATGCGGAGGAGCTTGTGCAGGTGTGAATGGGGACCGGAGGGGGTGGCGGGCGGGGTGAGGGTTTTTGTGACGTGGGGATGGTGAGGGTTTTCTTTTTTCTTTTTTGAATTGGGTGGTGAGGGTTTTCTGTCCCACAAAGAATTTTGGAGGCAACGGTTTGCTAGAGCCAACCGTGTGTGATTGACGCAACAGGCAAAATGAAAGTCATTGCACACGGTTCCAATTTTGGGAACCGTGTGTGATTGACGTACTACCTCCGTCCTGGTTTATTGGTCCCCTTTGTAATTTGTACCATATTTTTACCAAATATTTAACTAAGAAATGTTTATGCATGTCACCAAAAATTATATCATTGAACACTATGTTCAAATACGCATCCAACAATATAATTTTTGCTAACCTGCACTAACATTTTGTCAGTTAAATCTTTGGTCAAAATTTAACACAAATTACAAAGGGGACCAAAAAACGAGGACGGAGGTAGATTCCATCAACCGAACTGATTGCATCCATATCCCACAGTTAGACATAAGTAAACATAGATTAAACATACTCAGACATAGATAATAAGCGTACACGTACACAAGCATAGTTCAACCATAAGTACATAGTTCAACCGTCATTAAGCATACTCAAGTGTACATAGTTCGATCCCACATCTCATCTCACATGCCGGCACGATCCTGAAGCTTCTCCAGGTACTCGGCGTACGTGCCAAGCGCCACCCTGCGAGAATACTTCTGCTTGAAGGAGCCAATGGCCCGTCCTCTTGCATGCGCCAGAACACTTTGATACGCGTCATGAAGCTTGTGGTTGCAAAATGGGCATCGATAGCCACTGTCCCAGGTCCTAATACGCTTGTTATGCATTCCCACATAAAGCTCCCTCAGGATTTGCCTCTTGTACCTCCTCTGGACATCTTCATCCTCGCTATCCACATCGTCAGACAGCACCTATACAAATAGTAAAACAAATTTGGCATCAAATCAATGTTTACATGCCGTGAAATAGGATTAGGAATTTATGGCTATTTTTTTATACATATCCAGAGATTATGGTTCGATTTTTAAGCACAGTCGTCTATGTACAGACCAATCTTGAAGAAAATAATGGCACAAACATATATGTAGGTCATTCAAAATCAACTGTCAAGTCCTGGCTAGGAATTATTAGCACGAACACTAACCCTAGTCGGATTACTAGCAGAAATCATTTGCACAGATGAAACAACTAATCACTTATCACTTGTACCATTCAAACAATCAATACACTACACGGATCTAATGAAACTTACTCAGATTTCATGGATTGGGAGAACATAACCATAGGATTTCTATTCCAAAAAGGGGGAGGCAGAAGTAACCAGAGAAACCCTAGGATCTATTTGACACATAAATGGGTATAGATGACTAACCAGTTGTCCGTCGTCGTCGGAGTCGTCGCCGGAGTGGTCGTCGGATTCGTCGCCGAGGTCGTCACCAGAGTTGGTGTAGAACCCCGCCTCCGGCTGTGGAAGCTCGACGCCGTCGACGACGTCAGGGTGCAGCGATAACTCGCCGGCGGTGACGGCAACCCTGTCTCCATATCCACGCCGTGCTCCGGTGCTTCAGCAGCCCTGGCGTCGCCACTCCCTCCGATGGGGCACTTCGGCAGCATCCTCATACACTGACGGCTTTGAGGACTAAGAGCAGCGTCGAGGATGCAAGCGGAGAGAGAGGATTGTGTGTGTGGCGAGGATGGGGGGTGCGGCCGCTCGGGCGCACCATTAATATGGAGTAGTGGGAGAGAGGCGGGCGACGGTCAAACCGCTAGCTCGCCTCCCGGTGAGCCTGCGCATTGGACTGCTGGCATGCCTACCGTCGTTTCACACAGCTACTCGCGCGCCTCCCGATGACACTGCGCAGCGAGCACGCCTCCGTCAATTCACACACCTGCACGCACGCCTCCCGATCTGCCTGCGCGGCGGACTGCTCGCATGCGTCCCGTCAACTCACGCCTGCTCGCACGGCACACGGGTCGCGTGGCGGCACGTATATTGTTTTTCTATTTGGCTGATTAATGCTGCCGCTTTATTGCTTAACCGAAGCATGGCACATATCCATTGTTGGTCTAACGCTCACTGTTCGAATAAATAATCCGTTTGGGATATTGGTTCCCAATTATTAATAAACTCCCGTTTGTAATTAGATAAAGATTACATCAAAACTGGTCTCAAATTTGACAAAAAAAGTACAATGCCACTTTGTATTGGTGTCCATATGACAACACGATAAGTTTCATGAACTTCAAATAAGTTTTGGATGTACTAGAATTTAAAAATCAAGATTCTCAATGTTTGAAATTTCTTGCACGGGGAGTAAATATGCACCCAGTGAGACACATGTGTTTTTGCAATCCATTTAGGTGCCCTATCACGTGTGCATGTAGCTCAAATTTGATTTTTGCACATTATACCCGTAGAAAATCAATCAATGTACTAAAACATCTTAATGATCTCTTTTTTTTCAAAATTAAAATGTCCCTCCTTTGGTAACATATGTTCACCGCGGGATAATTTAACATGCATCGTAGTTGCGGTGGATTCGCCGTGTGTGTGAGGGTGTGTGCGTCTGGGGGGTGGCGGGTGGCTCGCAGTACACTACGAGTTGTGAGCCACCGTGTGGGTTGGCCATTTTGTTAGGCAGGTGCCACATCAGAGTCATGAATTCATTATTTAAAACATTACACAACCCTTTCATACATACATGTTTTCGCCACATGTAATCGATGGTTGTCCTACACGACACTCGATACTCGCGTGTGACGCTTTCTGTGGGCCCACGAGGTCATCATCCATCACTTTGACGAACAGCCGGTAGTGAGGTTAATTTGACCAACAAGGTAGAATCTTTTTTGTTTGTGTTATGGTGGGAGTATATATATAGTACGCGTCAAAGAGGTGGGAGGGGACTAGCACATATACTATATCTACGCGTCCGTGAACAAGTACACCTCACTCAATGTCGGGACTTTTCGGTTTCCGAGGCACGTGCCACATCAAAGTTGTGAAATTGGCTATTCAAACATCACACAACACCTCTTTGGGCCACATGCATGCAGGCGGTGGTTATCCTAGCTAGGACACTCATGTGTGACGCTTCCATCTGTGGGCCCACGAGGCCATCATCGATGCATGCATCACTTTGACCTACATCGGAAGAGGTTAATTAATTTCACCATCGAGGAGGATTCTTTTTGGGTTGTATTACGGTAGGAGCATATAGTATGCATCGAAGAGGGGGAAGGGGACCATCATATGTAGTACGCTTCATGAACCTCGCTCTGTGTGGGGGCTTTACAGTTTTTGAGGCATGTGGCACATCAAAGTTGTGCATTTTGGGTATTCAACATATGTTTGGCCAACATGCAAAGCGATGGTGGTTGTCCTCTCCCACCAACTTAAGCGGTTATCAGCGATATCGATGCTTTCCATCTGTGGGCCCGCTTGGTCCATCACTACTTTTTGCCTGACAACGAGAGAGGTTAATTTGACTTAGGAGGGAATTATCTTTTTGTTTGTAATATGGTATATATATATAGGTCATGCTCTGGGATGACATGATACAGTTTGAGCACACACACATGCATGTGTACACATGAATCCCTCCCATCGAGTCGAAGTGGCTAGTACAACGACACTTCATGAACCGATCTCGCTCTGTGTGGGGACTGTACGATTTTCGACGCACGCGCCACATCAATGTTGTGAAATGGTATTCAAACATGCATGCACGCATCACCTCCATACATATGCATGTAGTGGTTGTCTTCGAACGGTACACTCCCTCGTGTGATTATCGGCGACAAGCCTATATATTCGTGGGCCCGCGTGGACATCCATGATCACCTTGACCGACAACAAGATAGGTTACCATGGCGGATTCTTCCTTTGGTTCATGTTATCGTAGTATAGGTCATGGTGAGATTCAGACCTAATTAAGTTTGAGCGCATATACTATGCATGCATGCATGCATGAATCCCTATCGTCGGCTTGAAGTGTGGTGTGACATACATATGCATCGTCAACCTAACCCTCACTCAGTGTGGGGATTTCTAGTTCGAAAGCACGGTGCCACATCAAAGTTGTTCCATTGTGTATTCAAAAACACACCTCTCCATACATATGTTTGGGCCACACGCATGCAGTGGTTGTCTTCAGGGACTAGCTACTTGCGTGATTATTGGCGAGCTAGCCCATCTCCGGGGTTGCATGTACGGCCATCACTTTGACCAACAACAAGAGAGAGGTTGTACGACCAAGGTGGATTATTCTTGGTCCATTTTACGATCCATCTTGGTGAGATGCCTCTCTGGCCCGCCGACTGAAAGTGAGTGTGTGTGGGGGGTGGGCTGCTACTTCGCACTTTGCTAGGTGAACCTTGGTTGGGGGGGGGGGCATGCATTCATAGCTTAGGATTCCCTTCGTGCCGACACGAGGGGGGCAAGCAATACCGTGCGCTTTGTGAGATAGGTGCCACATCGAAGTTGCATTTGGTATTTGAACATCAAACCACCCTTTTCATACATAAATTTGGTCCACATGCAAGTGTGTTCGTGTTCTGACCCTCTCCCGCGTCATTTTTCGCCAAATTTATGAACATTAGACAAGTCAGATGACGCAACAGGCACGGTTCACTCAAACTAACCGTGTGCCACGCCGGTGCCCCTGTCACGCACATCCACACAGTACATTGGGCTCCACAAGGCTTCCCCTCTCAAAAATATCTACCCGCCTCTAGCTTTTTTCTGTTTGATAACACACATTTATTATGTTTCGACCGTGTGTGATGTTTCTTGTTCCCAATCCCGACTGCATCCCTCGAAAATATTTGCCCGCCTCGAGGGTTTTTCTGTTTCAAAACACATGGTTGTTATCTCCGGACTGTGTGCGATGCACCATCATCAAAATTTTCAATAGCCCCAGCATTTCACTCCCGCGTTTGACTCCCGCGTAGTAAAATTTTCAGTACCCGCGTAATTTCCTCAAACACACCCCCTGCCCCCCCCCTCCACACACACACACCAAAACCTCCTCGGGCGTGCGCGCACACACACACACACACCCTCCCTCGCTCGAAACCCTAGCAAGGTCCCCACCGCCGCCGCCGCAAGGCCTCCATTGTCAACATCTGCCGGTTTGCCCGTGTAGCTTACCCACCAATCTCCATACCCAGGCCACCCTGAGTTTCTTAGATGACGCCTGCCAAATGCCCCCTTTCCCACAGATCCCCATCCCCATCCCATCCCCCACTCTAGAGCGTCGTAGCCTAAGCCCGGCTATGCTTCCCGTGGAGCTTGAGGAGCGACTGGCCCAAAAGAGGTGTATCGCAGTCTCTTCGCCCGACGTCACCGAGGAAGCTGACGACCATTATTGGCCGCAGGCACTCAATCAGCGGGATAGAGTATGCGGGTATGTTGCGGACGCCGGCTACGACATCGAGGTCATCGACAGCGACGGCCTGAGGCGGGCTATGTCACAGGTTAAGTGGCCCACCCCCAACCCCTTGGGTTCAACCGCCGTCAATCTCATCCATGGCCCCACCGCTGATCTCCTCTGGCTTGCTGTCAAGAATTTGACATCCTACATCGCCATCGAGCCCCTTTTGTCATTTCTGAAGGACACGTTCTGCGACGCTGGCTTGGGATCCACAGCTTCCAAGTCAGACCTCATCGACGGCGACCACGAGGAGGGCACCCTCTCCGGCTCTTCCAAGGGGAAAGAGCCCGTCTGCGACATCAGGGAGGGCACCCTACAGCCGTGCTCTTCCAAGGGGAAGGAGCCCATCGGCGACAACATGGAGCGCATCCAGGGTCCGTGCTCTTCCCACGGGAACGAGCCCATCTGTGACAAGTGAGGAAACCCATGATTTGTTTTGCCGTGCCTCTTCACAGGGGGAAACCCATGATTTGTTTTGTCGAGTCCCTTTTGTAGTGTAGTGAGAATATGTCCAGTTTTAATTGCTATATTTGGTTGTTTGCAGTATGCCTTGTTTATTTCAGTTGTTCACAATGTGATGCTCTATATGTGCAATTATTTACTGTGCAGTACATTCCATCAATCCTGTTTTAAACATACCGATAGGAATGCATATATTTGCTTGCTGTTAAGCCTGTTATAGCTAGCATATGCCTCTTTTAAAGTTTTTTGATTGTTCGGTTGTTTGTAGTTAGCATATGTCCAGTTTCAAATGCTATCTTTGGTTGTTCGTAGTATGCCTTGTTTATTCTAGTTATTCACAACGTGATGTTCTATATGTGCAAGTATGAACTGTGCAGTTCAATTTCATCAATACCAGTTTCAACAATACCACTATGAATGACTACATTTGGTTGCTGCATCTTGTAGTTAACACGCCTTTCCATTTTTATTTAACAATAACTAGTGTACTTAGACCGGCACAATACCAGTTTGAATGACTATGTTTGCTTGTTGTTAAATGTTAGGCCTGTTGCAGTTAACACACCTTTCCACTTGTTTTGCTTTACTAGCGTGCTTAAACCTGCACACTGAAGCTATCTTTTGGAGATTATTTGTCTGCCATGGATGATTTTGGTTGATTTTTAGCCTGTTGTGCTTAACATGCCTCTCGATGTACCTACATAGGACAATTTTGGGAACGACTGCTGTTTTCCATCGAGGTTAGTTTCATCCCATGGCTTATATATACTCACTGTTCAGGATATCGGTAGCTGGTACCATATAGGCCGGGGGCTGATAAGGGACTAATCGGTGAATCAGACTTTTAACTGAATATATCTGTAACCCATTTATCGTTAGGTTAACTAGGGCCATATGTAATATATCTGAGGCTACATAGCAACATGCACTGTACTTAATGTCTAAATATGCAATCCTAGGCTACATAGCAACAAGGAAGAGTGTTACCTTAATGTTCTGATGATGCCTAGATATACGTAGAAGAGCAGCAGTAGCAACAACAACAACACAGCCCTGTTTGGATACTCAACTTAGCTAGAGGTTAGAGTTAGTTTCTAGATCATGACTAACCCTGAACTAACTCCATCCAAAGAGGTGTTTGGATGACAGGGTTAGATTGACAATAAATGCACTAGGAGAACTAGCTCCAATTAGCACCTCTTGGGTTGGATAGTTTTTTTTTGGGTGGGTTAGATGCAACTAGCTCAAACTAGCCCTCATGTTTGGATATACTTTAGGTCTATTTGAGCCCGAACTAGCTCAAACTAACTCTAACCCATGGATACAGCAGTAGTTAATCAGCCGATAATATAAGAATGCAATAAACTCCTTCTAGCCCATAATATAAGATGTTAATTCATCTAATATGTGAGTATATTGGATGTTATAAGATATTATAAAAGAGTGTTGTACTACATCATTGTGCAATTGCTGTTTAGCTTCTAATATTAACTTGGTGCTTTTAGGTACATATGTCATTGGTAAAGATCCGCACTTCGACCCTTTCTGCGTATGGGGAAATGAGATATCGATGAACCAGCATCAAGTGAGGAAGCTGATAAAGATTGTTAGTAAAATGGGTCAAAAGATGGCAATTAAACTATTTGTTTACACTTTATCCAAGACAACAGCGAACTGCAGGATGGTAAGTAAGAACTCTGCAGCCTTCTTTTTACTGCCCATAATGAGTTGTGTTAGATGGCAATGTCTGAATCTTTTTCCTTTGTAGTGGTTCCCAAAGCAGTTTACTCAAGATTACCTCTCAAACTACATGATTGGTGGGCATGCAAAGGTTAAAGTATTTCTACCAGAACACAATGATTATCTAGATGTTTTCATGAAGACAATGAAGGATGGGCAGTCGGCCATCACAAGGGGTTGGACTAGAGTCGTGTGTATCTACAATTTTTAATTGTTCCATGATGTTATATTACGGATGTTTTACAATCATTTTATAGCAACTTTATATAATTTTTTGGGACTAACCTATTGATATAGTGCCCAGAGCTAGTTGCTGTTTTTTGCTTGTTTTTTACTTCACAGAAAATCAATACCAAACGGAGTCCAAACGCAGCGAAACTTTTTGGTGATTTTTTCTGGACCAGAAGAAACAAGTTGGGCCAAGGAAGTACTAGAGGGGCGCTCCGAGGGGAGCACAACCCACCTGGGCGCGCCTGGGGGCCCAAGCGCGCCCTGGTGGATTGTGCCCACCTCGGCCGCCTCCCGCACCGCCTCTTTGCTCTATAAATACCTTGGAAATCCAAAAACCCTAGGGGAGTCGACAAAACACAATTCCAGCCACCGCAAGTTCCAGAAACCACAGATCCAATCTAGACACCATCACGGAGGGGTTCATCATCCTCATTGGTGCCTCTCCGATGATGCGTGAGTAGTTCATTATAGACCTTTGGGTCCGTAGTTAGTAGCTAGAAGGCTTCATCTCTCTCTTTTGATTCTCAATACAATGGTCTCTTGGAGATCTATTTTATGTAACTCTTTTTGCGGCTGTTTGTTGGGATCCGATGAACTTTGAGTTTATGATCAGATCTATATTTTTATCCATGAAAGTTATTTGAGTTTCTTTGATCTCTTATATGCATGATTACTTATAGCCTCGTATTTCTTCTTCGAATCTTTGGTTTAGTTAGGCCGACTAGATCGATTTTTCTTGCCATGGGAAGAGGTGCTTTGTGATGGGTTTGATCTTATGGTGCTCAATCCCAGTGACAGAAGGGGAAATGACACATATGTATCGTTGCTATTAAGGATAACAAGATGGGGTCTATTCCTACATGAATAGATCATGTCTACATCATGTCATCGTTCTTATTGCATTACTCCGTTTCTCCATGAACTTAATACACTAGATGCATGCTGGATAGCGGTCGATGTGTGCAGTAATAGTAGTAGATGCAGGCAGGAGTTGGTCTACTAATCTTGGACGTGATGCCTATATAATGATCATTGCCTGGATATCGTAATAATTATTTGAAGTTCAATCAATTACCCAACAATAATTTGTTTACCCACCGTATGCTATTTTTCTCGAGAGAAGCCACTAGTGAAATCTATGACCCCCGGGTCTATTCTTTATCATATTTGCCTTTGAGATCTATTTTTATTCGCTTTTATTTTCAGATCTATTAATCCAAAACCCCGAAAATACCTTGCTGCACTTTTTGTTATTTATTTTATCTCGCGTTCCAGCGAGATCTATTTATCCAATCTACTACAATTTTATCTATCTTTTTACCAGGGAGGGATTGACAACCCCTCTTACATGTCAGGTTGCAAGTATTTGTTCTTTGTGTGCAGGTACCGTTTACATAGTGTTGCGTGGTTCTCCTACTGGTTCGATAACCTTGGTCTCATCACTGAGGGAAATACCTACCGTAGCTGTGCTACATCATCCCTTCCTCTTTGGGGAAATACCAACGTAGTTCAAGCCGCATCAAGCCTATACCATGCCAATGCATTTCCCTTCAAAGATAAAGGGAAAACCTTCTTCTTAGCTTCATCTCCGGGCAAACCTGCAAGCTTAAATAATCCACAAATTTCATCCACATATATCAAGTGCATATCAGGATGTTCAGTTCCATCTCCTACATAAGGATTAGCTTGCAGTTGTTGTATCATACCCAAAGGAATTTCATAACCAATATTTTCAGTAGGTGCAGTAGATTGAGGGGTAGCCAATTGTGGTTCCGATTGAGGTGAAGATACCCCGAACAAACCCCTCAAAGTATGATTCTCCATAGTAACAAGTGACAATAAATTTCAGCACATAGTAATAATTTTCCCTTACCAATTTCCACTTACCAAGAGCGCTTCACTCCCCGGCAACGGCGCCAAAAAAGAGCCTTGATGACCCACAAGTATAGGGGATCAATCATAGTCCTTTCGATAAGTAAGAGTGTCGAACCCAACGAGGAGCAGAAGGAAATGACAAGTGGTTTTCAGCAAGGTAATATCTACAAGCACTGAAAATTGTAGGTAACAAGTTGTTTGATAGCAAGATAATTTTTAACAAGCAAGTAACGGTAATGATAACAAAAGTGCAGCAAGGTAGCCCAATCCTTTTGAGGCAAAGGATAGGCCAAAACGGTCTCTTATGATAAGCAAAGCATTCTTGAGGGTACACGGGAATTTCATCATATCACTTTCATCATGTTGGCCTGATTCGTGTTCGCTACTTTGATAATTTGATATGTGGGTGGATCGGTGCTTAGGTGTTGTTCTTACTTGAACGAACCTCCTACTTATGATTAACCCCCTCGCAAGCATCCGCAACTATGAGAAAAGTATTAAGATATAATCTAACCATAGCATCAAACTTTTGGATCCAAATCGGTCCCTTACGAAGTAGCGCATAAACTAGGGTTTAAGCTTCTGTCACTCTAGCAACCCATCATCTAATAACTACTCTACAATGCATTCCCTTAGGCCGAAATATGGTGTATTGCCATGTAGTCGACGTTCACATGACACCACTAAGGGAATCACAACATACATATCATCAAAATATCAAACACATATCAAGTTCACATGATTACTTGCAACATGACTTCTCCCGTGTCCTAAAAAACAAAAGTAACTACTCACAAATAATAATCATGCTCAAGATAAGAGGGGTATTGAGGGAGTCATGGACTAAGGGGTCCTCGGGGCGACGGCCCATTATACATGGGCCGGACTGGTGGAGTCGTATAGTGACAGGAGATCCATGAAGCCGTGGTGTGCCCTCCAAGTCAAGAAAGCGCAGGATCTCTTTAAACCCTTATTGTAATCTATCTTCGGTAACCCTAACCCTGCCGGTGTCTATATAAACTTAGGGTTTTTAGTCTTAGGGCTAGAGCTACATTCATCACCTCATCGCCTTGGGGTTTAGCTCATACGGATCTCGAGGTAGATCTACTCTGTAAACCATATTATACATCCAATACAATCAAGCAGGACATAGGGTATTACCTCTTCGAGAGGGCCTGAACCTGGGTAAACACTGTGTTCGTTGTCCCTTGTTCCCCATCAATCCTAGATCCACAGCTCGGGACCCCCTACCCTGAGGTCTTCCGGTTTTGACAATGACACTGGTGCTTTCATTGAGAGTTCCGCTCTAGGGTCGCCCAAACGATTGATGGCTCACCTGATCATAGGAGAGGGCATCGGATCCGGGGACTTCTTCGTCCCCGGACAACTCTTCGCGTTTGGCAGCATTGTGCTGCACGCAGACCTGACTGGTCGTCTGGGTCAGGTCGACTCCTTCGTTCCCGGACACCGGATTCGATTCGGTGGTCTGGAATATGTTGCAGACGCACGGGGTGATCTGGTTCTCACCGGATTCACTTCCCCCTCCCGCACCCTCGCCATGCTCGCTCCGGAGTTCCTTTCCGATTTGATCGGCAGATCGGCCTCGACAGCTTCAAACCAGGAGAGCTCCTCCTCGAGCAGGGGCCAAACTCTTCCTCCGTCCGGACATGTCATGACTGCGGAAGACCAATCCTCGACCTTTGAGGTAGAATCAGGAGGCAGAGGCCAAGAGTCAATCTCGGCCGAACCTTCCTTTCTCAACGCTAGCCTGGCCTTGAGCCCTTATGACAAAGAGGCAGCTAACGGCCAGGGGTCACCCCCGGTCCAAAGCAGCTCGATCTCGAACCCCGATGGGGAAGCCACAAGCAAGGACCAAAGCTCGTCCTTGACATCCAGTGACGGCCTAGACCCCCTCAAGGATCCGGCTCCGCACCCCGAGCTTAGCACGGCCAATGGAAATCAAGGACCGACCAGGGCATTGATCGCCCCCCACGCCGTTACAACAGAATTCGGCTCGGAGCCCTCGAGCTCGGCGACCCTCACAATGTTAAATGAGGCGCTAGACCGAATTCAGAACATGACCATCCAGGAGGACCTGCCCTCCGCCTTCAATCATTAACCCTTCGAGGTGTACCCCAGGGAATTTTGCATCCCACCCACCACCCACTTGGTAGCCACTATCGATGATTTAACCGATATGCTAGACTACAATTCGGAAAATACCGAATACATGGACGAGGAGGGCGGACCCACGGTCAATACTGATGTCGCCCCCCCCCCCCCCCCCATCACCGGTTGCTGGTTGGCCACATCCACCTACGATATTTACATGGTGGACACCCCCCAGGACGGCGATGGCACTCCTGATCAGGACCGGGGCAAGCCCAGAGACGAGCCGCCAAAACGCCGAAAACAACGTCGTCGATCAAAGCCACGTCGAAGCCATGCGAACAACATGGACTCTGCGAAGAACGGCACCGTAAATAATACGGATGACCTCGCCGGAGACGCAGCCCTCGAACATCATCAGGATGACCCCGTGGGGCAGGAGGACCTGCTCAATTCAGAAAACCCCGACGACTCTGAGGATAGCAACTACCTCCCACTCTCTGAAGAGGAGGTCTATCTTGGGGAGGACGATTTCATCGTCCCCGAAGACCCTCTGGAGCAGGAACGGTTCAAGCGGAGGCTTTTAGCCACTACTCGCAGCCTAAAGAAACAAAAACGCAAAATCAAAGCCGAACAGGACACCCTCAATGACCGATGGACTAAAGTCCTAGCTGCTGAAGAAGGGTATGGCCGCAAACAGCCAACCAAAAGTTATCCCAAGCGAAGACTCCTGCCGCAGTTTGACGACGAGGCCGTAGAGCCCACACGCCCGATATACACAAGCGCCGAACAGCCGGACCGCCCCCCTAGAGGGCGGGATAGGGAAGCTGACGAGGCCGAACACCCAACCACCCCACCTCGCCGTCACGGCAAGGATCAAGTGCGGCCCACTTACGAGTACGACCTCCGCCATGACCTAGACACTCAAGGAGGCCGTACCAGGTCCATCTACGGACCCAGAGAAGACTCGCCCGCTTACCGGGAAGGATACTACGATCGGCTAAACCGAAATGATAGAATCCGGGAGCAGCAGCAGTTTCAGAGGGCCAAAGATCTCCGATGCAATGTAGCCCGAGTTCGGGGCGCCACACACCCCTTGTGCTTCACAGAGAGGGTAATGCAACACCAATTAATGGAAGGCTTCAAGCCTGTTAACATCGAATCATACGACGGAACCACAGATCCAGCCGTATGGATAGAGGATTTCCTCCTCCACATCCACATGGCACGAGGAGATGACCGCCACGCCATCAAATATTTGCCGTTAAAGCTTAAAGGTCCAGCTCGACACTGGTTGAACAGCCTTCCCAAGGACTCCATAGGCTGCTGGGAAGAGCTCGAGGATGCTTTTTGAGCAAACTTTCAGGGCACCTACGTCCGGCCTCCGGATGCCGATGACCTGAATCGCATCACACAACAGCCTGGAGAATCTGCCCGACAATTTTGGAACCGGTTCCTGACGAAGAAAAAACAGATTGTCGATTGTCCGGATGCCGAAGCCTTGGCCGCCTTCAAACATAGTGTCAAGGACGAATGACACAGCAAGAATAAACGTCGCCACAATGATGGCAAGGGCAAGGATACAGCAGTAAATGCCGGATTCCAAAACCAGAAGTCCGGACCCCGAAAGAAAGCCCCTAAAGGCAACAATGATGGCCCATCCAGACTAGACACAATTCTAGACAGCCCTTGTCAGATCCATGGCACATCAGAGAAGCCCGTCAACCACTCCAACCGAAATTGTTGGGTGATCAAACAGGCCAGCAAACTCACAGCCGAAGACTCGGGCAAAAGCCCACGAAGCGAGGACGATGATGAGCCCCGCAGGCCAAATAGTGGAGGACAGAAACCCTTCCCTTCCGAGGTCAAGACGGTAAACGTGATCTACGCAACCCACATACCGAAGAAGCAGAGGAAACGAGCACTACGGGATGTATATTCCGTCGAGCCAGTAGCACCGGAGTTCAATCCATGGTCAGCCTGTCCGATCATGTTCGATCGCAGGGACCATCCGACCAGCATACGCCACGAAGGGTCTGCAGCCTTAGTGCTCGACCCTATCATCGATGGATTCCACCTCACTAGAATCCTCATGGACGGAGGTAGCAGCCTCAATTTTATATACGAAGATACAGTAAGGAAAATGGGGATCGATCCATCAAGGATCAAACCCAGTAACACCACCTTTAAGGGAGTCATTCCGGGAGTGGAGGCCCGCTGCACAGGCACCCTGACGCTTGAAGTAGTGTTCGGATCTCCGAATAACTTCCGAAGCGAGGACTTGATCTTCGACATAGCACCTTTTCACAGTGGCTATCACGCCCTTCTCGGCCGTACATCGTTCGCCAAATTCAATGTCGTCCCGCATTACGCGTACCTCAAGTTGAAGATGCCTGGTCCCTCAGGCGTCATAACCATCACCGGCAACACAGAACACTCACTTCGAACCGAAGAGCACACTGCGGCCCTAGCGGCCGAAGACTACACTGGCCCATATAGGCCCGGATGCCGACCCGCTGTAAAGGCCGGCGAGAATAGTAAACGGGTTTGAACCCGTTCCCCGTCATGGGAACCCACATGCGTTCACCGCAAATAGGGATACGCGCCCCACGGCACACCCACATTCTTCACGCTCCATGTGCCTCGTCAGCACAACTTCGCACTCAAAATACCATGGGCAGCCGTGAGGCATACCTTAATAAATCCGAAGTGCATGTTTGGTTAAACCGAACTTCAGAATTACTTCATCTTCGGACAACCCGGAGACCAATTCAGGATACCCCCAAGCATAAAGCTTCATCGGCAGGGTCCTCGTCTCATCGAAGGTTCCAACCCCCACCTATCAGAAGCAAAGGCGCAGACGTGCAGCAGGGCACATTGAAGGCTTCAACTCACGCATCAAGGCCCTGCGTCAACCTTTACTCTGTAAACTTTCTTTTTCTTCCACAAGTACTGCCTTCATAGTTTGAATTGTACGGATAGACGTCCCGAGCTTACGAGAAATAATAAAAATACCCTTCATGGTGTTCGAATATCCGCATCCTGTGATTTGTCTATTCCCTTTCCGATTCTCCCCTCGCTCTTCGAACAGCCCGGCATGAAAATATATTAACTAGTCAAGAGTTCGATTTATATATCAGCTCAATATCTTCAAGTCCGGCACCGCTTTCCGCTATGTGTTCGGCGTCTCAGATATTGCATTATATGCATCTGTTCTGAACTATGTCTTGGGTCAATAGTTGGGTTGCCCGGCTCCTGTGCTTGCCTCTTATGTTCCGCACGTTCGGCTAAGAGGGCAAAGGGAGAACCCCTGTGATTGTACTTCTGGTTTTCCCGGTCAAGTACCTCAGGAGGAAAAAGCCGAAAACTGAACGTCATAGTAAGCACGAATTGGTCCGTGATCCGATGACGAGGTTTGACTATAAAAATAGTTGGCGATTTCGCCGTGTCACATGAAGGGTTCGTCTTAACACAAACCATGTGATCGGAAAGGGTAGGTTTTGATCCCCAAGTATAGCACAATACACCGGGGGCTAGTCCCTAGTCCCCACCGTCAAGCTCCTACGGCTAAGTGAAATCAATAAAACCGAATAGCCCGATTGCCTGGTTTCGCTCCCACACTACCGCCTCCGGGTACCAAGACGTTGGCTAAGGGTAACAGTGCGGAGACAAAACACCCCTCGTAATATTCACTTGGGGGCTGAAGTCGACGACTGGTAGCTTTCAGAATAAACATACGGCCACATAGGAGTCAAAATTAAATCATGACAATATAAAACAAGTCAGGAAGACGCATTATAAAGCACACGGTCCACTTGGTACAAACTTAACACGATCACTCAAATATTACATCTTTCGAACACTGGCCCTCTATCGCCCGCGCACCATTCATCACCTGTGCAAAGTACTGCTCAGGGCGGCGATGCTCTTTTCCCTTGGGTGGAGGACCAGTGGCCATGTCCATCGGATTAATCCTCGGCCAATGCACCATGGTCTTCGCAAATGCAAGCCTCGCTCCCTCAAGGCACGCTGACCGCTTTACGACATCAATCCGGAGCGGTGCCTCCCGCAGCTTCTGCACAAGGCCGAAGTAGGTGTCCAAAAGGGGCTCGGCAGGCCACAGACTAACACAGAGGTCCTTCACGACTAGCTCGGACATCCGATGCATCTCCATCAGCTGCCTCATTTGATCACTAAGGAGGGGAGGACGCTCGGAATCCGAAAACTATGACCAGAAGAGCCGCTGCGTGGAGACCTCCTCGAGGGTGGCATAGTGGCTCACTGCGGCCGCCACATTCTTCTAAAGTTCAGCGAAGACGCCTGCGGAGCGCCAGACCCGCGTCAGCAGGGCGAACCTGTTGCCTTCGAACACACTCTGCAGTAAGTATTTCATACCATTTGCAATTTGCGCGGCTTGGCGGAGCTCCTCTCGGACACCTCACGCGTTAGTCCTCGCCTCCTTGAGCTCCTTCTCCGCCTTGGATAGACGGGATGATTGCTCCTCCTGCCCCTTATCAAGGGCCTCCAGCTTCTCAGCGGCATCCTGGAGCTCCACTTGGACTTCGGTCACTCGAGCCTCGTGCTGCTCAGCAGCAAACTTGGCCTTCTCAAGCTCGGCCACCGCCTTCTCAGCGGCCGTCTTCTTCGCGGCCGCCTCGGCCTCGGCTTTCTTTAGGGCCTCCCTCAAACCCTCGACCTTGGCGGCAGCAGCTGCAGGATTGTCAAGATAAAGGATTAGCATACAGTCCGGATCATCAATATCCGGCATCAAGCAAAGTACATATCTTCTCACAGGACTTACCTTGCACCTCGTCAAGCCGTTTGTTGACAAGGTCAAGCTCTTCATTGGAAAGCTTGAGCTTCCGATCCATCTCCTCTAACGCCACGGCATTAGCAGCCGCGGCCACGGAAGATGCCTGCATCAGCAAAAGAAATGTTGACATCATTAATCGGCCTACCAAATTTGATCCTCTGCAGTTTTCTTCGAAGTCCTTGCAGAGTCTCGGGGGCTGCTATGTATACAGCCTGCCCAAACTAGCAATTATAACCGCATTATGAGGAAAGAGCGTTACTTGACTTACCTCAAAGCCTGTTAGAAGGCCTTGGACAATGTCGTTCAGTCCGGATTGGACTGACCGAACACCCTCCATAACCGCACTCATAAGAGTGCGATGCCCATCAATGATGGCGGAGTTGTCCACCAGCTCCTCCAACACGTCTGGCCAGCCAGCTGCCGCCCGTGTAGAGGAGTTCAGCGCTGACGTTGGCTCCATGGCCCCTTCCCTGCTGGGAGGAGCCTGGGCCGTCGAAGGCCTTGGGGGCTCGAGAGCGGTCGACGAATGGGGTCCAGATGGTTCGGACTCCTTTCCCGCATCAGCCAGGAGGGACGCTCCCTCCTGGTCTTCGGTGACCGAGGTGTTAACCTCAGCCATTACGGCGTAGGCCTCTCCCCCTGTGTTCGGAGGAGGAGTCCTTCGGGACCGCACCTCCTCAACCTCTTCGGGGACCAGGGGAGGCGCGGAGTGCGCCATAGACCCACTGTCCGCTAGTTCGGTGGGCGGAGATGTCCCCTCGGAAGTTTGCTCGATGGGGCGTTCATGTGGGGGGCTGCAATTCAGAAGGGTTAGCCTTCAACTAAAATGAATTACTGAAAATAGGATAGCTAAAAATACCAACGCCTTACCTGCTGGCTGGGGGCTTGACCCTGGGTCCCTTCTGCGGGGTCTCCTCGGACGCCTTGGACTCCTTGTCGGAGTCCAAGCTATTGGACAGGACCAGCTTAGGATGGCATCGTCTCTTCGGGGCCGGAGAAGGTTCAACCTCCACGACGTCCTCGAACACCGCCCTCTTTTTGGAGCGCGAGGAGGCGCTTTCCTCCTTGTCCTCATCCTCGTCCCCATCTTGCACGGATGAGGCCGCAGCGTCTCCGGACCGGTTGCCCAGACGAACCCTGCGGCAGAGGCCCTCCCTGGCCTCTGATACTTTTTTTTCTTGCCCTTCTTGACGGGCGCCTTATAAGGCACTATGACCAGTAGCTTTTCCAGCTGCTCTGATCGGGGCTCTTCCGGCAGTGGCGACGAGCCGCTGATCTTTTTGGCCTTGGCAAGCCAGCCCTGCAAAATCCACATAACAAGGTCAGGCCGAATCAAATGCGGTATGAATATCCGAACACTCATCGCAGAAGAGTTCCGCTCACCTCCTTTGGGGGGTTCGTGGCGTCGAGGCCGATATCCTTCCCCTCGACTCGCCACTCCTTCTGGGGCTAGAATAGTTGGCCCCATATTTTGTCAGGAGTCGTGCCATAGAGGTGCCGCACGGTGACCGGATCCTCGAGCTCATGCTCCCACATAGGCTTGGCCCTCTCCTAGCACGGGAGGAGCCGGCGGTGGAGCATGATCTGGACCACGTCGACCAGCTTCGCGCCGGTCTCTATTATGTTGTCGATGCGCTTCTGCAACGCCTTCGTGTGAGCGACACACCCCCAGTCTGGGCTCTTGGTGGTCCATGAGGCCAATCTGGTAGAGGGTCCGGACTTGAATGCGGGGGTCGCTCCAAAGGCGGCCTCCCTCACCTCGGTGATATAAAACCACTCCTTTTGCCACATCCGGACGGTGTCGACAAAGTGGCCGTCCGGCCACTGGACCCACGCCAGTTTACTAATCATGGCCCCTCCACAGTCTGCATGCTCACCGCCAACCACCTTGGGCTTGACGTTGAACACCTTCAGCCATAAACCGAAGTGTGGCTGAACTATAATGAGCGCTTCGCAGAAGACGATGAAGGTCGAGATGCGGAGGAGGGAATTGGGGGCTAGATCATGAAAATCTAGCCCGTAGAAGAACATCAGCCCCCGCACAAAGGGGTGTAGGGGAAATCCTAGCCCCCTAAGGAAATGGGGAAGAAACACGACCCTCTCGCCTGGATGGGGCATGGGGATGATCTGGCCCTCTTCGGGGGCCCGATGAGCAACGTCGGCCGACAAATATCCAGCCTGCTTCAGCCGCATGATGTCGTCGTCGGTGACAGAGGAGGCTTCCCACTTCCCGTTGGCGCCCGAGCTTGCCATGATCGAAGGAGATGGGACATGGTTTACTGTGGAAGCAGAGGAAAGGGGCACTGGAGCTCTGAGGATCTGCGTGAGCAGGAGGTGGAAGAAGGTGTGGGTTGCTGACTGTGATAGCTCTCCCTTTATAGTGTTGATAGGCCTGGGATTCCTTTTTCCATGCCGTTGGCTTCTCCACTTCCCGATATGCCCGTGACATTATGTGCGGGGAGGGGAATCGAAATCATTAACCATATCCCCCGAAAAGCGGGACACGATCTCCACCTCGAGGGGACGTGCCAAACATGGCGTCGGCCTCGAGCCGTGCTTCGAGAAATAGTAACTGCTCGGCGTTATGGCCGGAAGCGACTCTTCGTTGGAGGAGAAAAAGTTGTCAGATGAAGACGCCATTTACACTTGAACGGTATTTGTTTATTATTGCCTTCGGTGTTAAGTAAAACTGTCGTTTCAGATCCCGGACATCACTTGGTTCCGAACATGGGTAAAACAAACTGAAGAACTTGCCTCGCAAGCCGAATACTGGTCGGGTGAGCGGATGCCGGATACAAGCCTTGGCATTGGAGGCAAGTTCGGGGGCTACTAAGGGAGTCATGGACTAAGGGGTCCTCGGGGCGACGGCCCATTATACATGGGCCGGACTGGTGGAGCCATATAGTGACTGGAGATCTATGAAGCCGTGGTGTGCCCTCCAAGTAAAGAAGGCGCAGGATCTCTTTAAACCCTTATTGTAATCTATCTTCGGTAACCCTAACCCTACCGGTGTCTATATAAACTGAGGGTTTTTAGTCTTAGGGCTAGAGCTACATTCATCACCTCGTCACCTTAGGGTTTAGCTCATACGGATCTCGAGGTAGATCTACTCTGTAAACCATATTAAACATCCAATACAATCAAGCAGGACGTAGGGTATTACCTCTTCGAGAGGGCCTGAACCTGGGTAAACACTGTGTTCATCGTCACTTGTTCCCCATCGATCCTAGATCCATAGCTCGGGACCCCCTACCCCGAGGTCTGCCGGTTTTGACACCGACAGGTTTTAAATAGCATAATGGATCTGAACATATAATCTTCCACCAAATAAACCATATAGTAATCAACTACAAGATGTAATCAACACTACTCGTCACCCACAAGCACCAATCTAAGGTTCCGGTACAAAGATTGAACACAAGAGATGAACTAGGGTTTGAGAGGAGATGTTGCTGTTGAAGATGTTGATGGAGATGGCCCTCCCAAAGATTGGAGAGTTGTTGGTGATGACGATGATTTCCCCCTCCGGGAGGGAAGTTCCCCCGGTGGAATCACTCCGCGAGAGGGAAAAAGTGCTCCTGCCCAAGTTCCACCTCGAGACGGCGGCGCTTCGTCCCGAAAGTCCTCCCCTTATTTTTTCTAGGTAAAAAATGACTTATATACCAGAAGAGGGGCACCGTAGGTGGGCCGAGGAGGGCACAACCCACCAGGGCGCACCTGGGCTCCCTGGCGCGCCCAGGTGGGTTGTGCCCACCTGGTGGGCCCACTATGGTAGTTATTTGCTCCAATAATTCTTAAATAATCCATAAAAAGTCTTTGTGAAATTTTAGCTTATTTGGAGTTGTGCAGAATAGGTAGCTCTAACGTGCTTTTTCAGGTCCAGAATTCCAACTGCCGGTATTCTCCCTCTTTGTGTAAACCTTGCATATTATGAGAGAAGAGGCATTAGAATTACTCCCAAACGCATTATTATGCATAAAAACATTATAAATAACAGTAGGAAAACATGATGCAAAATGGACGTATCAATGTGCTGTCCGATTGATTTGTGCAGTGCAAGGGAGGGCACCTGGCCTGCGCGGACTGCCGCGGCGAGCGCCCCGGGAACCAGTGGCAGTGCTAGAAGTGCGAGCGCGGCGGCGGCTTCGACATGCGCAACACGCTGATGGACGCCGTCCTCTCCTCGGTGAGGGTGGAGTGCCCGCACGAAGGCTGTGGGCTCTATGTCACTTACCACAAGCTTGCCGATCACCAGAGCGTGTGTCCGCTCGCGCCCTGCAAATGCCCCGTGCCCGTCTACGGCTACGAAGGCCCGCCGTCGGCGCTCCCCCACCACATTAGCACCTTGCATCCCATGCCCGTGCACAGGATCCAGTACGGCAAGGTGCTCCAGCTGCAAGTGCCGGTGTCGGAGCCGCGGTGCTTGCTGTTCGCGGAGGAGGACAGCCACGCATTTTTCATGGTCAGCGGTGTGCTCAACATCGGCGCGCCTATCGCCGTGTCGGTCGTCTGCATCAGAGCGGGGGCGTCCCAACCGCCGCACTACGCAGCCAAGGTGTGGGCGAACGGCCCGCCGGGGGAGCCCAAAGGCAGGACCGACACCATCAAAGTGGAAATCGAGGTGACAACACTACAAAAAAAGACACATCCGTGACATTTTGGGCCAAACGAAAAAAAATTATGTCATGCTTATGACACTTCTATGACGATAATTGTGACAAAAGCATGTATCATCATAGATGTTGTGGGCTCCTACTTCTATGACAAAAAATCATGATAGAAAATGGGCTTTTCGTCCTGGGCGGGTCAGGAACGCACCTGCATGACATTCTTTGGGCCGTCCATGATGGAAAAAATCATGGTAGAAGCGAGGGCGAGGAAAATTTCGGGGAGTTCCCGGTTACGGTGGGTGGTCGGGGCCGAGCGATCCATGGAGGTTTGCGCGTTTCTCTCGTACACGTACGTGTGTGTGTGCGAGGTGTTGGGCTCTAACTGAACCCGAGCTAGGCGTTCGCTTACTGAACCCGAGCGATTGCACTAGCTATGTTACTGAACCAGAGCGATCGATCCCTGGTTGTTAACTGAACCCGAGCGATTCCTTCGCTACTGCTACTAACTAAAGCCGATCGAACCTGCTGCCTCTTGATGAACAGTGACCGTTGTTGGGGGTTGGATGAACAGTTCCCGATGGGGGTTGGATGAACAGGACCTCGTGGTAGTTTTAGTAGGCCGTTGCCGCTGGATGAACAGGACCCCGATCGAGAGGAGGCCGCCACACCCGACCCGGTTGGGGTGGATGAACAGGACCCCGTGGAGGGCTGGTTGAACAGTAGCCGGTGGAGGGTGGATGAACAGGACCCCGTGGAGGGCTGGTTGAACAGTAGCCGGTGGAGGCGACCCCATGGATGAACAGTAGCTGGTGGAGGCAGGAGGAAGTCGACGGTGGATGAACAGTAGCCCGTGGAGGCTGGAGCAAGGCAGTAGACGGTGGATGAACAGTAGCCTGTGGAGTCCCATTTTGCGGTACGCCACACCCCTCCCAATGAACAGGACCCTGTTTTGAACATAGGTGCTCCAACACAAGTCCGTTTCCTCCGTTTTGCGGTACGCCACACCCCTCCTGATGAACAGGACCCCGTTTCGACCATAGGCGCTCCAACACAAGTCCGTTTCCTCCGTTTTGCGGTACGCCACACCCCTCCCGATCAACAGCACCCTGTTTCGACCGTAGGAACTCGAACACAAGTCTGTTCCTCTGCACTGCGGTACGCCAGACCCCGTTTCGGCTGTTCCGTCCAAGCCGGTTGGCTCCCGGTGAACACAACGCATTCCGACCCTGTCTGTTGCCTCCCGATGAATAGGATGCTGTTTCTCCGTTCCGACCCAGCTAGTTGGCTTCCGATGAACAGGATGCCGTTGCTGCCGTTCATAGCCTCTCCATGTACATGAGCCTTGGTCGTACATATGCGTGAGTAGGCGTTCGAGACCCCTCCCGTATGTACGTACGTGGCCGTATTTTTTGGCATGTGGTTGTACGTACGTGTACATGGTTTAGAAGGGACTGCCTGAACTGCTACGTCGGGGGCTCTACTACTACACGTGTCGTTGCTCCACGGTTCATCGTTACAGAGAGACCGATCGACCAGTATGTACTTACACGTTCGTGACAACGCTACGTACGCTTCGACTGGGTGGGTCCCAGCTGTCAGGGAGGATAAGGACGCACTTCCTTGCATGCGAAGATATAGCTGGTGGGTCCCAGCTGTCATGGGGAAGAATAATTTTTTTCCCGTAATATGGACGCACTTCCTTGCGTGCGAAGATGTAGCTGGTGGGTCCATCTGTCAGCCTCACCACGTAGAGTCCTCTTCCGATGGCTGTCCTTCGTTGACCACATCGTGCGGACAGCACCCAGGCGGTGGACGACGGCGAGGCCAAGGAATGGAATGACGCGGAGCCAGGGAAGACGAGGCATGTGGATGCCCACATGGAGGGGAGTACGAGGGTTCACTGGTTCGGCTACGGAGTGAGGCTGCCGTCACTGGAGAATAACAGGAGGTGCTGGTGAGTAGAGGAATGGCCTGGACGGCGATGGGAGTAGGGTGGGCCGGTGAGTCCTGCGCGATAGCACAGCCGGCCATGGGAGGCGGTAGCAGGCGGTACCACCGGCGGTGGTTTGGGCGGCTGAAGCAAGAATATCTGAGATTGAAGAAGCACGACATCTGTTGGATGGACATCCAACGGCCACTGCTGCTAGAATCGTGTGTAGACTATAAGTTGACAAAGCCTTGCGTACGCGTCAACTTACTAGGCCCACAAGTGTGTGGCAGAGAACATATAGCCCATTTGCGATTTGTAATAATGTACAGCCCATTTTTCAATTCTAATGGAATTTACTACAGCCCATTTACAGTTTGTTAAAATTACAGCCCATTTTCTAGCCAGGACAACGATTAATAATTTCAACCAACCACTCAAAACAGAATTCAATAAAATTTCCCACATTTTGATGGGATCCGAAATATTTTTATCCCGAAATTTCGAGTCAGATTAAATATAATTTCAAAATAAATTTGTATTACGTAAAAATCCAACGAAATATTGCGCGCGCAACAAATAATGAAATTAAAATTTTCAAAATCCAAAAATATTTTTTTTACTAATTACGTGTTTGGTGCATTTTTTATAGTTACAGCCCAGTTTTTATAATTACATCCCATTTATTATTTCTTAAAGCCCATTTTCTTGTTAACCCTAATGCATCCCTCCTAGGAAAGATTTGCAGCCCAGCGGGGCGGAGAATAACAAGTTGACCTGGGCTGGGTATTCCTCAAAAAAAGTATAGCTGGGCTAGCCATTTTCACCTTGAAAAAATTAATATCTGGGCTGGATATTTGGTCGACATAAAATAATAGGCTGGGCTAGACGGGCCACAGCCCGCCCAGTTGATACCCTGCTCCTCTGAACAACAACAAAAACATCGCTCAAGAAAAACTATGCTCACACCTAAAAAACACAAATACTGCTCGAGCTGCTGGGTCCCAGCGGTCGGCTGCTCCTTATGCAATTCTCTCGTTTATTGACTATATAGGTTGACAATGGTGTGGGACTGTGATGTCAGAAAACCAGGAGGAAGCAAAAAAAATTATAGTTGTATATATATAAGGAGGCACTTGCGTACGTGCGGCTATGGCCCTGGTGGGTCCCCACTGTCATCCTCTCCAAGTTAAGTCATCTCCTGATTCCTCATGTTCGTTGACCATGTTGACAACACGAGACGGCGGTGCCACAACGAGCACAACAACTCGAAGGACGACGGAGAGGGCCTTGCGGGCCCTACGGATGGTCTGATACAGCGCCCGCTGCTCATTCAGGAAGCCAGGATCATAGGGCCACATGTCCGCGACGGCATTGTCGTTCACTTGTTCGCCGGTGATTCATCCTTCCGCGAGCCGGTGCTCGTTGAGGAGACGGAGGTTGCAGCACAGGTCCTCCTGCGTGGGTAGCTCTTCTGCAATTAGGGCATCGAAAAGTGCGGCCGCACCTGCTCTATGGTGAACACGGCATGAACCGGCTTGGCCGGTGGCGCCGGCTCCTGGTCGGTCCATCGTCTGATTATCGTCACTGAGCTCGGCGAGCTCGCTGGCGAGCCAGCATGTCCGGCTACTAGACTGGACCGCTGCCAAGCACGAGTCTGACCGCCCTGGCCCACCCAGACCTCCTCCCTCGCCCGCGCACGCTTTTCGTCCGAAACGGTCAGCGCCGCCTGCGCCGCTTCCCGGTGCAGGCGATTGCTCCATGTTCAAATGACACAAGTGACGTACGTCCGTCCATCTACCGCCCACATTAATGATACGTGGTTGCCGAGGCGGCTACTCCGGCGCCACCCGTTTGTCCCTCTGCCGCCCACCATTGCTATATAAATTGCTGCGCCGGCCATAGCCGCAGTCATCCACCTTTGTTCCCTTTCTCCTATCCACACCACTCCCACCATGGCTTCCTCACACTCCAGCACTCTTCGGGATGGGCAGGCGACGGACCAGAAGGAGATGGCAGCCATTGCTGCCGACTGGCTGGCCGGCAGGCAGCCGGAGGACGACGACGTCCCAATGGAGAACGTGGTAGTCGATGATCCGGCACCAACCCCCTCCTCCGCGCCATCCTCGCCGGTGCATTGCACCATGACCATCGGCGAGGCACGTGCCCAATACATGGACATGGTGAGGCAGAAGCATGAGGAGCAGTTCCGGGAGGCGTAGGCCAACGCTGCCTACAACCACCATGTCCTCCAGGAGCACCGGCAGGCGGAGGAGCAGATCTCCGCGGAGCGGGCGGAGCAGGAGGCGCTGCTCGAGTCGTACCGCTCCGCCTGCGAGAGCTGCCTCGCGTGCTGGCGGTACTGCATGCGGGTGGCGGAGGTTGCGGCCGCCTACAAAGAGGGTGATGACACAGGCGAGGCATTGTTTGGCAAGACCGACGATGAGGCAGAGGACAATGTCGGCTCCGCCGAGGCCCCGCCCCACCAGCACCGAGGCGGAGGACTTCACCGGCTTCGGCGAGGCCCAGCTTCACCGACGCCCCGCCCCGCCAACAACGAGGCAGAGGACATCGCCGACTCCGCCGAGGCGCCGCCCTGCCGGCAACGAGACAGAGGACATCACCGGCTCCGTTTAGGCCCCGCCCCACTGCCAACGAGGCCGTGCCACATAGAAAACAAGGAAGAGTAGAACACGATAGGTCGCCACCACTCGGGTCCAAGTAAGGCCACCACTACTACCCTCCGGTTGAAGCCAAGCTTGGAGGGTTAAACATTGACGGCCGATTAGCTTCTTGGCGGCGACGTGGAGTCGGAGAGCTGAGCTTGAGAAGAAGCTTCTGTTCGGCTTAGCCGGACACGGGAAATGGGCACTGGAGATCATTGATTAGGTTAATTAATTATACCTCCAGCGCACCCCTTTTTAGTTGAAGAATGTATGAAATGTAATGAAATCCGGCATGTTTATATGAAATCCGGCCGTGTATGAACGAATTTTGTTCGATTAGTTTGAATTCTTGTATCATTGGCATTGGATGAACATGCAAAACAATACGTACTAGCATTATTCTCAGGACGCACGGTGATCACCTCGTTTGCAGCAGTTTCACACGTACAAAAAGTTTGAGCAGCTTTTTAGCGTGCCTGTAAATTGCAATCAAACTCATAGGCCTGGCAATTCATAGAAAACATTCAAAACAATCAATGATTATGCATCTCAATGATTCACACGTCAGAGCCAATATTTACTTCACAACTAAAGAATAAAGAAAAATCGATCGATGCTGCTGACGGCAAAGGGCGTCCCATTCCAAAATATCAAATGCATGTCTTCTTGCTACCATCAATGAGAAAAATTTGAGAAGGTTGTCCATTCCAAAATATCAAATGTGTGTCTTTTTGCGTACATCAATGAGCAAACTTTGACAAGGTTTTCCCATTCCAAAATATCAAATGCTTTTTGCATACATCAATGAGCAAACTTTGACAAGGTTTTCCCATTCCAAAATATCAAATGCCTACGATTGTGGAATGGGTCGGGTTTGCCATCAGTTCAGACATTGACATGTCACCTCGTGCTAAATAAACCAGTTGTTCTTTTTGTGCAGTTCCACTAAAATCAACCAACTTCGCGCGTAGCTTGTATGATTTTGCCTTTATATGTTGCAAGGCCTTGAACATACCGGCACCTCCTTTCTTGTAGCTAATTTTGTGGCTGGAGGTGGAAATGAATGATTCGACAACATTCGATGTATTGTGCATGATGAAGTATAATGGAGGGCACAAACCATCAGAACACTTTGTGCAGTTCCCATTGAAATCAAGCTGAGCATCCCTGTTTGCATAAATATAAAAAAGTGATTAGTACAAAGCAAACTATATTATGAATTTACAGTTTAAACAGGAAACCTACATGATCCATGCAGAGCACACATTAAAAAAAAATAGAACTCACTAGAAAGAATCCTAAAACAACATTGTATTGGCCATCACAGCAACAAAGATGAAGATCTGTGAGTCCTTCTGAGCAGAAGTTAGTTTGTTCTTGTGGGCAGTAATGTAACCATCCTTCAACTGCTCCTTCTGATAAGAAGAGAAGGGCTTGGCTTCTTCATCCTGGCATATTCTTCTTCAGAGGAGGATGATCCTGTTGTGCAAAGACAAGAGAACAACTAAATGCTAGCATCCCTGTTTGCTCGAAAAGAAGGAAAGGAAATATTTAAAACAGCCACTACATTAACAATGGGAGTAACTGATGAAATGTATAGTCACAAAGAGATGCATCCTCATTATCCTCATAGGAAATGATATGATACCAAACACAGCAGCTCAACTTGAACTGTATTATTACTTAATTTTATTAGTGGCTACAACGGTGGCAAACCGGTGCCTCAATTTATTAGCAGCCTTAGATTAACATGAGAAACAATACCACTTTCTCATGACAGTAGCTAAACAGTAGCACAACACCAATAGAGATGAGAAAGCTCGATCATATGGATGAAATCCGTGGGCCGGTACCAACCTTTGTCAGGAGGCTTATTGTGTAGAGCATGCAGATGAAGCACTTCTCCGGAACCATCCATTATTATCTACTGTGGTTGCCATGCTTACTATAAACTCCTCGATTAGTTTAATGTTTCCAACATCTTCTTGTGTAGTTCCACTAAAATATATGTTATCTTCAAACAAGATCCCTGTTTGCACAAGTAGAGATAATTACATATTACATTAAGGGTGGCATCAAATCACAGTGGCAAAACAATTGCTCGTTCCAGCCATAGCAATAAATTAAGATGCAAAACTATATCATTACTTGTGTCATCACGGTTCCAATGCTTCATTACAGCATCGGGAGTTGATTTTTGTTCTTCTTCCACTTGTTCTTCCCCTTCATCAGTTGGTTCAATAACAGAAAGCTTCGCCTTCAATGTAAGATTTGGCATGTCAATTAGGGAGCACAAGTATAGCACTAAACAACAACATTACTCTTCTGATGACAGTAGCAATATATAGGCCAACAGTTGCGAAATATCATTATCTTACCTCAATGGGATATTACGGTGCACATACAGATTGGAAGTCTGGTCTCCTTTTGTGCAGTTCACTAAAATCAAGCAACATTACCGTATAAGTAGTAAAACATATGAAAGCACACTACACAATCATGTGGAAGAAGGCCAGTACTGACCTCTCATGACGTGGAATGCAAACAACTCACAAGAAGAAGATCTGAAATAAATTTGCCAACACAGATAGGAAGTCAAATCTCCTCTTGTGCAGTTCCACTAAGATCAAGCAATCAAGCAACGTTGTCGGTGTGACATTTTGGTTGAACTGCACAAAACACTCTTAAAACAAAAGTGTTTTATGCAGTGCAACAAAAGGTCGCAATAGCAACGAGGTGAGGTAGATAACCCTGTTTACACAGAGGTGCAAAGGAAACAATTACTGGTCAATAACGGTGGATGACACAGAAGCCCACAAAAAGAAGCATCTAACTTATCTAAGTGGGAAAGAAAGCAAGACAGTAGCATTTCTCAAACAGTGGCATTAATTCATAAATTCGTTAAACATGTAATTTGCTTTTAACTATGGCATTGCATCAATTTTACAGCGGCATTATTAGATTAACAACAGCTAAAGAGTTGTACGGGACAGTGGACGCACCAAGACCATGTGCATCTACCGATGTATAAAGGGGTGATGCACAGTCTGTTGCAACAAAGAACAAACAACCAAGGAGCATATTTGTGTTGGTCCCAGTTTTGTTATCTTTAGACACCTTTCCCTATGTGAGGGCAGCAAATCTAGTCCAGCTCAAACTCTACAGCCTTGTCCCCCAACCACAGAAAGATCAGTTCGTTACACATGTGTGTACTGCGTTTGTCATTGTTTTCCCTTTTCGACCAACATTGGTGTTGGATAGCCAGTCTATACTACTTTCCCCCCTTCCTTTCCTCTTTGAACCACGTCCTAGATTCACGCTATACAACTTTCCCCACTACTTTCCTGTTTGATCAAACACCTAGATTTGAGTGCAGAAGCGAAAAAAATCCACATGCAGCTAGAGCAATGCATGTGGATTAAGTAAATTATACCTTAAGGTTCTCGGTGTGTGGCTCAGTGGGCGGCCGGAGGCCGATCTGCCCACACTATGTACGGCAGCGAGGAAGAAGGGGTCGGAGGCCCTCCCGCGCCGCCGCTGGGTGAAAGAGAACAGCGGCGCCGGTAGTGGATTCCCTCCCTCGCCGACGGCGACAGCGTTAAGCCTCCTTCCCTTCCCCAGCGGACGGGATGCTACTGGCTCTTTGACCAGCAGTGAGGGGAGAGAGGCCAACGCAGTCTTGTTTAGATCTAGAGAGGGTGAGAGTGTGAAGAGAGCAACTGCAAGCGCTGAGGCTCCAGCGTGTATCTCTACTCTCTACTCTTATAAAAGACCGAGTTGGTGATGATGGTGTGCCTGGCATCGTGTAATATAGACCGTCCGATCTATATCTGACGGATAGAAAGCAAACTATGGCAATTTTGCAAAAAGATACCCGCACCTCTCTCCACACTTGCAGATAAGGACTTCCCTTGTTCATCCTTTTCTCTCACAAGATAAACTACTCATACAAATGCATCTTGATGTTCCGTGCAACGCACGGGCATCTTGCTAGTATATATATAGTGGAGAGAGTGTGAAGAGAGAAAACACTAGAAAACAAGCGCTGAGGCTACAGCGTATCTCTACTCTCTATATTTATTATCTCTACTCTTATAAAAACAGAGTTGGTGATGATGGTGTGCTTCCATCCTGCAATATAGGCCGTCAGATTTATATATGTCTAATAGAAAGGAATCTATGGCAATTTTGCAAAAAGATACCCACACCCCTCTCCACATTTGCAAATAAGGCCTTCCCTTGTTCATCCTTTTCTCCCACAAGATAAACTACTCATACAAATGCATCTTGATGTTCCGTGCAATGCACGGGCATCTTGCTAGTATATACTCCTATATAGTTGGAGTGGTTATCTTTTTCTCTCCATAAAAATAGTTTTAAATTGTGCACAAAATGGAACTCTTTACTCCCTCTGTCTAGGTGAATAAGTCATCTTAGGTTGTGCACCGCAACCAAGGCGGAGGGGAAAACGAGAGAACTTATTGTTTATTTGCTAATTAATAGCATTGCATGCAATGAACTAACCACTGCATGTCGTGTTTGGTAGTCTCAAGTCATTGAAAGCACACACGGCCCACATCTCTTATTGGTTGATTGCTTTATTCATGTCAAAAAACAATAAATGAGGTGAGAGTTAATGCATCGCGCCTAAGTGTTTTGGGATTATTTGGTTTTCGTAAAGTGACTTATACACCTAGACGGAGGGAGTATTTAATTTCTCCCTCCGTCACAGTTTACAGGGCATGCATCAACAATCTCTCGGACCAAGGTGATTAGCGATTGGACTGAAAAATAGCATCGGGAGTTATACCATGGCGCCCAATTACTGGAGAAATTAATGCGTACACACATGCATGGAGTGCTTTTAGTCCACGTACACACATGCATGCATTTATGCCACCCCGCGTACACACCTGCATGGAGAGAAAATTTTGGGCTTGGTTGCGGTTACGATGCCCTAATTAATTGGGCATTAAACCAAATGCACCTAAAATCCCTCCAGTGGTGGAAATGCATGAGAATTGAAGCGCTCCATGTAAACTGTGACGCAGGGCAATGCTAATACGCGAAGAAAATTTAACGCTCGAAGGAGTCAATTCGCAATTAACGCTCCATGCCTCCCGGTCGCACTTACTATCATTCACGTGTGGTACACGACCCTCCGAAGTGAACAACACCTAAATTCGGTAGGCATTGCCATTGTTGTGCGACCCGGTACCCGGACAATCCATGGCAAGGCGCAGTCGCAGGCGGCCGGAATGCTCCAAATCCGGCAGCCGCGTGCGTCAAATCCCGCGGCTGCAGATATAGCGGTTGATCGCCGGCGCATGAACCTGTGTGTGCGTGTGTGTGTTTATTTTTAACAGCGTGTGTGTGTTAGAGAGAGTGACACATCGACCTACAGAGAGATTGTGTGTAGTACTATGATTTAGCCGCGAGAATCGGTGCATCCTCTCGTTTCCGGGCGTCCGGTCGGGACAGCAGCCACACCCGCTCTTGACCACCCTGGCCCACCCAAACCCCCTCCATCGGCCGCGCGCGCTTCCCGCCCGAAACGGTCAGCGCCGCTCCAGAGAATAGGTGCCGCATTAATGCCCGTGCAGAGTAGACGCAACCTCTCACTGGGATTGGGTCGCTACAATCTTCATCACCAATGATCCTCTCATCGAGAGGGGGGTCAATATCCATCAACATCTTCACCAGCACCATCTCCTCTCAAACCCTAGTTCAACTCTTGTATCCGATCTTTGTCTCAAAACCTCAGATTGGTACCTGTGGGTTGCTAGTAGTGTTGATTACTCCTTGTAGTTGATGCTAGTTAGTTTATTCGGTGGAAGATCATATGTTCAGATCCTTAATGATATTTATTACTCCTCTGATTATGAACATGAATATGCTTTGTGAGTAGTTACGTTTGTTCCTGAGGACATGGGAGAAGTCTTGTTATAAGTAATCATGTGAATTTGGTATTCGTTCGATATTTTGATGAGATGTATGTTGTCTTTCCTCTAGTGGTGTTATGTGAACGCCGACTACATGACACTTCACCATTGTTTAGGCCTAGGGGAAGGCATTGGGAAGTAATAAGTAGATGATGGGTTGCTAGAGTGACAGAAGCTTAAACCCTAGTTTATGCGTTGCTTCGTAAGGGGCTGATTTGGATCCATATGTTTCATGCTATGGTTAGATTTATCTTAATTCTTCTTTCATAGTTGCGGATGCTTGCGAGAGTGGTTAATCATAAGTGGGAGGCTTGTCCAAGTAAGGACAGCACCCAAGCATCGGTCCACCCACATATCAAATTATCAAAGTAACGAACACGAATCATATCAACATGATGAAAACTAACTTGACAATAATTCCCATGTGTCCTCGGGAGCGCTTTTCTTTATATAAGAGTTCATCCAGGCTTGCCCTTTGCTTAAAAAAGGATTGGGCCACCTTGCTGCACCTTAGTTACACTTGTTACTTGTTACCCGTTACGAATTATCTTATCATAAAACTATCTGTTACCGACAATTTCAGTGCTTGCAGAGAATACCTTGCTGAAAACCGCTTGTCATTTCCTTCTGCTCCTCATTGGGTTCGACACTCTTACTTATCGAAAGGACTACGATAGACCCCCTATACTTGTGGGTCATCAGTCCACCACGTGGGTGAGGGGCGAGGGAGAGTGCGTACTACTACGTTTGTTTCAATATGGACTACATACGGAGCAAAATGAGTGAATCTACACTCTAAAATACGTCTATATACATCAATGTTTCGAGTATATACTAGTAGTTCATATCAAAATCTGCTAAAAGACATAATCCCTCTGTCCCATAATATAAGAGTGTTTTTGACACTACACTAGTGTCAAAAACGCTTTTATATTATGAGACGGAGGGAGCATATTTCAAACAATATGATAATCTCTCTAACCAAGGTAGGGACGAGGAGTATATACGTCTAATGGAGGGTGTAGTAAAATGTTCTCCTCATCCTGCGAGCCACCGCACACGTGGGCGAGGGAGCGGGCGTAGGCGTAGTAAGCAAGCTTCCCCTCGTCCTGCGACTCTGCGAGCCACCGCGCCCGTGGGCGGGGGAGAGGGCATACTAAGCAAGCTTCTCCTCATTTTGCGAGTTGATGGGACACATCAAAAGTAATACAGAGCATCTCCAGTGTATAGAGCCTTGCCTCTAAGGTATACCCCACATGGTTTGCCTCTTTTTAAATAATGTGTCAAGTCGCAATTTGTTTGTTCACCCGTGGTACACGATCCTCCATCAAGTGGACAACCAGTACACGTGTCAAATTACCACGTGGGCTGCCTTTTCATACAGAAATGAGCTCCACCGTGTACCCGCGCGGGTGTGGTTGGGAAAGAGACGGGAGTACGTGCGCCGTGCGTGCACCTCTTCTCTTCATGCACATCCCCCACCTACATGGGTGTGTGAGAGAGATACAAACCTAGAGAGATGGCGTGTGTGTTTGTGAGTGTTTATTGTTATGGGGGGGTGATTTCGTGAATGTATTTGTGGGAATATGTGTAGATGATATCTCAAACAAAATTTTGACACATGCAATGTGTGTGAAATAGAGGCCTATCTATATCATATATAGAGGGGGCGATCCACGAGAAGAGAGGGAGGGGTCATAGATATCGATAGAGTCGAAGAGAGGATCAAGTGTGTGGGTGCGAGATCGATGAAGAGAGCCATCGAAATTGTGTGTGTGCACGTCAAAGATACAGGGCGACTGACCTGCCGGAATGTCAGAGGGCAGAGGGCAAGTTTGTGTGTGTTAGGGAGACATGACTAGAGCGCTCGATGTATCGGTGTGTGGGGGGGAGGCAGAGACCTAACTAGAGAGGTAGATCGACTCGTATATGTGTTGAGAAGGAGAGACCTAGCTATGTCTTGAGGGAGATCGGTCGACATCCATACATAAGTGAAGGACGAGAAACAGGTTGGGACAGAGAGAGAGAGAGAGGGATAGATAGAGGGGAAGAGAGAGAGAGGTAGAGCGCCGGAGAGGTGGTGGAGTTGCTTCTCGGAGATGGTGGGAGAGGCCTACTAGACAAACTGAGGGTACAACTGCAATATCAAGAAGACTGGGGATGTGTTTCTGTGTGTGCGTGTGCGTGATAGATGTGTCGGGAGGAATGCATGGATGATGAAGGGGGACCATGTGTTTGGTAAGCAGACCTAACTAGATCGGTAGATCAATTGTTGTGTGTCGGAGGAAGGGAGAGACATAACTAATGAGGTAGATCGATCGACGCGTGGGGAAAACGAGTTATAAATGACCTAGCTAGCTATATGTATAGTGGGAGATCGGTCGGTGTACATCCATTTGTTAGAGGCAAATAAGGCCCAAAGAGACGGATAGAGAGAGAGAGAGAGATGGAGCTAAGGTGGTGCGAGAGGCCTACTAGCTAGATAGGGGGGAGTGTGCGATTGTGAGATCGATGAAAAGAGGGGCGAGAGTTTACACGTGTGTGGGACCGTATGAGAGACCCGAGGCATGGACAGAGAAAGGAGGAGATGGAAAGTGTGTGTGTATGTGGTAGGCAGACATCGCTGGAGAGGCTTATCGATCGGTGTGTGTCGGAAAGAAGGAGTTGTGGAGACCGTGGGAGAATGACCTAAAGAAAAAAAGAATGTGCACGATGGATAGAATGCTGAGGGAGGGGGTGAGGAGGGAGTGTGCATGCATGAGAGAAACTTAGTGCTAGCTACAAAGGTTAGAGGATTGTGTGGGTGTAAGAGACTAACAAAGACCATAATTCGATATGAAAGTGGATTCATATATTTTAATAAGAGATCATAGTGTTATAAACCTATGCATGCATGAATATAGCAGTGATACGCGTGGTGTGGTTTTGGACATGTTATACTATAATGTGATAATGCATGGCGTTTGCATCTCATAGCTAAATATCAAACAATCTAAACCATACTATATATCGAACAATCTCACATTTTATTTGAATATGTGATAATGTGTGGCGTTTGTAGCTCACAACTAAATATCGAACAATCTAAACCATACTATATATTTAACAATCTCACATTTTATTTGAATTTGTGATAATGTGTGGCGTTTACAACTCACAGCTAAATACTTGCAGGCGTAGGGGGCGGGGCACCATACATTATGTGATAAACACATTATACACATGAGACATGGTTTAGATTATGAAGATCTAGCTAGAGCTTGAAATGTACTGTGATTTGAAATCAACATAAAGTGGATTAAAAAAATCGAGTTCGAGTTCATATAGTACACATAGTTCATATCTAACTCGACAGTAATCATGTGGTGTGTTGTGAAGATAATATACAAACGATGGTTTAACTTGACAATAATGATGATTGTAGATCTTATTAAAATAGAGAAATGAATTTAAATGGTTTAACTTGATAATAGTCATGATTGTAGATCTTATTCAAATAGAGAAACGAATTCAAATTTAGATCATATTGAAGTGGTAGTATATACGTTTGGAATGCACTAAAATGTTCATTTGAGTAGCAGGTTGCATGCATTATACACATAGCAAAATATTTTAATTAACATAACATGGATTCAAAGTTTTGAATGGCATTTGTAGTGCGAATTGATTTGGTACAGTACACGGGACTAGACTCTCTTGTGTGGTGCAAATTGATTTCTTTTTGGTTTTTTCGTCGAGGGAAGTGTGAATTGATTTGATATAGTATACATGTTAGGCTTATCCGGAAATTTCAACCCGCGCCTTGTTATCCCGAAATTTTAAGATATCTCTTTTTCTTGTTGTGCTCCTAAAATTCCCTCCATCTCAACCCGCGCCTTGCTATCCCAAAATTACAACGCGCGCAAAAACTCCCACCTCCTACAAAATCGCGACACGCGAAATTCCCGTGATACCCCTGAACAGAAAGAACCACCTAGTTCAAATCGGTGGGGCTACTTTCGTAACTTACCCCACATTTCGGACAAGCGCGCCCTAAGCCATGGTTCCCCCTCCCATCCCCCCCCCCCCCCCCCCCCATTCATACACCGAGGCCGCGAAAACCCGCGAAGCCCCACACCGCCACCCAGCCGGAGCCTCTTCCCCGACGACATCGTCCACCGCAACAGCTCGACATCCCTCATCCACCGCACCGGATGAGGATCCGTCGTCAATCTTGTCGTCCCGCCGGTTTAGCCACCCCGTCCTCCACCTCCAAGGAGCTGCCCCGACGTTCACCTCGTCTTTCACGCCACCTCCATTCCCACAGCGTCGTCTTCACCTGCACCACCGGAAGAGCAGCACCATCACCGATTCCTCGGATGAAGCTGAGGCCTAATCGGCGCCACCAAAGAGGTTCTACACTAATCGCTGCATTTTCTTCCTGATTCGATCTCACGGTGCTGCCAGCGCTCGGTCCCAAGCCGCCATGGCGCGGCTCAATCTATGGCGGCATCACCGGCCACTTCCTCCATGGCGTCGCTCTCTCTGCGGCGACGTCCACATCAGTCAGAGCTGCTGCTGCTGCTCCGGCCCTCGCTAGCCCTGCTGCTGCTGCTTCAGCTCTCGCTCGTGCTGCTGCTCTGCTCTTGCTCTCGGTCCCCTGCCTGGTCTACTCTGGCTCTTGCTCGTGCTGCTGCTCATGCTCTTGCTCTCGGTCCCCTGCCTGGTCTACTCTGGCTCTTGCTCGCACTGCTGCTCTTGCTCTTGCTCGCGCTGCTGCTGCATGAGCAGCAGCTCCGGCTCTCGCTCGAGCTCCTGCTGCTGCTACCCGAGATGCTGCTACACGACCAGCTGCCCCGGCTCTCACACGCGCTGCTGCTCTGCCCCGGCTGCTCTCTGGTAGTACGGTCCCTGCTGGAGCGGCTACCGATTTAGATCATTGCTACTCTTCCACAAGTGCTTGAGCGGCCAAAAATATTAGTGCACTGCTTTTTTGCTACTAGTGTGTTCAATTTCGACAGTAAAATTCAGTTTTGACAGTAAAATTCAGTTTCGACAGTTAAACACAGTTTCAACAGTTAAGTTCAGAGATGAGCGGCTGATGTATTTTACATCTAGCACTTTTTGGTTATGTATTTTACAACATCTATCAGAGATGCTATTAGGGCATGTACAATGGTACTATCTTAAGAGTGCCACATAGGATAAATGATGAGGTGGAGGAGAGAGAGAACTCATAAGAAAAGGCTTCTCTTATCTTATTTAAGAAAAGACAAGAGATGATCTCTTAGCACAATATGTCTCACCACGTTTTTAGGAATAGCTAGTTATTGAAGATAAGGCTAAGAGATGACCCATTGTAGACATGTTTTTTTGTCATCTCTAAATTACATGCAAGACTTAAGATAAGACTATCTTATCAACCATTGTACATGCCCTTAGAATACCACTTCAGGTTAACATTGCCTCTCTTGTCCTGCTTTAGCCTCGCCATCGTACACCTCATCGGAGCTGATCCAATGACGAAACCTTCCATCACAGCGGAGCAGTACCCTTGGCTCCATCTCCAGGCGCCTAAGATCTTCTTCCCCTCCTTCGACTGCTACATCAGCCGCAGCATCCTCAGCGACCAACCCAATGATGCTGAGATCGACATGGCTTCGCCAAAGAGGTTGTACACTTGCTGCATCACTTTTTTACTCGACATGTTATATATATTGTCCACTGCGCACACGTAGTAACGTGAAATACGATTGGTTTCTCCTATATAACAAGCAATGAGGTACCAGGCAACTTAGCTATCCGTGATGGACTCTCTTGAAAGCCATCATTATTTATGTCTGCGTGTTTGAGCTGTGCATGTGTAGATGGGCCTGGGAGTTGAGTTAGTAGGGTAGTGGCCTGGGTCCAAAGTAGTACAAGTAGCACAAAAACATTTTTGGAGTGTAGGCTTTTACCTGTTCAAGCCTGCCTACTAGAATTGCCAGTGGTTGAAAGGAAAAGTGAAGGAAAAACATAGGAATTGGAAAGTTTCCTATGGTACTACTTTTAATGCATTTGGTTCAAAGGAATGGAGCAAAGGAAAACTGTAGGATTTGTTCCTTTAGTGTCTCTTTCAAAGTAAAACCGTAGGAATTTTAATATCCACTTGGCCCTCCTTTTCAAATTCCTATTCATGGAGAACAAGACTAAGTGATAGTAGCATAATAGCATTATAACTGTATATTTTCTTGTGGTTTGACTTAATTTGACCATGCTTCTTTGCATTCCTGTGACCTTCCAATTCCTGTGAACCAAACACCCAGATTGACAGAAATCCTATGATTTTAAATTCTCTATTTTGCGCATGCATTCCTATCCTATTACTGTGTATTTCCTATCCCTGTGTTGTTAGAATCATCCAATTCAAATGAGCCCTTACAGAATTACTTCTCTTACAGATAGTTGTCAAAGAAAACCTTGTGGTTTGTCCCGCTCCTGTTGCGCCATCGTCCACCCCAGCTCAGCTGCTCCACCGACAGAACAGTCCACCACAGCAGGGATCCGCCCTCCAGACTGTCTTTCGCCGCCTCAGATCTTCTTCCCCACCGCCGGCAGCCATGACAACTGCATTACCATCATCAACTGAGCAGATGACCTCAAGGACTACACGGGTCCGCAAGAGAGGTTGCACTCTTTCGTGTTTGCTTACGTTATGCATCGCTTAATATGACATGCTACTTTATCCTCCTGTTCACCGATTAAACTCTGAGTCAGCTCCAAACTAATGCTCAAATTTGAGTTTTTAAATGGTTGCGGGGTACATATCAGGGCCGCAATCAATAGTATATGTCTACTATCTGGTTAATCTCTGGTGTTTATTATGAGTTTCATGTTGGGTGGGAAACAAACAGTAAAGAAGCCATTATCTGTATTTTTTAACTGAAGCCATTATCTGCCTGCTATCATTGGTTTTGGGTCTATCCATAGTTTGCTACCATCACTCTGGATTTCTGCATGCACTCCTTACATAATCTCACTATGTTTTATTCCTATGCATGTCAGTTATTGTACACAATGGAACTGAACATGTAGAGCAAAAGGGACAAGCCTTGCGTGGCAATAAAATTTCATGCTGACGTCGCTCCATGGTGGGCGCAAAGGTAGCCCCCCCCCCCTCCACCCATTTCAGATTGTAATCAAGAGGAAGATAACTGTTCTGAGGGGGATTCAGAAGGAGCAGACCACTCCTATTTACCCCCTGAGGTCTTCGCTCTAACTTGGCATGCTGATGTCGGTCATATCATGCATATGGTGCCTTGCATTGCTTACTTTATACATCAAATATGTCACCTGCTTAGTTTAGACATGCTTTGTGTGAATGCCATCGGTTTAGTTTCTGTATCTGAAAGCACAAGTGCTCCTTGGGTGATTTTGGTAATTAATATCAACATATCTCTTGTTGGACTAATACTTTTATCTAGTATATTTCAGATAAGTTCAACAGTGGAGTGGCAGGACAAGAGGATGTGGAACCCCTTCAAAATACTAAGGACATATATTGGCTCAAGCTCAAGACTCTACTCTTTTCATTTTAGTGATCCAAGATCACATTGAGTCCATAGGAAAGCCAATACTATTAAAAGGGGATGAGGTGTTGCTTAATGGCTTGCTTGCTCAAAATGCTTAGTGATATGCTCCAAAACCCTCAACCACTTTCTCATATCCACATATGTCCCAAACCAAAAGTCAAACTCAGCCCCACCGATTTGATCTATCCGGCGCCACCGAGTTCATTTGACATAGCCACTGCCAGAAACCCTAATCAGTTCGGTCTCACCGATGGGATCTCGGTCTCATCGAGATGGGCTTGCAAACTCTCTGTTGCCTACTGCAATTATTTCGGTCTCACCGAAATAGGTAGTCGGCCCCACCGAGTTTGCTTGGCCAACTCTCTGTTTGCTTATTACTAAAATCGGTCTCACCGAGTTTATGTAATCGGTCAAACCGAGATGAGGTTTTACCCTAACCCTAGCACATCGGTCCCACCGAGTTGATCATATCGGTCCCACCGAAAATCCTAATGTTCACATTTTGAACTAAATCAGTCTGACCGAGTTTCACTATTTGGTCCCACCGAGTTTGGTAAATTGTGTGTAACGGTTAGATATTGTGTGGAGGCTATATATACCCCTCCACCCTTCCTCCATTCGTGGGGAGAGCCATCAGAACGTGCCTACACTTCCAACATTCATTTTCTGAGAGAGAACCACCTACTCATGTGTTGAGACCAAGACATTCCAATCCAACCATAAGAATCTTGATCTCTAGCCTTCCCCAAGTTGCTTTCCACTCATATCATCTTTCCACCAAATCCAAATCTGTGAGAGAGAGAGTTGAGTGTTGGGGAGACTATCATTTGAAGCACAAGAGCAAGGAGTTCATCATCAACACACCATCTATTACCTTTTGGAGAGTGGTGTCTCCTAGATTGGTTAGGTGTCACTTGCGAGCCTCCGTCAAGATTGTGGAGTTGAACCAAGGAGTTTGTAAGGGCAAGGAGATCGCCTACTTCGTGAAGATCTACCCTAGTGAGGCAAGTCCTTCGTGGGCGATGGCCATGGTGGGATAGTCAAGGTTGCTTCTTCGTGGACCCTTCATGGGTGGAGCCCACCATGGACTCACGCAACCATTACCCTTCGTGGGTTGAAGTCTCCATCAATGTGGACTAATGATAGCACCACCTATCAGAACCACGCCAAAAATCTCCGTGTCTCCAATTGCATTTGCACACTCCAATCCCATCCCTTTACATTCTTGCAAGTTGCATGCTTTACTTTCCACTGCTCATATACTCTTGCCATGCTTGCTTGATATGTATTGTGAATGTTTAAACTTGTGCTAAAACTCCACCTTAACTTGAAGAACTTAGAAATTGCCACCTTTATCTGTTAAGGGTCTAATCACCCCCCCCCCCCCCTCTAGACACCTCTTCTCGATCCTTTTAGTATCGTATATGTGAATTATGCAATGCCATCTTGTTTAGCCAGGCATCATATATGTGAATTTTGCAATGCCATCATGCTTAGCCAGTCATCTTATATGTGAATTATATCATGCCATCCTTTTTTTCATTATGTATTACATTTGTCAACAATGTTAGTACATTCAACCACTCTTCGTGTGCATCAGCCATTTGACACGGTCATGGAAAAATCTGGAGTGAAAACAAGGTCTTCAGAGTAGACTATGCAATCTGACGAAGTGCATATCTCGCTGGTTACAGATAGCTCCTTAAAGGAGGATTTAGAGACAGATGACTAGTCCTATTCGCGGGGGGGGGGGGGGCCGGCCCCCCCCCCCCCCCGGTTCATTCCCCCCCCCCCCCCCCCCCCGAGGTGTATGCTCTAACTTGGCAGGGTTATGTTGCTCATATCGTGCGTATGGTGTCTTGCATTGCAATGTCATTTGCTTAGTTTAGACATGCTTTGTGTGAATGCCACATGTTTAGTGTCTAATTACCATATATGTGAATTATGCAATGCCATCTTGTTGCAAGACATTATATATGTGAATTATGCAATGCTATCTTGTTGCAAGGCATTATATATGTGAATTATGCAATGACATGTTGTTTAGCCAATCATCGTATATGTGAATTATATCATGCTATCCTTTTTTTGTATTACGTATTCCATTTGTCGACAATGTTTGTATATTCAACTACTCTTCCTGTGCATCAATCATTTGAAGCGGTGATGGAAGTATCTGGAGTGAAAACAAGGTCTTCAGAGCAGACAATGCTACCTACTGACGCAAACATCTTGCTGGTTACAGATAGCTCCTCAAAGGAGGATTCAGAGACAGATGACCAGTCCTATTTCCCCCCTGAGGTCTATGCTCAAACTTGGCAGGGTTATATTACTCAAATCATGCATATGCTGTCTTGCATTGCTTAGTTTTTACATCATATATGTGATTGCCATCTGCTTACTTGCTTAGTATATAAATCATATATTTGAATTATATCATGCCATCATGTTTACATAGACAGCATCTATTTGAATTATGGCATGCCAACCCATTACTAAAGACATCATATAGTTATATCATCCCATCATGTTTAGTGTTTACAGTCATCATATTTTGAATTATGTCATCCTATCCGTGAACTGTATCATGCTATCATGTTTCCATGGGCGGCATGTATGTGAATTATGGCATGCCAACCTATTTAATAAACACATCATATAGTTATATCATGCCATCCTGTTTACATAGTCATCATATTTTGAATTATGTCTTTCTATCCTGTTTAGTTAGCCATCATATATGTGAAATTGTGTCATGCTATCCTGTTTGGTTAGACAACATAAATGTGAATTATTTCATGCCCTCTTTTATTCCCCACTATCCATTGCACCTGTCTATCATACAATGTCTGTACATTCAATTACTTTTCTTGTTTATCAGCCATTTGAATGGGAGGGGGTGATGGCAGTATCTAAGGGAGTAACAACACGGTCTTCAGAAAAGATAGTGCTACCAGTCGATGCAGATAGAACCACGGTTGTACTTGCCCAAGAACCAGCCCCACCACACAAAACCCAGACTCTCACAGATTGTACCCCTACCCAGTTGGACAGAGAACCAGCTACACCCCTTCTAACCCCAACCCCAGCAGATAGTAACCCAGTTCCAGTTGACACAGCACTGTCTCCACCACAGAGCACCCAAACACGAGCAGTTAGTAAGGCAACTGCAGTGCCCAAAGCACGAGGACCACCACTCCGAACCCCAACTCAACGCTTAAAGTAGAAGAAGAATTGTTCTCAGGTCAGGTTCTGTAGCTATGGTTCATACTCCTTTGCTCTTGCATCACTGTATTTACTCATACCAACTATTTTCAAATTTGAAGGATGGAATTGAAACTCCAATGGTGCAACAGGTATGTTTTAAACCTGTTTCTTTAACTGGTTTGCTGTTGTAACTTGCTCTATGTTGATTTCAGTTTCAATTGAATAAACACTTATGTTCTCATGTCATGCACATTACAAGTGTTGTTATTGTTGTGTAGTTTCCCACACTTATATTCTGTCAATGATGCTTTGTCTTAAACAGATATTATTTAAACTGTGTCTCTATCTTGATTTGGCAACAAAAACTAGATTGATATAGACCATACAGTGATTATGGTACATAGATATATGTTTGTTTCATGTTGTTATCCTATCCACTTTACTACTGAACTGATTTACCAAAATGAATTTCATATACAACATGGTAAACCTGTGATGTGTTTGCTTGTTTCTCTTTTAGAATGCGGACAAAATATTGGAGAAGATTACCCTGTTATGCAATGGTAAAGGAAGTAATGCAGATAAGGTTCAAGATAGTGAGACATCCCTGTTGGTCTCCAAGAAAGCTAATAAAAACTATCTTGACGATAGTGAGACAACCCCAAAGTCATGTCTTGATGTAGTGTTCGAGTTACTGGCCACTACTGCTGGCACAAGCTCTTCGAACTCACTGCCTGAATCAGTTCATCTTCTTGAGTCTCAACTTGAAGTTGAAAGACATCAATCAGATGTGCTGCGACACAAAGCCGAAGGACTGAGGAAGTCCCTGCAGAATTCAGATGCATACTTTCTGGTGCAGCAGCAAGCGCTGGAGGATTTAAGCGCCAAACAAGAGAAAGTTAATAAGCTTGCTAAGCATCTTGCCAGCATGTTGGGTACCCAGGATATTGTTTCTTGAGCTCTTCCGAAGTGGTTTCAGTTCTGGACTTGTTTTGTTGCGGCGTTTATTTGCACTGGTAGCCAACTTTGACAACAAGTGTATGTGACATGCTGCTTTGTTCCCTATATTTGCACTGGTGGCAAACTTTGAGGTCCAGTGGATGTAATATGTGTAATAGCCGTAATAGCCTAGCGTTAGTTGCTTGCTTATTTATTTCCTTATTGTCTTGTTTAGTTGTTTGCTTGTAGTCACTACAGTTCTTTTTCCGCGTTTTTCTAGTGGCCACAATAACCTATTTTTTATAACTAGGACACAATAACCATGGGCAACATACGGACCGTTGTAACCATGGTCCAGCTACCTACTATAGTGACCATGGGCCTCCTACGGGCCGTAAGATCCATGGGCCCTCGACGGGCCGTATAATCAATAACGGTCCGCAAAATGGACCGTAAACGGGCTAGAGTGGAAATCGTGTGTTTATGGCCCGACCATAACGGGTCGTTAATAGGCCGAAATGTATAACGTGCTTAATTCTATCGACAGGCATCACGGGTCGTTAATGGGTGGTATTTGATGCCGCTATGAAAATAGTCCAACGTGTTAACGGGCCACAAACGGGCCGACTGTAACCACGGGCTGAATTTGGCCCACAAGCGGACAGGCCAGTAATGGACCGTAAGTAACTAAATGCTGGAAATGAGCCCAAGAATAAATGGGCCCTTAGAAGGCCGAAAGGTAACACGGGCTGGAAACGGCCCAACGGAATAATGGGTGTAAAGCGGTACACTGTTCATCGTGGGCCAGTTTCACCACGGGCCTTTAATGGGCCCAGAGTTACAAAGGGCCTCGTATGGGCCGAAAGACGTCATGGGCCATACATGGGCCGGAAGTTACAACGGGCTGGAATCATATTGGACGGCCCAGATGACGCTACAGGGCCCAATTCGGATAGGCCATAACGGGTCGTGAGTTAGCGGGCTGTAAATGGGCTATATGCGAACAGGCCGTTAACAGGCTTTCCGTGGGCCGGCCCGCTACCTTTTGACCAAGTCAAACATGCCGGCCTTTTCACCTGAATGGGCCTCTATTGGGCCGTGCCACATGTCGACTTATCATAGGCGCCTCCCGTCCAATGAGTGGATGACATCTGTCCCAACGTTGAGCCGACACGTGGTTCCTCTAGCCATTGAGAATTTTACATGTGGAAAATCCCCATTAGTCCGGGCTGTTAACGGGTTATCGGATCCAAACCAGAACCCGATAGCTTAACGGCGACCCGTTACGGTGGATGACACGTGTCGGTTACCCTTGACGAAAGCACTTCCATGACGCGCCATTTATCATCATGGAAGTGGACACTTCCGTGATGATAATTTTGGTATTGTCATGGAACACTTCTACGACAGCACAGGTATGACTATCTTGATTCTGTCATAAAATCGTCATGGATGTACATGCATGACAGAAAATGTGACCTACTGTGACAAAAATGTATCATTACGGAAGTGTATTTTTTTTTGTAGTGCAAGCAGCAAGGAGCCCGACGCCGTCGCCGTGCAGGAGCTGACCTTCTGCACAGTGCCGCCCAATCTGGTGGCCGGGGCTGGGTTGTCGAGGACGGTGTCCCTCCACATTCAGATTGACAAGCTCACCTCCTAAATGATTCTACAGGGCCTTCTGTTATCTTAGTAATATGCTAATATAGTGAGTAGCTTAAGAGATGGTAGATTTTGGTGGCGATGTAGCAATTACTTCCACATCAGATCAGCAGTTAAAGTGATTTCCAACAATTGAAGGGATATTTTGTGTCTGTTGGATATAAAGATCCTTTGGGTAAGGAGTATAAGCTGCTTATATGCTTGAGGAAGTGTTGCATACTTCTGCGAGTTGACGCGACACATCAAAGAAGTTCAACTACTAGTAGTACTCACCCGACTGCGCACCAAGCAGACGAAGCTCGTGTCATGTTGGTGCCGTGTGCGGCCCACACATTAACCAAAACATTGCACCTCCAGCTGAGCCTCCGTGTTTTAAACTTCTCAATCTCAAGACCAAGGAGCAACGTGAACCTATGATAGAGCCAATCGGATGGTTGAGAACACTAGAATTCATAGCTACAGATGCGTGTGTGAGAGAGGACGAGTGCGTGCGTGCACCTCTTCTCTTCGTGTACAACGTACTAAATGCAGAGTACAAGTGTATGTGGGTGGCATTGACGTAGAGAGCTAGAGATGGTGCGTGCGAGAAGTCCCGAGAGACTAGGTGCGTGCGTGGGAAAGAGGGAGAGAGATGATATGTCTACGTTCCTCTGGAAGCATCAGCACGTTAGTGTGATCAATCCACGCAAGAAGTTGGCAAACAACCCCTCCACATGTGCCACGTGGCTTCATTGAGCTCCCCCATCATTTTATTCAAAACTATATTGACTAAAAAAGAGAGACATCTCCCGAAACAAAAACGTGCTCGCATTTTGTTTCCTACTTGCTTTGCACGTACCATAAGAGCAATGGTAATAACAAGCAAGGTGCAGGTTTCTTGATTGATGTGATGTTCGATTGGTTTGTGCAGTGCAAGGGAGGGCACATGGCCTATGCGGACTACCGCCGCGAGCGCCCTGGGAACCAGCGGCAGTGCTAGAAGTGCAAGCGCGGCGGTGGCTTCGACGTGCAGAACACGGTGATGGAAGCCGTCCTCTCCTTGGTGAGGGTGGAGTGCCCGCACGAAGGTTGTGGGCTCTACGTCACTTGCCACAAGCTTGCCGATCACCAGAGCGTGTGTCCGCTCGCGCCCTGCAAATGCCCCGTGCCCATCTGCGGCTACGAAGGACCGCCACTGGTGCTCCCGCACCACATCAGCACCGTGCATCCCATGCCCATGCACAGGATCCAGTACGCAAGGTGCTCCAGCTGCAAGTGCCTGTGTCGGAGCCGTGGCGCTTGCTGTTCGCGGAGTAGGATGGGTACACGTTCTAATTAAAAGAAGCTTGCGCGATGGTAATAACGAGCGCGCACGGTTGATGGAACAAGACGTGTGCTGACATCGCCTATTGCGGTGCACCCTATGGTGCAAACGCCACGTACGCCAAATTACTACCACTCTATATTTAATTGCAAACTTGTTCACACCAATCAAAACCTAAACGGTTTCCCACTTAGGAGTGTATTAGTACTCGGTTATAAATACTACCTACTCCAAGATGACTGCACATTCCTCCTCAACTCCTCATCCACAAAAACAAACAAGTCTTTCATCGTCGTTCCCTTGCGTCTGCCATGGCCCACATGAGTTCTGGCTCGAGAGATTACTACCAGGGAGAGGCGAGCATGGAAGCGGAAGCACGAGAGGTGTCCCGCCTCGCCACGAAAGCAGCCGACATGTCCCGCCACACTATCGTAGCAGCACAGAGGTCCCGTTGCGCCGCCGAAGCAGCACAGAGGTCTCGCCGTGCTGTCGATGCAGCAGACTGGTCCGGCCATGCCGCGGAAGCAGCAGAGATGTGCCGCCACACCGCGAATGCAGCAGGGAGGTCCTCCCGCACCGCGGCGGCCTGGAAAAATGTCTCGCGAGTAGGCGAGGACTCTCACAGGCGCATGCGTGCTATGCTCAATGGCCTGATGGGTCGGATCTCTGGTTGGATGAAGCTGCAGGACGAGATGAATGCCTCGTTTGAAAATGCTACCTGCGTCATCCGGGGACTAGGGGAGGACAAGGCGAAGCTCCGCACCGAGCGCAACCTGCTGAGGGCAAAGATCGCTGGAAGGGCGAAGTAGGCGGAGGAGACCGCTGCCTTGTTGAAGAGGACGGGCGTCATCGTCAAGAAACTTATGGACGAGAATGCCATGCTCCACATCGAGGGCGAAAGGCTGGTGGAGGAATCCGTGGATGCTGCCAAGCAACGTATTGAGGACATGAAACTAATGAAAGATATCATCGCCGCTCGCCGCGAGAACTAGTCTCCGTGACCTGCAGCGCATCAAGAAAGTAGAGATCAGCGAGCCAGATCGTAGTATGCGTCTTCCTTCTTCTTTTGCCCTTGTGTATTTCGGGCGTAGCCACATGTGGGTTTTTAATTATCTTCCTAAATATGTAAGCAATTATTATCCACTGTCATCGTCCTTATATATTCATCAGTCTTGCTATAAGTCGCAGTAGATGCTATATAGGGCCGATGGATCTTACATCGAGATACGTGCAAAATTTTCTTTTCAGATTTTCTTTTTTCTCTCTTAAATCTCAGTCGAGTGAGACATAGCCACGCCATTAAACAGGGGCTTGGGCGCCATTAATGGGGACGTTGGGAGAGAGGTGGGCGGCAGATGGAGGTCAAAGGGCTCTCCTCCCGATAAGCAAGCGTAGGGGTCTGATCGCACACTTCCCGTACTCAAATAGCTACCCCGCACGGCGCCTCTTAGCCAATAAAAAAAGGGGACGCGTGGCGGCACGTAAATGGTAAGTAGAACGCCCACGGTTTCAATAATAATTGTGTTTCCGATTGTAACGTGACAGCACTTGTTCCAAAATGACTTTGTTGATTGTTAATGTGTGCGCCTTCGCAAATTGGACAGCAAAATTACCACAGCATGTTGGTGCCATGTTATGACACCAAGCCAAGTTTCATGATTTTCATGCGTGTTTTGGATTTATAGGAATTAGAAAACCAAGTTTCTCAATGTTTCCGGCCGAGCCACGACGCCCAGATGTTTGAATTTCAGTCCCATTTCTTGCATGGGACCTAGAAATTCACCCAAGGACACACATGTGATTTTTCAACCAACTTTGGTGCACTGGAGCATGTGCTTGTAGTTCAAATTTGAATTATGCACAATAAATGACCAGAAACTCAATTAATGTATAAAAAAATGCCAAACGAACCTGGAATAATTCCAAAATTTAACACGGCACTCATATAGTTATATGTTGCCTCTATAAAGAAAATCAAGGGGGGGCAGCGTATATCGTTTCGCACACAAAGGTGACACGTTCCCTCTCAGAACCACGAGCCTTCTTGAGAGAAGCTCTGGTTTGCAAGAAGCTTATACCAAAACTTGTTCCAATTCGGCCAATTTTTTTACCACAACATGTTAGTGCCATGACATGACACCATGCCAAGTTTCATGATTTTTAGGCGAGTTTTGGATTTACAGGACTTTAAAAACCAAGTTTCTCAATGTTCTCAGCTGAGCTACCACGCCTAGATGTTTGAATTTCATTCCCATTTCTTGCAAGGGACCTAGAAATTCACCCAAGGGCACACATGTGATTTTTCAACCAACTTTGGTGCACTGGAGCATGTACTTGCAGTTCAAATTTGAATTATGCACATTAAATGACCAGAAACTCAATTAATGTATAAAAAAGGCCAAACGAACACGGAATAATTCCAAAATTTAACACGGCACCCATATAGTTCTATGTTGCCTCTATAAAGAAAATCTCGGGGGAGGAAGCGTATATCGTTTCGCACACAAAGGTGACACATTCCCTCTTGGAACCACAAGGCTTCTTGAGAGAAGCTCCGGTTTGCAAGAAGCTTATACCAAAACTTGTTCCAATTCGGCCAATTTTTTTACCACAGCATGTTAGTGCCATGACATGACACCATGCCAAGTTTCATGATTTTCAAGCGAGTTTTGGATTTACAGGAATTTAAAAACCAAGTTTCTCAATGTTCTCGGCCGAGCAACGATGCCCAGATGTTTGAATTTCATTCCCATTTCTTGCATGGGACCTACAAATTCACCCAAGGACACACATGTGATTTTTCAACCAACTTTGGTGCACTGGAGCATGTGCTTGCAGTTCAAATTTGAATTATGCACATTAAATGACCAGAAACTCAATTAATGTATAAAAAAGGCCAAACGAACCTGGAATAATTCCAAAATTTAACACGGCACTCATATAGTTCTATGTTGCCTCTGTAAAGAAAATCAGGGGGAGGCAGCGTATATCGTTTCGCACACAAAGGTGACATGTTCCCTCTCGGAACCACGAGGCTTCTTGAGAGAAACTCCGGTTTGCAATAAGCTTATACCAAAACTTGTCCCAATTCAGCCTAATTTTATACATATGAAAACAGGGTTTAGATTATCCCGAACATCTCGCTACCTAGACCAATGTACTGTGATTTGAATTCAACATAAAATGGATTCAAATATTTGAATCGGAGATCATATGGTACATGTAGTTCATATTTAAATATGATTACTACTATATGCATGTTTTCTGTTATCAAGATAATATTTAAATGATGGTATAACTTGACAACAATTGTATTCAAATAAGGAAAATTGATTCAAAATTAGTCCATATGGTAGAAGACAATATATATATTCATAGGGTGGAGTAAAATATTGATATAAGATGGAAGATCAAAATGTAGGACTACATCCATTATAAACCGCAAGATCACCTAACGATATATTCGAATTCAACATAACGTGGATTAAAAATTTGAAATTTGAGATCATGGCATTTGTAATCATATAAAAAGGTACATGACTCTTTCTTGTGGTGGGAACTGATTTGTTTTTTGTTGTTATTGAGGGAAGTGTTTTTTTACATTTTTCTTGTAGTTTTTCAATGGCATTTATAGCAATATAGTAAAAGGGGACATGACTCTCTTGTGTCTTGTATGAATTGTCTTTTTTTGTACACGCTAAGTTTGTTCTGCCGAACATGGAATCCGCGCCTTGTTATCCCAAAATTTTCAAGCTCGAGTATCTTTTGTCTCTTCTACTGCAAAACTCCCGCCTCTTTAACCCGCGCCGCGCCTTGTTATCCCGAAATTTTGACGTGCGCGAAAACTCCCTCCTCATCCAAAATCGGTCCCGCAGCCCAAACACGCGAAATCCCCCTTCTACCCCTCAGTCAGATATGCCTCCTCGACGTCGTGGTCAAAACGGGTGGGGGTACATTCGTAACATACCCCACATTTTGGACAAGCGCGTCCCTAAGCCATGGCTCCCCCTACCTTCCCCTTCGTACCCCCCCCCCCCCATTCGTACACCGAGGCCGCCAAAACCCGCGAAACCCCACGCTCCTCCGTCGGCCTCCCAACCGCCTCCCAGCCGGAGCCTCTTCCTCGACAACGTCGTCCACAGCAACAGCTCGACGTCCCTCATCCACTGCACCGGATGAGGATCCATCGTCGATCTCGTCATCCCGCCGGATCAGCCACCCCGTCCTCCACCTCCAAGGAGCTGCCTTGATGTTTGCCTCGTCTATCGCGCCATCTCCATCCCCACAGCACCGTCTTGACCTGCCCCACCAGAACCGCAGCACCCTCACCAATTCCTCCGATGAAGCCGAGGCCTAATCGGCACCACCAAGGAGGTTCTGCACTCACCGCTGCATTTTATCTTTTATTCGATATCACGGGGCTGTCGGTGCTAGATACTGAGCAGCCATGGCAGGTCTCCATCGACGGCGCCGTCGCCGGCCACTTCTTCCATGGCGTCTCTCCCCCATGTCGTTGCTTCCTCGGCGGTGACTTCCACACCAGCACTAGCTGTTGCTGCTCCGGCTCTCGCTCGCGCTGCTGGTGCTACTGCTCCGGCTCTCGCTCGCGCTGCGGCTCTACTCTTACTGTCGGTCACGCTGCTGCACTGCTCTTGCTTTCATTCGTGTTGCTGCTCTGCTCTGCTCTTGCTGTCGGTCGCGCTGCTACACTGCTCTTGCTCTCGTCCGTGCTGCTGCTCCGTTCTTGCTCTCGTTTGTGCTGCTGCTCTGCTCTGCTCTTGCTCTCGCTCGCGCTGCTGCTGCTGCACGACCTGTGGCAGCTACAGGAGTTGCTGCTTTAGCACTCGCTCGCGGTGCTGCTGCACGAGCTGCTCTCTGCTAGTGCGTTCCCTGCTCGAGCGGCTGCTGATTTAGATGACTGCTTCTCTGCTACCAGTGCTTGAATGCCCTAAACTTCTATTACAGTGCTCTGCTACTAGTTCAATCAGTTTCGTCAGTAAAATTCAGTTTCCACAGTAAAATTCAGTTTCAACAGTAAAGTTCAGTTTCTTTAGTTAAGTTCAGAGTCAACAGTATTTACAGCATCTGTCGGAGCGGCCACAACGCGGCTGATGCATTTTACATCTAGCACTTTTTGGTGATGAATTTTACATCATCTATTGCACATGCTATTAGACTCCCACTTCAGATTAACGTTGTATGTCTTGTCCTGCTTCAGCCTCGTCGTCGTACACATCACCGGAGCTGCTCCAACGACGGAACCGTCGATCACAACGGAGCAGTACCCTCGGCGTCGTCTCCAGAGGCCTCAGATCTTCTTCCCCGTCTCCGACAGTCACACCAGCATCACCATCCTCCACGTCCAACCCAATGATGCTGAGGTCGACAAGGCTATGCCAAAGAGGTTCTACACTCGTCGCATCACTTTGCTACTCTACATTCATGTCGATCCCTCGGGGATCCTTTGGTTCAAAGCAGTTGCAAATCTAGAAAGAAATGAATCATTGTCACAAAGTTAACATGGAGAAAACTAAATGCTGTTTTGAACCACAATTTGAATCGGTTTAGCAAGATAGCCATTATATGATATTCATGTCGACCAAATCTAAGCTCACAAAATATTTCGAGGGCAGGCTTCAGCCTGTTGAAGACTGCCTACTAGAATCGCCACTGGTTCAAAGAAAAAGTGAAGGAAAACATAGGAATTGGAAACTTTACTATGGTACTACTATTCGTGCATTTGGTTAGAAGGAATGGAGCAAAGCAAAACTGGAGGATTTTTTTCCTTTGGTGTCTCTTTCAAAGAAAAAACTTAGGAATTTTAATATCCACTTGGATGTCCTTTTCAAATTAATATGCATGAAGAACAGGACTAAGTGCATTACTGGCATAATAAGATTCTTATTTTACATTTTCATGTGGTTTGACTTTAATTTGACCATGTTTCTCCATTCCTGTGTTCTTCCAATTCATGTGAACCAAACACCCAGGTTGACAGAAATCCTATGCTTGCAAATGCTCTGTTTTGCACGTGTATTCCTATCCTATTCCTGTGTTTTTCCTGTCCCTGCGTTTTTAGAATCCTCCAATTATAAGGAGCCCTTACAGATTTACTTCATTTTTAGATAGGTGTCAAAGAAAACTCTGTGTGTTTTGTCCCGCTCCTGTCGTGCCGTCATCCACACCACCTGAGGTGCACCATCGACGAAAGCGTTCACGGCAGCAGAGATTCCCCCTGCAGACCTTGTTTTGCTGCCTTAGATCATCTTCCCCATTGCCGGCAGCCATGCCAACTGCATTACCATCATCGATTGAGCAGATGAACCTAAGGACTACACAGTTTCGAAAGAGAGGTTGCACTCTTTCGTGTCTGCTTACGTTATACATCGATTATTATTACCTGCTACTTTATCGTCCTGTTCACCTCTTAGACTCCGAGTCAGGTCCAAACTAATGTTCCAACTTGAGTTTTAAAATGCCTGTGGGGCACATATCGAGGCAGCAACGAATAGTATCTGTCTACTATCTGGTTCATCTGGGGTCTTCTATGTGGTTCATGTTGTGTGGGCAACAAACAGTAGATGAGCCATCGTCTATCTTTTTAAAATGAAGCTATCATCTGCCTTTCATCATTAGTTTTGGATCTATCCACTCGTTTGGTACCATCAGTCTTGATTTCTGCATGCACCCCTTAGTCCTTACATAATCTAACTATGTTTTGTTTTTATGTATGTCAGTTATTGTACACAATCGTACTGAATGTGTAGAGAAAAAGAGAAGACCGTTGCGTGGGAATATAATGTCATGCAGACACCGCTCCATGGTGGGCGAAGTGGGGGCCCCCACTCCCCCCATTTTAGATTGTATTCCAGAGGAAGATAACTGTTCAGGGCAGGATTCAGAGGGAGCCGACCACTCCTATTTACCCCTGAGGTGTTTGCTCTAACCTGGCATGCTGATGTTGGTCATATCATGCATATGGCGCCTCGCATTGCTTACTTTATACATCTTATATGTCATCAGCTTAGTTTAGATTTGCTTTGTGTGAATGCCACATGTTAGGTTTCTATATCATACTCCCTCCATTCCTAAATATTTGTCATTTTAGAGATTTCAACAAGTGACTACATACGGAGCAAAATGAGTGAATCTACACTCTAAAATATGTCTATATACATCCGTATGTGGTAGTCCATTTGAAATCTCTAAAAAGACAAATATTTAGGAATGGAGGGAGTATATGTGAATTATGCAATGCCATCTTCTTTAGCCAGGCATCATATACGTGAATCATGCAATGCCATCCTGTTTAGCCAGTCATCATATATGTGAATTATATCATGCCATACTATTTTTTTTACATAATGTATTCCATTTGTCAACAATGTTTGTACATTCATCTACTCTTCCTGTGCATCAGCCATTTGAGTCGGTGATGGGAAAATCTGGAGTGAAAACAAGGTCTTCTGAGTAGTCAGTGCTACCTGTCGATGCAGATTTCTTGCTGGTTACAAATAGCTCCTCAGAGGAGGATTCAGAGATAGATGACCAGTCGTATTCCCCCCCCCCCCCCCCGAGGTGTATGCTCTAACTTGGCAGGGTTATATTTCTCATATCATGCATATGGTGTCTTGCATTGCCATGCCATCTGCTTAGATTAGACATGCTTTGTGTGATTGCCTCCTATTTGCTTTCTATATCAGATATGTGAATTATTCAATGCCATGTTTTTTAGCCAGTTATCATATATGTGAATTATGCACCGCCATCCTGTGTAGCCAGGCATCATATATGTGAATTATCTATTGCCATCCTTTTTTCATTATGTATTCCATTTGTCGACAATCTGTGTATATTGAACTACTCTTCATGTGTATCAGCCATTTGAGCCGGTTATGGAAAAATCTGGAGTGAAAACAAGGTCTTCAGAGCAGGCAATGGTACATGTTGAAGCATATATCTCGAGGGTTACAGATAGCTCCTCAGAGGAGGATTCGAAGACAGATGACCAGTCCTATATCCCACCTGAGGTGTATGCTCTAACTTGCAATATTTATATTTCTCATATCATGTATATGGTGTCTTGAATTGCTTAGTTTAGACATCATATACACAATATTCAATGCCATCTGCTTAGTTTAGAGATCATACATGCGAATGCCAGCTGCTTAGTATATGAATCAATTATGTGAATTATATCATGTCATCCTGTATACTTAGACAACATGTATGTGAATTATTTCATCATAACCTATTTTAGAAAGACATCATATAGTTTTGTCATGTCATCCTGTTTAGATACTCACCATATGTTGAATTATGCCATTATATCCAGTTAAGTTATCCATAATATATCTGAAACTGTGTCATGCTATCATGTTTAGTTAGCCATCATATATGTGAAATTGTGTCATGCTGTCCTGTTTGGTTAGACAACATATATGTGAATTACCACATGTGTCTATCATACAATGTCTCTACATTCAATTTCTTTTCTTGTTTATCAGCCATTTGAATTGGAGGGGTGATGGAAGTATATAAGGGAGTAAAAACCCGTTCTTCACAAAATACGGTGCTACCCATCAATGCAGATAGAACCATGGTTGTACTGGCCCACGAACTAGCCCCACCACACATAATCCAGACTCTTCCAGATTGTACACTTACACCGTTGGACAGAGAACCAGCTACACCCCATCTAACCCCAACTCCAGCAAATAGTAACCCACTTCTAGTTGACACAGCATCATGTCCACCACAGAGTACCCCCACACAAGCAGTTTGTAAAGCAACTGCACTGCCCAAAGCACGAAGACCACCACAGCGAACCCAAACTCCACGTTTAAAGCAGAAGAGCAACTATACCTATTTCTTTAACTGGATTGCTGTTCTAACTTCTTGCTCTATGTTGATTTCAGTTTCAGTTGTATAAAAAGTTGTTCTCATGTCATGCACATTACAAGTGTTGCCAGTGCTGTGTAGTTTCCCACACTTATATTCTGTCTATGCTGCTGTGTCTTAAAAAGATATGATTTGAACTGTGTCTCTATCTTAATTTGGCAACATAAACTAGAATGATATAGACAATACAGTGACCATAGTGCATAGATATATGTTTGTTTCATGCTGTTATCCTGTCCACCTTACTACTGAACCGATTTACCAAAATGAGTTTCATATACTACATGCTAAACCTGTGATGTGTCTGCTAGTTTCTGTTGTAGAATGCGAACAGAATATTGGAGAAGAGCACCCCATTATGCTATGGTAGAGAAAGTAATGCAGATAAGGTTCAAGATTGTGAGACAACCCTGTTGGTCTTCAAGAAAGGTGATAAAAACTATCTTGTAGTCAGTGAGACAACCCCAAAGTCCTGCGTTGATGTAGTGTTTGAGTTACTGGCCACTACCGCTGGCAGAAGCTCTTTGAACTCGCTGCCTGAATCACTTCGGCTTCTTCAGTCTAAGCTACAAGCTGAAAGGCATCAGTCAGCTGTGCTGCGGCAAGAAGCCGAAGGACTAAGGAAGTCCCTGCAAAATTCAGATGCATACTTTCTGGTGCAATAGCAAGCGCTGGACGATTTTAGCGCCAAACAAGAGAAAACTAATAAGCTTGCTAAGCTTCTTGCCAGCATGGTGGGTATCCAGGATATCGTTTCTTGAGCTCTTCTAAAGTGGTTTTAGTTCTGGACTTGTTTTGCTGCCGCGTTTATTTTCACTGGTGGCCAATTTAGACGCCCAGTGTATGTAATATGCTGCTTGGTTCACTATATTTGCACTGGTGACGAACTTTGATGCCCAATGGATGTAATATTTGTAATAGTCGTAATAGCCTTGCGTAAGTTGCTTGATTATTTATTTCCTTATTGTCTTGTTTATTTTTTTTTCTTGTAGTCGCTGCAGTTCTTTTTCCGCGGTAACATTTTTATTTAGAACTAGGCCACAATAACCATGGGCAACATACGAACCGTTGTAACCATGGTCCTACTGCCTGCTGTAGTGGGCCTCCTAAGGTCCGTATGATCCTTGGGCCTTCTACGGGCCGTAGATTCAATGGGACTTCTACGGGCCGTATGATCGATTGGCCAAACATGGGTCGTATTTTCGTGGACAATTAACGGACCGCAATATGGGCCATAAACGGGCTATAATGAGAATCGTTTGTTTATGGGTCGATCATAACGGGTCGTTAATAGGCCCATGTTTGCAACAGGCTTAATTCTATCGGTAGGCATAATGGGTCGTTAATGGGCCATATTTGATGATGCTATGAAAACGGCCCAACGGATTAAAGGGCCACAGATGGGCCGACTTAACCACGGGCTGAATATGGCCCACAAGCGGAACATGCCAGTAATGGATCGTAAGTAATCGAATGCCAAAAATGAGCCCAATAATAAATGGGCCCTTAGAAGGCCGAAAGATAACACGGGCTGAAACGGCCCATTATTCCAATGGAATAATGGGCCGTTAATGGGTATAAAGTGATACACTGTTCATTATGGGCCAGTTTCACCACGGGCAGTTTATGGGCCAAGATTTACAAAGGGCCTCATATGGGCCAAAAGACGTCATGGGCCGGAAGTTATAATGGGCTGGAATCATATTGGATGGCCCATAAGGCGCTACTGGGCCTAATTCGGATAGGCTATAACGGGCCGTGAGTTAGCGGGCTGTAAATGGGCTATATGCGAGCAAGCCGTTAACAGGCCTTCCATGGGCCAGGCCGCTACCTTTTGACTAAGTCAAACGGGCTGGCCTTTTGACCTAAATGGGCCACTATTGGGCCGAGCCACGTGTCGATGTATCATAGGCGCGTCCCGTCCATTCGCTGGATGACATCTGTCCTAGCACTAAGCTGACATGTGGATACTCCGGCGAATGAGAATTTTACACGTGGAAAATCCCTATTGGTCAGGGCTGTTAACGGGTTATCAGATCCAAACCGGAACCCGATAGCTTAACAGCGACTCGTTACGGTGGATGCCACGTGTCGGTTACCCTTGACGAAAGCACTTCCATGACGCGCCATTTATCGTCATGGAAGTGGACACTTCCGTGATGATAATTTTGGTATTGTCATGGAACACTTCTACGACAGCACAGGTATGACTATCTTGATTCTGTCATAAAATCATCATGGATGTACATGCATGACAGAAAACGTGACCTACTGTGACAAACATGTATCATCACGAAAGTGTTTTTTTTGTAGTGCATGTATGTATGAAAGGGTTGTGTGATGTTTTAAATAACGAATCCACGATTTTGATGTGGGACCTGCCTCACAAAACGGCCAACCCACACGGTGTCTCACGACTTGTAGTGTACTGCCAGCCCCCCCCCCCCCCCTCACCCCAGATGCACACACACACACCCCACACATTCACCGCAACTACGATGCATGCATGTTAAATTTCCCGCGGTGAACATATGTTACCAAAGGAGGGACATTTTAATTTTGAAAAAAAACAGAGATCATTAAGACGTTTTAGTACATTGATTGATTTTCTAGGGGTATAATGTGCAAAAATCAAATTTGAGCTACATGCACACGTGACAGTGCACCTAAATGGATTGGAAAAACACATGTGTCTCACTGGGTGCATGTTTACTCCCCACGCAAGAAATTTCAAACATTGAGAATCTTGATTTTTAAAATCTAGTACATCCAAAACTTATTTGAAATTCATGAAACTTATCGTGTTGTCATATGGACACCAATGCAATGTGGTATTGTACTTTTTTGTCAAATTTGAGACAAGTATTGATGTAATTTTTATCTTCTTACAAACGGGAGATTATTAATTATTAGGAACCAATATCGCAAACGGATTATTTATTCGAACCGTGGGTGTTAGACCAACAATAGATACGTGTCATGCTTCGGTTAAGCAATAAAGCGGCAGCATTAATGATCAAAATAGAAAAACAATATACATGCCGCCACGCGACCCCTGTGCCATGCGAGCAGGCGTGAGTTGACGGGACGCATCCGACCAGTCCGCCACGCAGGCAGACCGGGAAGCGTGCGTGTGCAGGTGTGTGAATTGACGGGAGGCGTACTCGCTGCACAGTGTCATCGAGAGGTATGCGAGCAGCTGTGTGAAATGATGGTAGGCATGCCAGCAGTCCAATGCGCAGGTTCACCAGGAGGCGAGCCAGCAGTTTGAACGCCGCCCGCCTCTCTCCCACTACTCCATATTAATGGCTCACCCGAGAGGCCGCACCCCCCCCCCATCCTCGCCACACACACAATCCTCTCTCTCCGCTTGCATCCTCGACGCCGCTCTCAGTCCTCAAAGCCGTTAGTGTATGAGGATGCTGCCGAAGTGTCCCATCGGAGGGAGTGGCGACGCCGGGGCTGCTGAAGCACCGGAGCATGGCGTGGAGATGGAGACAGAGGTTGCCACCGCCGCTGACAAGGTATCGCTGCACCCTGACATCGTCGACGGCATCGTGCTTCCATAGCCGGGGACGGAGGTCCACACCGACTCCGGTGATGACTCGGGCGATGACTCCGACGACGAAGAACCAATTAGTCATCTATACCCATTTATGTGTCAAATACATCCTAGGGTTTCTCTGGTTACTCCTGCGTCCTGCCTCCCCCTTTTTGGAATAGAAATCCTATGGTTATGTTCTCTCAATCCATGAAATCTGAGTAAGTTTCATTAGATCCGTGTAGTGTATTGATTGTTTGCATGGTACAAGTGATAAGTGATTAGTTGTTTCATCTATGCAAATGATTTCTGCTAATAATCCGACTAGGGTTAGTGTTTGTGCTAATAATTCCTAGCCAGGTCTTGACAATTGATTTTGAATGACCTACATATATGTTTGTGCAATTATTTTCTTCAAGATTGGTCTGTACATAGACGATTGCGCTTAAAAATCGAACCGTAATCTCTGGATATGTCTAAAAAATAGCCATTGCGGTGGTGGTGTTTGGTTGGCGTCATGTCATCATGGGCTGTGGAATGGGCTTGGACTCTTTTAGCCTTTTTATAAAAAAATTTATTTAATCTACTGTTTTAGAGTTTGTTTTTTATTTTATTGCCGGATAGCAGATTAAGTTTGTATGGATTGAGCAATTATGATGTGAATGCATGTGCTAGCACACTTTTTTTTCTTTTATATTACCAAGCAGTGTGGTTAGCTGGTTAGTTCACTCCAAAAAAATCCACACACACATACACCGGATGACAAGATTCACAGAGATTTCACATGGTGGTGCAGTGAAAAAAATGTGAGGTGGAGACGTAGAGTAGTGCTGGTGGCTGATCAGTCAGAATTTCTGTTGGCTGATCGACGCCTGGCTTTGCCCGCAGCTGGTCTCAGCTGCATCCAGATCAAAATAAAAAGAAACCCAGCCCAGCCGGCCAAACCGCCAAGGCCCAGCCTGGCTGCCAGGCATCCTGACGCCAACCCCAGCCACATACGCACGCACCCCAGCCACACACGCACGCAAGGGGATAAGGGCCAGTTCTTTTCGGTGATTCTCCCAGAATCACCCCCCTCCCCAGCTTCCCCCAGAATTGCCACTCCATATTTTTTTTACAATCCTAGCTAATTAAGGTCTAATTAGCTAGGATTGTAAAAAAAATATGGAGTGGCGATTCTGGGGGAAGCTGGGGAGGGGGGCGATTCTCGAAGAATCACCTAAAAGAACTGGCCCTAAGCCCCAGGCCACTCCTCTCCAACCTGTGGCCGAGATCTCACCGCTTGCCTTCCTCGATTCCCCTCTCCTCTCTCCTCTCGCTTGCAAGCCCCCCGTCGGCCAGCTCTCCCTTCCCCAGCGCTCCCTCTCTCTACACCCGCAAGCGTGCTCCGCCTCCCCGCTCGCTGGGCTCTCTCTCCTCTCCAGCCCGACCTCGCCTCCAAGCCGAGCGCCTCAAGCTGCAGCTCGTCGGCCATGCTCTCCGACTGATGTGCCTTCCCTCTCGGCCAGCAGCCGGGTCTCCATCTCCGGTCGTGACGCACACGGCCACGCGCGAGATGGAGTAGTAGGGAGGTTGCGCCGTGATATTCGAATCCGCCGCCTTCCTGCCTCGCCTGCCGACGGGAGGAGGACGCCGGAGAGAAGCGCCTGTTCGTCTGCCACGTGGGCCACGCAGCTGCCTCGGCCCAGCTCGGTCGTGAAGCCATCGCCGGCCATCTCTCTACCCTACTCGAGTGGAGGTTCTCCAGGTCTTTGGTGAGCGTGGGCTAGCAAGGTTCCAAGACCCCTCTCTGCTCTCTATTGTCCTTCTTTTTGTTTCCTTCGTCGCACATCCCTCGTGTGTCACCGGCGTGCCGCGACGCCTCGCCCCAAGAGAGCACGCCGGCCGCCTATCGTCCTCTGCCAGTTCCGCATCGGGAGAAGCCGGGCATGGAGGCGGGCGAGGCCGGGCATGGAGGCGGGCGAGGGCGCGGCCGGCGGTGGCGCGAGCGGAGCTGGGCGGGCGCGGGCCAATGGAACGCTAGCAGGGCGGCGGGCGCGACCTGGCACGGCGGCAGGCGCAGCCTGGTAGGGCGGCGGGCGCGCGCGCCGCCGGGAAAGGACGGGCTGGGCAATGGTGGCGCGGGCAAGGCCGGGCAGGGCAACGGCGGCGGCCTCGGACTGGAGCGAGGAATTGTACCAGCGAGAGAGCTTTTTTTACTTGATTCCTGTAGTACTGCGGGTTGATTTCAGTAAACCGCAGGGGCTTTTTTGCACACAAAAAAAGCATGACGGACGACCAGAAACCCAATTTGCTTTATTATTAGGTAAAGATATGTTGATGCTCTATAGACAGCGTGTAGATGTTGTGCGAACAGAGCAAATCACATCGCACACGGACTAAACAACGGAACCCGTCGGTGATGTTTTCATCAATCACTCACAATTGTATACCAGCAATCATTTGCTCACAACACACACGGCTTGTTAACAGGAATCGTCTGTGTTGTTATCGGTGTTTCCACACATTTTCGACTGCAAACCTATTCGCCGCGTATCACACACATCTTGTTAAGTTGAACCATTTCTGTTCTCTTGGCTCAACACAAACAGTTCATCCGAGTGAACTGGATGTCGTATATCGCACACACATTAATCAGGCTGACCGTTTCTTTTGTGTTGCCCAATCACAAACATTTCATCCGAGTGAACTATATGTCGTATATCGCACACACCTTCATCTGGCTGCCCATTTCTGTTGTTCCGCCTCATCACAAACAGTTTATCGGGGAGAACTGTATGCCGTATATCGCACAAACCTTGATCTGGCTGCCCGTTTCTGTTGTTCTGTCTCATCGCAAACAGTTCTTGTGGATCAACTATATGCCCCGCATTGCACATGTAACTAAAATCTGAACCGTGTTTGATGCATCCTTCATCGCAAACATTTTCCATCTTTTTTATGGTTTTTTTACATCACCGTTTGCGATTAATGCATCGCACACAGTTTCGTCAAAGGGTCTCTGATCGTAGTGTCGCGTTAGCAGCATTCTGCAGTAGTGGAAACTTTATTTTCTTGTTACGATGATTCTCCACTTCACTCTGAAATTCTTTGAACTTTTCAAATGTTTTAGACTTTTGTTTCATCAAGTAGATATACCCATACCTACTCAAATCATCTGTGAAGGTTAGAAAATAACGATACCCGCCGCGTGCCTTAACACTCATCGGACCACATACATCGGTATGTATTATTTCCAATAAGTCATTAGCTCGCTCCATTGTTCCGGAGAATGGAGTTTTTGTCATCTTACCCATGAGGCATGGTTCGCAAGTATCAAATGATTCATAATCAAGTGATTCCAAAAGTCCATCCGCATGGAGTTTCTTCATGCGCTTTACAACAATATGACCTAAACGGCAGTGCCACAAGTATGTTGCACTATCATTATCAACTTTGCATCTTTTGGCATCAATATTATGAATATGTGTATCACTACGATAGAGATTCAACAAGAATAGACCATTCATCAAAGGTGCATGACCATAAAAGATATTACTCATATAAATAGAACAACCATTATTCTCTGACTTAAATGAATAACCATCTCGCAATAAACAAGATCCAGATATAATGCTCATGCTCAACGCTGGCACCAAATAACAATTATTGAGGTCTAAAACTAATCCCGAAGGTAGATGTAGAGGTACGTGCCGACGGCGATCACATCAACCTTGGAACCATTCCCGACGCGCATCGTCACCTCGTCCTTAGCCAATCTTCATTTATTCCGCAGCTCCGGTTTCAAGTTACAAATATGAGCAACTGAACTAGTATCAAATACCCAGGCGCTACTATGAGCATTAGTAAGGAACACATCAATAACATGTATATCAAATATAACTTTGTTCACTTTGCTATCCTTCTTATCTGCCAAGTACTTGGGGCAGTTCCGCTTCCAATGACCATTTCCTTTGTAGTAGAAGCACTCAGTTTCAGGCTTCGGTCCAGCTTTGGGCTTCTTCACAGGAGCGGCAACTTGCTTGCCATTCTTCTTGAAGTTCCCTTTCTTTCCCTTGCCCTTTTTCTTGAAACTAGTGGTCTTGTTAACCATCAACACTTGATGCTCCTTCTTGATTTCCACCTCCGCTGATTTCAGCATCGCGAAGAGCTCGGGAATCGTTTTCGTCATCCCTTGCATATTATAGTTCATCACAAAGCCTTTGTAGCTTGGTGGCAGTGACTGAAGAACTCTGTCAATAACACTCTCAACTAGAAGATCAATTCCCAGCTGAGTCAAGTGGTTATGATACCCAGACATTTTGAATATGTGTTCACTGACAGAACTGTTCTTCTCCATCTTACAGCTATAGAACTTGTTGGAGACTTCATATCTCTCAACCCGGGCATTAGCTTGAAATATCAACTTCAGCTCTTGGAACATCTCATATGCTCTGTGGCGTTCAAAACGCCTTTGAAGTCCCGTTTCTAAGCCGTAAAGCATGGCACACTGAACTATCGAGTAGTCATCAGATCGAGCCTGCCAGATGTTCATAACATCTGCATTAGCTCCTGCAGCAGGTCTGTCACCTAGCGGTGCATCAAGGACAAAATTCTTCTGTGCAGCAGTGAGGATAATCCTCAAGTTATGGACCCATTCCATGTAGTTGCTAACATCATCTTTCAACTTAGCTTTCTCTAGGAACGCATTAAAATTCAAGGGAACAGAAGCACGGGCCATTGATCTACAACCTAGATATGCAAAAACTATTAAGACTTAGTTCATGATAAATTTTAGTTGAAATAATCAAATTACTAATGAACTCCCACTTAAATCAACATCCCTCAAGTTGTCTAAGTGATACATGATCCAAATCAACTAACCCATGTCCGATCATCATGTGAGATGGGGTAGTCTTCAATGGTGAACATCTCTATGTTGATTATATCTACTATATGACTCACGTTCGACCTTTCGGTCTCTAGTGTTCCGAGACCATGTATGTACATGCTAGGCTCGTCAAGTTTAACCCAAGTATTCTGCATGTGCAAAACTGGCTTACACCCGTTGTATGTGAACGTAGTCTATCACACCTGATCATCACAAAGTGCTTCGAAACGACGAACTTTAGCAACGGTGCATACTCGGGGAGAACACTTTTATCTTGAAATTAAGTGAAGGGATTGTTGGTGCAATATCTGTCTACCTTGTGTTTTGGAGATTGTTGACAGAAACAGGTATGGACTGATTTGTTTGCTAGTGCATACAGAGAGAAAAAGTCCATACACAACCGAAGAGAATGCTGTCTTAGGTGCTGAGTTCGAGGAACTTCACCGAAGCATATCCGCGCTGAAGAGAGGAATGAGCTATATGTGTTGAAGCCATATAGTCGAGAAGATTGATGTGAAGAAATCAACCCCTCAAAAGTTTACTGCTGAAGCGAAGCTTTTGATTCGGTACTGTCGTCCGAACAAATTGACTGCAACAATGGAAGTCGAAGACATAGTGAAGACGTAGTATTCATTTCGTTGTTCCTCTTTCATTCTTTTGAGTCATAGGACCTCTGTACTATTAAGAGGGGTATAGGTGCTAGATGCTTAGATCCGCTGTGATGCTTAGCTAAAACCTATGAAAGTTGCGAGAGAAATCTCTTTGTGCTCCGAGCAAATACTTATCAGCAAGAGACTTTGTTCTTCTTCGCTGCGAGAGATTTGTCTTAGAGCGAGGAGTTAGCATTTCTTGCTCCGCAAGCAATGTTACAGTTGTGCTCAAATTCGACCGTTGGACTCGTGTCGTTTGGCTATTGGCTGATCTCGATGTCTAATTTGGTCATTTCCCATCCGGAAAGGTTGCGGCTATAAATAGCCACCCCGCTCCAACGCTGTTCATTGGCTGCTCCGCTTGAGATTTCTGAGAAGATAGATTTGAGCAACCCCTCTCCGAGTGATTTGAGTTTAAGATCCACTGAGAGAAAAAACAAGAGCCCAAACTTAGACAGTGGTTTAGCATCACAGTAGTTCTAAGTGAGAGTTCTTGTACCTATTACTCTTGAGAGCTGCGCACTCTCTAGACGGATAGGTTTCGACTTCGAGTGTTGAAGAGTTATTGTCTTCACCGAGCCAGATCTTCAGCAACCAAGAGTGATTGTGGTTCGCGAAGGTCGACCGAAGTTTTGGAGATCGCCGACAAGGATCTACCATGAGTGAAATCAACCTAAGTCTAATCAGCTCTGCGTTGAAGGAGAATAGGGTGAAGAGAGTTTATCTTCTGTGTTAAGTCACAGCCCCTCCAACCAGACTAACCCTTTGGCAGAAGGGTGAACTGGTCTATGAAATTTCTCTGTCGCCATCGAGCACCACTGGTTCAATCTACTCTACTGCATTTTCTTCAGCAGTTCATATTCATGCTCTGTGCCGATAGTTTATCTGATCATTTCACTCTGTGTCTTGATTGTGTGTATTTGTTTTCATCCTGTTTCATTCTCATCGCCTGTATTCATTCGTCTCTTTCATATTCCTTGGGTTCTCCCGTAATAATATTATTCCATAGTTTTATTTATCTGTGCATACCATGTTGTGTCTTGTTCTACTGCATTTGTGTGCATGCTGTATTACTCTCATCGTAGTTAAACCTGTCATTTCCCGAGCTCGTACTGTCATTACATCTTTCATCGAGGAATATGCTTCTGACGAAGAAGATTGATTTAGCTCATTTCCTTTGATACTCTATTTCGTTGCTGTGATTGGGATAGGTTTCAAGACTTTCGAAAGAAATTTTGAATCTCCCATTCACCCCCCCCCCTCTGGCCGATATACTCTCGGTCCTAACAATTGGTATCAGAGCAGGTACTCCCTGTCTCTGTTTATTAAAGGTCTAACGTCCTTGGAGTTTTGAGTATGTCGTATGCAGGTAGATCCTCGCACTCTGAAAGATTTCCTATCTTTGATGGAAATGACTATCTGTACTGGAAGGAACGAATGAGAATCAGAATTCAAGCTATCAACTATGATCTGTGGCTGATTGTGGAAGATGGCTACACCATTTAGCAACCAAACAATCTCAACACCGATGATAAAGCAAATCTGCAATTGGATGCTCAAGCAAAAGATAGCATCTGTAGTAGTCTATCAAAAGACATTTTCTTTCGGTTCCAAAGGCTCAACACTGCAAAGCAGATATGGGATGCTATCAACAATGCTCATGAAGAATTTGTTGCCAGATTAGACCCTCACATTCAAATGCTTCGTGCCATGTTCACTGGATTCAGAAGCCTTCATAAAGAAAGTGCTATGGAACTCACTGATCGATTGACAAACATTGTCAAAAGATTACATCAACGAGGAGTAACTGATATCACCGATAGAGATGTAGTCAACAAGCTTCTGAGCGCTCTTAATGAATCCTTCGATCCCATTGTAGCTGAAATCAAGCAAAGACCAGACTATGAAGAGCTTCACTACGTTGAGGTCATGACACTGCTGTCAATTCATGAAGAAAAGATGGAACTGGCAAATGCAGATCAAGAATCTTCTTTAGAAGGTGAAGGAGAAATCCTGTCACACTATGGTAGCTCATAGGAAGAAGAAGAAGAAGAAGAAGAAGAAGATGTCGAAAATCAACATACCATCACAAGAGAATTGGAAATGCTCACACAAAGACTAAGTGATCTCAGAAGACAAAACTTGTATCTTGTGAATGATGATGAAGATGACATTCCTAATTCATCGAGACAGCTACCTCCGAAAGACATGAAATGCTTCAAGTGCAAACAATTCAGTCATGTCATAGCTGACTGTCCTGGCTAGGATAGTATGCCGAGCAAAAGATGGAAATATCATCACGACAATGGATTCACACGGGTTAATCATCATACTAAGCTCACGAAGACAAATGAGTCTTCCTCTTCTTCTTCGATGAGACCAGTCACTGACGTGAAAGCCAGAGCTACCATCGAATCAAATATGAGAAAGATATCACAGCTGAACAGAGTATGTGCTGAAATGACCATTGATTTAGAAGATGACACATCCGAATCAAACTCTGAAGAAGAAGAGCTTAACAGAAGGATTGGGAGAAGCAATGCATACGTTGCCATTGAATCATCGAAGAATTTCAGCGAATCAGATGCTGATGATGATGCGTTAAGTGATGATGATTCAAGCGATGATGAACCAATCGCCTTCTGTCTCATGGCAAAATCATCAAAGGATCGGGTATCTGCAAAACACCAAAGATCCATGAACGAATATTCACCTGAATATATTTCTTATGCCAAGCTGGTCAAGATCGCTAAATCCCAACATGATGAACTTGAAATGCTTGAGAGAAATCTTAAGAAAACTGAAGGATTGCTGGTCGAAGAGATGGAGAAAAATCAAAAGTTGATCGAAGAGCAAGATGCTTTTTCATCAACTATTGATAATCTTACCAATCGATATGAGTCACTTGCAGTTGACTACGAGAGTTTATCAAATGAACTCCTTAATAGGAATCAAGAACGCGTGTCACTGAAAGAATCTCATAATGAGCTGGTGTTAGAGAAAGCTTCTCTCTTCGCTGAGCAATCTATTCGATTTCCTGATGATTTTGTACCTCCATGCTTAAAATGCCTAGAACGTAGCAATGCTGATTCTCATGCTGAAACTTCTAATAATGTTGTTGGTACTACTAACCCCTCTGCCGAGGACTTTGCTGCTATTATTGAAGAAAATTGTAGGTTAAAGGGCTTACTTGAGACTGGAATGCTGAGGAGCCTAAAAGGGCATCAAACCCTATGTGATGTGCTCAAGAAGTCCATACTGCACAAAAACCCTCAAAAAGAAGGATTAGGTTTCGAAAAGAAACTCAATGTGGATGGATCCTATAGGACTCCCGAGCAGTATCCTCAAACAACTTGGGTTCGTGCAAAGAGTAAAACTCTCGAACCTGAAACTTTAACTGGTTATTATTCACCCATTTCTGTTGATACTGGCGAGTCTAATGACTCAAATTACAAAATATTCAAACAACAGAATGGTAAGGTTTTCGCTCGATATGTTGGAACTAACTGCTGGACAGGTTCACCCAAGAAGCAAATCTGGGTAAAAAGGTGCATTGTTGAAAATTTGTCTGTCACTGCTAACCTGACCGTGCAGGATAACTCTTGACGAGGAAATGGATATCATTCTCAGTCTGCATGAGTATCATTCTCGAATGATTATCATCCTACCCTGCGTCAGAAGGAGTACATGTGTACCTCTACAAATCATTACATTCATGTATCTGGAAATAACTTCAATGTATATTCATATGATTATCATCAAAATGCACAGGTGTCTCACAGGCTTCACCGAAGGAATATCCCTACTCAGTCCAAGCAAATGAGATTCTCACCTCCCACGCAAGTGTGGGTTGTGAAGAAGAACTAACCATCTCATGCAGGGAATTCTCTTAGGGATATTTCATGTTTTTCATAAGCCCTGATATCAATTATTGTTGGTGCTTAATTCTTTGTGTTTTCGTTCGGAATGTTTGTGTTTTGTGTGTTCTTTCGTTTAGTCTTATGTTTTGAGTCAGTTTCTTCTTTGTTTTTACTCGGTTCTTTTTTGTCATAAACATGCAACTTGATCTGGAGATGATCTCACTCCGACGTCCTTGGTTGCGAATGGGATCCACTTCGAAATTTACTCTGGTTTGGCACTTGCGCTTCCTCAAACCTTTCGCCATTCTGTTCAGTTACCGAGATTTACGTAGGAAACGGCTGACACGTGCCCATGATCTCACGTTCGTGATCTCGTCCATTGAATGTGGAGCATCCCGTGCTTTTCGGCCGTGGATTTCGGAGTGGGTGGTTTCGCCCTCGGGCTATATAAACCGCCTCTCCAGGCCTCTTCCTCCTTAGTTCTTTCTTTGTTCGGCCTCAAACCTCTCCTCTCGCTCTCCGTCCGAGCCCGAGTTCGAAGCAGCGTCGATGACGAGCCTTGCCGTGGAACTTCGGCGAAGCCCCGTCACCGTTGGTCATGCCAGTGCGGTACTTCTTCTCTCCCGCGCTGCCGTAGTTGATCTGTATTGCCAAGTTAGGGCGTACAGATCTGGAACTAGCCCTATTCCTCTTCTGTTCTAGGGTTGTTCATCTCGACGCCATTTATCTTGTTTTATTTTCTTGCGGTAGATCTTTAGGCTTCACTAAGTCGTGACTAGTACGGTTTGTAGAAGTTCCTCGTACCAGTCTGTTAAGATCTAGGGTTCATATGGTATACATCGAAAGATTAGAGGAGTTGTTATTCTGTCTTAGGGCATATTGCAATTCTCTCAAAGATATCTTCCAAAGCATATGCCATGGGTTCCTTGTTGTTTCTGAAAATTATCTGTTTTGAGTCAAAATACTTCTGTGCATGTTTGTGACTTCTTCCTGTTTTCTCTCACACTCTTGTTTTTCTCTCAGGAGTGGTCATGGCAAACAGTTCGGAAGAGCATTCTGGGTCCGAGGAAGAAATTCCACAGCAGCCGCGTGTGGCTGATAAAGCAAAGGTGGCTGAAAGAAAATCAGCTAAGCCGCCAAAAGTGCCGAAGAAGAAATACAAGTCAGACTCTGCTGAAGAAGATGATGATATTCCCTCAGCGCATAGTCAGCCAGAGGATGAGCTAGTCACCGACTCCAAAACCCTGTTCTCTGACGGAAATCCCAAGAAGGGTGGTCGCGGTAGAGAGAGGAACATAGCAGCTAAAATGTCTGACCCTGAAACTTACAAAACTCTACCTGGAGTAGAAACTGCCCAAGAAAGAAACAACAGGCTACAGAAGATTCGCCGTCACTGGGCGAAGAAGTGGTTCAACTATGAGAACATCCGAAGAAAGTATCAGATTCTCTTTGCATTCACTCCTCCCTGGGATGACTGCATTGCAGAGGGTTGCCTTGGACAGGATGATAAAAAAGTAAGGCCAGCTCCTCCTCCCAATGCTCATGCTGATTCCTTAAAGATGATTGTTGAATTTCCCGAGGAGGTTGCAAAGAGGGAAAAGGCCAAGGCCAAGCGTGAGGCAAGAGCCGCGAAGAAGAATCAGGTGGAACTACGAAATGTTGAGTTAACTCAACAAGATGTGCAAGAGAAGAAGGAAATGTCGTCTGCCCGAAAAGAAAAGAAGAAGAGGAAGTCTATTTCTCCTTGAGCTTCGAAGAAGAAGTCTGTTGCCAGAAAGTCAAGGAAGGCAACATCTGCCTCATCTGATGATTCCTCTGATGATAATGTTGGCGAATAAATTCCCATGTACGATCAAAGAGCTCTGCTTGATAAGCCATACCAAACTCCCTCTCCAGCAAAGGTTTTGCCTCCATTGGGATCGTCACTGAGGCTTGCTACTATGGCATCAGATAAACCTTCGGGTTCTGCTGCCCCTGCCACAAAGAGAAAGTTGCTACCTGATGAAAAAGTTGTTGCTGCTTCCAAGAAGGCCAAGACAATAGTTCCTGCTTCCACAGAGGAATATGATTTTGGTCTTATGTTTGACATCATTGAAGGTGCTTCCTATGATGCAAATCCAGCTAAATTGAGCAGTTTGGGTCTGCCTGAAGATGTTACCAAGATGGTAGCAAAGCACTTCTCTGAGCTGAGAGAAATCACTAAGGAACTCAATCAAGCCGTCGAGGACAAGAAACTCCTTGAGCAAATGAGGAGGGATGCTAAATCTGAGTCTGAAAGAAAAGACGTGAACAAGGGAATTCTTGAGATCACCAAAGCCCTCACTGTTATGAGGAACAACAAGATTGAGTGGCATTCTAAGTTGAAGATGGATGTTTCTTAGCTTTGTGATCGAAGAAACGATGAGATCAAGTGTCAAGCAGAACTTGCTCGACGAAGAGAAAGAGAAGAGAAGCGACAGAAAGCACAGGCAAGAGCCAGCAAGTTGAAGGCTATCAAGGATCGTCGTATCCAATCTGTAACGACTAATGCACCAGTTGAATCAAGTATCCCACTACAACAGATACCACCATCCCCTCGTTCCGAGGAAGAAACCGAGCAACAAGCTAAGCCTGCGGTAGTTATCATACCTACCTCGGTTGCGCAAGAATCAGATGTGATGGATATCATTGTGGACAATCCTGTTGAAGGAAATGTCGTGTCCGAGCAGCAAGCTCCTGAAGAAAAAGTTGACGAAGTGATTGAGATGGAGAAGGCAGTTTCATCTCCTTTGAAGGAAAATCGTGTTGAGCCCTCCGGATTCATCAAGGAGGGTGATAAAGTTGAGGGGGAGCAAGTTGCTTCCCGAGGAAATACCACCCAGGTCTCCTCATCTAGTGCTCCTACCCAGATGGAGGTTGATCTTGCTCCTGGTTCTTTGGCTTCACAGCCAGAACAGGAAGAAAAGAAAGATGAAGAGCCCGTGGCTCATGGTGAAAAAGATCAAGCAGTCGTACCACCAGTTTTACCACAGCAGCCAGAAGAAGAAAATGTAACAACCCAAGTATCCGAGGAAGTTATCGTACCTCCCTCCGTTGATAGTGCACCGAAAGATAAGGCCCTAGTGCCTGAGAATGAAAAAGCCGCTGAAGGAGTTCCAGCGAAGAAAAATGAAGGACAGGCCAATGCGCCCTTACCATCAGCTCCAGAGAAAGCAAAAAGGCCACTTGCTCCAGCTAAGCCTATCGATGAGAATGAGCCAGCTTCCGATGATGTTCAACCGATGGAAATTAGTTATGAAGAATATTGGAAAAATCTCCAGGAATCCTTTCCGCTGTTTCCAGCTGAGTATGGCCTCAATGGCCCCGCATTCAATGAACAGCTTCATTCCTCGAAGCTTGCATTCTTTGGGGTCAGCCCTTACGAAGGAGAAAGGACTTCATTGTCACCGAGGTTTTGGAGTGAAGAACAAGCTATCTATTATGCTCGGATCTTGTTTGGCAAGCACAGAATTTTCAATCATAAGATATTGAACTTCGCTAAACTTGAGAAAATGCCCTGTTTCCATCATGCAATTGAGCATATTGAACATGCTCTACTAAAGGGATTCATGTGCATCAATCACGGCTGGAACAAAGAGATCATCCTTCAATTTTATGCCACACTATACATCTCATGAGAGCTTGGAAATACCTCAACCTGGATGCTTGAATGGATGACTGGTAGAGAAAGGATCAAATGTTCGGCAGATCATTTTCTGGCCTTGACAAATATTCCTCAATGTGAGTTTGAGAAGGATAGAGAGCATAGGCTGCATTTCTGGGAAGTGTCCGAAGCACAACTCCACATCATGATGGATCCCACCATGGTAGGTGACGAATGCATTGATGTTGATCCGAAGAAGTTGGCTTATAACAACAAAGTTCTATTTCACATTCTGTGCAATACCATCAAGCCAACAAACAGGCCAAACTCCATCAAAGGCGTCATGGGTAATGCACTTGTGGCCATGTCTCAAGGAATCAAGTTTGACATTCCTGATCCTTTCATTTGAAACCTTGCATGTGCAGTAGATGGCCCTCAGTCATTGAAGCCTTATGCTCCATGGATCATGTTCGCAATCGAGCAGCTCACCAATGAGAAATTCTTCTGGGCTTACGTTCTGAAAGTATTCATGGCGCCAGTTCGTGACATTCTGCACATTGTGAAAGATAGTGGAAAAGGGAAGGAACCTGTTGATACTGCTGCAAATGCTTCTGCGTCTGAAAATTCTCCGAAGGTCAAGGAAGCCAGGGTTGAAATCCCTCGTGAGGAAAATCCATCTCCCTATGAGATTTGTATTCACACGCAGCAAACTCTTGAAAGCCACATTAAGCTAGATAGAAAAGAAAAGGTGGAGTTAATGACTTAGCTGAATCTGATTCATAATCACACTCGCCAAATTCTTCTGCATGAGAAGGAATCAAGGAAGCGCTCATGGACTCTGCTAAGGAAGCATTACTCTTGCAAGGACTTAGCTAAAAAGGGTATCATGAAAGAATATGACTACCTGGACTTGCTTGTTGTTTCGCGCATCCGAAGACAAACTCCAGTGCTCCCACAATGTTCTGCTTCAACGGATCTGTTGTTTGTCAATCATGATGATGAAATTGCAGATATAGCTGGTACACTTGTCTACAAGCCAGATGTTCATCGCTCAAAGACTTCCAAAGCTCAGGCTGCCACTCCTGCTTCTCCCTTGACCATTCCTCATTCTTCAGACACTGATTCGTCGAGTGGTTTCAATTCTGATTCTGAGGATTCTCCCATGGAGTAGTTCCTCGTATGTTTTCTCATTCCTTTTTTGACACTTGTTGACAAAAGGGGGGAGAATTACATCGAGTGATAGTTTATCGGGGTTTGCAGGGTGTTTTCATTCGTTTTTTGGTTTTCCCTCGAACAATTTGTTTCTTAAACTTATCACACCGCATGACATCATGTAACGTTAATAACCCCCGCCTGCAATATCATTTGCTTCGCACTACATGTCTGCAGGCATTATCTATCTTACAGGGAAACATATTTGCTCCTCGAAGAAGACCAGAGAATCATCATGTGATTATACTAAATTGGAGAAGTACTTCGAGTACTAAATGAACTATAATTGTTGTTGTTGGATATGCGCCGATTATTATCTCCTATTATCCAACCTTGCAGGACTTTTATGCCTTTCGTGAAGGTCATCTGATCCACTGACAAAGTGTATTTCTGTCAGTGTACTAAGTATTGGGACTTTAGTACCCCCATACTTGTGCACGGGCAGTCGTAGCCAAGCCCGCGGCAAGGCTTGTCGGGGGAGTAATTGGAGATTAGTGCAAGATTGTCAAGGGGACACTCAGACCGAGAATCAAAGGATCAGGAGTTAATAAGATCTGAAGACCGAAGGCCAGGCCCCCGGCAAGATCTTGCCGGGGTGGTTCGCGAAACCCGGTAAGATTTGCACCCCGGCAAGATTCTATCACTGTTCCGCCGCTTCAGCACAGCAACCAGCCTGGCATCATGGGCCCATTCCTGGATGCGTGGCAGGAGACCAGTGGGGGAGAGCTTAAGCGGTGCTGATGGGATGGCCCCTTTTTCCATCCCCAAGAAAGTGAGGACACCTAAACGGACACCTCACGGTGCATTAAATGCGTTCATCCTAATCCGTCAGGGGTTAGGTATGATGACCCTGTAGCTACTTTACACCTCAATGTATGTACATTTTGCCACTGTGGTGACCCATTCGAGCGTATAAAAGGAGGCCCAAGGCAACTGCTACAGGGGAAGAGGATCTTCTGGCCCATTCTGCATGCGTAGCTGCTCTTTGAACATACTGTTCATCGCAAGTGCTCCTGGAGCCTGGGCTCAAGAACACTCATAATAAAACAAGGCATGAGTAGGGTTTTACGCTGATTAGCGGCCCGAACCTGGGTAAAATCGCCCCGCGTCGATTGTTGGTTCTGCTCTTGGTGCATACTTCTCTCCTTGCCAAACCGTAAAGGGGTCTCTTAGGATCCCATAGGTGTCATACGCCGACATCTTTGGCGCGCCAGGTAGGGGGATCGAGGTTGTGCGAATCTGACCCAGTGATCGGCGCCTTAGTTTCTTCATCACCCTCATCATCATGCCACCCAAGAAGAAGAGCACCGCAACAGCGCAGCCATCCATGTCCGTTTTGCCTGTGCCCTCACGTACGGGTGATGGCGTGGATGCAGAAGGAAGAGGTTTAGAGCCTCCACGACGTTCCGGTGATCCAAGCCAGGCGAGTGGTGTCGTTCGCAGAGGCAGCGGCAACCCACACACCGCTGGATCCAGAGATGGAGCTGTGTTGCCTACGGGCGGCACAACGAACTCCAGAGATCGGAGGACGCCTTCTGGGGCTCCCGCGCCGGCGCAAGCGTCACGGCCTACCCAGGTCGTGCATGATGAGCAACGTCATGGCGCTGGTGGTTCAGGGCGTCCCCATGAAAAAGCTTCTGCGCATCGACCCCAAGGCATGCAGGCCCAGCATGCATGCCAAACTGCCGGCGGAAGTGGCGCGCGGTCGCCTGATCGTGACGGTGCTCCTTCTAACATTGTTAGGAGTCAGAGCACCTCACGTACCTCGCACCTGTCGCCACCGCCTACGCCAGCGGAAGCTTTGGCACGTGCGCAGCTGCTCCTCGATTTCCTTCCTGCTCCGGAGAAGATGGAGGAGTGGCGAGCTACTATCCAGAGCCTCATTGGCTTCGCCAACAAAGATGGGCCATAGGAGGCAGGGCCCTCGCAGCGGCGGTCCATCAATCCGGCGCGAGCCGATGTGGAGAAAACCAGAGGTGGTGCAACCACGGTGCACTCTCCTCCATGACACCAGAGGCGGTCGACAACCCGGTGGACTAATGGCCGTGACGATGATTCCACGGCGTCATCCGATCCGTGAATGCGCCGCGACCAGCGTCAAGTTCTCCAGGAACGAAGCGAAGAGGACGCTCGAACCACCATCGAGCGGCGACGGGAAGCGCGCTATCAATCTGATAGGCGCGCAGGGCCCGCTGTCGACCAGCCTGCGCCAGGGGACGCAGGCGACTTGCCTTACGAGGTAGGTACTCCAGCGTTTACCCGTGAGCTGCGGCAAGTCCAGTGCCCAATTCCCGAACCTTCAAGCCAGAGGTCCCGAAGAAATATGACGGCAAGACTCACCCCTCGGAGTTCCTGAGCATCTACACCATTGCGGTGCAGGCTGCCGGGGGCCGAGACGACAAGATACTTGCCAACTACTTCCCGTTGGTGCTCAAGCCCAACGTCAGGTCGTGGTTGATGCATCTGCCAGAGAATTCTATTTCTTCTTGGTCAGATCTGTGCCATCAGTTTGATGGCGCCTTTGTTGGAGGCCACCAAGCTCCTGGCCAAGAGAGTGATTTGCATATCATCCCTCAAAAGGAGGGCGAATCCCTGCACAAGTTTATCCAGAGATTCAGCCGGGTGCAGTACAATATTCCTTATGTTCACCCTGCCGCTGTCGTTAGCGCGTTTCATCAGAACATGCGTAACCGCAAAATGTGGGAAGAGCTGGCAATGAACAAAGTCAGGAGTATTGCCGAGCTTTACGCTCTGGCCGACAAGTGCACCCGAGCTGAAGAGGGGAGGAAACTCCCTGGTGAGGCTGTTGGCGCGGGGGGCGAATCAGAAGATGAAGATGCTGCAACCCCATCAAGGAAAGGCCGGCGGCGGAACAAGAAGCACGGAGGCAAGGCCGTGCTTGCTGTCGAGGAATCCGGCAACCCCGGCGCCGCCAAGAAGGCCAAGGTTGACGACCCCGGCAAGGAACTTGCTGGGTGCACCTCCTGCTAGGCCTTGGCGGCTGCAGACAGGTTGGAAAGCTCCGGCAAGCAGTATTGCAAGATCCATTGCACCAAGGGCCACGATCTCCAAAATTGCCGGCAAGTTGAGCAGCTCGTCGAGAAGCAGAGAGCTGAGTATGAAAAGCGGGACAAGGAGAAGGCCCTAGACAGTGCCAAGGGATCTGGCAAGAAGCGCGGTGGCCGAGGGGGTCGCCGCGGCAAGGCCAAGCAACAGAGGGAGAGGCCCGCTCGTGGTCGTGATAAAGCAGAGGGAGATGATGATGATGGAGAAGATGATGAGTCCAGTGAGCAAGAATTTCAGAAAGCTACAGAGGCTATGTGTATCGACGGAGGCGCCTCGTTGCATTCTTCTCACCATCGACTGAAACAGTGGGTACGAGAAGTTAATGCAACAGAGCCGTCGTTCGATGCATGTAAGCCCCTGAAATGGTCCAACACACCTATCATTTTCGACGCCGAGGATCACCCTGATCGCACAACCACGGTCGGGTGCTTGCCATTGTTGGTCTCACCAACAATTCGCAACCTCAAGGTGACGAAAATGCTAGTTGACGGTGGGGCCAGACTGAACCTAATCTCACCGGATGTGCTCAAGAGGCTCCAAATTTCTGATGAAGATCTCGAGGAAACGGGCACGTTTCAAGGGGTCAATCCAGGAAGGACCCAGCCAAAAGGCAAGATTACGCTACCGGTGACGTTTGGTAGCGAGCTTAACTACAGGACAGAGAAGGTGGTGTTTGATGTCGCCAAGATTCCTATGTCGTACAATGGGATCCTTGGCCGCCCGCGCTGGCTAAGTTTATGGCGGCATCACACTACGCGTATAATGTATTGAAGATGCCCGGGCCGTTGAGTGTCATTACTATCCATTCCGATAAGAAGGATGCGCTCATCTGTGCCGACCAACTCTACCGGGAAGCAGTTGCAGCACCTGTCATCAAGGCATCTGCTCCTGCCGCTGGAACTCCCGGGGGGAAGAAGAAGACCGGCAAGAATCTTGGCGCGAACTCCGGCAAGCGCACCTCCTCGGAGTGCTGCGCTTCCGTTGAGGACGCACCAGAGAGTTCCGCCGGCAAGAACAAGAAATCCAAGGCTGCTCCACTAGAGACCAAGAAGGTGCCCATCAGGGAGGACGGAACGGGAGGAACTTTCACCATAAGTTCCACCCTAGATGACAAATAGGAAAGCGCGCTCATTGCCTTCCTGCGGGCGAATGCAGACGTGTTTGCATGGCAACCGTCCGACATCCCCGGTGTTCCCAGGGAGGTAATTGAGCACCACCTTGCTGTCTATCCTCACGCGTGGCCCGTCAAGCAGAGGGTCAGGAAGCAAGCCTTGGAGCGGCAAGAATTCATTGCCGAAGAAACCAGGAAGCTGGAAGCGGCAGGATTGGTCAGAGGAGTGCTTCACCCAACCTGGTTGGCCAATCCGGTTGTAGTGCGCAAGGTGAATGGGAAATGGAGGCTGTGTATTGATTATACAGATATCAATAAAGCCTGTCCAAAAGATCTTTTTCCCTTGCCGCGCATCGATCAGATTGTGGGCTCCACTGCTGGTTGTGATCTACTGTCCTTCCTTGATGCCTACTCAGGGTATCATCAGATCTTCATGGCAAAAGAAGATGAAGAAAAGACCGCATTTATCACCCCATGTGGTACGTATTGTTTTATACGAATGCCTTTTGGGTTGAAAAGTGCTGGTTCTACATTTGCGAGAGCGGTCCAAATTGGTTTTGAGCCTCAGGTCGATAGAAATATGGAGGCATACATGGATGACATAGTGGTTAAAACCAAGGACAAGGCGACGCTCATACAAGATCTGGAAGAAACATTTGCAAATCTGCGCAAGATCAACTTAAAGCTCAATCCTGAGAAGTGCGTGTTTGGTGTTCCTTCCGGCAAGCTTCTCGGATTCTTTGTATCTCAACGGGGAATCGAAGCGAACCCCGACAAGATCAAAGCTATTGAGCAGATTGAAGCACCAAGACGCGGCAAGGATGTCCGTCGTCTTGCCGGCTGTGTTGCTGCTCTAAGCAGGTTTATTTCCAAATCTGCTGAGCGCGCCCTACCCTTTTTCAAAATTTTGAAGAGGGCAGGTCCAATGAAATGGACTCCGGAAGCGGAGGCCGCGCTGCAAGATTTGAAGAAATACCTTTCTTCTCCGTCGACACTAGTCGCGCCTAAACCACGAGAGCCGTTGCTGCTATATCTGGCAGCGACAAATCAAGTGGTTAGTGCTGCATTAGTGGCGCAGAGAGAAGCTGATGAGGAAGCAACACCAGCGGCAGGACCGCCAGGTGACGCGGCAAGATCTTTCCTGGCAAGGGTTGATCCCGGCAAGACAGGATCTGCGCAGACAGAAGAACCAGTGCAGAAGAAAAAGGTGGTGCAGCGCCCAGTTTATTTTGTTAGCTCTCTTTTGCAAGGAGCTAGGTCAAGGTATTCTGGCATGCAGAAGTTGCTCTTTGGCCTCCTTATGGCCTCGAGGAAGCTGCGCCATTATTTTCAAGCACATGAAATCACCGTCGTCACTCGCTTTCCGTTGCAACGGATTTTGCGAAATCCAGAAGCAACCGGCAGGATTGTGGAGTGGGCGTTGGAGTTATCGAGCTTTGGTCTCAAGTTTGAAAGCACTTCGACAATTCAGAGCAGGGCCTTGGCAAAGTTCATTGTGGAATGGACCCCAACGCCAGACGAAGAGGTCCAAGAAACAACTCTCCCCGGCAAGGAAATCGATCGGGAATGGGTTATGTACTTTGATGGGGCTTTTTCACTGCAAGGCGCCGGTGCTGGCGTGTTGCTTGTCGCACCCACCGGAGAGCACCTCAAGTACGTAGTCCAGATGCATTTTCCCCGCGAGAGTTCGACAAACAACATCGCGGAGTACGAGGGCCTGCTTGCCGGTCTCAGGATCGCGGCGGACCTTGGTATCAAGAAGCTCATCATAAGAGGCGACTCGCAGCTTGTCGTCAGGCAAATTAACAAGAATTATCAGAGTCCATTGATGCAAGCTTACGTGGATGAAGTGAGAAAAATGGAAGAGCGCTTTGACGGTCTGCAAATGAAGCACATTCCCCGTGCCGAAAACAGTATTGCTGACGACCTGTCAAAGCGCGCTGCCCTCAAGTTGCCTGTGGAACCAGGAACTTTTGTGCTCCATTTGACTCAACCATCCGTGGCGCCATCAATGCGGCAAGAAAAGAGAATAAAGTTGGATTCTGGACAGTACTTTTCGGCAGAGCTCCCTGGAGCCACCGGCAAGGAACTTGTCGGGATCAACGACAAGCCTACTGGGGAACGACAGGCTCCGGCGGAATCTCATGCTTTCGCTGTCGAGACAAATGTTCCCCTGGCGGACGAAATGCCTTTAGTCCTAGCTCTCGAGCCTCGGGCTCCAGGATGGGCACAGCACATTATCCATTTCCTTCAGACAGGAGAACTCCCTGAAGAACAGGAAGAAGGGGAAAAAGTAGCCCGTCGGTCTGTTATGTACAAGTTCGTCGATGACGTCCTGTACAGAAAGAGACCAAACGGTGTGAAATTGAAGTGTATTCCTCGGGAGGATGGACTAGAGCTGTTGGCAGAGATACATGGAGGCGTATGTGGCTCTCACTTAGGATCAAGAGCACTTGTCGGGAAAGCATTCCGGCAAGGTTTCTTTTGGCCCACCGCTCTCCAGGATGCAACTGCACTAGTAACCAAGTGTGAAGCGTGCCAGTTTCATTCGAAGAAATCACATCAGCCAGCTCAAGCTCTTCAGACAATCCCTCTCTCCTGGCCATTTTCAGTCTGGGGGCTCGACATACTGGGCCCTTTCCCCCGTGCTACCGGGGGCTTTGAGTACTTGTACGTTGCTATCGACAAGTTCACAAAGTGGCCGGAGGTGGAAGCAGTGAGGAAGGTGACAGCACAATCAGCCGGCAAGTTCTTTAACGGGATAGTTTGCCGTTTCGGTGTGCCCAACAGGATCATCACCGACAACGGCACACAATTCACAAGTCGCACCTTCATGCAGTACGTCCAAGACCTTGGCGGCAAAATTTGTTTTGCCTTTGTTGCTCACCTGAGAAGCAATGGCCAAGCGGAGAGGGCTAATGCTGAAGTGCTGCGCGGTCTCAGGGCCAGAACTTTTGACAAGCTAAAAAAGTGCGGAAGACACTGGATTGATGAGTTGCCGGCAGTTCTTTGGTCAATCAGAACGACACCAAATCGAGCCACCGGCCAGACACCTTTCGCTCTGGTCTACGGAGCGGAAGCAGTTCTCCCCACGGAACTCATATACGGATCACCTCGAGTGCTCGCTTATGATGAGCTTGAGCAAGAGCAACTGCGGCAAGATGACGCTGTGCTCCTTGAGGAGAATCGTCTTCAGGCTGCTGTGCGAGCTGCATGCTACCAGCAAGCTTTGCGCCGCTACCATAGCCGCAAAGTTCATGCCCGAAGCCTTAAGGAAGGCGACCTTGTTCTTCGACGGATTCAGTCCGCCAAGAATTCAAACAAGTTGACGCCGAAGTGGGAAGGCCCTTATCGGGTAGTACGAGTCACCAGGCCCGGCGCTGTCCGCCTGGAGACCGAAGATGGTGTTCCAGTGAGCAACTCCTGGAATATCGAACATCTTTGCAAGTTCTACCCATAAGGCGCGGTTACCGGGGGCCCCCGGCAACCACCTTTTTGTACAAGTCTTGCCGGCAAGGCATGTAATCCTTTGTACAAAGCCAGGTGCAGACGCTGAGCCCAGATGAATAAGTTTAAGTGATATGCATTTCCTTATTGATTCCCATGTTCATATATATATATATGCATGTTTGTCTAAGATGTTGTATCACACTTGCTCCCAGTAAGTTCTAATGAACCGCCAAGGTTCCATATCTTTATTTTCTCTTCTTTCTTTTTCTCAAAAGACAGAAGGGTTCCTCGCGTGCATGTTTGCCGGGGGGGAAGGAAGGTATGGGTACCAGTTGGCGACGTTCAGAATTGGCACCTTACCGGAGGAAGAACAGCGACAGAAAGCTAAGTTCTAAAACTTAGAGCAAGTTTCCTTTATTGCAAAGTTATTTTCCTTAGACGATTTCGACCTTTGTATGGAAAACCTGCACACGAAGGAACCCTTGTCGTAATTGGTTGCGCCCTTATTTTGTTTCGAGTCCGCTCAATGATTTAAGTGGCTGCACTGAGAACGCCAAGGAGTCTTGCCAGCTACTGCACCTCCAGCAGGCTGCTGAAGTCCCGCACCCAGCGCTCGCGGCAGGTTGCGCGCCGGCAAGTTTTTCAGTAAGCGTAGGGTGAACTCCATACATAAAGGAATCAGACAAGGGAGATAGCATGCATGTACTCAAACATAAGCAAGTTATATTACATTAATAAGTTGCCGCGGTTCTAACTTAAGACTTAATTGTCTTTGGCATGGAATGGCGACGGCAAGAAGAGGTGGAGCAGCTAATCTCTGCGCTGGCCTTCGACCCTTTTGATTGAATCCACCCTCTCAAGGATAGGCGCGACAAGCTCCTCAAGTGCCTTGAGGTCTGCGTCCTTTGGCAGACGGCCGAGCACGTTGGTGAGGTCGATGCCAGGATTATTGTGCACCACCTTGATGAGTACCTTGCGGAGGATGGCCCGGCAAAGCTGGCAGGATTCGTTGGCCAGTTGGGTCGCCCGGTTAGACTGAAGCAACTTCAGAGCATCAATGATGCTTTCGAAGAACATCGTCAACCTGGCGCTTGAAGATATCCTTTCTTTGGAGGAATACCTAAAGTTTAACAGGCCCATGGTTGACAGTTCTGCCGTGAGCTTCTCCGCAGCGTCGATGAGGCGTTCAATCCAGATTTGCACGCCCTTCTCGTAGTCAACTTGGGCGGCGGCAGCGCTCTTGAGCAGGTTCCTCTCTTCCTGGAGATCTTTGCACAGGGCCTTCTCGCGGGCCCTGCCGTCCTTGAGATACTTCTCCAACGTGGTCAGCTTCAGTCTTAGATCGGCAATGGCAGCATTTGCTGAAGAGAGCTGCTTGGTCTTGTCAGACATGGCAACTTGCATCTCCGCCAGGGTGTGGAGGGTTTTTTCCCTGTCGCTTTTGAGCGTCGAGAGCTCCTTGCCGTGTTCTTCAAGATCCACTTCCAGTTTCTTGACTTTGTCGCTCAGCTCATTCTTGGCGGCCTCTGCAGCCTCGGCAGCATCAACGGCCTCCTTGAGCTTGCCGGCGTGATCTACAGTTAGAGCTTCGAGCGCCTCCTTGTGCTTCTGCTCCAGCTCCTGGGTCCGCCGCGCGACAAGCTTCTCGATCTCTTCATCTTTGCTGTGAAGCTTGGTGGCGAGCGCCTGCTCACGTGCGGCAAGGTCTTCCTCGTGAGCATCAAGCGCAATGTGACGCTCCGTCAGGAGGGCATCTTCAGCAGCAATTCTTTGCGTAGCTTCCTCTTGCGCCTTCTCCATGTCAGATTGCTTCAAGAGGAGCTCAGTCCAGCCTTGGCTCATTTGTTCCCGATTGGCAGTCAGCTCTTGATAGGCCTCGGCATACCAGATTTGCGTTTCCTTGACGCGCTTTTGGAAATCTGCTTCAGCCGCTTCAACAACTTCAGCTCTGGAATCTACCTTCTCTTTTTGGGCACGGTGGAGTGCTTGGAGCTTGCGGAAGTTATCGCCCATGGCCTGAAGGAGTTGGTCTTCCTCAGATCTACTACTACTGACACTTGGTTCATTGACGATCTCAAGCCCAGCAGCAGTGATGATTTCTTCATCAAAAGTTTCTCCTTCGGCCGGTGCCCCAATGCTTGCCGTTCCCGGCAAGTTGACAAAAAGGTTCTCGCCAACTTTGAGATATTTGCTCGATGAGGGGACTTCGGATGTTGACGGCTGATCCTCAGCAACCACCTCACCAGTAGCTGGGGGCTCCGTGGCCGGCATAGCGCATGCCGCTCCTGCGGCAGGGATGCCGTCAGTATGGTCACCAGCCTCCTTGCCGCCCTCTTCAGCAGATTCCTTGGTGGGTTCCTCCTGTGCGGTCTTGGCGGCCTCATCGGCAAAGGCACCGCCGGCTCCGACGGTGGCATCCATGGCGGTCTCGCTGGCAGCGATTTTGTCGGCTTCGGCGGCAACATCCCTGGCGGTATCCTCGATGACAGCGTCGATGTCCATGTATTCCATCTCAGGGAATTCTAAAGGACAAAGGAGAGAAATAGAATGAGATCAAGATTGAAGTTCAAGAAGACAAAAGAAAAAGAGATAAAGGAAAGAATAGCAAGCGCTCTGAGGCAATTGGTTACCTGCATCGAGCTGTTTAGAGGTGGCCTTGCCCCTCCCGGCAACCTCGGTTTCCGGGGGTAGGATGCCAGTACCCATGGTTGTCGGCTCCTCCTCAACCAAGACAAGCTCGTCGGTGTGATCTCTTGCCGGGGATGCGCTTGTCGGCGGTGTGGTTGACGGAGGTGGCACGATGGAGGTATCTCCTGATAACTCCTCTTGTTGCCATCCTTCTCCTGCAAGCCCAAAGATATCAGTGGCAAGGATAAAAATCTCAGCGCCCGTCAGCAGAAAATGAGTGGAGAACTCACGCTGGGGGCTGCGCTGGGGGCTGCATTGAGGGCTGAGCCCCGGGCTGACGACGACAATTTCTGGCACGCTCGTGGAGCCAGCCGGGGGCTCGTCGCCCGTGGAAGTTCTCAACCTCTTTGCCGCCCTTTCCGCCAAGGTTTCTGCATCGCTGCAGAAACAAAACAAGCAAGGCTATGAGATTACTCCAAGACTTGGAAGATAAATGCTATAACAGGACACTTACTCTTCCTCTTCTCGTTCCGGGCTAAAGCCGGAGATGACAAAATTGACCTCCGGTGTTGTGTCCGTGTGAGGGGCGGAGGAGGGGTCCTGGGTCGCTTGGCTGTAGCAGGCGCAGGAGGTTGGCGTGATTCCGCCACTTCAGCCTCCGGTGCGGTAGTGCGAGACGCCCCTGCCGCCTTAGCAGTTGCCGCTGGTGCGGGTCTCGCATGCCGCGCAGGTTGCTGTCGGACTCCTTGCCGCGGCGCAGTCTTGCCGGCCGCCTTCTTGCCGGGAGCCTCGCTGCTCGAAGAAGGTTGGCTTGCCGGAATGCCAGATGCAGCCTTCCGAAGAACACGCTTTGTCTTCTTCGGTGCTGGGAGCTCTTCTTGCGGTTCTTCTTCGGCCGCGTCTTCGTCGGACGAGCTCTCAGCGGCTGCGCTGCTCTGTTCCCCGGCAGCCTTGTCCTTCCCGGTAGGTTTTCCATCCACCACTACCTCTGTGTCGCTAGTTTCCCATTCTGTGAAGCTGGCGCTACCAGCCTCCGCGGCAAGATTCGCCTCCTCCGCCCTAGTGGCGATGTATGCCACTTCTTCGTCGGTGGTGGCTCGGATGAGGTCTGTTTCTTCCCGGACGGCTCTCTCCGTCAAGTTGTCAAAGAACCTTTGTGCCTATTACTCGGATGGCTCGACCCAAGTCGCGTCAGGACCATGGGCGTTGAACAGCGGCATGGTGGCGATAATCGACCCCAGGGCAGAGTTGTTGCACAGAGGGACAATTCTTGCCGGCAACCGATGCTTGTTGTCACGCTGGAATAGCTTTTGACGGAGAGCGCCAAGCTGCATAGCAGTCAAATTGTTGTTCAACCCGGGGCGCAGTCTCATGATGTCTGCTGCGTTCCGGTATTCCCAAGATGATCTCCCTTTATTCTGCAAAGGGGCGATGCGGCGGCGGAGGAAATCGAAGCCAATCATCTCCATTGTGAGCCCGGCAGCTTTCAGGCGAAGGATTCTGGTGGTGGCAATCATGAGCTTTTCATCTTCAGCAGCGAAATCGCTCCAGTCACTGCCCCGGACCGCCTTCTGCTGTCGAGGCAAATAGAACGGATGGGGATCTGCTTCCTTGATCCAGCACCACTCAGCCCGCCATTCGTCCCACTTCTCGCGGTAAACCCCTTCTGGGTATATTTCCTTATTCCAAGCCCTTGGAATCTAGGCGATAGAACCAGAGAGGGCCTCCCCTTTTTGGACACGGGGGGAAAAGTAATGGCGGAAGAGGGCAGTATTGGGAACCACTCCGGCAAAATTTTCACAAAGATGAGCAAAGATGGACATACATAGTACAGCATTCGGCGTGAAATCAAGAAGATGGAAGCCGTATGTGTACATAATGTCGTTGAAGAAGTCAGAGAATGGAGGACAGAGCCCACAATAGAAATAAGCGATGAAGAAGGGGTATCTGTCTGGTCCGCTTTGGGAACAAGAACCTGGAATCACGCAAGTGGCGGGGTGAGCCTGCGTCTCCCTCGCCCACATACACTGGTACCGGTTCTTCAGAGCTCTCGCATCAAGCGACGGGGCGAAGACGACGAACTTCTTCCGCATCTTCACCAGCTCGCTCTCCGGGACATCGGCTTTCGTCTCCTTGCCCTTGCCTTTGCTGGTCTTGGGCGGCATGGTGACTGCAGGGGCGGAAGCCGAGGATGGAGCGGGCATGGAAGCGACGAGCGGATGAGGAAAAGCTTTGGTCTGAGCTCGAGAGAAGGAAGGCAATGGCGGATTTCAGGTTGAGGAGGAGAAAGAGGGGGTAAATAGGCAGCGCCTCTGCGGTTTCCTTTTTATGGGGAAGGAGCGAGGCCGCCTCTTTTACTGCCCAATGAGAATACGCTTCTACAAGCGCGCTGCGGCCGCGGCCGTTCAGCGCATGCGCCCCACGTCGCGCATTCAATGCGCGTAGTGGGAGGATGCAGTAAGCGAAATCATCGCAAGTAGTTAATCCCCTGCCACGCGTGCCCGTGCACTGTTTGGGCCTAGCCCAACAACGCCTCGCATTCGTGTATGGCCTAGGCCCGGGGGCTCCTGTCGGTGTACTAAGTATTGGGACTTTAGTACCCCATACTTGTGCACGGGCAGTCGTAGCCAAGCCCGCGGCAAGGCTTGCCGGGGGAGTAATTGGAGATTAGTGCAAGATTGTCAAGGGGACACTCAGACCGAGAATCAAAGGATCAGGAGTTAATAAGATCTGAAGACCGAAGGCCAGGCCCCCAGCAAGATCTTGCCGGGGTGGTTCGCGAAACCCGGCAAGATTTGGGCCCGGCAAGATTTGCACCCCGGCAAGATTCTATCACTGTTCCGCTGCTTCAGCACAGCAACCAGCCTGGCATCCTGGGCCCATTCCTGGATGCGTGGCAGGAGACCAGTGGGGGAGAGCTTAAGCGGTGCTGATGGGATGGCCCCTTTTTTCATCCCCAAGAAAGTGAGGACACCTAAACGGACACCTCACGGTGCATTAAATGCGTTCGTCCTAATCCGTCAGGGGTTAGGTATGATGACCCTGTAGCTACTTTACACCTCAATGTATGTACATTTTGCCACTGTGGTGACCCCTTCAAGCGTATAAAAGGAGGCCCAAGGCAACTGCTACAGGGGAAGAGGATCTTCTGGTCCATTCTGCATGCGTAGCTGCTCTTTGAACGTATTGTTCATCGCAAGCGCTCCTGAAGCCTGGGCTCAAGAACACTCATAATAAAACAAGGTAGGAGTAGGGTTTTACGCTGATTAGCGGCCCAAACCTGGGTAAAATCGCCCCGCGTCGATCGTTGGTTCTGCTCTTGGTTCATACTTCTCTCCCTGCCGAACCGTAAAGGGGTCCCTTAGGATCCCATAGGTGTCGTACGCCGACAATTTCCCTCGCAAGTATCTCTCGTATTATCTTCTGTATTGCAGGGAAACCACATTTGAAGCATATCTATTCCGAGCAACTTTCTTATATTCTCTTTCCTCCTCTGATTACATCGAATACCTAACATGCAGGAAAACTACATCTCGTGTGGATTCAAATTGTGCTCTGAGAAAACTTTCATGATATATACTTTGTCACAAGTCTCTCAAAGCTTATCTTACATCTAATTTTCTTTGAAGACTTTGTGACAGGAACCACCTCAGACACCGTCGAGTGCATTCAAAGAACTCAAGTATAAGATCTTTTGTCACTGACACTCATACGAAGAATAATATTGTTTCCCTCCGGTTCATCATGAACTGAAGCATAACTTAAGGGGGAGAATATTTTATCTTCGTAATTATCTCTCATCTTTCATTATTATTCGCATTACATTACATTCATTATCTATCCTTTGATGTGATCTGTTTTGTCAACAATCGTCCAAAAAGGGGGAGATTGTTGGTGCAATATCTGCCTACCTTGTGTTTTGGAGATTGTTGACAGAAACATGTATGGATTGATTTGTTTGCTAGTGCATACAGAGAGAAAAAGTCCATACACAACCGAAGAGAATGCTGTCTCAGGTGCTGAGTTCGAGGAACTTCACTGAAGCATATCTACGCTGAAGAGAGGAATCAGCTATATGTGTTGAAGCCATATAGTTGAGAAGATTGATGTGAAGAAATCGACCCCTCAAAAGTTTACTGCTGAAGCGAAGCTTTTGATTCAGTACTGTCGTCCGAAGAAGTTTACTGCAGCAATGGAAGTCGAAGACAAAGTGAAGACGTAGTATTCATTTCGTTGTTCCTCTTTCATTCTTTTGAGTCATAGGACCTTGTACTATTAAGAGGGGTATAGGTTCTCGATGCTTAGATCCGCTGTGATGCTTAGACAAAACCTCTGAAAGTTGCGAGAGAAATCTCTTTGTGCTCCGAGCAAATACTTGTCAGCAAGAGACTGTGTTCTTCTTCGCTGTGAGAGATTTGTCTCAAACCGAGGAGTTAGCATTTCTTGCTCCACAAGCAATGTTACCGTTGTGCTCAAATCCGACCGTTGGACTCGTGTCGTTTGGCTATTGGCTGATCCCGATGTCTAACTTGGTCATTTCCCATCAGGGAAGACTGCGGCTATAAATAGCCACCTCGCTCCAACGTTGTTCGTTGGCTGCTCTGCTTGAGATTTTTGAGAAGATAGATTTGAGCAAGCCCTCTCCGAGTGATTTGAGTTTAAGATCCACCGAGAGAAAAATCAAGAGCCCAAACTTAGACAGTGGTTTAGCATCACAGTAGTTCTGAGTGAGAGTTCTTGTACCTATTACTCTTGAGAGCTGCACACTCTCTAGATGGATAGGTTTCAGCTTTGAGTATTGAAGAGTTGTTGTCTTCACCGAGCCAGATCTTCAGCAACCAAGAGAGATTGTGGTTCGCGAAGATCAACCGAAGGTTTGGAGATCGCCGACAAGGATCTACCATGAGTGAAATCAACCTGAGTCTAATCAGCTCTGCGTTGAAGGAGAATAGGGTGAAGAGAGTTTATCTTCGGTGTTAAGTCACAGCCCCTCCAACCAGACGTAGCCCTTTGGCAGAAGGGTGAACTGGTCTACCAAATTTCTCTGTCGCCATCGAGCATCACGGGTTCAATCTACTCTACTGTATTTTCTTCAGCAGTTCATATTCGTGCCCTGTGCCGATAGTTTATCAGATCATTTCACTCTGTGTCTTCATCGTGTGTATTTGTTTTCATCCTGTTTCATTCTCATCGCCTGTATTCATTCGTCTCTTTCATATTCCTCGGGTTCTCCGGTAATATTATTCCATAGTTTTATTTATCTGTGCATACCATGTTGTGTCTTGTTCTACTGCATTTGTGTGCATGCTATATTACTCTCATCGTAGTTAAACTTGTCATTTCCCGAGCTCGTACTGTCATTACATCTTTCATCGAGGAATATGCTTCTGACGAAGAAGATTGATTTAGCTCATTTCCTTCGATACTCTATTCCACTGCTATGATTGGGATAAGTTTCAAGACTTTCGAAAGAAATTTTGAATCTCCCATTCACCCCCCCCCCCTCTGGTCGATATACTCTCGGTCCTAACAGTGATCATCTTATAATGCTACCGTCGTTCTAAGCAAAATAAGATGCATAAAGGATAAACATCACATGCAATCAAAATTTGTGACATGGTATGGCCATCATCATCTTGTGCTTTTGATCTCCATCTCCAAAGCATCGGCATGGTCTCCATCATCACCGGCGTGACACCTTGATCTCCATCGTTGCGTCGAGGTCGTCTCGCCAACTATTGCTAACGCATAGCGATAAAGTAAAGCAATTACATGGTGCTTAGTGATTGACACACAGGTCATACAATAATTAAAGACAACCCTAAGGCTCCTGCCGGTTGTCGTACTCATCGACATGCAAGTCGTGAAATTATTACAAAACATGATCATCTCATACATCAACATATATCACATCACATATTGACCATATCACATCACAACATGCCCTGCAAAAACAAGTTAGACGTCCTCTACTTTGTTGTTGCAAGTTTTACGTGGCTGCTACGGGCAACTAGCAAGAACCGTTCTTACGTACGCAAAACCACAATGGTGATTATCAAGTTTCTATTTAACCTTCTGCAAGGACCGCCGTAGTCAAATCCGATTCAACTAAAGTAGGAGAAACAAACACCCACCAGCCACCTTTATGCAAAACAAGTTGCATGTCATTCGGTGGAACCGGTCTCATGTGTGTGGACATGTAAGGTTGGTCCGGGCTGCTTCATCCCACAATTCTGCTGAATCAAAATAAGACATTGGTGGGAAGCAATATGAACCTCACCGCCCACAACTCCTTTGTGTTCTACTCATGCATATCATCTACGCATAGACCTGGCTCTGATACCACTGTTGGGGAACGTTGCATGGAAAACAAAAAAAATTCTACGCACACGCAAGATCTATCCATGGAGATGTATAGCTACGAGAGGGGGAGAGCATCTACATACCCTTGTAGATCGCTAATCGAAAGCGTTTATCAACGCAGTTGATGTAGTCGTACACCTTCACGATCTGTCCTGATCAAGTATCGAATGTCCGGCACCTCCGTGTTCAGCACACGTTCAGCTTGATGACGTCCTCGCCTTCTCGATCCAGCAAGAGAGGCGAAGTAGTAGATGAGTTCCGGCAGCACGATGGCGTGGTGATGGTGGTGGTGAAACTATTTCCGCAGGGCTTCGCCAAGCACAACGGATTTAGGACGGAGGACGAAGTAGAACTAGAGGGAGAGGGGGCGCCGGCACACGGCTTGGTGAATCATGGTGTCCCCCAGGGGCTAGCCTTGATCCTCTATTTATATGTTGAGCCCTGGGGTCGTTTCTTGGAGAAAGAGCCTCCTCAAAGTCGGTTTGGAACGCAAGGAAGAGTCCTTCTCGGTTTCCAGTACCAGACGCCACGGTCCTCGGCGTCTGGCCCAGACGCCATGGGCCTCGGCATCTGGCCCAGGGCCAGACGCTAGGGTCCCTGGCACCTGGTCCCTGACCTCCGCAAAACTTCCTTTTGTATCGACCTAAAGCCCCGTGGGCCTTACTCCACGGCCCAACCATATCATCCTATATATCAATCTTTACCTCCGGACCATTCCAGAGCTCCTCGTCATGTCCATGATCTCATCCGGGACTCTGAACAACATTCGGTCACCAACATACATTAGTCATATAATACTATATCGTCAACGAACGTTAAGCGTGTGGACCCTACGGGTTCGAGAATGATGTAGACATGACCGAGACGCTTCTCCGGTCAATAACCAATAGTGGGACCTAGATGCCCATATTGGTTCCTACATATTCTATGAAGATCTTTATCAGTCGAACCTTTATGGCAAATACGTAGTTCCCTTTGTCCGTCGGTATGTTACTTGCCCGAGATTCGATCGTCGGTATCTTCATACCTAGTTCAATCTCGTTACCGGTAGGTCTCTTTACTTGTTCTGTAATACATCATCTTGTAACTAACTCCTTAGTAACTTTGCTTGCAATCTTCTTGTGATGTTGTATTACCGAGAGGGCCCAGAGATACCTTTCCGTCATACGGAGTGACAATCCCAATCTCGATCCATGCCAACTAAACAAACACCTTCGGAGATACCTGTAGAGCATATTTATGATCACCCAGTTACATTGTGATGTTTGATAGCACACAAGGAATTCTTTTGGTATCCGGGAGTTGCATGATCTCATGGTCGAAGGAATATGTATTTGACATTTAAGAAAGCAGTAGCAATAAACTGAACGATCATATGCTAAGCTAATGGATGGGTGTTATCCATCACATCATTCTCCTAATGATGTGATCCCGTTATCAAATGACAACTCATGTCTATGGTCAGGAAACCTTAACCATCTTTTGATCAACGAGCTAGTCTAGTAGAGGCATACTAGGGACTTGGTATTTGCTTATGTATTCACACATGTATTTAAGTTTCCAATCAATACAATTCTAGCATGAATAATAAACCTTTATCATGATGAAGCAAATATAATAATAACCACTTTATTATTGCCTCTAGGGCATATTTCCAGCAATAAGTGTATGAAAGCTCAAAAGGAAGACTAGTGGGTGTGCATCCAACTTGCTTGCTCATGAAGACCTAGGGAAATTTGAGGAAGCCCATCATTGGAATATACAAGCCAAGTTCTATAATGAAAAATTCCACTAGTATATGAAAGTGATAAAATAGGAGACTCTCTATCATGAAGAACATGGTGCTACTTTGAAGCACAAGTGTGGAAAAAGGATAGTAACATTGTCCCTTCTCTCTTTTTCTCTCATTTTTTCTTTTTTTCTTTTGGGCTCTTTGGCCTCTTTTTTTTATTTATTTTAGTCCGGAGCCTCATCCCGACTTGTGGGGGAATCATAGCCTCCATCATCCTTTCCTCACATGGGACAATGCTCTAATAATGATGATCATCACACTTTTATTTACTTGCAACCCAAGAATTAAAACTCGATACTAGAACAAAGATATGACTCTATATGAATGCCTCCGGCAGTGTACCGGGATGTGCATGATCTAGCATGACATGTATAAAAAAATATGAACAGTGGCCAAGCCACAAATACTATGTCAACTATATGATCACGCAAAGCAATATGACAATGATGGTATGTGTCATAATAAACGAAATGGTGGAAGTTGCATGGCAATATATCTCGGAATGGCTATGGAAATGCCATAATAGGTAGGTATGGTGGCTATTTTGAGGAAGGGTATATGGTGGGTTTAATGCACCGGTGAAAGTTGCGCGGTACTAGAGAGGCTAGCAATGGTGGAAGGGTGAGAGTGTGTATAATCCATGGACTCAACATTAGTCATAAATAACTCACATACTTATTGCCAAAATTTATTAGCCATCGAAGCAAAGTACTAATGTGCATGCTCCTGGGGGGATAGATTGGTAGGAAAAGACCATCGCTCGTCCCCGACCGCCACACATAAGGAAGACAATAAAAAATAAATCATGCTCCAACTTCATCGCATAACGATAGACCATATGTGCATGCTTCGGGAATCACAAACCTTAACACAAGTATTTATACCAATCCACAATTACTCACTAGCATGACTCTAATATCACCATCTTTATATCTCAAAAAAATGCAAGGAATCAAACTTCTCATATATTCAATGCTCTTTATGAAAGTTTTTATTATATCTCTCTTGGATGCCCATCATATTAGGACCAAATTCATAACCTAAGAAAATTACCATACTATTTTCAAGACTCTCAAAATAATATAAGTGAATCATGAGAGTTCATTAATTTCTACAAAATAAAACCACCGCCGTGCTCTAAAAACATATAAGTGAAGCACTAGAGCAACTGCCTAGCTCAAAAGATATAAGTGAAGCACATAGAGTACTAATAAATTCACAATTAATGTGTGCCCCTCTCAAAAGGTGTGTAAAGCAAGGATGATTGTGGTAAATTAAAAATAAAAGACTCATATCATACAAGACACTCCAAGCAAAACACATATCATGTGGTGAATAAAAATATAGCCTCAAGTAAATTTACCAATGGATTGAAGACGAAAGAGGGGATGCCATGCGGGGCATCCCCAAGCTTAGATGATTGGTTGTCCTTGAATATTACCTTGGGGTGCCTTGGGAATCCCCAAGCTTAGGCTCTTTCCACTCCTTATTCCATGGTCCATCAAATCTTTACCCAAAACTTGAAAACTTCACAACACAAAACTCAACAGAAAACTCGTAAGATCCGTTAGTATAATAAAATAAATCACCACTTTAGGTACTGTTGTGAACTCATTCTAAATTTATATTGGTGTAATATCTACTGTATTCCAACTTCTCCATGGTTCATACCCCCCGATACTACGCATAGATTCATCAAAATAAGCAAACAACACAAGGAAAACAGAATCTGTCAAAAACAGAACAGTCTGTAGTAATCTGGAAATTTCGTATACTTCTGTAACTCCAAAAATTCTGAAAAATTAGGAAAACCTGGGAAATTTGTATATAAATATTTTTTTAAACATTCAGATCAAAATCACTCTTCTGTGATTTTCTAAAATTCTGGCAATGAGTGCAAAAGTTTCTGTTTTTCAGCAAGATCAAAACAACTATCACCATAGACCATCCCAAAGGTCTTACTTGGCTCAGACACTAATTAAAACACTAAAACACAATTACTACAGAGGTAATATTGTGTATTTATTTAAAAACATAAGAAAAAACAAAAAACACAAAATAAAAATTGGGTTGCCTCCCAACAAGCGCTATTGTTTAACGCCCCAAGCTAGGCATATTGCATAGATCTAGGTATTGTCATCTTTGGTATTCAATTCATAAGTAGCCCTCATAATAGATTCATATGGTAACCTAATTTTATTTATTGGAAAGTGTTCCATGCCTTTCCTTAACAGAAATTGAAATCTAATGTTTCCTTCTTTCATATCAATAATTGCACCAATCGTTCTAAGGAAAGGTCTACCAAGAATAATAGGGCATGTAGGATTGCAATCTATATCAAGCACAATAAAATCTATGGGCACATAATTCCTATTTGCAACAATAAGAACATCATTAATCCTTCCCATAGGTTTCTTAATAGTGGAATCCGCTAGATGCAAATTCAAAGAACAATCATCAAATTTATGGAAACCTAGCACATCACAAAGAGTTTTCGGAATAGTGGAAACGCTAGCACCCAAATCACATAAAGCATTACACTCATAATCTTTAATTTTAATCTTAATAGTATGTTCCCATTCATCATACAGATTTCTAGGGATTGAAACTTCCAGCTCAAGTTTTTCTTCAAACGATTTCACCATAGCATCAACGATATGTTTAGTAAAAGCTTTATTTTGACTATAAGCATGAGGTGAATTAAGCATGGATTGCAACAAGGAAATACAATCAATCAAAGAACAACTATCATAATTAAAGTCCTTGAAATCCAAAAAAGTGGGTTCATCGCTACTTAAAGTTTTGACCTCTCCAATCCCACTTTTATCAATTTTTTCATTAAGATCTTCACCCTCCAAATTATTGGGACACCTTCTAGCTAAAGTTGACTCATATACAGTCCCATATTTATCAAGTTTTATATTAGTAAACAAATATTAAATAGGAGTCACATAAATCACTTTAAGATCTTCATCATTATTATCACAAAAACTAGAATAACAAGCTTTTTCTAGCCAATCTCTCTTAGCACGCATCCTAGCGGTTCTTTCTCTACTTTGATTCATAGAAATTTTGATAGCTTTTATATATTAATTAATACCAATCTTGGGTGGCATAGATCTAATCTTAAAATAATCAATCTCATGAGAAATTCTATCAACGTTCCTAGCCAAATCATCAATCTTAAGCAATTTTTCTTCTACCATAGCATTGAAATTCTTTTGATAATTAATGAAATATTTAATATTATTCTCAAGATCAGAGGGTATGTTATTATAATTTCCATAAGAATTGTTTTAGGAATTGCCATAATTATTAGAGGAATTACTAGGAAACGGCCTAGGGTTAAAATTACCTCTATACGCGTTATTACCAAAATTGTTCCTACCAACAAAATTCACATCCATAGATTCATTATTATTCTCAATCAAAGTGGACAAAGGCATATCATTAGGATCAAAATGAGCACTCTTACTAGCAATCAATTTCATAAGTTCATCCATCTTTCCACTCAAAGTATTAATTTCTTCAATCGCATGCACTTTTTTACTAGTGGAATATCTTTCGGTATGCCATTGAGAGTAATTTGCCATAATATTATCTAGGAGTTTAGTAGCTTCTCCTAACATGATTTCCATAAAAGTACCTCCTGCGGTGGAATCTAAAAGATTTCTAGATGCAAAATTTAATCCGGCATAAAAAAATTGTATGATCATCCATAAACTTAAACCATGAGTAGGGCAATTTCTTATCATCAATTTCATCCTCTCCCAAGATTGTGCAACATGTTCATGATCAAGTTGCTTAAAATTCATTATATTGTTCCTAAGGGAGATAATCTTAGCGGGAGGAAAATACTTGGAAATAAAAGCATATTTACACTTGTTCCATGAATCAATACTATTTTTAGGCAAAGATGAAAACCAAGTTTTAGCACGATCTCGTAGTTAGAACGAAAATAGCTTCAATTTAACAATATCATTATGCACATCTTTTTTCTTTTGCATATCACACAACTCAACGAAAGTATTTGGATGGGATGCAGCATCTTCATTGGGACTTCCAGAAAATTGATCTTTCATAACAAGATTCAACAAAGCGGCATTAATTTCATAAGATTCCGCACTAGTGGCGGGAGCAATCAGAGTACTAATAAAATCATTATTATTAGTGTTGGAAAAGTCACATAATGTAGTATTTTCTTGAGACATCATGACAAAGCAAGCAATTTAGCACACAAGCAAACAAAAAGCTAACGAAAAGACGAAAGAAAGAAGGGCGAATAAAAAGGCAAATATTTTTGTATTTTTCTGAAAACATTTTAGAAGTAGGGGAGAGGAAAACGACAGTCAATTGGCAAATAATGTAAGTGCAAGAGATGAGAGTTTATGATAGGTAGGCTTGATGTAGAACCTCCCCGGCAACGGCGCCAGAAATTCTTCCTGCTACTTCTTGAGCTTGCGTTGATTTTTCCTTGAAGAGGAAAGGGTGATGCAGCAAAGTAGAGATAAGTAATTCCCTCAGTTAAGAACCAAGGTATCAATCCAGTAGGAGGTACAAGAAAGTCCCCAATATATGCACCTCCACAAACTAACAAACACTTGCACACAACGCGAAAAAGGGGTTGTCAATCCCTTCACGGTCATTTGCAAGAGTGAGATCTAATAGAGATAGATATAAAAGATAAATAAAAGGCAAAATAAAGTAAATATTAATAAATTACAGCAAGGTATTTTTAGGTTTTTGGTTTTATAGATCTGAATATATATGATGGAAAATAGACCCGGGGGCCATAGGTTTCACTAGAGGCTTCTCTCTCGAAGAAAGCATACGGTGAGTAAACAAATTACTATTGAGCAATTGCTAGAAAAGCGCAAAGTTATGACGATATCTAAGGCAATGATCATGAATATAGGCATCACGTCCGTGACAAGTAGACCGACTCCTGCCTGCATCTACTACTATTACTCCACACATCGACCGACTCCTGCCTACATCTAGAGTATTAAGTTCATAAGAACAGAGTAACGACTTAAGCAAGATGACATGATGTAGAGGGATAGATCAAATCAATATGGTAAAAACCCCATCTTTTTATCCTTAATGGCAACAATACAAATACGTGCCTCGCTACCCCTACTGTCACTGGGTGAGGACACCACAAGATTGAACCCATCACAAAGCACCTCTCCCATTGCAAGAAAAACCAATCTAGTAGGCCAAATCGATAGATCGGAGAGAAATACAAAGCTATCTTAATCATGCATAAAAGAGTTCAGAGAAGACTCAAATAATATTCATAGATAATCTGATCATAAATCCACAATTCATCGGATCTCAACAAACGCACCGCAAAAGAAGACTACATCGAATAGATCTCCAAGAACATTGAGGAGAACATTGTATTGAAGATCAAAGAGAGAGAAGAAGCCATCTAGCTACTAGCTATGGACCCGTAGGTCTGTGGTAAACTAATCACACATCATCGGAAGGGCAGCAAGGTTGGTGTAGAGACCCTCCGTGATCGAATCCCCCTCTGGCAGAGTACCGAAAAAGGCCCCAAGATGGGATCTCACGAGAACAGAAGCTTGCGGCGGCGGAAAGTGTGCCCTCTGGTATAGAGGGAATATTTGAGGATTTATAGTGCTAGAGTTGGGGTTAGAGGAGCCACAAGGGGGCCCACAAGCCCCCTGGCCGCCCCCCCCCCCCTTGGGGCGCGCCCCTAGGGCTTGTGGCCCCCTAGTGGATCTTCTGGCCTCCTCCCAAAGCTTCGTGGGTGTATTGTCGTCTAAGAAAAATCATCGTAAAGTTTTATTCCGTTTGGTATTAATTTTCTGTAGAAGTCAAAAACAAGGAAAAAAAACAGCAACTAGCACTGGGCACTAGGTTAATAGGTTAGTCCCAAAAATGATATAAGATAGCATATAAATGCATATAAAACATCCAAGATAGATAATATAATAGCATGGAACAATCAAAAATTATAGATACATTGGAGACGTATCAGTATCCACGGTCATGCTTGAAGCTGTTGCCTCACATGACCTATGGATATGGCATGCATATTTTGGGTTTGCTAGATCAAATGATGATATCAATGTGTTGAACCAATCAACTTTGTTTACACAAGTTGTATGGGGTAGAGCTCTAGAAGGTCAGTTTATGGTGAATGGTACTGACTATAACTTGGGGTACTACTTGACAGATGGAATTTATCCGAAGTGAGCGTTTGTGAAAACAGTCCCGCTACCACAAAGTGAAAAGCACAAATAATTTGCATGGTTTAAAGAAGGAGCGAGGAAAGATGTAGAGCATGCATTCGGTGTTTTGCAAGATCATTTTGCCATTGTACGCCACCCCAGCAAAGATGTGGCAGAGGGACACACTTGCTAAGAACATGTATGTGTGCATTATATTGCATAACATGACTGTCGAAGATGAGAGGGATGACTATGAGGTTTGTTATGATTTGAACTATGAAGAGGGAAGCTCTACCATACCTTTGGAAGGATTTGAACAAGGGTCAATTCATGGATTTGATATGGTACTCGAGGCACGCGCTAATATTCAAGACCGACCAACACATTGTCATCTCAAGGCTGATCTAATAGAGCGCATTTGGCATGTTCATCTGGACAAGCCATTCATCTTGTTTCTTACTCCAGTTCTTGCCTTTCCCTTTCTTTGCATGCTCATCTGGACTGCTTTCACTTTCGCCTTCATTATCAATAGGTTCAAGATGTGCAGCTGATAGTGGAGCACCTGAACCACCAAGTGGAGTACTTTCATAGCCTCATGGTCCACTGCCAACTCCAAAATCCATGTATCCAACTAGAGAGGCAGGGTTGCTGCTTGTGTAGCCTCCATAAACTCCATGTGAATATTGACCCACGTTGCTTTGGTAAAGACCACCGTGGGGCCTGAGCACGGTGGTTTCGAGTTCTTGAAGGGCAGCTTCTCAGGGATCAAGGGATACGCCGTGGGCCGGATGACCAAGAGCCACCATGGCAAGATCTACATCAACGATGCTGGCTGGGGTCCCGAGGCCGATTCAATCGAGTACGGGTACCGGGTCCCCTTCGGCGGAATTCACGTCTTCATCGGCAAGATTGGCGAGTCGGAGCCCAAGCCGGACACCTGCGTCGACACCATTGAGACAGCTCGGCACGCACGACCCGCCAAGGTCCAACCTGCCCGGAAGTGTGCTTTTGTTGGCTGTGTTCATGGGGCGGATCTTGAGGACGGTTCTGTGTCTGGTGGAGAGACAGCCATCTATTCAGGTGATGAGTCTTCAACTGGCGAAACTGAGTCTATCTATCAACTACAAGACAGCAGGCTTGGGGGCTACTTCGATGGTGACAGTATTCCGGTACGCAGCAGATGGTGAATTCATCAACCGCCACAGCTATGACCTCCGGTTCAACGGCTGCTGCAACGGCTGGGGCGAGCGGCTCTGTGCGCCCGCCGGTTCAAGTCTTATCCGAGCTTTTGGATGCGTTGGCGACTCTGTTAGCCGCAGAGGTGACTCCAGCGAATCAAACACAGCATAATGCGGAGGTCGCAAAGTTGCGAGACGAGGTGGCCAAGGCCCGAGAGGATCTTGAGGCAGAAAACGTCAGGATGGCTGCAGAACGGACCGCCCTAGAGGCTGAGACGCAGCGGGTAAGGGCCGAGGCTTTTCGTTTAAGTCTGGGCCAAAACGCGTCAAATGCTGTCATGCGAAGGAGGCACCAGAGCCGTTTGCCACCGCAGTTTGAGGGGAGGAATCTTTTTACCACACCCGGAGCAGGGCTGAGTAACCCGCCCGGTGAGACCCGGGCTGCTGAGGCGCCTACGACCGGGGCGGCGGCTCAGCCTTGTATAGCGGACCCGCCTCGTGTGAACTTGACCCCGCCTCAGTGAGTGCCAACACCTCCGGGTCATTACTCCAACCAGCTGGATAATATGATTGCTGCAGCCTCGCGGCTGGCGGCTCTTCCAATTGAAGGTGAGTCGCCAGCTGCGATAGAGGCCTAGAACGCCGTGGAACTTCTTAAGATGGTCGTGACCCAGCAAGCGGCTTACTCATACAGCCGTGAGCGAATTCATTCAACTTCGTGCCATAGTCGAAGCTACAGGCCGCGTGTTGAGTCGCCGGCGGTTTCCAGCAGTGAGAGGCGTCGTAACCCGCCCCATGGGCATGACCCGACCCACGATGATAACAATGTTCAAGCCATCAGGGATCAGGCGAGAGCACGCCAAGAGGCAGAACTGGCGGCTCAATTAGCGGCTCATCGGCAACTTCAACGAAACCCTTCAACGTCTGTGGAGGCCGGGATGACTTCCAGGATGGTAGGTGTGCCATGTCTAGTGCCAGCTCTGTGTAATGAGCATCTGCCTAAGTATTTTAAAGGTCCTCGCAAGGTGCCTAATTATACAGCTGATCTTCCACCTGAGGCTTGGACCGAGAGCTACGAGCTGGCCATGGAGATACTGGATGTTAACGATGCTGTATGTGCCAAATACTTCACCATGATGCTGGATGGGCCGGCTCGAACTTGGTTGAAAGGGTTGCCTGCCAACCCCATCAACTCGTGGGCTGAGTTGAAGGCGCGTTTTATTTAGAATTTCAAAGACACGTGCAAGCAGCCTCTGTCGATCATCGACCTAGACGCTTGTGTCCAGCGCGAGGATGAGTCGGCCCACCACTGGGTGCGTCGGGTCTCGGCTGTTATTCACTCATCGGATAGCATCAACGCCAGTTCTGCTGTTCTAATTCAGGAGAAAAATTGCCGTTTCCTCCCCCTCAAGCAGAAGTTAGGGCGGCTTAAACATCACTGCAATGACATGGGAGAGCTCATGGCGGCTCTCATCAAATACGCCGACTCAGACAGCACTAAGGACCCTGGGTCCGATGAGGAGAAATCCAGCAAGGGGAAGAAGAACGGCAATGGAAAAGGACAGCAGAAAAATATGGCAGGGCATAATCAAGGCAATAACGGTAAGCGCAACAAACTGACGGCGGGTCAGATTTTGTGGCCAATACCAATGCACAGAATAACAATCAGCGTCGTAAGGGAAAGCCGCCTCACTTTAAATGACCAAAGCTTAACCTGGAAGCGATGTTGAACGAGCCTTGCCCAAAGCACAGCCTTCCGAATAGGCCTTCGGGTCATTTGTGGAAGGATTATTTCATCATGAAGGAATATAAGAATTCCGGCTTTTATCAGGACCATAATAACAATAACAGCCCGCATGGCAGGTCAGGATCAGGTTCACAAGGGCCCGGCTTTGGGAGCGGTGGCTCAAATTCTGGGTATCAAGGACAAGGTAATCAGAGTGGTTATAATCAGCAGCCTAGTCAGAATAACCAGCAACAGCAGTCAGGGTATCAGAGTAATCCGAAGCAGCTTAACAGTGGCCAATATCATGTTTTCACCACAAGCCTTTGCAAGCGAGATCAGAAGATTCATAAGCGTGCGGTTAACACAGTTGTGTTGGAAATATGCCCTAGAGGCAATAATAAAATGGTTATTATTATATTTCCTTGTTCATGATAATTGTCTGTTATTCATGCTATAATTGTGTTATCCGGAAATCGTAATACATGTGTGAATACATAGACCACAACATGTCCCTAGTAAGCCTCTAGTTGACTAGCTCGTTGATCAATAGATGGTTACGGTTTCCTGACCATGGACATTGGATGTCATTGATAACGGGATCACATCATTAGGAGAATGATGTGATGGACAAGACCCAATCCTAAGCCTAGCACTAGATCGTGTAGTTCGTTTGCTAAAGCTTTTCCAATGTCAAGTAACTTTTCCTTAGACCATGAGATTGTGCAACTCCCGGATACCGTAGGAGTGCTTTGGGTGCACCAAACATCACAACGTAACTGGGGGGGCTATAAAGGTGCACTACGGGTATCTCCGAAAGTATCTGTTGGGTTGGCACGAATCGAGACTGGGATTTGTCACTCCATGTAACGGAGAGTACCTCTGGCCCACTCGGTAGGACACATATCATAATGAGCTCAATGTGATCAAGGAGTTGTTCACGGGATGATGTTTTACGGAAACGAGTAAAGAGACTTGCCGGTAACGAGATTGAACAAGGTATCGAGATACCGACGATCGAATCTCGGGCAAGTATCGTACCGATAGCAAAGGGAATTGCGTACGGGATTGATTGAATCCTCGACATCGTGGTTCATCCGATGAGATCATCGAGGAGCATGTGGGAGCAACATGGGTATCCAGATCCCGTGTGGTTATTGACCGGAGGTCGTCTCGGTCATGTTGCGTGTCTCCCGAACCCGTAGGGTCTACACACTTAAGGTTCGGTGACGCTAGGGTTATAGAGATATTATGTTGCGGTAACCCGAAGGTTGTTCGGAGTCTCGGATGAGATTGGACGTCACGAGGAGTTCCGGAATGGTCGGAGGTAAAGATTTATATATGGGAAGTCCTATTTTGGCCACCGGAAAATGTTCGGGATTTTTCGGTATTGTACCGAGAAGGTTCTAGAAGGTTCCGGAGTGGGGCCCACCTGCATGGGGGGACCCACATGAACGTGGGTAGTGGGGGCAAGGCCCCACACCCCTAGTCAAGGCGCACCAAGATTCCCCCTTAGAAGGAAAAGATCATATCCGAAGGGATAAGATCAAGATCCCTAAAAAAGGGGGATAACAATCGGTGGGGAAGGGAAAGGATGGGATTTCTTTCCTTCCACCTTTGCCAACGCCCCAATGGACTTGGAGGGCAAGAAACCAGCCCCTCACCCCTATATATAGTGGGAGGTGCATGGGAGAAACAGCTCAGCCCTGGCGCCTCCCTCTCCCTCCCGTGACACCTCTTCCTCTCCAGTAGCGCTTGGCGAAGCCCTGCTGAAATCCCGCTGCTTCCACCACCACACCGTGTGCTGCTGGATCTCCATCAACCTCTCCTCCCCCCTGTGGATCAAGAAGGAGGAGAAGTCTTGCTCCGTACGTGTGTTGAACGCGGAGGTGCCGTCCGTTCGGCGCTCGGTCATCGGTGATTTGGATCACGACGAGTACGACTCCATCAACCCCGTTCTCTTGAACGCTTCCGCTCGCGAATTACAAGGGTATGTAGATACACTCCCCTCTCACTCGTTGCTAGATGACTCCATAGATTGATCTTGGTGATGCGTAGAAAATTTTAAAATTCTGCTACGTTCCCCAACAGTGGCATCATGACTAGGTCTATGCGTGTATCTTGCACGAGTAGAACACAAAGTAGTTGTGGGCGTCGATTTGTCAATCTTCTTGCCGTTACTAGTCTTATCTTGATTCGGCGGCACTGTGGGATGAAGCGGCCCGGACCGACCTTACACGTACGCTTACGTGAGACAGGTTCCACCGACTGACATGCCATAGTTGCATAAGGTGGCTAGCGGGTGTCTGTCTCTCCCACTTTAGTCGGATCGGATTCGAGTGACAGGGGCTTATGAAGGGTAAATAGAAATTGGCATATCACGTTGTGGTTTTGGCGTAGGTAAGAAACGTTCTTGCTAGAAACCTATAGCAGCACCGTAAAAACTTGCAACAACAATTAGAGGACGTCTAACTTGTTTTTGCAGCAAGTGCTTTGTGATGTGATATGGCCAAAGGATGTGATGAATGATATATGTGATGTATGAGATGATCATGTTCTTGTAATAGGAATCACGACTTGCATGTCGATGAGTATGACAACCGGCAGGAGCCATGGAGGGGTCTTAATTTATTATATGACCTGCGTGTCATTGAAATTCGCCATGTAATTACTTTACTTTATTGCTAACCGTTAGCCGTAGTAGTAGAAGTAATAGTTGGCGAGACAACTTCATGAAGACACGATGATGGAGATCATGTGATGGAGATCATGGTGTCATGCCGGTGACGATGATGATCATGGAGCCCGAAGATGGAGATCAAAAGGAGCAAAGTGATAATGGCCATATCATGTCACTATTTTGATTGCATGAGATGTTTATCATGTTTTTGCATCTTATTTGCTTAGACGACGAGGTAGCATATATAGATGATCCCTTACTAAAATTTCAAGAAAGTGTTCCCCCTAACTGTGCACCGTTGCGAAGGTTCGTTGTTTCGAAGCACTACGTGTTGATCGGGTGTGATAGATTCTAACGTTCGAATACAACGGGTGTAAGCCAGATTTACACAGCAATACACTTAGGTTGACTTGACGAGCCTAGCATGTACAGACATGGCCTCGGAACACAAGAGACCGAAAGGTCGAGCATGAGTCGTATAGAAGATACGATCAACATGGGGATGTTCACCGTTGATGACTAGTCCGTCTCACGTATGACTGGACACGGCCTAGTCGATTCGGATCATGTATCACTTAGATGACGAGAGGGATGTCTATCTGAGTGGGAGTTCATTACATAATTTGATTAGATGAACTTATGTCATGAACTAGTCTAAATGTTACAAATCATCTTGTAGATCAAATGGCCAACGCTATGTTACCCTCAACTTCAACGCGTTCCTAGAGAAAACAAGCTGAAAGACGATGGTAGCAACTATGCGGACTGGGTCCGTAACCTGAGGATTATCCTCATAGCTGCCAAGAAATCATAGTCCTTCCTGAAGCACCGTTAGGTGACCCACCTGCTCTCCCAGCACTGCCAGACGATTTGAACGTTTGGCAGACACGCACCGATGATTACTCCTTCGTTCAGTGCGGCATGCTCTTCAGCTTAGAACCGGGGCTCCAAAAGCGTTTTGAGCATCACGGAGCATATGAGATGTTCGAAGAGCTGAAAATGGTTTTTCAAGTCATGCCCGGATCGAAGAGATATGAAGTCTCCGATAAGTTCTACAGCTGTAAGAGGAGGAAATAGTTTCTGTCAGACGAGCACATACTCAAAATGTCTGGGTTGCACAGCCGCTTGTCTCAGCTGGGAGTTAATCCCGGATGACGCGGGTCGTTGACAGAATCTCAGTCGCTTCACCTAGCTACAAGAGCTTCGTGATGAACTTCAACTGCAGGGGATGGAAAAGACCATTCCTGAGGTATATGCTATGCTGAAGTCAGCGGAGGCAGAGACAGAAGGAACATCAAGTGTTGATGGTGAATAAACCACTAAGTTCAAGAAGGGCAAGGGTAGAAGAACTTCAAGAAGGACGGCAAGGGAGTTGCCGCGCCGGTAAGCCAGCTGCCGGGAAGAAGTCGAAGAAGAATGACCCAAGCTGAGACTGAGTGCTTCTATTGCAAGGGAAACGGTCACTGGAAGCGAAACTGCCCCAAGTACTTGGCGGACAGAAGGCCGGCAATACCAAAGGTATATATGATATACATGTAATTGATGTGTACCTACCAGCACTCGTAGTAGTCCTGGGTATTTGATACCAGTGCGGTTGCTCATATTTGTAACTCAAAGCAGGAACTACGGAATCAGCGTAGACTGGCAAAGGACGAGGTGACGATGCGCGTCGGGAATGGTTCCAAGGTCGATGTGATCGCCGTCGGCACGCTACCTCTGCATCTACCTACGGGATTAGTTTTAAACCTCAATAATTGTTATTTAGTACCAGCTTTGAGCATGAACATTGTATCTGGATCTCGCTTAATGCGAGATGGCTACTCATTTAAATCTGAGAATAATGGTTGTTCTATTTATATGAGAGATATGTTTTATGGTCATGCCCCGCTGGTGAATGGTTTATTTTTATTGAATCTCGAACGTGATGTTACACATGTTTATAATGTGAATGCCAAGAAATGCAAGGTTGATAACGATAGTCCCACATACTTTTGGCACTGCCGCCTTGGTCATATCGGTGTTAAACGCATGAAGAAACTCCATGCAGATGGACTTTTGGAGTCTCTTGATTATGAATCATTTGACAGATGCGAACCATGCCTCTTGGGCAAGATGACCAAGACTCCGTTCTCCGGAACAATGGAGCGAGCAACCAACTTATTGGAGATCATACATACTGATGTGTGTGGTCCAATGTGTGTTGAGGCTCGCGGTGGTTATCGTTATGTTCTCACCCTCACCGATGATTTGAGTAGATATGGGTATGTCTACTTGATGAAGCACAAGTCTGAGACCTTTGAAAAGTTCAAGGAATTTCAGAGTGAGGTTGAGAATCAACGTGACAAGAAAATAAAGTTCTTATGATCAGATCATGGAGGAGAATATTTGAGTCATGAATTTGGCACGCACTTAAGGAAATGTGGAATTGTTTCACAACTCACGCCGCCTGGAACACCTCAGCATAATGGTGTGTCCGAACGTCGTAATCGCACTCTATTGGATATGGTGCGATCTATGATGTCTCTTACCGATTTACCGCTATCCTTTTGGGGTTATGCTTTAGAGACTGCCGCATTCACTTTAAATAGGGCACCGTCAAAATCCGTTGAGACGACACCGTATGAATTATGGTTTGGGAAGAAACCTAAGCTGTCGTTTCTGAAAGTTTGGGGATGCGATGCTTATGTGAAGAAACTTCAACCAGAGAAGCTCGAACCCAAGTCGGAAAAATGCGTATTCATAGGATACCCTAAGGAAACTATTGGGTATACCTTCTACCTAAGATCCGAGGGCAAGATCTTTGTTGCCAGGAATGGATCCTTTCTAGAGAAAGAGTTTCTCTCGAAAGAAGTAAGTGGGAGGAAAGTGGAGCTTGATGAGATGACCCTCGAACCGGAGAGTAGCGCAGCACAGGAAAATGTTTCTGTGGAGCCTACACCGGCTAGAGAGGAAGTTATTGATAATGATCATGATCAAGCTACCACTGAACTTCGAAAGTCCACGAGGACACGTTCCGCACCAGAGTGGTATGGCAATCCTGTCCTGGAAATCATGTTGTTAGACAACAGTGAACCTTCGAACTATGAAGAAGCGATGGCGGGCCCGGATTCCGACAAATGGCTTGAAGCCATGAAATCCGAGATAGGATCCATGTATGAAAACGAAGTATGGACTTTGACTGACTTGCCCGATGATCGGCAAGCCATAGAAAATAAATGGATCTTTAAGAAGAAGACTGACGCGGATGGTAATGTGACCATCTATAAGGCTCGGCTTGTCGCTAAGGGTTATCGACAAGTTCAAGGGGTTGACTACGATGAGACTTTCTCACCCGTAGCGAAGCTGAAATCCGTCAGAATCATGTTAGCAATTGCCGCATACTATGATTATGAGATATGGCAAATGGACGTCAAAATGGCATTCCTTAATGGTTTTCTTAAGGAAGAGTTGTATATGATACAACCGGAAGGTTTTGTCGACCCTGAGAATGCTGACAAGGTATGCAAGCTCCAGCGCTCAATCTATGGGCTGGTGCAAGCATCTCGGAGTTGGAACATTCGCTTTGACGAGATGATCAAAGCGTTTGGGTTCACACAGACTTATGGAGAAGCCTGTGTTTACAAGAAAGTGAGTGGGAGCTCTGTAGCATTTCTCATATTATATGTGGATGACATACTGCTGATGGGAAATGATATAGAATTCTTGGAAAGTATAAAGGCCTACTTGAATAAGTGTTTTTCAATGAAGGACCTTGGAGAAGCTACTTATATATTAGGCATCAAGATCTATAGAGATAGATCGAGACGCCTCATAGGTCTTTCGCAAAGCACATACCTTGATAAGATATTGAAGAAGTTCAATATGGATCAGTCCAAGAAGGGGTTCTTGCCTGTATTGCAAGGTGTGAAATTGAGCTCGGCTCAATGCCCGACCACGGCAAAAGATATAGAAGAGATGAGTGTCATCCCCTATGCCTCAGCCATAGGGTCTATTATGTATGCCATGCTGTGTACCAGACCTGATGTAAACCTTGCTGTAAGTTTGGTAGGTAGGTACCAAAGTAATCCCGGCAAGGAACACTGGACAGCGGTCAAGAACATCCTGAAGTACCTGAAAAGGACTAAGGATATGTTTCTCGTATATGGAGGTGACGAAGAGCTCGTCGTAAAGGGTTACGTCGACGCTAGCTTCGACACAGATCCGGATGACTCCAAGTCACAAACCGGATACGTGTATATTTTGAATGGTGGAGCGGTAAGCTGGTGCAGTTGCAAGCAAAGCGTCGTGGTGGGTTCTACATGCGAAGCGGAGTACATAGCAGCCTTGGAGGCAGCACACGAAGCAGTATGGATGAAGGAGTTCATCACCGACCTAGGAGTCATTCCAAATGCGTCGGGTCCAATGGCTCTCTTCTGTGACAACACTGGAGCTATTGCCCTTGCCAAGGAGCCCAGGTTTCACAAAAGGACCAGGCATATCAAGCGTCGCTTCAACTCCATACGTGAACATGTTCAAGATGGAGACATAGATATTTGTAAAGTGCACACGGATTTGAATGTAGCAGATCCGTTGACTAAACCTCTTTCACGAGCAAAACATGATCAACACCAGTACTCTATGGGTGTTCGATTCATCACAATGTAACTAGATTATTGACTCTAGTGCAAGTGGGAGACTGTTGGAAATATGCCCTAGAGGCAATAATAAAATGGTTATTATTATCTTTCCTTGTTCATGATAATTGTCTGTTATTCATGCTATAATTGTGTTATCCGGAAATCGTAATACATGTGTGAATACATAGACCACAACATGTCCCTAGTAAGCCTCTAGTTGACTAGCTCGTTGATCAATAGATGGTTACGGTTTCCTGACCATGGACATTGGATGTCATTGATAACGGGATCACATCATTAGGAGAATGATGTGATGGACAAGACCCAATCCTAAGCCTAGCACTAGATCGTGTAGTTCGTTTGCTAAAGCTTTTCCAATGTCAAGTAACTTTTCCTTAGACCATGAGATTGTGCAACTCCCGGATACCGTAGGAGTGCTTTGGGTGCACCAAACGTCACAACGTAACTGGGTGGCTATAAAGGTGCACTACGGGTATCTCCGAAAGTATCTGTTGGGTTGGCACGAATCGAGACTGGGATTTGTCATTCCATGTAACGGAGAGGTACCTCTGGGCCCACTCGGTAGGACATCATCATAATGAGCTCAATGTGATCAAGGAGTTGTTCACGGGATGATGTGTTACGGAAACGAGTAAAGAGACTTGCCGGTAACGAGATTGAACAAGGTATCGAGATACCGACGATCGAATCTCGGGCAAGTATCGTACCGATAGACAAAGGGAATTGCGTACGGGATTGATTGAATCCTCGACATCGTGGTTCATCCGATGAGATCATCGAGGAGCATGTGGGAGCCAACATGGGTATCCAGATCCCGCTGTTGGTTATTGACCGGAGAGTCGTCTCGGTCATGTCTGCGTGTCTCCCGAACCCGTAGGGTCTACACACTTAAGGTTCGGTGACTCTAGGGTTATAGAGATATTAGTATGCGGTAACCCGAAGGTTGTTCGGAGTCTCGGATGAGATCCTGGACGTCACGAGGAGTTCCGGAATGGTCCGGAGGTAAAGATTTATATATGGGAAGTCCTATTTTGGCCACCGGAAAATGTTCGGGATTTTTCGGTATTGTACCGAGAAGGTTCTAGAAGGTTCCGGAGTGGGGCCCACCTGCATGGGGGGACCCACATGAACGTGGGTAGTGGGGGCAAGGCCCCACACCCCTAGTCAAGGCGCACCAAGATTCCCCCTTAGAAGGAATAAGATCATATCCCGAAGGGATAAGATCAAGATCCCTAAAAAAGGGGGATAACAATCGGTGGGGAAGGGAAAGGATGGGATTTCTTTCCTTCCACCTTTGCCAACGCCCCAATGGACTTGGAGGGCAAGAAACAAGCCCCCTCCACCCCTATATATAGTGGGGAGGTGCATGGGAGAAACAGCTCAGCCCCTGGCGCCTCCCTCTCCCTCCCGTGACACCTCTTCCTCCTCCAGTAGCGCTTGGCGAAGCCCTGCTGAAATCCCGCTGCTTCCACCACCACACCGTCGTGCTGCTGGATCTCCATCAACCTCTCCTCCCCCCTTGCTGGATCAAGAAGGAGGAGACGTCTCTGCTCCGTACGTGTGTTGAACGCGGAGGTGCCGTCCGTTCGGCGCTCGGTCATCGGTGATTTGGATCACGACGAGTACGACTCCATCAACCCCGTTCTCTTGAACGCTTCCGCTCGCGATCTACAAGGGTATGTAGATACACTCCCCTCTCACTCGTTGCTAGATGACTCCATAGATTGATCTTGGTGATGCGTAGAAAATTTTAAAATTCTGCTACGTTCCCCAACAAGTTGAGTCGGCGATACCTCGATACTTAAGATGGTCAGAGCAGCCAATTGTATGGAACCGTGAGGATCACCCGCCCTGGGTTGACAATCCGGGTCAACTGGCATTGGTGGTAGCCCCTCAAGTTGGGGGTTATAAATTTACTAAGGTGCTCATGGATGGAGGCAGCAGCATCAATATCCTTTATTATGATACTTTCCGCCGTATGAATTTGACTGAAAAAAGCCTTAAGCCATCTTCTACAGTCTTTCACGGCGTGGTACCTGGTAAGTCGGCATACCCAGTTGGTAAGATTGCCTTGGAGGTAGCTTTTGGTGATGACCATGATTACAGGGCAGAGACATTGTGGTTTGAGGTGGTTAAGATCAAAAGCCCCTATCACGCTCTATTTGGACAGCCGGCTTACGCCAAGTTTATGGCACGGCCCTGTTATGTGTATCTACAGCTCAAGATGCCAGGACATAAGGGTACCATTACGGTCCATGGTAATAGAAAGATTGCTTTGGAATGCGAGGAAGGTGATGCTGCTTACGCTGAGTCTGCCTGTGCTACAGAGGAACTTAAGTTTTATAAGGATAATGTTGACCCAGCTGACATGACTCCGTTAAAGAAGCCAACCACAGAGCAAGACCCTTTATTGAAGTTTAAATCGGCGGATGATACCAAACAGGTCGACTTTGTTCCTGGCGACTCGTCTCAACAGTTCACTATCAGTGCTAATATGGATCCGAAATAGGAAAGCGCGCTCATCGAGTTCATCCGTGAGAACTGGGACATCTTTGCATGGAAGCCTTCGGACATGCCAGGTGTACCGAGAGAACTCGCTGAGCACACTCTCAATATTGATCCTAAATTTAAGCCGGTCAAGCAATTCCTTCATCGTTTTAATGAAGAGAGATGTAAGGCCATTGGAGAAGAGGTGGCCCGGCTCTTAGCGGCCGGGTTCATCATTGAAGTTTTTCACCCTGAGTGGTTGGCTAACCCGATGCTGGTACTTAAGAAGAATGGCACTTGGCGTATGTGTATGGATTATACAGACCTCAATAAAGCTTGTCCAGCTGATCCTTTTGCTCTTCCCCGTATCGATCAGATCATAGATGCTACGGCGGGTTGTGAGCATTTGTGTTTCTTGGATGCTTATTCTGGTTACCATCAGATCAAGATGGCAGTCAAAGACCAAGAGAAGACGGCTTTTATCACACCTTTTGGAGCTTTTTGCTATGTGTCTATGCCTTTTGGGCTCAAGAGTGCCCAGGCGACTTATCAGCGTTGTGTCCAAAACTGTTTTCATAGTCAGATTGGATGTAATGTTCACGCTTATGTGGATGATATTGTTGTGAAGTCTAGAAAGAAGGAGACTCTGTTGGATGACCTGAAAGAGACCTTTGATAATCTCTGGGTCTACAAAATGATGCTTAACCCGGCCAAATGCGTTTTTGGTGTGCCTACAGGCAAGCTCTTTGGTTTTTTGGTCTCTGAGAGAGGTATTGAAGCTAACCCGGAGAAAATCAAAGCTATCACTTCATTGGCTAAGCCGGCGTGCGTCAATGATGTCCAGCGTTTGGCGCGTCGTATTGCCGCTTTAAGCCGATTTATAAGCCACCTGGGAGAGAAGGCTATTCCTTTGTATGAGATGATGAAGAAAACAGATCGCTTTGTTTGGAGTGATGCGGCTAATGAGGCGTTTGAGGCGCTTAAAAAGCAGTTGGCTGAGCCGCCTGTTCTTGCATCTCCTGTTAAGAAGGAGCCTTTGCTCTTATATGTGGCTGCTAACAGTAAGGCTGTCAGTGTGGCGATTGTTGTGGAGCGCAAAGAAGCGGGTAAGGAATACCCAGTCCAACGGCCGACTTATTATGTCAGTGAGGTGTTAATTGAGTCTAAGCAGCGATACCCACATTGGCAGAAGCTAGTGTATGGGGTGTTCATGGCCAGTCGTAAGCTGAAGCATTATTTCTTTGGTCATCCCATTATTGTGGTCAGCTCTGCTCCATTAGGGGATATTATTCAGAATAGAGAGGCAACGGGCCGAGTGGCCAAGTGGGCCATTGAGCTCGAGCCCCATGGTTTGAAATATATGCCAAGGACAGATATCAAGTCTCAAGCTCTTGTGGATTTCATCAATGACTGGACAGAATTGTAGACGCCTGAGGAGAAGCCGGATAACACTTACTGGACAATTCACTTTGACGGGTCTAGGCAGCTGGAGGGCTCGGGGGCTAGAGTTATTTTGACTTCCCCACGAGGTGACAAATTTTGCTATGTTTTAAGGCTAATGTTTCCTTGTGCTAATAATGCAGCTGAGTATGAGGCTCTGCTCCATGGCCTTCGGGTAGCCAAAGAGATGAATTTAAGCCGGGTCAGGTGCTTTGGCGACTCAGATTTGGTGGCTCAGCAAGTTTCAGGCACTTGGGATTCTAAAGACCCGCTCATGGTGGCTTATCGCCGGGCGGTTGATAATATTGCTGGTCACTTCAAAGGTTATCAGGTGGAGCATGTTGATCGCAGAAGGAATGAGGCGGCTGATGCTTTAAGCCGGCTGGGGTCTCAGCGTAAGCCGGTGCCCCCTAATGTTATTCTTGATGTATTGAATAGTCCTTTAGTTAAGTTACCGACAGAGGAGGATCTTGCTATTCCTGACCCAGAGGCTCAGTTGGTGGCGGCTCTCCATGCTATTCCTGATTGGACAGTTCCATACTTGGCTTATATGACCCGGGGCGAGTTGCCTGAGGACGAAACTTTGGCCAGGCAGATAACCCGGCAGTCTAAATCTATGACCATTGTCAATGGCGAGTTACACCGATGCAGTGTCACAGGCGTGTTCCAGCGTTGTGTTTCTCTGGAGGAGGGCCGTGAGATTCTAAGGGAAATCCATGAAGGTGATTGTGGTCATCACGCAGGCTCTAAATCTCTGGTGGCTAAAGCTTTCCGTCATGGATTTTATTGGTTGACGGCTCATGCTGATGCAGAGGACCTTGTTAGTAAGTGTGATGGCTGTCAGAAATTTTCTCGACGGGCTCATGTGCCGGCTCAAGAATTAAGGATGATTCCAATCACTTGGCCGTTTGCAGTCTGGGGGCTTGATATGGTTGGACCTTTCAAGAGGTCTAAGGACAAGAAAACCCACCTCTTGGTGGCGGTTGACAAGTTTACCAAGTGGGTTGAGGTAGAACCGGTCAGCAAGTGTGATGCAGCAACGGCGGTTCAATTCATCAAGAAAGTAATCTTCCGTTTTGGTTTTCCTCATAGTATCATAACTGACAGTGGTACCAATTTATCCAAAGGTGCTATGAGAGAGTTCTGTCAAAAGGAGCATATTCGTCTTGATGTCTCATTAGTAGCTCACCCACAGTCTAATGGTCAAGCTGAGAGGGCCAATCAAGAAATCTTGAGAGGTATTAAACCCCGGCTTATGGTTCCATTGCAGAGAACGCCGGGTTGTTGGGTTGAGGAGTTACCCTCGGTAATTTGGAGCATCAATACTACTCCCAACAGGTCAACAGGTTATACGCCATTTTTCATGGTTTACGGGGCAGAGGCGGTTCTTCCAAGCGATATCCGTCATGACTCGCCATGTGTGGCGGCTTATGTTGAAGCTGTTAATGAAAAAGCATGTCAGGATGCACTTGATGTGTTGGATGAGGAGCGTGACCTTGCGGCGGCTCGTTCGGTGATATACCAGCAAGACCTGCGTCCCTACCATAGCTGCCGGGTTAAGACCCGGACTTTTCAAGAAGGCAATTTGGTGCTCCGGTTGATCCAAGATCAGACAGATATGCATAAGCTATCCCCACCCTGGGAAGGACCCTTTGTGGTCAGCAAAAACCTGAACAACGGGCCATACTACCTTGTTGATATTTGAGAACGCAAGGATTCACGTACATCGGAGGAGGAGACCCACCGCCCTTGGAACATCGCTCATCTTCGGCCTTATTATACATGAGTCATTGGCTCTTGTAATTGTACATACATCTATCCATGTATATATTATGATCAATTTAATAAAGCCGGCATACCCTAATAATTCAGGGCCTCTGTTGTTTCATTTCAAAAGCATCTGAGTCTTTGTTAATTGTTCATAAGGTCATTTGGGGGCTTCCAACCCAACGGGTTTAGCTTTAACACCCTCTTGCCCAAGCATAAAACGCCGAAATCCGGGTTATCCTGCCTGTATGCACGATGCTTCTCCACCAGGTAATCCTGAATGACCCGCCGTACTCTTAATAGTCAACCTTCTAAATAAGACCATGAACTTGTTAAGGTTAAAACGGCGGTTTGTCATGTGAGGGCCGGCTTACGCATAGCGAGGATAAACCAAGGCTGTTAAGCCGCCTTCATTGAAATTTGGTTAAACCTGCCTATTTGCAAGATGCTACTCCGAACCCCGTGTACTCTCGATAAGTCAATCTTTTAAATAAGACTCTGAACTTATCTAGGTTAAAACATCGATCGGATCATGTGAGAGCCGGTTTATGGAAAGCGAAGATAAACCAGTGGCTATCATGCTAGTTTCATTGAAGTAAGATTTGAGTTTGAGCTTTGGGTTTGGCGGCTTATAAAGCCTCATTTTTTCTGGATTTCTGTCCTTCCTGAATATTTTGGATTTACATCGCTCTTTTTTCTATATGGTTTTCACAATTTGGGCCAAGCAGCCCTGACTATGTCTCATATCTGAGCATCTTTGGGTTTCATAACCCGCCCTGATAGCGGACTATAAGTCGCCAAGATGTTTGCCTTGAGCAAATTCACATCATGATATTTCATACCTACGGGTCAAATACCCGCTCTGGATTCTCATTATCAAGGTATCATCATGATATCAATCTACAGGTATGTCCTTTAACAATTATATGAATATTCGGGCTTTGGTAACCCGCCCTGGCTTTCGACTTTAAAGTTGCCAGCATATTTCCGGCTTAAATGGCCTTTATTCTAGTCTTTTTATCCAATATTTTAAAGACTATTATATCAGGATTTGTTACCCGCCTTGGCTTAAACCGCCAGGGCGCATACTTTTTACCTTGTGTGCAGAAAATATGAAAACATCGATCTGCCCCACATGGATGGTGATACTATGAAAAGGAACAGCGGCAAATCACAAAAAGATTCTACTAGCGGTTTAACAGTTAAACGGCTAGATATGCGCGATGGCATAACAGATCATTGTTTGCAAACCTAGGCTATTACAAGGCCACAGTGGACCTGCCAAATAGGAAGTGTTTTTTGAGCACATTGTGCTTATGTCCTGGTTTAAGAGCCGCCCAGACTCAATTGCCTTCGTCGCGGCGGGTTGATGACTCTGGGTCACCCTGCTCCGGCTCTTCCTCTTCGCCCATCTGGAGGTCAGGTGATGTCCAGTCGATGCCGGTTAAGGCTTCGAATACAGCTTCATCATTCATAATGGGGGACGGATCAACATCAGGAGCAAAAGTATGCTTATGCGTTGGAGGGCTGAGATCCACGACATCATAAGCCGGTGCTTTTACTTTGGTATTCTCCATGGTGTAAGCCGCCTGATATCTGGATAAATCAGCTTCCTTGGCCAGCTTGCATGCCAGGGGACGCATCTCCTTTACGCACTTTGCAAAGTCTGTCTGATCAAAAGGAGACACATCTTCTTTAAGGCTTGGACAACCGGTGGCCATCTCCTTCGGGTCAAGTTCTGCTTGCCATGCTTTGGCTCGGGTAAGAGCTGTAATGGCGCCAGCACGGGCGGCTGAGCGTTTGATTTCTTCGAGTTTTTGGGGCATGATAGACAGCTTATCTAGCACTTCCCTGAGAAGGGTCGGCGGCTCTTTACCATTGGAGATATCCACAAGAGTCCGTTGTGTGCCTGTGTATAATTGTTCCACCAGAGCGTACACGGCTTTGAGCTTCAGCAGCATATCTTGGCCAAGATTGGTGCTCCTGGGGCCTATTGAGTAAACATGCCGATGAGTCGCCAGGCGGGTTAAAAATTGAGAAAATTTTGGAAAGGTTGAAACATTCTGAATTGCTTACCAAAGATAGCAGATGTCATCTGTGAGATATGGCGTTTTAAGCCGGTCAGCTCCGCAGTGGTCTCCTTCAAGGATGACTCAGCAGCTTCTGCCCTCTGCAGTAAGGTGGTTTTCTCCTTCACCCAGCCGCCTCTCTCTGTGGTGAATCCGGCTTTGAGCTTCTCGTTTTCATCCAGGCTAAACTTAAATTTGGAGTCAAATTTGCGTGTTTCAGCTTCTTGGTGTTCAAGTCTGTTCTTCAGTTCCACCAATTGGGACTCATTCAGGCTTAAGACATCCTGCAAATAAGAGTCAAAGGATATAAGTATGTCAGTCAGGGCATGGTTTTCATGCAAGTCCCAAGTACATTGCAAGCAATACACTTGGCACTTGGGGGCTAATGTACGAGGAAATTCTTTCCAAATTATATTGCTGAAGAACCGGCTCATCTTTCTCAGATAAGCCGGCCCTTGAGGGCTAGGAATTGAAGCTATTCTTTCGACTGAACAAAAATAACCCGGTTCATATTTCTCACGATAAGCCGGCCCATGAGGGCTATGACTTGAAATTTGTAGTGGTATATTGATAAGTCTTACACCATACTCAACATATTCTTTCCTATGGATAAGATTTGGGGGCTGGATGACTATATATACAGGGAAGCAGAGATTCATACCTCGTATTTCTGTCGCATTCTCTTAACTAAATCAGCTTCCAAGTCACGACTGGTATGCAGGCGGCTCAGATAGCCGGAATATAATTCATTGATGTCCAAATTTAAATAGCTCGCAATGTCAGATTTGGCTTTATTCTTCTCAGAAGCAAGAAGTTCATCCTTGGCAGAATGCTTGGCCAAGACCGTGGGGTTTCCCGGTTTTGTGTAACCAGTGCCAGTAACCATGACATCCTCAGTATCTTCTTCGGCAGGCTTGATAGGGCTTGGCGGCTTAGCACTGGACGGGTCAACACCCATTGGATCCACTGGAGTGTCATGAGTTTCTGGTGGCAGGTCATTGGCAGTGGTTTCGGGATTCTGATGTGAAACTTTCGATGCTGGCGTCTCTTTTTTCCGGCTCATTGACCTTAGGATCTTCGGCCGGTTTACCTATCTTCAACTTCTTGCTTGGTTTGGCTATACCACTGAAAATGAGACATATGAGGATGTGAGTATATCAGTTTAATAAAAGTATTAAAACAAAGAGGTCAAATGTTCTTACCCAGGGGCAATCTTGAAGGGGGGCATCTGAGTCCCAGTAGAGTCACCAGAGGATGAGTGAGAAGTTCCCTGATAATTTGAGTCGGAAGGGTTAAGTGGCTGACGGATAAGACCCGCATTTGGAAAGGACAGGATTGAGCTATGAGGCACCTCTTTTCGGCGTTTACGAGGCGCCGGCGTGTTGGGTAAGCCGGCAGTAAGATCTCCGCCTCCGCTGTTCCGGGTTCTGCGCCGAGCTTCATGCTGTTGTTTCTTCAAAATAAAGTTTGGATCCAAGTAAGCTAAAGGATGAGAAAACCTTACTTTCCGGGTCACCTGTCAAACTTTCTGTCTTGGCAAAGGCTCTGAGTCGGAGAAAATAATAGTTACCTCTTCAACATCTGCCTGGCTGGTCTCCGCGTCATCCTGAGAGTAGTCAGCGTCAATAAGATGCACAAAAAAGGAGCCAAGAGAATCAAGTTCTACCTCCAACTCATCATCTAGGGCAAATAGCTCTGTTGCATCTGGTTTCTTCTTGGATTTCTTCGGCGCCTTGGTTTTTGCCCTGGCCTTTTTGGCCACCTTATCTTACAGTTTCTTGCTCCAGAAAGAAGAGTCAGCCTGAAGAAAGCAAGTGATGATAAGGAGTGTGCAGTTTATGCGAATACTGAATAAAGTAAATTGGATTGAAACACTTACATCTGGAGCCAGATTAAGAGCACAGAAGGGATTCAACCCCGTCTTGCTACAGCTTTCTAAGCTTTCCCCGAGCAGCGTCTTAGTCATCTGATTGATCTCTTTATCTTCCAGACGCACTTGACAGTGACGCTGTGGATCTTTGACATCGCAAGTGTATTCACACATTAAGCCGGGTCGGCGGCTCAAAGGTATGATCCTCCAAGCGACCCAGCATCAGACCAAATCAACTCCGGTTAATCCATTAGCCAGTACGGCTCTTACCTTCGAAAAGGTAGGCATATACTTAGCTCGTTCAGCGGTGCTGATCCGGTCTGGAAGTGGGTGTTTTGGGCTAAGCCGGCAGTCGCGGAAACCCGGCAGAGGATTTTCACCAGGTGAAGATGTATCTTGGCAATAAAACTAAGTTTGGTTCCAGTCTTTAGGATGACTGGGAAGTGCGGCTCCAGGGAAGATAGCATCTCTTCGTCTTTGAATTGAAATTCCACCAAGTTCTAGGCTAGGCCCGTCTGTAAACTCGGTCTGGCGGTTCAAATAAAAGTACTCTCTGAAAAGATCAACGTTGGGCTCTTCTTGAAGGTATACTTCGCAAAAAACTTGGAAATTGCAGATGTTGGAAATGGAATTGGGTCCAATATCTTGAGGATGAAGTTGAAAGAAGTGCAGCACATCGCGAAAGAATTTTGAGCCGGGCGGTGAGAAGCCACGGATCATATGGTCAGCAAAAACTATGACTTCACCTTCCTTTGGCTGAGGAACTCGCCAGTGGATAACATCTTTGGCTGCCAGGATGCCCACTTGAACATATTCATTAAGGGTTTGCTCCGTAATAGTGGAAGCGACCCAGTCGCATGAGGTGACAGTCTTAGTCATTTTTTATCGCGAAAAGCCTGGAGAGGAAGTATTGACGGGTCAAATTCATGATGGTAAGCCGCCCAATGGTTTGAGAAAGCAAGTTTATTATGCAGAATTGGTTATGTGCAGAGAATGATTGCTATTAAAGAAGAAAATGAATGGCATGGCTAATCGGCAGAGAACAGACGGGTAATATTAACATTGGATAAATACTGGCGGTTTAAAAATTCATAAGTAAGCCGGTTGGTGTTTGGCGGGTTACAAAGTATCGTTTGAGCCGCCCATACAGCAATGGTCAAGCAGGCATTTACAGATCTTGATTTGAGTGAAATTTCACCAAGTGCTAAACAAACAAGTTTCACAGGTTCTGCTTATAATTTTGGATCTACGGCAGTTCGAAAACAGGCGGAAATTGTTAAACCTAAAACACGGAGGACGAACTGCTGCATTGGGGAACGAATCTCAATAGAAGGGAATAGATCTGTGGTTAATGGCGGATACTAAAATAATCAAAGCATGACTTCGGCATCGCGTCTGGGCTCGACTAAGCAACATGGCAGATGAACTACGTGCATGCATGATGAACTTCGATGAACACTGAAGAACTGGGGAACCCTAATGCAGATTGGAAGTGAAAGGGGATAGGTACCTGGAGATGCTGATGGACAGCGGAGGGGCGCCGCAGTTTTCTGGTCGAAATCAGGTTGATGCAGCGGCCAAGACGAAGCTGTTGACTGGGGCGGCGGTGCTCCGGTGGCGTCGGTCATCGTGAGGTGGAAGAAGAAGAGGAAGAGGCAGGGGTAAAAGTGAAAAGGAGGGCCCCCTGTCCCTATTTATAAGGAGGTGATAAGATGGCATGCGCGGAAATCGAGGAGGTAAAATGATTATGTTAGCCATGCGGGCGCTTCGATTTTCGGGAACCCTATTAAAGATAAAGATCCGTTGAGATATCTGGGGTCTTGTGCGGGATTAATGCATATGACGTCATGGTGGGTTATAGCGGTCTGCATAAAGTTCGGCACTAATGCACAGTTTGTTAAGTTAAACAAGTGAAGATTGACATGAACAAGTTCAAATCAACCTGGGGCCTAATGTTGGGGATATAGCTCCGAGGTGTGACCCGCCCAGGAGGGGCCGGGTTACACTGTTGGCGGTTTAAAATGAAGAAGGTCCAAGGAGGCTCAAGGAGGTGTGAAGACGGCGGCTCATGAAGGCAGGCCTGGTGAAAGCCCAAGACCTGGGCCTATGAACCGCCATACGGTGACTTGCTCTGTAACGCATGACTAGCTAGAAACAGAGCCGGTCATGATGTGTGAGCCGGACGGGACTCTGTAGGCCTCCGGGTCTCGACCTGTGTATATAAAGGTGAGACCCGGCGGCGGGTTAACTCAAGAGACAACCAATCGAGAACTAGGTTAAGCGTATTCGCTCCCTTGTAATCAAAACTCAAGTAATACAACCCGAAGCAGGACGTAGGCTTTTACCTCATTGAGAGGGGCCGAACCTGGGTAAGCTCCTTGTGTCCTTTGTCCCGTTCAACCCCTTTAAGCTAACCTACGTGCGATGGCTCCACACCTAAGTCCTTTCACGAGGGCATCTGCCGTGACAAAACCACGACAGCCTTGGTAGCTTGATGATGTTGACATGAGCCGTGGATGGTTTGGTTGACCTAAAAAATGATTGGCATTATATGGGTGATATAGTTGGAGATTGGGAGGTGGATAGTTCATAAAAAACTAGACTTGATGCATGTTTGAGGCATGTTGGTTGCTTGTAATTTGTGGATCGGAAGAGGGGTTTGAGGAGTTCAGCATGGGCACTTGGTAGTTCATGACAAACTGAGGTTGGTGGATGTTTGAGTGTTGTTGGTTGCTTGCATCTTGTGGATTGGAATATGAGATTGAGGAGCTCAGGTGGTGTGTATAGCTCATGGAGGATGAGTGTTCTATGTTTGAACAGAGGTTTGTGTGTGTAGCTTCAGAACAGGATTGTCTATTTATGTGACTATATAGGACTTGTGAGCAGCGATAAGTTTTTGATTTTTGTACTTTGTAATATTGACAATATATGTGTATCATGTGCTATGTCTTCAATGGCTATAAAAATTGAACAAAGTTGGTGGCTGCTCAACTATATCCCTTCAACGGCTGTGAAATTAGATGTGTGGATGGTGGTTGAAACTTGAAAGGAGGAATGGTGTTGGTGGTTGGGAGGAAATTATTATTTAATTGCTTACCTTAATATGGAATCGGAGCAACTAGTTGCTCCGGTTCCCATCTCATTGGGATTTTGCACTACCCCCACAGTGTAGGGAACTGGTGCCAAAGGCCATATTCTGCTTTTGGCACAACTATTTGGCCTACATAGTGGATGCCCTAACGTAGCTCCGCCATTGATCGAGGCTCCCTAATAACATACCTTGTTTCATTGTTAATCGCCACGGTCTTGTTTGGCCTCGGAACAAGCAGGGTACGAATTCCTGTCTAAATCATGTACACATGGACCACGCTGCAAAAATACAAGTTATGTGGGTCCATGTATCCACTCGCATACATACGGACGTGTTCTGAACAATCACATAAAGTACAACGTCAGATCGCACTCGCACAAGACACGTTGCAGCATACGGGCCATGTACGCAACAATGGGGTATTGTACATCAATAGGCATCGTCTGATGGCTAGCAAGCGGATGGGGAATATTACATCAAGAGGCATCATATGATGGATAGCAAGTGGATGGGGATATTACATCAAGAGGCATCGTCTGATGGCTAGAAAGCGGGTGGGGGATATCGTGTGTGCTTATGTAGCAACGAGGTATTGTACATCGAAAATCAACGTCCAGTGGCTAGCAACAAGCTAGGGGAATCACGCGTGCGTACGAAGTAACGGGGACGATGGCTGGCAAACAACGACTAGGGTGGGGATATCACACTGTACCAACACGGTATTGAACATCAGGAGGCAACATATGGTGGTGAGTAGTCGACCAGCTGCATGGAGCTATCACATACGCGTACGCAGCAATGGTGTATTGTACATCAATGTGGTGGCTCGCAACCGGTTGAGGCCAACTCTGCCAACATACGTGACATCGGGCTCATGTGTATTAAGAGAGGCAGTAGTTGGTGGCACTATCAAACAGGGTCTTCAAATATCGCGCACGACCGCACAGCATCAGCATCCGGCTCATGTGTATTGAGATTTGGGAGAGAGGCTGTAACATCGAGTCGCACTCACATATGTACTGGGCGCACACCTCTCCAAATTGATCGAGCAGTACCTACTTGATTGTGCATACGAGGGCCTCCAACTACCGCGCATGATCGCAACGAGGTTTCTACTCGCGCATACAGGCTCTTCAACTATCGCACACGAAGTATCAATCAAGCCACGCATCGATTGGTTGAGTTATGTAATGTGAAGTCTTGCACAAAAGATTGAGCATGGTCGCACAAACTATCTAGCATCTCAGCTCGCCCGACCACCCATCATCGTATACCGAGCAAAGTAGAACTCACCCAAGAAATTATCAAAAAATTCACGCCCTTAGTTCTATCACGGTTTTCTTGTCGTTGAAAGCCCAGAGTACGTCATCCAAGTGGGCGGTCGGTCCGTCCAGGACAAAATTTCTATTTCCCGTCGTGTCATGAAAGTATTTTGTCAACACATCCATGACAAATACATGTTTCTCACACTTTTTATCCTAGAAGTGTATACTATGACAATATTTTCGTTTAGCCCAAAATATTATGGATGTGTCTTTTTCTAATAGTGAATGCTCTATTTTACTCCTTCCGTTCACTATTATAAGACATTTTGGATATTTTAATATAAATTAAACATACTGACTGAAATGAGTGAACAAACACACTAAAACGTGTCTATGTACATCCAATTCAGAAGAAAAAAAGTTAGAACATCTTATAAAAGTGTAGGGAGGAAGTACTTAATATACCCTTTGTTTCTACTACCTCTGTAACATTTTATAAGACGTTTTTAGAGTCCATGAGAGCATCAGCAACGTGTAGAGGCAACACTGCCTCTAACGCGGGCCTACGTGCTTGCCTCTAAATTAAATGCTAAATTCTGCAAAGTATGGAGTCTGATGCAGCCTCTAGCTTGTACCCCATAACATACAATAACATTCGTTTCATCGAGTAACCTGGTTGGGCGGACTTTCTCCGTGTACATGCATGTTCCAGCGCAGGCTGACAAGTAGGGCAGGAAAATATTTTACTCCCAAGAGAATGCTTGGAGGCAACCTCCTAGCTGAGTAAGTATAATAAGGTGACGTAGGCGGGCTGTAAGACTTTAAATATTATCTTTGCTGAGTTGGATGAGAGAGAAGAGGAGAGGGAAGGTAAGCTGGCTACACTCGGCTGTAGCACGGGCTCTAAGAAGCTATGTGAGAGTGTATGATGGGCCATATGATAGAAAAATAATACTTTCTTGTAGCCCACTACTATACATATTGGCTATTACTCCCTCCGTTCGGAATTACTTGTCGCAGAAATGGATTTATCTAGACGTATTTTAGTTCTAGATACATCCATTTCCAAGACAAGTAATTCCGAACGGAGGGAATACATTGCCTATAAATGACATGGCAACATGTTATAGCAATCAATCGGCTATATTATTAACCATGCTCTTAAGAGGTGTCGCTAGAGATTTTGGCTTAGAGGCTCCGGCGTGAGTGTATAGCGTTGGCCTTTATTGGCATAGAGGCAGCAGAATGGTACTTCCTTCGTCCCATAATGTAGAAGTACATTATAGATGCTTTGACAATGTTAAAAAAACGTCTTGTATTAAGTTGGAGTACCTTCTAGATGCATGCTATCTAACTTTTATAAGACATTTCTAGAGTCTATTATCTAATTTTTTATAAGACATTTTTAGAGGCTATTATGACAATGTAAAAAACATCTTATATCAAGTTGAAATACCTTTTAGATGCACAAGATGCATGATAGATAGCAATCATCTGTTCACTACACCTATGGTATGCTTGCCACAACTATAATTTGCATGCGATTTCTATCAATCCAATTTTAGTAAAAAAATACACCCAATTTTAGTACGATAGATCAAATCACCTTTAGATCACCGATAATTGGCCTGCTATTGAGTTGTGGCATCGCTCCTTTCTGTGCTACAGTCAGATGGTACCACGAGAGAAGCAAACAACAATGGTCGACGAGAGAAGCAAACAACAATAAAATTCCAACAAGGAAACCAACGGAACGCTGACAGATTGTACGACTCCAAACACAACCATTCACTTTGCATGAACAGCGTCACATGGTACTAAGCATAAACGTAACTGAAGTTGCCAATGCATAACGTCTGAACCAACAAAGCAGTATCCCACGTGATTAGCCTAAGACCAGCACGTCAGGATGTGGCGAAGTAGTCCCCCCTTCAAGTCAGATTTGCACTAGAGTCCTTCGACCATCCGCCATGCTCCTGGATGATGTGTGTGCATGAACTATTACTTCATCTTCTGCTCTAACTGCTTATCCTCTGAAAGAAATAGAGGTATCCCATGTCCTTGGGCAGGTCGACCGATGCAGCAACCTTATTGTCGTTGAAGATCGTCCACCTCCCATCTTTGAGGATATGGGCGACATAGTGCCCACAGTGTGTAGAGGTTCCCATGTGGCTCACAAATGCCATCAGCTTGTATCCTAGAAAAAGCATAAATATATGTTAACTGAGCTTCAGGAGTAATGTGATCGACTAAGTTATGAAAAATATTGAAGCCAATGTGTTCACACACTTAAGATTAAGACGGGCCAGTTTGGGAGATGAAAGTCAGCGAGTCCTATACAGATATACTTTTGGGCGTTGTACAGATTGAAACTTCATTGAACAAGTATGAAACACCGACGAACAACAGCTCTTGCAGAATTAGCTCATCCAAACAACACCACAAACAGGCATATTTCTTAAGAGGGGATGGAGAAACTGCTGACTAAGTACCCTATTTAAAACTATTGCACAACGATAATTTGCTAGAGATGGGGGAGGCGTGGTGGGGACACAGGCAAACAATAGCTATTTACTTGCAGCAATGACATTAGGTTGGTAACCCAGTACTGTTAATCAATTGCATCAGATCATGCGCAAAATAAAGGCAGGCACAAGTGTTTGAGAAACTTACTGCCACTTCCATCTGATATGTGCGAGTCGTCATCTTTTACATTGTTTGTTGAAGAATCAGCAGGTACAGAGCTAGATGCTTCAGGGTGGCTGAAAACCCACTCCGTGGCTCTCTCAATATTTCCACCCTAATAATACACAACACAGAAAGAGTATAAAGGAAAATGAAAGGATGATATAGAAATAGGCAAGTGCCAACTTTCCAAAAGAGGGCCAATATTGCTGTCTATTCTTTTCGTACAAATGATAATTTAAAAAAAAACATATCCATTCAAAGGAAGTAATCATAAAAGAGATTCTTACGGAAGCTTTCAAGGCCATTCGGGAAACATCTTCTGGAAAGCCAAAGGAAACAAGAGTTTGAAGACTTGCTTCATCAATAGTGTCTTCTGCAGGCATTGGATCTTGAGATATCGGCTCATTAATATCTGCATCAGACAACAGTTTCAACTATCACAGCTAGAACTCATACATTAATCATTTCATAATGAAAAAAACACTTAACAATGTAACCCTTTGCATCTGCATGCCAACCTGGATCCTCCGTGTGTGAGAGGAGCCAATTCATTGCCTCCTCAAGTCCTGCATTTGATGTATTAATAGCAGCTTTCTGACAGGCAAAGTAATTGAACCCCATGTTTGCAAGCTGGGATACAATATCCTCGTCGGCAACAGGACGAGCAGGTTCAGCTTTGTTGCCACAAGAAGCTGAAAGATGGTATTGCCAAGTCATCAAAGAAGGGGGTAACAGAGAACACATTCAGAAGGAAAGAAAACTATCAGCAGACAAACAAACCTCCTTCAGGCAGTAGCTCTTCCCCAGGCTGTACACCATTGCTGCGCATGTGCGAGATATCGATTATATCCGGTGCATCAATATAAACATCTGGGAGGGAAATAAAATGTCAAGGCTCAAGACATCCAAATATGGACTTATTAAATCATCTAAACCAAATGAAAAATTTGTGCAGATCAGGGATACGAGCACCCCCAAATCATCACTTATTCCTAAATTTCAGGCAAGCCATTGAGAACTTACTCAAATTGATTAACATATGACACCTACCAATTCGAAATTATGACAAGAGTAGGGAATATTACCAAGTTTCTTTGGCACCCATCCTTCTCCCATTACAAACTTACGCATCTGAAGCACCAGGTAATCAGGAAAAGTTTTAAGGCCAGTAGTCCTTCAATGAAATGTATACTCGTTATTACAAGTAATCATGATAAATGAAAAATATTTTGGCAAAAGCAATATCCCAGTTCTTAACAATTACTTGACAGAAATATCAAATAATTATATAATTATAAACATGTAAACTGTCATGATTAATGACAAATACTCCATTAATAAGAATATAACGAGTACCGCAAATTCAACTTAATTGGCTGTGTCTGTCACTATGGTGAGGATTATGACAATGATAGTCTCATTTGGCCCAAACAGCTTTATCCTATTTTAGTGTTTGTTTGACCCGCTTTTGATACTTTTGAGGCAAATTTCCTAAAACAGAGAAATAAGCACAGTTTGGCAACCGCTAACTGAGCCTAAGTGTTCCCAAAAAAAGACTGGCCTTCTCCATCAGAATATCAATAAAATATATTAACCGCGCACGCATGGACAATGGGATAAGAAAGAACACCAACAGAATTAAGTGCTGCAGTTTGTGCACGTGCATGAGAACTTTGATAAGATTTTGTTGGTTGCAAGATTTTTATGGGTTTCAGCTCTAGCCTACCCCAACTTGTTTGGTTCTAAAGACTTTGTTGTTGTTGTTGTTGTTGTAAAGATTATAGATTTCAGGATGTGCGTACTTAATTGCTGTCGTCTTTGAATTTAATGCAGTGCTGTAAAACTCAGGCACTTCCTCTCCGCCTGAAAAACTTGCTAAGCATGCCTCCAGTGGGACTCTTGGCCTCACGATTTCCTCCTTAGACCTGCCATGGAATGATGGAAACAATGTGATGCAGAAGAATAAGACATAAATACTTACTATGCAGTTGAGACTGCAGGAAATATGAGTGACTTACACTTCCTTTCCATCCAAGTCCATTGCTGCTTTCTTCTCATGGAACGCTTCTAGCTGCTCTGCACGCCCCACAAATGTCAAGGTTCTATAGTACATTAGATTCTATACAAGAAACAAAAGAACAACAACTTTTCAAAGCCACCTTTGTTAGTCGCTTCATGCAATGGTATGCTCAAAGTAAGAAAGTTGTCACAATGTTGATTGTAAGAAACTTTCCCAGAGGGGCACTGAACCCGCTCCTCAATGATGAACTTGAAGCCGGTACAAGGATTTAACTCATGGTTTCCAGGGTTTGCCTGATCAACTTTGTCAATAAGATGATGGAAGAACTCAAGGGCATCCTGGAAAGAATAATAAATAATATAATGAAAGTTAAGAACCTAGTTATACTCAAAACTATGGAGAAAAAATTATTTTCTCTACGCCTGAGCTCTTGGCATGCTAGGTTATCCTGATCCCCCCCCCCCCACCACCACCACCACGCACACACACACAACACAAGCACTTCAGAGAGTCCGCTATTTAGTGGAATATTATGCATAATTATATAAGAAAAAATAAAAGGTAAAGTAAAGATAAAAATGACACAAAATAGATAAGGAAATTAAAAGTAAAAGGATACTTCACTTCACCAAAAGATCAATAAATAAGTTAAAGAAAAGGGGGAAGATGTGTTTGGTCAATATAGGCATAAAAAGGTTTACCTGTTGCCTCATACTGGAAAATTCAGGATGACTTGCTGCAATTACTGACTTAAACATACGGGGACGTATTCCTTCTTGTCCCTGTAAATTACCCATAGAACACTAGTTGTATCAACACAAAAGTAGGTTCATGGTATTTGTAAAGCTCTGGCACTAAATAACCATAACAGTTCAGTACAGCTTATAGCGCAGTACAGATCAGCAACCCAGATCGTGAGACTAACACAAAAGTATGATCGTACTGGGTGGTTGGGTACTCCCAACACTTTGTATTGCTTAAAGAAAGGGTAAAAAAGTACTCCCTCCATCCCATATATAGGACGTTTTTGCAAGCTAAAACAGCTTGCAAAAACGTCTTATATTATGGGATGGAGTAGTAGTACAGTACACAGTTTCACTACGGTGGAGAGTAACATATTTGGAATTACAAAAAGAACTCATAAACCTGCAATCGTATATTTGTATAAGATAGGACAACAGGATATTTGTCCCTCGGAAGCTCCACCCATTTAATATGGAACAAAGATAACGCATGACCACTATGCCTATGCAACACTTTCTCAGTTGATGATGTGCTCATCAAGAAGCTCAGAGTAGCACAGTTAAAAAGAGCTCAAAGCTCCATTCCTTTCATCAAATGTGATTCATAACAAAGAGATTGGCGGATGTTAATTAACATGCAATTCCAGATATTTTATCCAGATTAACCAATTTAACATGTCAATATGGTTTGCCCATCACTCTATCAGATCAAATAAAATCACCACTCACATAAAGACCTACTACTTGAAAAATCAAAGAGAGCACCACCTATGCATCGCGCAAAAGCTAGTCTACTCAAGACTGAATCCTCAGCCCACAGTCCACATGAATACGAATTGTTATGGGCAGCTATAAACAATAAAAGATCAATATATAACAAAATACTACCTCTTGACTGGGTGCAGAATATTTACCAGAGAGCATACCATGCGCCAACTTTGTCCTAAAAAAGAGAGTGGAGAGTACAAGGACATGGATATTTAGATTAAATTCTTGCACAACAACATAAATCGCTTACCCTTCGAAGTTAAACATAAAACCAACATCACGCCAATGATAAATTCTTACAAGTATGCAGTTCTCTTTCTACAGCATGATGCATGATTGATTTAACATTGCTATCAACTTACACTAGTGACTCCTTAACTAACACCACACTCAGGTGAACATGAAGAGTTTTCAAATTGCCAACAAGTGTCAGCAGAAGAAAAAAAATGGCTAACCAGTAATTCTGTATGATGGTAGCAATCTAACTGTAGGAATATGATGTTTACAACAAAGGGAATACATGGCCAAACAACTTTTACAGTCAAGATTGCATTTAGCATTAAAAGATAACCAAACTGTGAAAACAATTACCTAACAATAGCGGCACATTCAACAAACAAAGACATAGGTCATCCGTGAAAACTTACATTTGCATGTTTAAGTCCAACGTTGGATCAGCTTGAGAAATTGCAAACGCAGCTTTCAAGCTCTGCTTCTCAAAGTACCTGAAACAATTAAATGAATAAATGGAAGAGCAAATGCTACTTGAGGTGAAAAGAGGGTCGCGGTGCAACAATATATAAGAGGTCACACAATATCAAGAGGAAGTAGAACCAACCGTGATATAAAGGGATGGGTTGAAAACATAACTTGCATTACTGAAGCCATGTAGCAACTGCAAAAGGAGAAAAGATGTGTCTTACTATACGCAAGTTATAAGAAAAGAAAATGATCTCATACAGACAAACCGTGATACCTATTTCCAAGGTTTACAAGGCCAGTATAGCCAGGCCCATATAAAGGTTCGGCATCTTTGCCACTTTCTTGTATTCTATTCCAATCAAAATTAGTGTTGTGGTCAAGTTCTCTTTCAGCAGTAGTCATCTCAGTCTGCACACAAAGAAAAGAAAACCACGCATAAAGGAACGGCAATAAATGAATTATATACACCGATGGACCACCAGTTGTACCAACTTTTTGTTTTGTCTGTAAAATTACCATAGACACTGATCACTTGCTTGGCCAATCATAATAATTCCTAGAGCAAGATGAACTGTCGTAGTTAAAAATCAAACCAGGCAATATCCTAACATTTGTTAAAGGATCAATCCCGCAATGCTCTTTGATATAATTCCCTGAATTTTTATAATTCTAATCTGGATTGGCACTTGACATTTAGTACAACAAATCTAGGGACTGTCTACTTGACAGCTGACTGATTTCCCATTTGGTATCAATCAAAATTATGCACCAAACAAATAATGACACATTGCACTATCAAATTGACTGATTCTCAATTCGGTATCAATCAAATTTTTGCATCATACAAACGACTCATGGCATTATCAATTAAAACCCATTTTACATGATTTCAGAAGCTCATTAGAGCCTTGCTTTTCAGAGCTTATAAGACAAGTATAATGTGTTGTTACGTGTTCTAGATAACGAATTTGTACCAAAAACACAACAAAAAGCCAGTCAGAGAACAAGTGAGTTTATAACTTTATAGTTGCCATATTAACTTACACTTTCTGAACACCAGGTTACATGTAATATATACTATAACTCCATTACTGTCGTAATGTTAAAACTACATCCGAATATGCCCTTGATGGAACTAGCAACAAACAAAAACATAAAAGCAAAAAGGGAAAAATGAGAGAAACAAAACAAAAACATAATTCAACTATACAGCCAAAAACCACCATCCACGCCAAAGTCTATTACCCAGAGTTAATAAACAAAGAATTAGGTACCAAAACCACCTACTGGAAAGTTCATTAACCAAAATCCAAAAAAAAAACTGAAAAGTAACATGCACTGAAAGAGGAGAATCGGAGAGTCAAAAAACTGATCGACACTGAAAAGAAAATAATTCGACTGAAAATAACAGTTCTGTAAATCTGCAATCAACGGTCAGATAGTATGTTTGCTGTGAACGAATCAATTTGATTTGAACCGTCTTTTAGAAGAAGAGTAAAAATCCAAAGAATGTAGAGCTAAATTGTCCCAGATAGGTGCCATTACAAAAAGATGACAACTCACCTTTTGGAGTGAAGAAAAATCAATACCAAAATGCGACAAGTGCTGAGCTAATATTGGATCTTCGACGCTATCATCTTCCGGGTATGAGTAAACGTCTGAGCTGTCACAAAAACAAGGTATGAATAGGTACTTTAATATGGAATAAAGAGCAAAAGCAATCTCTCATGCCTGGTTTATCTTAAGGAAAAGGTTGCATCAATAATGCTCTCAAGTATACATAAGAGGGTATGCAGGCAGTAACTTTCTAAAGGCAAGAAATTACAAGGAAACGTATATACTACTAAATAAAGATAACAGGCTATGTGGTACGTATATGAACCCTGTATCTAAAGGATACATCGGAAGGGTTTCAAAGAACAATCAGAAACTATTGGACACCAACTAAAACGATGTATCTTTGCTACCGGTTGGAAAATACTCATTCCAGTTTTTTTTTAACTATATATGCCTACGAATGCAACTTTAACCATCTTCTTCTCTAACTAAATTTCTATAAAGGTCATAACAGTCATTCCAAAAGCACATTTATGCCAAACCTACTTGATTGTATAATTTTCATATGGCTGACCTGGAGATCAAAATTTGTGATTGCATGTTTGACACGATGACAAATGTATTGTCACCGGAAGATGAGGTATATATAGCAGTAAATAATAAAAATGAGCAAGCCCAAATATGCAAAAGTTTAAGTGTAGCATTACCTGCTCCTTCCAAATCAGCAGTAATTGTTCCAAGCTTCACCGCTAAAGGATATTTAGTCTGCTGGTAGTGTTCAACAGCATGATTATTCCCACCAGTTCCATCCCAGACCCACCTCCCACAGAGGATCATACCATCAGTTAAATTTAACCAGAGATTCTCAGTTTTGTCACACTTGCTACACTTCCACCCGGTAGGGGGCACAATAACACCATTGTCTAGTTGTTGCAGATCCATAGCATGTGCACTGATTATTTTCTTGTCAGCCACCCAAGAAGCCAGTTGTTGCTTTCTATCAGCACTCTCCGCAAGTATAACTTTATCAACTGCGAGCCTAACCTGCATATTTGTAGTTTGTAGTAGAGTAAAGAACTAAACTAAGTATGCACATGACAACTTCAATCTTATACAACCAGAAAATTACCTTCTCTGGCAAGTCAACTGATGGAAATGGGAGAGATACAAATTCAGGCAAAATAACGATTTCGTAAGTCACGTCGTATTCAGGTTCTTGTTCACCAAAACCTCCCTCCACGCCTATCAATTAGGAAGAAGAAAAAAAAGTATTAGTGAAGATGGTAATTGCTTGAAATGGCAAAAACTTAAACTGACCAGAATTTGGGAACAGGAGACCCATAGGTGAGCTCATAACTTTATTCTGAAGATCCAAATATATAGACAAGTCTCATCACAAAACTGGCACACAGTCACCACAGAATGTATCGCCAAACTAACAATCAACCAACAGAGACACTTTACATTACAATCTAAAATAAATTTCTAATGTTTATGCCATTCTACAACTAAAAAAAAGCAATCAAATAGCACAAAAGTGCTGCAAGGCAGAGTTCAGCAAAACAGAAACAATACCGAAACACAAGCTTTCTTACACTAAACTGGCCAGGGCCGCCTTGCAAATCCAAAATTCACATCACAGGAGGTCTTAATCAAACAAAACAAGTCAATGCTAGCACAACCACGGTAAAGTATTTGTAATCATAAGCTGCATCTAAATATCATATATACACACTATTCTACACGTCTAAACTGTTCCAGTATAACACACTGGTGTGAATCCAGAGATAATGTTGTTGTTGTTTCGCCCATCATCATTATTGACAGAGGCAATTACATTGTCAATCAAAGCATGGCATTCACATAGGCCACGGGACATGAACGAACAGAAGCAGAAGGCGATACAAACACACGATTCAATGAGCTACAAAGTCTGTCATACCGATGGCGAGCAGGGTTGGCTTCTTCAGCGGGCGATCTGTCTCGTCTGGCTCCGGCTTCCGGCGCTGCACGATGTGGAGGTACACGGGGTTCTCCGTCTTCTCGAAGTTCCATGCCACGTGCTCCCTCCCGAACCCCAGGAACGAGTTCATGTCCACGTACAGCCCGCCCTCCGACCTCTGCGACGCGCACAGACACGGTGATAGACAATTAACATCAGACCCTAGCAGCCGCAATCGAGGAGGGGCGTGGAGAGGGGGGGAGGGGGCGGGTGGCTTACCGGGGTGTCGAAGGAGACGCAGCACTCGTCCTTGTGGATGCGGTTGGTGGGCTCCGGGATGCGGACCTTGTGGAGGTTCGCGCGGAGGAGATCCATGGCCGCGGGCCGCGGCGGGCGACGGCGGAGCCGGGTTGCGTCTAGGGTTTTGGGGGCGTGCGAGACGGCGAGGCGACGAGATAAGACACGAAAATTGGCTTGGAAGAGGGGAACTTAAGAAGAAGTAGTAGGGGTTAAGTTAAACCGACTCTGCGTTGTGGACCTATACAATTCTGATTCCAATCTAACAATATAAAGAAACAATACTCTATTCTTTTCAACTTGGCATAGGTTAACAATACTTGTTGTTTTGCCGATATTTGCAGGTTCATTAATTTTCTTTTACTAAGAGCATGTATTAAAAAAAACATAGTAAAAGCATCTCCAACAGATAATGAAAAACTTGATTGCCAAAAAACAACTGTATAGGTATAGGAGAGAATATTTTTGAGCATCCTGGCTGTTGTTGCCTGTAACACCCTGGATTTTACCCACTTTCTTTTTCTTCTGATTTTGGTCCGGATTCGCTTTTCTGTGGCTCAGTAGTCTTGCAACCTGGAGGGATCATCCTTCATCCTCTTCCCAAGTGGCTTGCCAACTTCAAAATCATCCCAAGATCATGTCATTTCCATCTTGGACCAACCCCCAATATTCTTTTTCTCGGGAATATTCTTTTTTCTATTAAAGGAATAACTCTGTCTGCCCTGAGTTGTGAAGCAACCCACATTTCCATCATTCCCAAAATTTCCAAATAATTCTCATAAATTGTTTGGGTCAGATCTTCCACAAATATGTCAAATCCTTCCTTGACATGTTCAAAAATATTTCACAAATATTCCTTTTCTGATTCTGCCCTAGCTGCCAAATTGAGAAGCAAGTACCATTTATATTTGCTTGCTTGGTCTCAAACTTTTTGGGCATTCTTTCCTATTCATATCATTGCCACATGCCAAGATTCAACTTTATTTGGATATTAAATCTCCCTTGGCTAATTTTCAAAGTTTCTGGGCAACTGGAATCTTTGTGAAGCAAGTGCTAGCTAGGAGTATCCAAATGAGTTGAAATTTTGCAAGCATCTTCATATGCTCTAATCATGACTCTCCGCCAAGTTTCAACCGTATCCAATCAACTATGTGATCATACCATCAAATCTTGATTTCTGGTTAGATTTTCACATTGTGAAGCAATTATATTTTATATTGTTCCATAATTTCTGAAAATTTACTAGAGAATTCCCCTACCCATATAACACATCTCCACAAAGTTTGGGCTCATTTCATATTTCCAATAATTCCCTATAATTTTTCTAAGATTCTAGTCAGAGAGATTCTTTGTGAAGGAAGTACCATTTTGGCTTGTCCAAATGGCATGAAATTTTTATGGCACTCTTATATGACCAAATAATCATGTTTTACCAAATTTCAGCCCAATTTTCTACTCCATGTGAGTGGCACATCAAGATTGAGTTTCTGGACCAGATTGGTCAGTTGCAAAGCAACCCCATTAAATATTGATCCATTTCTTTCCAAATTTCACAGGATCATAGTCCTTCATACCCTAAACCTCCCAGACATCACACTTGGCTCTTATCCCTTTCCTGTTGATCACAGTTTCAGGCAACAGTTGGATGCAGCAAACTTCAGATGAACACTCCCATCTAAACACAGCTCCTATCGTCGATCTATCACCTCATTTGCAATGTAGCTTGGAGGGACTACCCACTGGACATCATTTAGTGTCGAGTAGAGCGTGGAAACGCCATGGCCACATAGTGATCACGCGGCTGGCATGCCAGCCAGCGCGCTCCAGTGATGAGACCCTCGGCCTCGTCGCGTTCCTTCTCTCCCTCGCCACCTAGCCATGTCTAGGGACTTCGCCTCATCGTCGCCCTCGCTCTAGACCCATCTCCCCCTCCGGATTCTTCCTCGCTGCGCCGCGACGAGCGCTCTGCTCCGCCACTGTACCCGCACAGCCGCCGCCGTATACGGACGAGCTCGAGCCTTCCGGAGCATGCCTGAACCCTCTCCGCTCCTCCGCGAAGCTCCTCGACACCGCTAGCCGCCAGCCACGCCACCCCGAGCTCCAGTATATGGCTAAGCTCGCCGCCGTGGCCGTGCTTATCTCCCCACCGCGGCTGGCTATATATAGTCGTTCCCCGTCCCTCCCGAGCTCACCAGCGGCCTCACCGAGCTCCTCTAGCCCTCCCCACCCACTCCAACGAGCTCAAGGAGCACTCCACGCCGCCCATGGCCGCCGGTCTCCTCCTAAATTGGCTCAAGGCCGAGCCCTTCTCCCTCTTCCATCACCACCACGGTACCACCCAGACCCCGGCGAACCTCCACACCCTCTTCGTTTCTCTCCGGAGCCAGCATGGGCGCGCGCCCCGAGCTTGGCCGCCGCCGCTGCTCTCTGCCCCCTCCTGTTGCCGCCGCTCCAGCCTCTCCCTGGCGCTTGTGGAGCCTTGGTTGGGTGCGGCACCCTCTTCCGCATCCGCCGGTGGTCGGAGCTCGGCCGAAGACTGCCGGAATCGCCGTGGCCAGCACCGGCGCCGCGCCGCCCTCGCTCTCTGCCTCCGGACGTCGTCGTTGCCCGAGTCTTTCCCTGGTGCTGCTGCTACTCCAGTCGGAAGCGCCGCCCTCTCCCGAGCCCGCCGGCGGCTTCGCCTCGGCCGGAGGTGGCCGGAGCTGGCCAGGCCGTCGCCGTCGCTGCGCCCTCCCCTGCCTCTCCCCTGTTCCTGTCGGGGAAGCAGCGAGGAAGAGGACGACCGCGAGCCAGGCAGGCCCGCGTCGCCCCCGACCCCACCTGTCGGCCGCAAAAAGGAGTCAACCCCGGGCCCATGTATTTTAAGTGGAAGCTCACTCTCAAAAGTACGCTTTCCCTTTTGGAAAGCGCATTTCCTCTTAACTGCGGCTAAGAATGCGTTTTCTTTCACAGTAAACATAATATAGCTAGTGCGCTTTCGGTTCAAGCCGCCAGGGGCCTGTCTGCGAATAAAATATTTATATATTGGTCCCTGTACTTCAAACGGCTATATCTTTTTGCCCGTGACTCCGATCGAGGTGAATCCAAAGCCCATTTCTTCGTCTCTTCGAGCCCGTCATGTTGGTATCATTTTCACTATGTGTTGACACTGTGAAAATGACCATTTTGCCCTTGCCCGTAAACAGCCCTCCGGGAGAGAACTGTTTCCGGCGATCGTTTCCGCGGACTCTCCGCACTCCTTCCCGATGATTCCTTCATCCCCAGGCAAGCCACAACTCTCATCTGCATAATTGCATTGCAATGTCATAGTTTAACTAATTACTTTAATAGCAAGTATGAAGTATCTGTGAAATGAATTGGATCATACAATGCTTTAGTTAATTCTTGGATAGGTGACTACCATGTTGAGTACCGGATTGTTAGTGACTAGTAGTTTACCCACTCGTTGATGCCATGATGTTGAGATTACCGTCTATGATTATTCTGGATTTCATCCGGCAGTTCGTGGAGATGAGTTAGTAGCAGTGGCTTAAGCATACTGGTTACCGAATTTCTAGCCAGATATCGTTTTGACTTGGATTGCTATGATATCGGAGTGTCAGCCATGACAGAGATTGTTCGGAGATTAGATACTTCATGGTTGATCCAGAGTCACCTGTCCGGACTTATCCGTGCAGCCACATTTGCCGGTATGGGACGGCCTTGACTTGGTCTGATCGCGTGCTCTTTCACCGGTACCACCCGACAGGGAAGGTTATGCGTGCGCGCTACCCTGGCCCGGTAGGCGGCGATAACCTTGTGAGCCCATTTGAGTTATATGGTACCAGGTCCCCGTTTGGGACAGTTTGTTAGCCACGACGGTGGCAGGTGTCACGAGGTGACACAGGGGCCACCCAGGGCAGGACTCCGGGGGAGGATGATCGCCGGTGGTACGATGGGAGAGTCACGGGTCAGGCGGGTTTCGTTGGAGCAACACTGGTCCACCCGAATGGGATCACGAGGTCAGTGCTCCATGGTGTGGGTAAAGTGCGCAACCTCTGCAGAGTGAAAAATCTATTCGAATAGCCGTGTCCACGGTATTGGACAGTCCGTCCAGACCTCTTTAGGTGTTCAACCATAGTAGTGATAATGATGGAAGAACTCGTCGTAAGATCAGAAGTACTCGGTGGATCGTGAGTATTCTGAGGATTGTGAGACAACCCGGAAGAGAGTAAGTTTGTCAGACTTGAATTGCAGACGGTGTCAGGAATATGATATGTCAGCCATGTGATGGCAATGGGATGAGTGGTCGGATGACCACATGATTGGACTTGGAACAGATTCAGATTGGATCCTAAGATTATTCGGAGTATGGATTAAATATGCTTTACCTTACTGCAGTTATTTCAGTAGCTACCTTGCTAGATAGCCATGCTTGTTAAACTTGACTGCTATGATGTTGTCTTGCTTTAATGCTGATGTTTGCTGTGAGCTTGCGAGTACATTCAAAGTACTCACCTGGCGTGTCATGCCAGTTTGCAGGTCATCCATGATTGCTTGCTTGTCGAGGATCCCGAGTTTGCGACCTAGGATACGCGTTCTAGCCAGAGTCCCTGCGGAGTGGAGTCCATCACCGCCGTCGCTGTTCCGCTGCCGAGAGAGTTACTCTGCTGTTAGCATAGAGCTACCCCGGGCAGGCGTAGTGTCGTCGTGCCGATGTAATCTTTGTACCCTTTGTAACCATATCCATTGTAATAAAGAGCTGATTTGTTCTATGCCAACAGTGTCGTATTCCAGAGGACTTGTCCCTGGGCTGGAATACGGGGCGTCTCGGTCTTCTCTGAGTCGGGGTGCCACATTGCCTTTGCATGTGATGTAAAACCGGTGCCCTAAAAACGATCACTTGAACATTGAACATGATTCATTGCACATTTTGAATTTTTGTACTCTAGTTGAACATTAAACATTTCAAACAACATAATTATATATGCAATACGTTGTCGTCGTCGAGGTTGATCGCCCCTGATGGTCTGCCGGAGAGGCCTGGTCATTGCCGGTAGACGGCTTCACATCCTCCTTCTCTCCTCATAGAAGCCCTCCCTCTTGAGCTCGCCGAACATCCCATCGACCTTTGTGATCCATCTCCTCGTCATCCTTCTTTCTGCACTCCTTGTCCCTCTCAGCAAAGAATTCAAGCTTTGCTACCACATTGTCCAGATTGGCCTCGATGAAATTTGCCATGTACAATGCACCCCTCTTCTCGGCGCTTTGTTGTGCCTCGGCCTGGTGGTGTACCTTCTCCTCGCGGGAACACAATCCTTACAAACAGGGGTGAGGAATTGTGTCTCCTCGACCGGCTCTACCTCGGGGGAGTTGTGCTCGGCCAGGTGGTGTACCTTATTCTCCTCACAGGAACACAATTCGTATAGCAGAGATGAGAAATTGTGTCTCCTCAGCCAACTCTACCTCACGGAAGTTGTGCTCCAGCGGTGTACCTTCTCCTCTTCACAGGAACACAATCCGTATAGCATAGACGAGGAATTGTGTCTCCTCGGCCGACTCTACCTCGGGGAAGTTCTGCTCGGCCCAGCTCCGGTCGTACCTCCATGTCACTGCATTGTACGCGTGCGCGATAGGGTCGGGGGTCTCAAAAGTGTCAAGCCACTTCCGCTCACCCTCACAGAGTCACAGGCTGTGATGACCCCGGCTTAATCGTGCACTAATCATACACGCAAATGCGCATGATCAAGCCTAAGGACTCACTTGAAGATATCACAACACAACTCTAAAACATAAATAAGGTCATACAAGCTTTATATTACAAGCCAGGGCCTCGAGGGCTCGAATACATAGCTCGATGGCATACAAGCGTCAGCGGAAGCATCAGATATCTGGGTACAGATATATTACAGAGAGAGAGATAAGCCTTCACAGAGGCGGGGTAAAATAAAATACTACGATCGAAAGGCGTAGGCCTCCTGTCCTGGACCCTCCGATCCTACTCCTGGTCGTCAAACGGCTCCTCGTAGTAGTAGTACTCGCCAGGCGGGTAGTAGTACTGGTCGTCGGCTGGGGCGTCTGGCTCAGGGGCTCCGTCGTCTGGTGGCATCAATTGGATATGGGGGAAAAAGAAAGTAAAGCAAACGTGAGTACTCATCCGAAGTACTCAGCAAGCAAGGATCTACACTACATATGAAACATTGTCAAATGAATGGTTGTATATGTGGACTGGGCTGCAGAAATGCCAGAATAGAGGGGAAAAGCCTAGTCCTATCGAAGACTAGCATCTTCAACATCTCCAGCAGTCTTGCAGCATCAGGAGAGAGCAGATGAACATAATGTAAAGTAGTAGTAGTATCATCAACCTCGACCTGAGATCCTTTCTCGACTCCCTGCGAGAAAGCAATCCCAGAGCCGTACTATCCAGTTCTCATCACATGTTCTAGTTGTACCGATCGGGATACAACTCCGAGTGTCCGTTACCGTAGGACAGGCTATCAATAGAAGTTTCTTCCCTGCAGGGGTGCACCAACTTACCCACCACGCTCGCTTAACTCCGGCCGGACACACTTTTCTAGGTCATGCCCGGCCTCGGCTAAGCAACACGCCGCAACCCGACCTAGGCTTATAAGAGAGGTCAGCACGCCGGACTAAACCTATGCCCCCAGGGGTCTTGGGCCATCGCCCCGGGAACTCCTGCACGTTACGGGGCTACCGAGAGCAGACCTAGCAACCCCTTATACAAGTGCGGTTGCGTTCCCAGTCCAACTCGGCGTGCGCAGCTCCTTACTGACGTCAAATAAGCTTCGGCTGATGTATACGACGCAGAACGCCCATACTATGCCCACGTGATGGTTAGTGCTACCAGGCCAGAGGCCCCTCGGATCAAATATCCAAACCGTAGTGGATTAGGAGCGCGCGGAAACGAGCAGAGACTCACGATCGATGTGACCCCGTCGCCCCGTCTCGAGGACTTGCGGCAAGGGCTAAGAATGCCCGGGCACGCCTCGTGTTATCTCGCGGGCACCTCTCAGGTCAACCCGACTCCACATCACTTCGCATTCATGCTCGCGCGGGTACCCCTCAGGGCCGACCCGTCTTTAGTATCACGGTTCAAAGTCAAGTCGTAGTATCCAAAGTAGTTGTGTGTCTGACACCGAAGGGAACCCTGAGGAATCACCCTCGATGGAATTCCCGCTCGATGTTATCATCAAGGTGAACGAAGGAGGAATCACCCTCGAGGTCCACACTTGAGAGGTTGCACGACGGCGTCGGTATCGGGGGTGGTGTAGGAGGAATCACCCTCGCTTACCACGACCGATTAACTAACCTACAAGGTTATCATCAGAAGTGCTGACGAGGTATCACCCTCGGCACTCGATAGTAACCCAGCAGTGTCGAGCAACATAGGGGGAAGTGACGTGCGGTGCCCGGGTCTGATCTTCGATCCCGTTGCTCGGGTCTTCTGAGAGTCCAGCGGGGCAGTCGGGACAAGCGGGTCTCTGATAAGGCTCTACCCATCCTATGCTAAACAGTTTAGGAGAACAGGCAGGTATCAAAAGTAGGCTACAATAAAGCAGGCTATGCAGCAGATATAGGACAACAGTAGCAGTAGCAGTTCTAATGCAAGCATAAGAGAGAAGAGAATAGGCGATATAGGCATGTTCAAAATGGGGGTGCTTGCCTATTTGCTCGGGGGCAAGGGCAAGGTCGCGTGTGGTGTCGTCGGGGACGTAGTCGTACTCCGGAGCTGTGTCTGCCTCGGGAGCTACGTCAACGTCGGGGTCTACCGAGAGAGAAGAGGGGGAAGAAACAGGTAAACATAATGCAAACAAATGCAATACGGTGCGTGTGATGCTATGATGCAGTGCAGGGTTGCCTAAATATGCATCTAAGTCATTTTAGTTATTTTTAGAATTAATCTGGGATTTATTTACCGAAGTGTGTGCACTATTCATCTACCGGATACGGGTCCGGAGTTACGAGTTCTTCTACGTAGGGGGTTCCGACAAAGAAACGGACGGCACGATCAGACTCGTCTCGTCGTTCTGAGCAACTTTCATGTTTTAACTTTTTCGATCTGAGCTACGGTTTAAAAGTTATTAATTTTCAAAGTTTAATAGAATTTCTGGAATTATTTTTATTTACATAAATGAATTATGACGTCAGCATGACGCAAGGATGATGTCAGCAGGTCAACTATGGCTGACCAGGGTCAAACCTAACATGTGGGACCCACATGTCAGTCTCTGTTAGACTAACAGTGAATTAATTAAACTAACAGGGTTAATTAGGGGTGTGGGCCCCATATGTCAGTGGGACATTAGTTAACTAATTAGTTTTTATTTAATTAAATGTTCAATTAGATTAATTAGCCATGGGGGCCCACATGTCAGTGACTGGAGTTGCCCAGTCAGCATGTTGACTGGGTCAACCCAGTCAATGTTGGAAATATGCCCTAGAGGCAATAATAAAATGGTTATTATTATATTTCCTTGTTCATGATAATTGTCTGTTATTCATGCTATAATTGTGTTATCCGGAAATCGTAATACATGTGTGAATACATAGACCACAACATGTCCCTAGTAAGCCTCTAGTTGACTAGCTCGTTGATCAATAGATGGTTGCGGTTTCCTGACCATGGACATTGGATGTCATTGATAACGGGATCACATCATTAGGAGAATGATGTGATGGACAAGACCCAATCCTAAGCCTAGCACTAGATCGTGTAGTTCGTTTGCTAAAGCTTTTCCAATGTCAAGTAACTTTTCCTTAGACCATGAGATTGTGCAACTCCCGGATACCGTAGGAGTGCTTTGGAATGCCGACGAATTTATTGAATTTTCTCCGTTCACTTATAGTTGGACCAGTACTCGGCGACGAGCTTAAAGAATGATGAGTCCTCATTTTCCATCAGCCTTGATGGCCTGTCGTACTCTATAAGCTTACCTGCAGTAAAGAAAATATGTTCTCCATTGGAAAATCAATATCCCGACATAATTTTAGCAGCGCGTAGGGGCAGATGCTTATACCGTAGGAAAGAACCATGACCATATCACTGTCTGTGACGGTGGGAACCCTGTGCGCTATGGTGATCACCGTGCACCCTGAGAACTCCTGCTTGATGACCCTCTGCAGGATGGCGTCGGTGGCCGAGTCGATGGACGCTGTCGCCTCGTCGAGGACCAGGATCCTGTTCCTGCTGAGGAGGACGCGCGCGAGGCAGAAGAGCTGCCGTTGCCCGGCGCTCCAGTTCTCTCCGTCATCGCTCACTGAAGATGCAAAGACAAGCCTATCACATTTCGGGCATGCTTCATTTCATACAGTAGTACACTTTAGAACTAAAGATCATTGTCTCACCTGGTGCCTCAAGAAGTTCAGGAAGGACGCTGATTGTCTTCTTCAACTGGCACTTATCCAACGCCTGTAAAAGACCAGTGTGTCAGGATCAGGATCAACAAATGTGTCCCCGCCGATGGTAGTAGCTGAAAATACTGGAATTGATGTGGATTTCAGAATGTAGTGATTTGTTGTCAGACCTCCCAGATATCCTGATCTGTGTACAGACCATGGTTTTGGGTACCGCCCGAGAAAACCGGTTACCGGGCGGTTACCGTGTTTCCCAGTACCCCACGAGAAATCAACTTCCCAAGCGAAAAATTCCGAAATTTTGAATTTGAATGGATTTTTGACGAATTTTGTTCGGATTCAAAAAAATTCATCCGAAATTTGCTCGGAATTTCGCGGTAACCGTGGTAACCGAGTTTCTCGGTGACCCACGAGAAAAAAGTGCCCCTCGGTAGCCAAAACCTTGGTACAGACCCAGAGGATCGACGTTGCTCCTTACGCTGCCCCTGAAAAGCGTTGGCTCCTGAGGAATGATGCTGAGTTTCATCCTAAGGTCCTTCAGTCCTATGGTGCAAATGTCGACATCGTCGATGAGAATTCGCCCACCGGAGGGGTCAATGAGGCGGAACAATGCGCTCAGGAGAGTGGTCTTCCCGCTCCCGGTTCTTCCAACAACTCCAATCTTGTTTCCAGCTGCAAATGTGCAAGTGATCCCGCGCAAAACCGTAGGCGCATTTTCGCGATACTTGACCTGAAAAACATGGTATATATGACACTTCAGAACATCAGATGAGTGAGCTGGTTGTTTCTTAATTTTTCAGTTTCTTACTCTCAAGTTCTCCAGATTTATCTTTCCTTCAGATGGCCATGAAGGAGCAGGCCTTCTGTCGCTGATAACAGCTGGAGGCTCAGATGGTAGATGCATGAACTGTTTGATTCTCTCCACCGATATCATATAATTCTCCAGATTTGAGTAGAATCGTGTCAAGAATACTTGCGCGGAAGAAAGCGTCGAGGCATATGAGAGGCATAGCCCAAGAAATCCTGGAAAAAATGGCAAGAGAAGAATTGAGTGACATACCATATTTCTGCACATTATATTATACTGTATAATAGAAGTACTCAGCCCTCAATAATATGCACCTGGAGCAACTGATCCTGCGGGTAGCATAACGAGAAGAATGGACGATGTAACAATGACCAAGATTTGCATCGCCTCGACACGCAGAAGCACCCACTCTAGCGCTGCATTCGTGTAGAAGAACATTGTCGCATCCATGTCGATGAGCTGAAGATTTGTCTGAATGAACCTGTTTGTCGCTGCAAAGGCCCTTATGGTGACCACTCCGAGCATCGATTCAGCAGCGTAGTTCATCACGGGCGCCTTTGTGGTACCGTTGATCCTCACCAACTCTCTGGCCGAGGCAATGTAGTATCTCTGCAACAACAGTAGCATTGCTCACACATTGGCTCAGCAGAAGAAGATGAGTGTGGGGTTCTTTCAGATGCTCACCTGAATGTACAGAACCCCAATCACAGCAGGAAAAGCAACCAGAACAACTTGCCATGTGACCATGATCATTATCACTACGGTTGCCGCGACCTCAACCGTGCCGGATATCACAAAGGTCATCGTAAACGGAATGTCGAAGTCCAAGATGCACAAATCCGACGAAGCCTGCACAAAAATGCATGATTAACGGCGCGCAAAACTCAGACTGCAAATCTGCAGTAACATCGGCATATATAAGTGTGACTGAAAAAGTTGTGAAATGTATATGCTCTACCCGGGTCATGATCCTTCCGGTCGGGGTAGAGTCGAAGAACAGCATGGGGGCCTTGAACACCGAATCCATGAAACCCGAAAAGAACTCCCTCGACGCCTTGAGGCCGAAGTGGGCAGCGACAAGGCTCCTCACATAGGCAAACAGGCAGCTGGCAGTTGTCATCACCGCGTAGACTCCCACGACGATCCCGACGCTGAACCGATGGCTTTGGATCGTCGCCGCGAGCCAGTAAGTCGCGAGGTATTGCAGGGCGACGAACACGCACTGTGTGAGTATTATCAGGACAAGGAGGAACCAGCCCTTGGACACTGACACGTAGTCCTTGTATGTTTTCAGCCCGGCTCCTCCCAGCTCCCTCTCCTCCTCTTGGGTCAGCTGGACCGACAGCAGGTTGCCGGTGGAGATCTCCGCGTCGCTGCCCTGCTGCTGTAGCATTGGCTGTTGGTACTGAATCATGGCTCCTTCTTTCGCTACGTTGGAGTCCAGTGTTGTTTTTGAGTCCTGGTGCGCATTGACAAGCTGCTCGAACGCCGTGCCGAACTGCAGAAGCTCCTCGTAGGTTCCCTCCTGCGTTATCTCACCCTTCTCCATGACCTAGCACGAGCAACTGACTGTCAGACAGTGCCATCTATGGTGGTAAGTTTTGTGCAGAGAGACAGAGGAAACCTACCAAAATTCTGTCAACCTTGGAGAGGAACTCAACTTGATGCGTCACAAGAATGACCGTCTTGTCCTCGAGCGCCGCCATGACACAATCCTGCAACGCAGACAAAGTGACGGTCACGTCCATGAAAATGAGTGGCAATGAGGTTTGAGAAGGAGAAGAGTCCTCGTGTCCTGACGTTGAAGAGGGTGGCGGCGGTGTGCGCGTCGACGGCGCTGAAAGGGTCGTCGAGGAGGTAGATGTCCGCGTCGTTGTAGACGGCCCTTGCGAGCTGGATCCTCTGCTTCTGCCCGCCGCTCATGTTGAGGCCCCTCTACCCGATCTCCGTCAGGTCGCCGTGCGGGAAGTTCTCCATGTCCTTGTCCAGTGCGCAGCACTTCAGGGCCCTCTCGTACTCTGAACTCCTCATCGGCTTCCCGAAGAGGATGTTGTCGCGCACCGTGCCGCTCTGGATCCACGACGTCTGGGACACATAGGCAACCGAGCCACTCACGGCCACCTGAATGAAGAACGAAAATGCCAGAGAAGATCAGTATGTTAGTGATTTGGTACTAGCATCTAGCACAAATGTGCACGAAATTTGGTTCAACGTACGTACTGATCCGGACATTCTTGGTATCTCGCCGAGCGTCGCGCACAGCAACGACGACTTTCCGGCGCCGACAGGCCCGCACACGGCGATCTTCTGACCGCGCGTTGCGGTGATGTTGATGTCTTTCAGAGTTGCAGTGCCCTTGCTGGGCTCCCAGCTGAAGACGCCGTTGTGCACGTCCAGGCTCTTGTCGGACGCCGGTGTCCTCTCCACGGCGTCGTCTTGGAACTCGTCCTCGGTGAGGAACTTCCCGATGCGGTCCAGCGACACCTTGACCTGGATCATGACGGACATGACCTCGGGCAGCATCCTCATCGGCTCCGAGACGACGCGCATGGTCGCGAGGACGGTGAACACCACGCTGGCGTCCAGGGGCGCGCTCTGGACCGCGGCCGTGCCCGCCAAGCCCACGGCGGAGATCACCGTCGGCGACACCCAGTACAGCGCGCTGCCGTAGGCCTTCTTGAGCTGCGTCTCGCCGAGCCACCGCACCTCCACGTCGCGCAGCCTCTGCGCCGTCGCCCTGAACTTGTCCTCCCACGACTGCAGCTTCACGATCTTCATGCTGTGAAGCACCTCCGCCGTGGCGCGCTGCCGCTCGTCCTGCGCCTGCATGAACCTCGACTGGTACTGCTGCAGCATCCTGGCGAAAGGGACGTTGAGCACGCCGCAGATGGCCATGGGGGCCAGCGCCGGGAGCGCGCCGGCGCCCACGATCCAGAACAGGAGCGCGATGGCGAGGACGAGCTGCGCCGGCATGCTCCATGCCAGGTGCAGCCAGAAGGGGAACTCGCCCAACCGGTACGCGTCCACGGCGATGTAGTTGGCGATCTCGCCGGACGAGTGCCGCCCCCGCCCCTCGCTGGACAGCCGCAGCTGCTTCTCGAAGACGGCGGCCATGAGGGCCGAGCGCATGCGCATGCCCAGCCGCCTCGACCCGAAGAACCAGTGCCTCTGCGACAGCGACTCCACCAGCTTCATGGCCAGAAGGCCGGCGACGAGCGCGGCTCCGGTGCCAAGATCCCGCTCCTGCTCCTGCCGATCGGAGTATGACACGAAGCAGTACAGCATCACCGGCGACGCGGCGAAGGACAGTGTGCGTAGCAGCGTGTAGAGCGCCGTCAGGAGCAGCTCCTTCTTGTGGCACTCGGCGAGCACCCGGAGCACGAGATTGCTAGTTTTATGCGACTCTCAGGAGCAGCTCCTTCTTGTGGCACTCGGCGAGCACCCGGAGCACGAGATTGCTAGTTTTATGCGACTCCCTCCTCCGTCGATGCCACTCGTCGAGGAACTTGCTGCACGCCTCCGCGGCCGCGTCGTCGGCGTCGAGCGGCGGGATGTCGCCGAGGTCCAGCGGCTTGGAGTACCCAAGGCGCAGTAGCGAGTCCATCCACGTGAACGTCAGGCGGCTGAAGAATCCGGCCTCGCCGAACGCCGCCCGCCTCTCCCCGCCTCCCGCCGCAAGGAGAGGCTCGGACTCCGCGCCGCCTCCATCGCTGGCGGCGCCGGTGAGGCATCTGCGAACTCGGATCGCGCTCAGCAGAAGCAAGAAGCCCACGACCCACGACAGTACGTCAAGAACTCCCAGATTTCCACCCGTCACAATCTTCTCCAAACAGTTGGCCGTGATGAGAACAGCGTCCACCGCCCACCACGCCATGGCCACAGCTCCGGAGAGTCTCGTCGGACGGACGACCAAGGACACCGACAGGGACACCCAGACAAAGCCTTTCACGAAGAGCAGTGCTCCGTGGGGAGAGGAGCCCCATGCTCCCAGTCCCAGGCAGACGCACGCAATGCCAAGAAGCGCGCAGCAGGGGGAAGCTACAGCGCACGGAAATGGAAGGTCCCTTGCCCTGGCGACCCTGAACTCCCTCTTGCAAGCGGCGATCAGCAAGCTCAAGACATAGATGGCCAAGAGAAGAAGGTTCACAAGATCGATTAGCATCATCTGCCCGAAAAAACACAGCTCCAGAGTGAGATCTCCTCCTCCTTGGCAGGCTGCTGCTGATGCAACCATAGTGAATTGGGTTGGCAAATCATGTTCGTCCAGCGACATTACATCACAGGCTTGGAAATCGAGGAGGGTTGCGTAGAGTACCTTGCTCCATTTGCTGCTTCCTCTGCTCCAGCTTCAGAATGAATCAAACAAAGATGAATGGTTTGTCGTGTAGGACGAAGGATGCAGGGAGGAGGTGGTTGGTTATGAATTGTGTTCCCTGATCTCCACATCGATATGTCAGTGGCGCCGTGCTAACTGCTACGCTGGCCCCACTAGATTCACTCCACTGAGAGGTAAGCGGCCGTGACGATATTGTGGACGAAGGTTGGTTGGACGTGTAAACTCAAGCACGGCAGCGAGGACAAAACGATAACAAGCGACGGAAAGGAAAGGAAAACAAGCGGCAAGACGCCACCCATGTCCTCGTGTGAGAGATGGCTGCGGCGGATGATCTACAAGCCTAGCCGCCACTCATGTCCTCCCTCTCTCGCCGCGTCACCGGGCAAAGCTTGCGCGACGCCGTCGACGGTGAGGTCCTATTCATGGAGGGCGCCGGTGGGCTGTCCTGCATTTGCGTTAGAGGATGTGTGAGTGTGCTGCAGTGGTCTTCGGCTGGCGGTGGCAACTTCCGACGGAGGCGTGCCCGACCTCAAACCCAGGTCTCGCGTGCAACGGTGTGGGCGACTTGGTTTAGGTTTTCTTTAGGGAGTTTATGTGTCTGGTTTGGGGCAGCGAGACAGCGAAACCATCCCCATGTAGGAATTAATGTTCTCCCCGCATATCCCCGTTTCATTTGGTGTGCTTATCGTTAGTGGAGGGCATGTGGAGCCATGTCTCCTATGGGTCTTCCGGAATTTGGCCATTTTATGTTTTTTGTGGATATGTCTGAATTCGACTGGTTTTCGTGGTCTTTGAAGTTTCTACACGCCCTTATCAACGTTTTCTTCTCCGGGGAGGCAATTTGCTTCGCATATCGTGGTCGTCGGCGTCTACAGGTCTACATCGATGACTTCTCGGCTGCCGCTTCTACAACCTCCCGAGTTTATAAAAGTTTGCTCCACTGAGCCTCAGAGATGGCATCGAGCTATGCTCAAGGTATGCCGCCGATGGATTGGAGGAAGAAGAATTTGACACCTAAAGGATTTCAAAGTAATTTATTTGTGTGGGCGTGCTTGTAAGGACCTTGAGAAGTAAATGAACTAATTGACTGACTCGGTCTACATGTTACACGTGTTGGGCCCCTAAGCCTGGGAGTTTATAACAAGAAGTGAACTTTTCCCTCAGTGAGAAACTAAGGTATCAATCTGTGTAGATACAAGAAACTTGCAACAGTGGTATGTCCTGCAACACAATAAAACTCAGCTCGTGTCCCCAACAATTCTAACAAGGGTGTCAATCCATGCTAGTCTTGCGTCGTAGTGCTTAGGCGAAGCCCTGCGCGGATCACATCACCATCATCGTCACCACGCCGTCGTGTTGACGAAACTCTCCCTCGACCTTCTGCTGGATCAAGAGTTCGAGGGACGTCATCGAGCTGAACATGTGCAGAACTCGGAGGTGCCGTACGTTTGGTGCTTGATCGGTTGGATCGCAAAGACATTCGACTACATCAACCGCGTTAAGTTAACGCTTCCGCTTTCGGTCTACGAGGGTACGTGGACACACTCTCCCCCTCTCGTTGCTATGCATCTACTAGATAGATCTTGCGTGAGCGTAGGAATTTTTTTGAAATTGCATGCTACGTTCCCCAACACTTCCTTATACCAATCATTCATGAATTGCTTGTATGACCAATATTATGATTGTCAAGCTTCAAAAGATTTCACTTTCTAAACCCAATGTGAAGCTACTACTAGGCATGATATGAACATATAATTTCAACTTCATGATATTCAATTCATTCAACAATTTACTCATAGGATATAAGTGAAGCACAAAAGTAAATGACAAACTACTCCAAAAAGATATAAGTGAAGTTCAAACGAGTAGTTAAGTAAATGGGTAGCTATTTGAGGACTCTCTCTCATTTAAAAATTTCAGATCTAAGTATTTTATTAAAACAGCAAAGAAAACAAAATAAAATTACATTCCAAGATTAGCACAACTCACATGAAGAAGCAAAAACTTAGGTTCAACCAATACTAATCGATAATTGTTGATGAAGAAAGGTGGGATGCCTACCGGGGAATCCCCAAGCTTAGATGCTTGAGATTTCTTGGAATATTATCTTGGGATGCCTTGGTTATCCCCAAACTTGAGCTTTTGTGTCTCCTTAATTCCTTTTATATCACGGTTTCCCTAAATCTTAAAAACTTCATCCACACAAAACTCAATAAGGACTCATGAGATAAGTTATTATAAACCAATGCAAAACCTTATCATTCTCTACTGTAACAAATCACTAAAATTATAATTTAACATTGCATACTAAATGCCTCTGCATATTTAATACTCCTATCCTCAAATAGAATAATTAAACAAGCAAACATATGCAAACATAACATCAATCTGTCAAGCAGGACAGTCTGTGAAGAATGCAAGAAGATTCATACTTCTCTAACTTTAAATTTTTTGAAAATTTACCAAACTGTAGAAAATTTATCATACCTTATTGTGCAAAATGTTTCAACATTTTATCACATTCTTACTTTTCTCAAGAATTCACGCACTAGCGTGCAACTTTATGTTTTCAAACAGCCACATATAGACTTGCAAAATAAGCATGGCAAAGGCTATACTTGACATTTGTATTGAAGTAAGAGATGCAAAACATTATTATAAATAAAAGCAAGCAAATCCTAATAAAATAAAATGACGCTCCAAGCAAAACATATATCATGTGACAAATAAAAATATAGCTCCAAGTGAGGTTACCGATAATGTTAGAGACGAAAGAGGGGATGCCTTCTGGGGCATCCCCAAGCTTGGTTGATTGGATCTTCCTTGAATATTACCTTGGGGGTGCCTTGGGCGTCCCCAAGCTTAGCGTCTTGTCACTCCTTAGTCTCCTTATATCGATATCTCACCCAAAATTTGAAAACTTCAATCACACAAAACTTAACGGAACTTCGTGAGATGCGTTAGTATGATAAAGAGCAAACCATTCACTTAGGTACTAATTCATAATTGTTTCCACATAATGCCTACTGTACCTTATCATTTCCACAATTTATATCACTTAATATAAGCTATGGAAACACTAAAACAAGCAAACTATGCATTGAAAACAGAATCTGTCAAAAACAGAACAGTCTGTAATGATCTGCACAATGACCATACTTCTGCAATTATAAAAATTCTGAAAAATTAGGAAAACGTAGGGAATTTGTATACCAATCATCTGTAAAAATTTCAAAGCAAAAGAACATTTATGTGAATTTAAAAAAATTCAGAACTGGGCGCAAAAGTTTCTGTTTTGCACAGAATCAAATCAACAATCATCCACACTATCCCAAAGGCTTTACTTGGCACTTTATTGAAACAAAAGCTATAAACATGATTACTATAGTAGCCTAATCATGTGAACACACAAAAATAGTAGATATAAGTGTTGGGTTGTCTCCCAACAAGCGCTTTTCTTTAATGCTTTTTAGCTAGGCATGATGATTTCAATGATGCTCACATAAAAGTAAAGAATTGAAACATGACAAGAGCATCATGAAGCATATGACTAGCATATTTAAGTCTAACCCACTTCCTATGCATAGGGATTTTGTGAGCAAATAATTTATGGGAGCAAGAATCAACTAGCATAGGAAGGCAAAACAAGCAACACTTCAAGATTTTCAACACATAGAGAGGAAACTTGATATTATTGAGATATGTAAAAGCATATGTTCCTCTCTCATAATAATTTTCAGTAGCATCATGAATGAATTCAACAATATAACTATCACATAAAGCATTCTTTTCATGATCCACAAGCATAGAAATTTTATTACTCTCCACATAAGCAAATTTATCCACATCAATAGTAGTGGGAGCAAACTCAACAAAATAACTATCATGTGATTGAAAATTAAAATCACGATGACAAGTTTCATGGTTATCATTATTCAATTTAGCATATATATCATCACCATAATCATCATAGATAGCAACTTTCTTCTCATAATCAATTGAAACCTCTTCCAAAATAGTGGAATCATCATCGAATAAAGTCATGACCTCTCCAAATCCACTTTCATGAATATAATCATAAAAAATAGGAGGCATGATTTCATCATAACAAAGTTTCTCATCAAAACTTGGGGGACTAAAAATATCATCTTCATCAAACATAGCATCCCCAAGCTTATGGCTTTGCATATCACTAGCATCATGGATATTCAACAAATTCATACTAGCAACATTGCAATCATGCTCATCATTCAAATATTTTATGCCAAACATTTCATTGAATTCTTCTTCTATCAACTAAGCATAATTTTCCGATCCATCATTTTCAAGAAAGACATGATAAAGATGAATAATATGATGCCACCTCAATTCCATTTTTTTGTACTTTTATTTTTATAAACCAAACTAGTGATAAAACAAGAAACTAAAAGATTCGATTGCAAGATCTAAAGATATACCTTCAAGCACTCACCTCCCCGGCAACGACGCGAGAAAAGAGCTTGATGTCTACTACGCAACTTTATTCTTGTAGACTCTTGTTGGGCCTCCAAGCACAGAGTTTTGTAGGACAGTAGCAATTTTCCCTCAAGTGGATGACCTAAGGTTAATCAATCCGTGGGAGGCGTAGGATGAAGATGGTCTCTCTCAAACAACCCTGCAACCAAATAATAAAAAGTCTCTTGTGTCCCCAACACACCAAATACAATGGTAAATTGTATAGGTGCACTAGTTCGGCGAAGAGATGGTGATACAAGTGTAGTAATGATGGTAGATATTGATTTTTGTAATAGTAACAATAAAAAACAGCAAGGTAACGAGTAGCAAAAGTGAGCACAAATGATATTGCAATGCTTGAAAATGAGGCCTAGGGTCCGTACTTTCGCTAGTGCAATCTCTCAACAATGCTAATATAATTGGATCATATAACCATCCCTCAACGTGCGATGAAGAATCACTCCAAAGTTCTTATCTAGCGGAGAACATAAGAAGAAATTGTTTATAGGTTATGAGACCACCTTAAAGTTATCCTTTCTGATCGATCTATCCAAGAGTTCGTACTAAAATAACACCAAGTTATCCTTTCCGATCGATCTATCTAAGAGTTCGTACTAAAATAACACCATATGATACACATCAACCAACTCTAATGTCACCAAGATACTCCAATGTCACCGCGAGTATCCGTGAGTTGATTATATGATATGCATCAAACAATTTCAGATTCATAATACTCAATCCAGCACAAAGAACCTCAAAGAGTGCCCCAAGATTTCTATCGGAGAAACAAAGACGAGAACATGCATCAACCCCTATGCATAGATTACCCTAATGTCACCTCGGGAATCCGCGAGTTGAGTGCCAAAACACACATCAAGTGAATCAATATGATACCCCATTGTCACCACGGGTATTCATAGCAAGACATACATCAAGTGTTCTCAAATCCATAAAAGTATTCAATCCGATAAGAACGAAATCTCAAAGGGAAAACTCAATTCATCACAACAAGATAGAGAGGGGAAAACACCATATGATCCTACTATATTAACAAAGCTCATGATACATCAAGATCGTGCCAAATCAAGAACACGAGAGAGAGAGAGAGAGAGAGAGAGAGATTAAACACATAGCTACTGGTACAAACCCTCAGCCCCGAGGGTGGACTACTCCCTCCTCATCATGGTGGCCGCCGGGATGATGAAGATGGCCACCGGTGATGATTTCCCCCTCTGACAGGGTGCCGGAACAGGGTCTAGATTGGTTTTTCATGGCTACAGAGGCCTGCGGCAGCGGAACTTCTGATCTAGGGTTATTTGTGGGGGGTTTATGTATTTATAGGATTTTTTGGCGTCGGCCTCACGCTAAGATGGGCCACGAGTAGCCCACAAGATACCAGGGCGAGCCAGCCCCACCTGGCGCACCCTAGTGTCTTGTTGGGCCCTCGTGGCTCTTCTGGCCCTCCCACGAAGTTTCTAGTGCTTCTTTTCTTCCAAAAAAATCGTCAAAAAGTTTCGCTGCATTCGGAGAACTTTGATTTCTGCATAAAAAACAACACCACGGTAGTTGTGTTGAAAACAGCGTGAGTCCGGGTTAGTTCATTCAAATCAAACCAAACCATATAAAATTGTTGTAAACATGGCATGAATAATTTATAAATTATAGATACGTTGGAGACGTATCAGTCATCAGATCGAGCCTGCTAGACGTTCACAACGTCTGCTTCAGCTCCTGCAGCAGGTTTGTCACCTAGCGGTGCATCAAGGACATAATTCTTCTGTGCAGCAATGAGGATAATTCTCAAGTTACGGACCCAGTCCGTGTAGTTGCTACCATCATCTTTCAACTTAGCTTTCTCTAGGAACGCATTAAAATTCATGGGAACGGTAGCACGAGCCATTGATCTACTACATAGATTTGCAAAGACTATCAGGACTAAGTTCATGATAAATTTTTAGTTCAAATAATCAAATTACTAATGAACTCCCACTTAAATCAACATCCCTCAAGTTGTCTAAGTGATACATGATCCAAATCGACTAACCCATGTCCGATCATCACGTGAGATGGGGTAGTCTTCAATGGTGAACATCTCCATGTTGATCATATCTACTACATGACTCATGTTCGACTTTTCGGTCTCCAGTGTTCCGAGACCATGTCTGTACATGCTAGGCTCTTCAAGTTTAACCCAAGTATTCTGCATGTGCAAAACTGGCTTACACCCGTTGTATGTGAACATAGAGTCTATCACACCCGATCATCACGAGGTGCTTCGAAATGACGAACTTTAGCAACGGTGCATACTCAGGGAGAACACTTTTATCTTGAAATTAAGTGAAGGGATCATCTTATAATGCTACCATCGTTCTAAGCAAAATAAGATGCATAAAGGATAAACATCACATGCAATCAAAATATGTGACATGATATGGCCATCATCATCTCGTGCTTTTGATCTCCATCTCCAAAGCAACGGCATGATCTCCATCGTCACCGGCACGACACCTTGATCTCCATCGTTGCGTCGGGGTCGTCTCACCAACTATTGCTTCTACAACTATTGCTAACGCATAGCGATAAAGTAAAGCAATTACATGGTGCTTAGTGATTGACACGCATGTCATACAATAATTAAAGACAACCCTAAGGCTCCTGCCGGTTGTCGTACTCATCGACATGCAAGTCGTGAACTTATTACAAAACATGATCATCTCATACATCAACATATATCATATCACGTCTTGACCATATCACATCACAACATGTTAGTCGGTGGAACCGGTCTCATGTACGTGGACATGTAAGGTTGGTCCGAGCCACTTCATCCCACAATACCGCCGAATCAAAATAAGACATAGGTGGTAAGCAATATGAACATCACCGCTCACGACTCCATTGGGTTCTACTCATGCATATCATCTACGCATAGACCTGGCTCTGATGCCACTGTTGGGGAACGTTGCATGGAAAACAAAAAATTTCTACGCACACGCAAGATCTATCCATGGAGATGCATAGCTACGAGAAGGGGAGAGCATCTACATACCCTTGTAGATCGCTAAGTGGGAGCGTTTATCAACGCAGTTGATGTAGTCGTATAACTTCACGATCCGTTCCGATCAAGCACCGAACGCACGGCACCTCTGCGTTCAGCACACGTTTAGCTCGATGATGTCCTCGCCTTCTCAATACAGCAAGAGGGGCGAAGTAGTAGATGAGTTTCGGCAGCACGACGGCGTGGTGACGGTGGTGGTGAAACTATTTCCGCAGGGCTTCGCCAAGCACAACTGTTTAGAGCGGAGGACGAACTAGAGGGAGAGGGGGCGCCGGCACATGGCTTGGGGATTCATGGTGTCTGGCGCCCCTCCCCTCCTGTCATATATATAGGTGGATGGGGAGGGCATGCATCCTAGGGCGCGCCCCCAAGGGGGCCGGCGGCTGCCCTAGGCGCCTGCCTAGGCGCGCCCCCCTTCCATATTTGGCGCGTGGGGGGGGGGGGGAGGCAAGGGGGGTTGGCTGCCCTAGGGCGCCCCCTCCTTCCTTCTGGAGCGCGGGCAGGGGAGGTGGAGCGCGCCCTGCCCCCTTGTGGGCTGGTGCGCCTCCCTCCTTGGCCCATGAGGCCCACCAAGTAGGTATAACCTATCGGTGGACTCCCGGAACCCCTTCCGGTATTCCGATGGTAATCCGGTGCATTCCGAAACCTTTCCGAAACCCAAATACTTTCATCCTATATATCAATCTTTACCTCCGGACCATTCCAGAACTCCTCATCATGTCCGTGATCTTATCTGGGACTTCGAACAACATTCGGTCACCAACATACATAACTCATATAGTACTATATCGTCAATGAACGTTAAGCGTGCGGACCCTACGGGTTCGAGAATGATGTAGACATGACCGAGACGCTTCTCCGGTCAATAACCAATAGCGGGACCTGGATACCCATATTGGTTCCTACATATTCTACGAAGATCTTTATCGGTCGAACCTTTATGACAACATACGTAGTTCCCTTTGTCCGTCGGTATGTTACTTGCCCGAGATTCGATCATCGGTATCTCCATACCTAGTTCAACCTCGTTACCGCAAGTCTCTTTACTCGTTGCATAATACGTCATCTTGTAACTAACTCCTTAGTCACTTTGCTTGCAAGCTTCTTGTGATGTTGTATTACCGAGTGGGCCCAGAGATATCTCTCCGTCATACGGAGTGACAAATCCCAATCTTGATTCACGCTAACTCAACAGACACTTTCGGAGATACCTGTAGAGCACCTTTATGATCACCCAGTTACGAAGTGACGTTGGATAGCACACAAGGTATTCCTCCGGTATCCGGGAGTTGCATGATCTCATTGTTGAAGGAACATGTATTTGACATTAAGAAAGCAGTAGCAATAAACTGAACGATCATATGCTATGCTAACAGATAGGTCTTGTCCATCACATCATTCTCCTAATGATGTGATCCCGTTATCAAATGACAACTCATGTCTATGGTCAGGAAACCTTAACCATCTTTTGATCAACGAGATAGTCTAGTAGAGGATTACTAGGGAGTTGGTATTTGTTTATGTATTCACACATGTATCTAAGTTTCCGACCAATACAATTATAGCATGAATAATAAACCTTTATCATGATTAGGGAAATATAATAATAACCACTTTATTATTGCCTCTAGGGCATATTTCCAACACCTAGAACCTGTGGGGACCCCCTGACTGGCCTCCGCCCTGGCTTATATATACCCGAAAACTCGCCACCAATTTACCGATTATTTTTTCACCATTGCCACATTGCGTTTGTGAGGCGATCTTTGTTTTCAACCCTGATTTGGAACTCTACCGAAGGGGGAATTCATCTTCATCATCAACCTTGATCCTGGTGTTCTGAAATGTGAGTAGTCCGCCTCCGGGACTACAGATTCATGGTAGTAGCCAATGTTGTAATCTCTCCTCCTAGTTGCATTTTTTTATGTTCAATACAATAGCTACACAAGCATGATTGTAGTTTATCACACGAGTTTGTGGTGGTGATGTAGATCATGTGATGGATTAACTCGTCATGTTCAAATTATTTCATGATTCATGTTTGATATAGATGCATAATTTTTTTCCGGATGCTTGTCTTCGCTTTGCCAGTTTAAATCGATAGCAAGTAGTGGAAGAGGTGTGCATTAGTTGGGTTCAAGTCTTGCAAGCAATCTACCATAGTGACAGAAAATGGAAAATGCTTGTTTGAATTGTTGCCACTAAGGGTTAAGGGTTAGTAGAGGAAGAATAATCCTCTAATCATAATAGTATATCATCATTCTAAATGCAATTACCCTTTTTACACTTAATGTCCAGATGATGCAGAGTATCTCCGTCTATGGGATGGCTATTTAGCTAAAGAGGCATGAGAAGGTCTCGGCCTTTAGTATTATGGACGTACTGCCTATATATATTCTCACATTGTTTACTGTTTACTTATCCGCCATGAACATGAGTATTTCATATTGCACGTTTACACATGAGAAAGTCACCTACCACAATTTTTATGCATTGAAGAGTTAACCTATGAACCCCGGTCCAATTTCCACCATAAGAATCACCTTCCAACAGCATTTACATGTTGTTTTATTTCAAAAATACCAAAAATGGAGGAGTAAACTATGGAGGGGGGCACCACACATGGCTAAGAGAATATCTGTTGTGTTCTAGGGTGCCCCTGCCCCCGTATATAAAGGAGGGGAGGAGGAGGCCGGCCACCAAGGGGGGCGTGCCATGGGTGTGGGGAGTCCTACTAGGACTCCCAGTCCTAGTAGGATTCCCCCTTCCTTTTCCGGAGTGGGAAAGGGGGAAAGGGAGAGAGAAGAGGAGAAGAAAAGGGGGGCGCGCCCCCTCCCCTAGTCTAATTCGGACTCCCCATGGGAGGGGGCGCAGCCACCCCTTGTGGGCTGCGTCCCCTCTTCCCTATGGCCCATGTAGGCCCAATAATTCCTCGGGGGGTTCCGGTAACCCCTCGGTACTCCAAAAAATATCCGAATCACTGCGGAACCATTCCGGTGTCCGAATATAACCTTCCAATATATCAATCTTTACCTCTCGACCATTTCAAGACTCCTCGTCATGTTCGTGATCTCATCCGGGACTCCGAACAAACTTCGGTCACCAAAACACATAACTCATAATACAAATCGTCATCGAACGTTAAGCGTGCGGACCCTACGGGTTCGAGAACTATGTAGACATGACCGAGACATATCTCCGATCAATAACCAATAGTGGAACCTGGATGCTCATATTGGTTCCCACATATTCTACGAAGATCTTTATCGGTCAAACCGCACAACAACATACGTTATTCCCTTTGTCATCGGTATGTTACTTGCCCGAGATTCGATCGTCGGTATCTTCATACCTAGTTCAATCTCGTTACCGGCAAGTCTCTTTCCTCGTTCCATAATGCATCATCCCATAACTAACTCATTAGTCACATTGCTTGCAAGGCTTATAGTGATGTGCATTACCGAGAGGGCCCAGATATACCTCTCCAATACACGGAGTGACAAATCCTAATCTTGATCTATGCCAACCCAACAAAACACCTTCGGAGACACCTATAGAGCATCTTTATAATCACCCAGTTACGTTGTGACGTTTGATAGCACACAAGGTGTTCCTCCGGTATTCGGGAGTTGCATAATCTCATAGTTAGAGGAATATGTATAAGTCATGAAGAAAGCTATAGCAATAAACTTAACGATCATTATGCTAAGCTAACGGATGGGTCTTGTCCATCACATCATTCTCCTAATGATGTGATCCCGTTCATCAAATGACAACACATGTCTATGGTTAGGAAACTTAACCATCTTTGATCAACGAGCTAGTCTAGTAGAGGCTTACTAGGGACTCGGTATTTTGTCTATGTATTCACACATGTATCAAGTTTTCGGTTAATACAATTCTAGCATGAATAATAAACATTTATCATGATATAAGGAAATATAAAATAACAACTTTATTATTGCCTCTAGGGCATATTTCCTTCAGTCTCCCACTTGCACTAGAGTCAATAATCTAGTTCACATCGCCATGTGATTTAACACCAATAGTTCACATCTTTATGTGATTAACACCCATAGTTCACATCGCCATGTGACCAACACCCAAAGGGTTTACTAGAGTCAATAGTCTAGTTCACATTGCCATGTGATTAATACCCAAAGAGTATTAAGGTGTGATCATGTTTTGCTTGTGAGAGAAGTTTAGTCAACGGGTCTGCCATAATCAGATCCGTATGTATTTTGCAAATTTCTATGTCTACAATGCTCTGCATGGAGCTACTCTAGCTAATTGCTCCCACTTTCAATACGTATCTAGATTGAGACTTAGAGTAATCTAGATCAGTGTCAAAGCTTGCATCGACGTAACTCTTTACGACGAACTCTTCATCACCTCCATAACCGAGAAACATTTCCTTAGGCCTCTAAGGATAATTTTGACCGCTGTCTAGTGATCTACTCCTGGATCACTATTGTACCCCCTTGACAAACTCATGGCAAGGTACACAACAGGTTTGGTACACAACATGACATACTTTATAGAACCTATGGCTGAGGCATAGGGAATGATTTTCATTCTCTCTCTATCTTCTGCCGTGGTCATGCTTTGAGTCTTACTCAACTTTATACCTTGAATACAGGCAAGAACTCTTTCTTTGACTGATCCTTTTTGAACTCCTTCAAAACTTTGTCAAGGTATGTTCTTTGTGAAAGTCTTATTAAGCGTCTCGATCTATCCCTATAGATCTTGATGCTCAATACTTAAGCAGCTTCACCGAGGTCTTTTTATTGAAAAATTCTTATTCAAGTATCCTTTTATGCTATCCAGAAATTCTATATCATTTCCAATCAGCAATATGTCATCCACATATAATATCAGAAATGCTACAGAGCTCCCACTCACCTTTTTGTAAATACAGGCTTCTCCAAAAGTCTGTATAAAACCATATGCTTTGATCACACTATCAAAGCGTATATTCCAACTCCGAGACGCTTGCACCAGTCCATAAATGGATCGCTGGAGTTTGCACACTTTGTTAGCACCTTTAGGATTGACAAAACCTTCTGGTTGCATCATATACAACTCTTCTTTGAGAAATCCATTAAGGAATGCAGTTTTGACATCCATTTGCTAGATTTTATAATCATAAAATGCGGCAATTGTTAACATGATTCGGAAAGACTTAAGCATCGCTACGAGTGAGAAAATCTCATCGTAGTCAACACTTTGAACTTGTCAAAAACCTTTTGTGACAAGTCGAGCTTTGTAGATAGTAACACTACCATCAACACCTGTCTTCCTCTTGAAGATCCATTTATTCTCTATGGCTTGCCGATCATCGGGCAAGTCAACCAAAGTCCACACTTTGTTCTCATACATGGATCCCATCTCAGATTTCATGGCCTCAAGCCATTTTGCGGAATCTGGGCTCATCATCGCTTCCTCATAGTTCGTAGGTTCGTCATGGTCTAGTAACATGACTTCCAGAACAGGATTACTGTACCACTCTGGTGTGGAACGTACTCTGGTTGACCTACGAGGTTCTGTAGAAACTTGATCTGAAGTTTCATGATCATCATCATTAGCTTCCTCACTAATTGGTGTAGACATCACGGGAACTGTTTTCTGTGATGAATTATTCTCCAATTCGAGAGAAGGTACAATTACCTCATCAAGTTCTACTTTCCTCCCACTCACTTCTTTCGAGAGAAACTCCTTCTCTAGAAAGGATCCATTCTTAGCAACAAAGATCTTGCCTTCGGATCTATGATGGAAGGTGTACCCAACAGTTTCTTTTGGGTATCCTATGAAGACGCACTTCTCCGATTTGGGTTCGAGCTTATCAGGCTGAAGCTTTTTCACATAAGCATCGTACCCCAAACTTTAAGAAATGACAGCTTAGGTTTCTTGCCAAACCACAGTTCATACGGTGTCGTCTCAACGTATTTAGATGGTGCCCTATTTAACGTGAATGCAGTTGTCTCTAATGCATAACCCCAAAACGATAGTGGTAAATCGGTAAGAGACATCATAGATCGCACCATATCTAATAAAGTACAGTTACGATGTTCGGACACACCATTACACTGTGGTGTTCCAGGTGGCGTGAGTTACGAAAATATTCCACATTGTTTTAAATGAAGACCAAACTCGTAACTCAAATATTCGCCTCTGCGATCAGATCGTAGAAACTTTATTTTCTTGTTACGATGATTTTCCACTTCACTCTGAAATTCTTTGAACTTTTCAAACGTTTCAGACTTGTGTTTCATTAAGTAGATATACCCATATCTGCTTAAATCATCTGTGAAGGTCAAAAAATAACGATACCCGCCGCGAGCCTCAACACTCATCTGACCGCATACATCGGTATGTATTATTTCCAATAAGTCATTGGCTTGCTCCATTGTTCCGGAGACCGGAGGTTTAGTCATCTTGCACATGAGGCATGGTTCGCAAGTATCAAATGATTCATAATCAAGTGATTCCAAAATCCCATCTGCATGGAGTTTCTTCATGCGCTTTACACCAATATGACCTAAACGGCAGTGCCACAAATATGTTGCACTATCATTATCAACTTTGCATCTTTTGGCATCAATATTATGAATATGTGTATCACTACGATCGAGATTCAATAAACCATTTATATTGAGTGTATGACCATAGAAGGTTTTATTCATGTAAACAGAACATGATCCAATCATATTCATGCTCAACGCAAACACCAAATAACATTTATTTAGGTCCAACACTAATCCCGAAGGTAGAGGGAGTGTGCGATGGTGATCTTATCAACCTTGGAATCACTTCCAACACACATCGTCACCTCGTCATTAACTAGTCTCTGTTCATTTTGCAACTCCTGTTTTGAGTTACTAATGTTAGCAACTGAACCGGTATCAAATACCCAGGGGCTACTATGAACACTAGTAAAATACACATCAATAACATGTATATCAAATATACCTTTGTTCACTTTGCCATCCTTCTTATCCGCCAAGTATTTGGGGCAGTTCCGCTTCCAGTGACCAGTCCCTTTGTGGTAGAAGCACTCAGTTTCAGGCTTGGCTCTAGACTTGGGCTTCTTCCCGGGAGTGGCAACTTGCTTGCCATTCTTCTTGAATTTCCCCTTCTTTCTTGCCCTCGCCCTTTTTCTTGAAACTAGTGGTCTTGTTAACCATCAACACTTGATGCAATTTCTTGATTTCTACCTTCGCCGATTTCAGCATCACGAAGAGCTTGGGAATCGTTTTCGTCATCCCTTGCATATTATAGTTCATCATGAAGTTCTAGTAACTTGGTGATAGTGACTAGGGAAATCTGTCAATCACTATCTTATCTAGAAGATTAACTCCCACTTGATTCAAGCGATTGTAGTACCCAGACATTCTGAGCACATGCTCACTAGCTGAGCTATTCTCCTCCATCTTGTAGGCAAAGTACTTGTCAGAGGTCTCATACCTCTCGACACGGGCATGAGTCTGAAATACCAATTACATCTCTTTGGAACATCTCATATGCTCCGTGGCGTTCAAAACATTTTTGAAGTCCCGGTTCTAAGCCGTAAAGCATGGTGCACTAAACTAAGTAGTCATCATATCGAGCTTGCCAAACGTTCATAACGTCTGCATCTACTCCTGCAATAGGTCTGTCACCTAGCGGTGCATCAAGGACATAATTCTTTTGTGCAGCAACGAGGATATTCCTCAGATCACGGACCCAGTCCGCATCATTGCTACTATCATCTTTCAACTTAGTTTTCTCTAGGAACATATCAAAAATAAAACAAGGGAGCTATACGCGAGCTATTGATCTACAACATAATTTGCAAATACTACCAGGACTAAGTTCATGATAAATTAAGTTCAATTAATCATATTACTTAAGAACTCCCACTTAGATAGACATCCCTCTAGTCATCTAAATGATCACATGATCCATATCAACTAAAACATGTCCGATCATCACGTGAGATGGAGTAGTTTTCAATGGTGAACATCTCTATGTTGATCATATCTACTATATGATTCACGTTCGACCTTTCGGTCTCAGTGTTCTGAGGCCATATCTGCATATGCTAGGCTCGTCAAGTTTAACCCGAGTATTCTGCACGTGCAAAACTGGCTTGCACCCGTTGTATGTGAACGTAGAGCTTATCACACCCGATCATCAAGTGGTGTCTCGGCACGATGAACTGTCGCAACGGTGCATACTCAGGGAGAACACTTATACCTTGAAATTTAGTGAGGGGTCATCTTATAATGCTACTGCCGTACTAAGCAAAATAAGATGCATAAAAGATAAACATCACATGCAATCAAAATATGTGACATGATATGGCCATCATCATCTTGTGCCTTTGATCTACATCTCCAAAGCACCGTCATGATCTCCATCGTCACCGGCTTGACACATTGATCTTCATCATAGCGTCGTTGTTGTCTCACCAACTATTGCTTCTATGACTATCGCTACCGCATAGTGATAAAGTAAAGCAATTACATGGCGATTGCATTTCATACAATAAAGCGACAACCATAAGGCTCCTGCCAGTTGCCGATAACTTTTACAAAATATGATCATCTCATACAATAACGTATATCACATCATGTCTTGACCATACACATCACAGCATGCCCTGCAAAAACAAGTTAGACGTCCTCTACTTTGTTGTTGCAAGTTTTACGTGGCTGCTACGGGCTTCTAGCAAGAACCGTTCTTACCTACGCATCAAAACCACAATGATTTTTCGTCAAGTGTGCTGTTTTAACCTTCAACAAGGACCGGCCGTAGTCAAACTCGATTCAACTAAAGTTGGAGAAACAGACACCCGCCAGCCACCTGTGTGCAAAGCACGTCGGTAGAACTAGTCTCATGAACGCGGTCATGTAATGTCGGTCCGGGCCGCTTCATCCAACAATACCGCCGAATCAAAGTAAGACGTTGGTGGTAAGCAGTGTGACTATTATCGCCCACAACTCTTTGTGTTCTACTCGTGCATATCATCTACGCATAGACTTGGCTCGGATGCCACTGTTGGGGAACGCAGCATGCAATTTCAAAAAAATTCCTACACTCACGCAAGATCTATCTAGGATATGCATAGCAACGAGAGGGGGAGAGTGTGTCCACGTACCCTCGTAGACCGAAAGCGGAAGCGTTAGCTTAACGCGGTTGATGTAGTCGAATGTCTTCGCGATCCAACCGATCAAGCACCGAACGTACGGCACCTCCGAGTTCTGCACACGTTCAACTCGATGACGTCCCTCGAACTCTTGATCCAGCAGAAGGTCGAGGGAGAGTTTCGTCAGCACGACGGCATGGTGACGGTGATGATGATGTGATCCGCGTAGGGCTTTGCCTAAGCACTACGACGCTATGACCGGAGGAATAAATTATGGAGGGGGGCACCGCACACGGCTAAGAGAATATCAGTTGTGTTCTAGGGTGCCCCCCTGCCCCCGTATATAAAGGAGGGGAGGAGGAGGCCGGCCACCAAGGGGAGCGCGCCATGGGTGTGGGGAGTCCTACTAGCACTCCCAGTCCTAGTAGGATTCCCCCTTCCTTTTCCGAAGTGGGAAAGGGGGAAAGGGAGAGAGAAGAGGAGAAGGAAAGGAGGGCGCGCCCCCTCCCCTAGTCTAATTCGGACTCCCCATGGGAGGGGGCGCAGCCACCCCTTGTGGGCTGCCTCCCCTCTTCCCTATGGCCCATGTAGGCCCAATAATTCCCCGGGGGGTTCCGGTAACCCCTCGGTACTCCGAAAAATATCCTAATCACTCCGGAACCATTCCGGTGTCCGAATATAACCTTCCAATATATCAATCTTTACCTATCGACCATTTCAAGACTCCTCGTCATGTACGTGATCTCATCCGGGACTCCGAACAAACTTCGGTCACCAAAACACATAACTCATAATACAAATCGTCATCGAACGTTAAGCGTGCGGACCCTACGGGTTCGAGAACTATGTAGACATAACCGAGACATATCTCCGATCAATAACCAATAGCGGAACCTGGATGCTCATATTGGTTCCCACATATTCTATGAAGATCTTTATCGGTCAAACCGCACAACAACATACGTTATTCCCTTTGTCATCGGTATGTTACTTGCCCGAGATTCGATCGTCGGTATCTTCATACCTAGTTCAATCTCGTTACCGGCAAGTCTCTTTACTCGCTCTGTAATGCATCATCCCATAACTAACTCATTAGTCACATTGATTGCAAGGCTTATAGTGATGTGCATTACCGAGAGGGCCCAGAGATACCTCTCCGATACACGGAGTGACAAATCCTAATCTTGATCTATGCCAACCCAACAAAACACCTTCGGAGATACCTGTAGAGCATCTTTATAATCACCCAGTTACGTTGTGATGTTTGATAGCACACAAGGTGTTCCTCCGGTATTCGGGAGTTGCATAATCTCATAGTCAGAGGAATATGTATAAGTCATGAAGAAAGCTATAGCAATAAACTTAACGATCATTATGCTAAGCTAACGGATGGGTCTTGTCCATCACATCATTCTCCTATTGATGTGATCCTGTTCATCAAATGACAACACATGTCTATGGTTAGGAAACTTAACCATCTTTGATCAACGAGCTAGTCTAGTAGAGGCTTACTAGGGACTTGGTATTTTGTCTATGTATTCACACATGTATCAAGTTTCCGGTTAATATAATTCTAGCATGAATAATAAACATTTATCATGATATAAGGAAATATAAAATAACAACTTTATTATTGCCTCTAGGGCATATTTCCTTCAGGAAGAGAACTTTCACATACAAATATATTATCTTGGACATCTTCTATGATTGTGAATACCCATTAATTATTTTCAAACTTGAGAAAATTAGTTGAAGTTGGACAAGGAAGACAACATAATGAGTTGTGGTTGTGTATATTTGCATAGAAGTTATATTGTTATGGATCCTCCAACATGTGGTGTTTGCTTATGATCTTTTGCTAGCCAAAAATTCGTACTAAGTAGAGATACTACTTGTGCATCCAAAAACCCTTAAACCCAGTTTCTTGCTATGAGTGTCCACCATACCTACCTATGGATTGAATAAGATCATTCAAGTAAGTTGTCATCGGTGCATAAAGCAATAAAAATTGCTCCTAAATATGTTTGATCTTTTATTGTAAGGGAAAATAAGCGTTGTACAAACTTGTGATGGCAAAGTAATAAAAGCGACGGACTGCATAATAAAGGTTGATATCATAAGGGGCAATATAACATGACATTCCTTTGCATTAAGAGCTTGGACATCCAAAAATTAAAAGCGCATGACAACCTCTGCTTCCCTCTGCGAAGGGCCTATCTTTTACTTTTCAGTATTTACTTTTATGCAAGAGTCAATAGTATTACTTCCCATTTCAACCTCAATTATTCTCTAGTTGGCAAGCATCATGTGGTGGGGAAAGATCTAGGCACATATGGTCAGTCGAATATATTTGATCATGATTTATTATTGTTGACAATTATCTCTATGATAAATGAGTTGGGAGGCAAAACATTAAGCCCCTATCTTTCTCTGTGTTCGATGGATACCATTTGTTCTAAAAATATGCTTTGAGTACTAGCAATCATAGAAGACTATATGATGATTGAGTATGTGGAGCTCTTACTTAGACTTTGTTGAATAAGTTGAATTGCAATTGTTTGGTGACTAAGAATATAGGTTGTTAAGTTTCAAGAGAATGCATTGTTTGAACCGTAACATGTGAATTGATTGCTACTTTATCATGATGAGTTTTATGAGAAAGAATTGCTGTTATGATGCTAGGAAAAGTGATTGAAATTATCATTGATCCAACTTATGCACTATGCTAGCATTCACACTTCATAAATTATTTCTTTTATCATTTACCTACTCGAGGACGAGTAGGAATTAAGCTTGGGGTTGCTGATACGTCTCCAACGTATCTATAATTTATGAATTATTCATGCCATGTTTACAACAATTTCATATGGTTTTGGTATGATTTGAATGAAACTAACCCGGTCTCACGCTATTTTCAGCACAACTACCGTGGTGTTGTTTTTTTGTGCAGAAATCAAAGTTCTCCAAATGCAGCGAAACTTTTTGACGATTTTTTTGGAAGAAAAGAGGCACTAGAAGCTTCGTGGGAGGGCCAGAAGAGCCATGAGGGCCCCACAAGACACCAGGGCACGCTAGGTGGGGCTGGCTCGCCCTGGTATCTTGTGTGCTACTCGTGGCCCATCTTAGCATGAGACCGATGCCAAAAAATCCTATAAATACAGAAACCCACAGAAATAACCCTAGATCAGAAGTTCGGCCGCCGCAGGCCTCTGTAGCCATGAAAAACCAATCTATACCCTGTTCTGGCACCCTGTCGGAGGGGGAAATCATTACCGATGGCCATCTTCATCATCCCGGCGGCCACCATGATGAGGAGGGAGTAGTCCACCCTCGGGGCTGAGGGTTTGTACCAGTAGCTATGTGTTTAATCTCCCTCTCTCTCTCTCTCTCTCTCTCTCTCTCGTGTTCTTGATTTGGCACAAACTTGATGTATCGCGAGCTTTGTTAATATAGTTGGATCATATGGTGTTTTCCCCTTTCTATCTTGTTGTGATGAATTGAGTTTTCCCTTTGAGATTTCATTCTTATCATATTGAATACTTTTATAGATTTGAGAACACTTGATGTATGTCTTGCTATGAATACCCGTGGTGACAATGGGGTATCATATTGATTCACTTGATGTGTGTTTTGGCACTCAACTCGCGGATTCCTGAGGTGAAATTGGGGTAATCTATGCATAGGGGTTGATGCACGTTCTCGTCTTTGTTTTCTGGTAGAAATCTCGGGGCACTCTTTGTGGTTCTTTGTGTTGGATTGAGTATTATGAATCTGAAATTGTTTGATGCATATCGTATAATCAACTCACGGATACTCGCGGTGACATTGGAGTATCTAGGTGACATTAGAGTTGGTTGATGTGTATCATATGGTGTTATTTTAGTACGAACTCTTAGATAGATCGATCGGAAAGGATAACTTGGTGTTAGTTTAGTACGAACTCTTGGATAGATCGATCAGAAAGGATAATTTTAAGGTGGTCTCATAACCTATAAACAATTTCTTCTTATGTTCTCCGCTAGATAAGAACTTTGGAGTGATTCTTCATCGCACGTTGAGGGATGGTTATATGATCCAATTATATTAGCATTGTTGAGAGATTGCACTAGCGAAAGTACAGACCCTAGGCCTCATTTTCAAGCATTGCAATATTGTTTGTGCTCAATTTTGCTACTCGTTACCTTGCTGTTTTTTATTGTTACTATTAAAAAAATCAATATCTTCCATCATTACTACACTTGTATCACCATCTCTTCGCCGAACTAGTGCACCTATATAATTTACCATTGTATTTGGTGTGTTGGGGACACAAGAGACTTTTTATTATTTGGTTGCAGGGTTGTTTGAGAGAGACCATCTTCATCCTACGCCTCCCACGGATTGATAAACCTTAGGTCATCCACTTGAGGGAAAATTGCTACTGTCCTAAAAAACTCTGCGCTTGGAGGCCCAACACGAGTCTACAAGAATAAAGTTGCGTAGTAGACATCAATGACTACTCGATAGTTCAGTGTGCCATGCTTTACGGCTTGGAACCGGGACTTCAAAAGCATTTTGAACGCCATAGAGCATATGAGATGTTCCAAGAGCTGAAGTTAATATTTCAAGCAAATGCCCGTGTTGAGAGATATGAAGTCTCCAACAAGTCCTTTAGCTGTAAGATGGAGGAGAACAATTCTGGCAGTGAACACATACTCAGAATGTCTGGGTACCATAACCACTTGACTCAGCTAGGAATTGATCTTCCAGTTGAGAGTGTTATTGATAGAGTTCTTCTGTCACTGCCACCAAGCTACAAAGGCTTCATGATGAACTGGCGGCGCTGAAATCCCGAGCTCTTCGCGATGCTGAAATCGGCGGAGGTAGAAATCAAGAAAGAGCATCAAGTGTTGATGGTTAACAAGACCACCAGTTTCAAGAAAAAAGACAAGGGAAATAAAGGGAACTTCAAGAAAACCGGCAAGCAAGTTGCCGCTCCCGTGAAGAAGCCCAAAGCTGGACCCAAGCCTGAGACTGAGTGCTTCTACTGCAAGGGAAATGGTCACTGGAAGCAGAACTGCCCCAAGTGCTTGGCAGATAAGAAGGATGGCAAAGTGAACAAAGGTATATTTGATATACATGTTATTGATGTGTTCCTTACTAATGCTCGTAGTAGTGCCTGGGTATTTGATACTGGTTCGGTTGCTCATATTTGTAACTCGAAACAGGAGCTGCGGAATAAACGAAGATTGGCTAAGGACAAGGTGACGATGCTGGTCGGAAATAGTTCCAAGGTTGATGTGATCGCCGTCGGCACGCTACCTCTACATCTACCTTCGGGGTTAGTTTTTTTTGACTGGTAACTGTAGGGAAAACCCCCCACAACATTCAAGCTTTATTAATAACTAAAGTTACAATGTACATGGATTACAAGTGGTAATCAGTAAATCTAAAAAAGAAAACAGGAAGGAAAAGAAAGAAACTAACTAACCAGTATACAAGACCTCAAGGAGGTAGAAAGGAAATCCATCTCAACAACTCCTCTCTAAATCTATGCTTGACCCTATGTTGCATGAGAGTGATATCATGGATGAAAGCACTTCTCCATTTATTAAAGCTAGGCCTTTCATGCCTAAACACCTTCAGTAATTGTTATTTGGTGCCAGCGTTGAGCATGAACATTATATCTGGATCTTGTTTATTGCGAGATGGTTATTTATTTAAGTCAGAGAATAATGGTTGTTCTATTTATATGAGTAACATCTTTAATGGTCATGGACCCATAGTGAATGGTCTATTCTTGTTGAATCTCGATCGTAGTGATACACATATTCATAATATTGATGCCAAAAGATGCAAAGTTGATAATGATAGTGCAACATACTTGTGGCACTACCGTTTAGGTCATGTTGGTGTAAAGCGCATGAAGAAACTCCATACAAATGGACTTTTGGAATCACTTGATTATGAATCATTTGATACTTGCGAACCATGCCTCATGGGTAAGATGACTAAAACTCTGTTCTCCGGAACAATGGAGAGAGCTAATGACTTATTGGAAATAATACATACCGATGTATGCGGTCCGATTAGTGTTGAAGTACGCGGCGGGTATCGTTATTTTCTGACCTTCACAGATGATTTGAGTAGGTATGGATATATCTACTTGATGAAACACAAGTCTGAAACATTTAAAAAGTTCAAAGAACTCCAGAGTGAAGTGGAGAATCGTCGTAACAAGAAAATAAAATTTCTACGATCTGATCGCGGAGGTGAATATTTGAGTTACGAGTTTGGCCTTCATTTAAGACAATGTGGAATTGTTTCACAACTCACGCCACCTGGAACACCACAGCATAATGGTGTGTCCGAACGTCATAACCGTACTTTATTAGATATGGTGCGTTCTATGGTGTCTCTTACCGATTTGCCTTTGTCATTTTGGGGTTATGCATTAGAGATAGCCACATTCATGTTAAATAGGGCACTGTCTAAATCCATTGAGACGACACCGTATGAACTATGGTTCGGCAAGAAACCTAAGCTGTTGTTTCTTAAAGTTTGGGGATGCGACACTTATGTCAAAAGGCTTCAGCCTGATAAGCTCGAACCCAAAGCGGAGAAGTGCGTCTTCATAGGATACCCTAAAGAAATTATTGGGTATACCTTCTACCACAGATCCGAAGGCAAGATTTTTGTTGCTAAGAATGGGTCATTTCTAGAGAAGGAGTTTCTCTCCAAAGAAGTGAGTGGGAGGAAAGTAGAACTTGATGTGGTAGTTGTACCTTCTCTCGAATTGGAAAGTAGCACATCAGAGAAAACTGTTCCCATGATGCCTACACCAACAAGAGAGGAAGCAAATGATGATCATGAAGCTTCACATCAAGTTACTACTGAACTTCGTAGGTCGACCAGAACACGTACCGCACCAGAGTGGTATGGTAATCCTATCCTGGAAGCATGTTGTTAGGCAACGGTGAACCTACGAATTATGAAGAAGCTATGATGAGCCCAGATTCCGACAAATGGCTTGAGGCCATGAAATCTGAGATAGGATCCATGTATGAGAACAAAGTGTGGACTTCGGTGGACTTGCCCGATGATCGGCAAGCCATTGAGAATAAATGGATCTTCAAGAGGAAGACGGACGCTGATGGTAATATCACTGTCTACAAAGCTCGACTTGTCGCAAAAGGTTTTCGACAAGTTCAAGGAGTTGACTACAATGCGACTTTCTCACCTGTAGTGATGCTTAAGTCTGTCAGAATCATGTTAGCAATTGCCGCATTTTATGATTATGAAATCTAGCAAATGGACGTCAAAACTGCGTTCCTTAACGGGTTTCTTAAAGAAGAGTTGTATATGATGCAACCAGAAGGTTTTGTCGATCCTAAGGATGCTAACAAAGTGTGCCAGCTCCAGCGATCCATCTATGGACTGGTGTAAGCATCTCGGAGTTGGAATATATGCTTTGATGAGGTGATCAAAGCATTTGGTTTTATACAGACTTACGGTGAAGCCTGTATTTACAAGAAAGTGAGTGGGAGCTCAGTAGCATTTCTGATATTATATGTGGATGACATATTGCTGATTGGAAATGATATAGAATTTCTGGATAGCATAAAAGGATATTTGAATAAGAATTTTTCAATGAAAGACCTCGGTGAAGCTGCTTGCATATTCGGCATCAAGATCTATAGGGATAGATCGAGACGCTTAATAGGACTTTCCACTACAAAAAAATACACTTCCGTGATGATACGTGTTTGTCACAGTAGGCCACGTTTTCTGTCATGCATGTACATCCATGACGATTTTATGACAGAATCAAGATAGTCATCCATGTGCTGTCGTAGAAGTGTTCCATGACAATACCAAAATTATCATCACGGAAGTGTTCACTTCCATGACGATAAATGACGCGTCATGGAACTGCTTTTGTCAAGGGTAACCGACACATGGCATCCACTGTAACGGGTCGCCGTTAAGCTATCGGGTCTGGTTTTGGATCCGATAACCCGTTAACAGCAACGACCAATGGCGATTTTCCATGTGTAAACTTCTCATTGGTCGGAGGAAACACGTGTCAGCTCGTCATTGGGTCAGAGAGGTGCCTATGATATGTCGACACATGCGATGGCCCAACACTGGCCCATTTAGCTTACGAAGGCCGGCCCGTTTGACTTGGTCAAAAGCTAGCGGGCCGACCCATGAAAAGCCTGTTAACGGTCTGTTTGCATATAGCCCATTTTACGGCCCGGTAACTCACGGCCCGTTATGGCGTTCCCAAAATCGGCCCAACAGCGTCATGTGGGCCGTCTAGTATAATACCATCCTGTTTCATTTTCGGCCCATGTATGGCCCACGACGTCTTTCGGGCCATATGAGGCCTTTCGTATCTTTGGGCCCTTTAGTGGCCCGCGGTGACTCTGGCCCATAATAAACAGTAAATTTCCTTATACCCATTAACGGCCCATGATTCACATGGGCCATTTCCAGCACATGTTAGCTTTCGGCCTACTGACGGCCCATACATTCTTGGGCTCCTTTCCGGCCCTCGATTACTTCCGGCCCGTAACTGGCCGGTTCCCCTAATGGGCCAAATTCAGCTCGTGGTTAGAATCGGCCTGTTTGTGGCATGTTAACCCGTTGCGCCGTTTCCAGCCCTTCATGTATTCTGGCCCATTAACGACCCGTTATGCCTGTGACATAATTAAGCCTTTGCTGTCTTCCGGCCTGTTAACGGCCCATTACCGTGCTGGCCCGATACCAATTACGCCCGTTTACGGCCCATGTCAGCCCATTTACCCGACGGCCCATAGGAGGCCCACTGATTCTATGGCCTGTTGGAGGCCCATTTATCCGACGGCCCATAGGAGGCCCATGGATCCTACGGCCCGTAGCAGGCTCAAGGTTACCATGGTCCGTATCTAGCCCATGGTTGTTGTGGCCACTAGCAAACTGAGGAAAAAGAAGACTAGGGAAATAAATAAGCCAGAAACTAACGCTAGGCTATTAAGGTGATTGCACATATTACATCCACTGGACATCAAAGTTCGCCAGCAGTGCAAATATAGGGAACACCCTATGCTACTTCTTGAGCTTGCGTTGGTTTTTTCCTTGAAGAGGAAAGGGTGATGCAGCAAAGTAGAGATAAGTATTTCCCTCAGTTAAGAACCAAGGTATCAAATTCAGTAGGAGATACAAGCAAGTCCCCAATCTATGCACCTGCACAAACAATCAAACACTTGCACCCAACGCGATAAAGGGGTTGTCAATCCCTTCACGGTCACTTGCAAGGATGAGATCTGATAGAGATAGATATAAAAGATTACTAAAACATAAAACAAAATAAAAGGAAATAAATTGCAGCAAGGTATTTTTGGGTTTTTTGGTTTATAGATCTGAAAATATATGATGGAAAATAGACCCGGGGGCCATAGGTTTCACTAGAGGCTTCTCTCTTGAAGGCAAATAATACGGTGGGTGAACAAATTACTGTCGAGCAATTGATAGAAAAGCGCAAAGTTATGACGATATCCAAGGCAATGATTATGCATATAGGCATCACGTCCATCTCAAGTAGACCGAAACAATTCTGCATCTACTACTATTACTCCACACATCGACCGCTATCCAGCATGCATCTAGAGTATTAAGTTCATAAAGAACGGAGTAACGCCTTAAGTAAGATGACATGATGTAGAGGGATAAACTCAAGCAATATGATGAAAACCCCATCTTTTTACCCTTGATGGCAACAATACAATACGTGCCTCGCTACCCCTACTTTGTCATTGGGTGAGGACACCGCAAGATTGAACCCAAAACTAAGCACCTCTCCCATTGCAAGAAGAACCAATCTAGTTGGCCAAACCAAACCGATAATTCGAAGAGAAATACAAAGATATCAAATCACACATATAATAATTCAGAGAATATTTAAATAATATTCATAGATAATCTGATCATAAATCCACAATTAATCGGATCTCGACAAACACACCGCAAAAGACTATTACATCGGATAGATCTCCAAGAACATCGAGGAGAACATGGTATTGAGAATCAAAGAGAGAGAAGAAGCCATCTAGCTACTAGCTATGGACCCGTACATCTGTGGTAAACTACTTACGCTTCATCGGAAGGGCAATAGAGTTGATGTAGAAGCCCTCCGTGATCGAATCCCCCTCCGGCACGATGCCGAAAAAGGCCCCAAGATGGGATCTCATGGGTACAGAAGGTTATGGCGGAGGAAAAGTATTTTGATGGACGCTTCTAGTCGTTTGGGAATATTTGGGAATTTATAGGCCAAAGATTAGGGTTGGAGGACTCCCGTGGGGCCTACAAGCCAGGGGGCGCCCCCCTAGGGCGCGCCCTGAGGGCTTGTGGAGCCCTCGGGACTCTTCTGCCTTTCTCTCCAAGTCCTACGTGTGTCTTCCGGTCCAAGAAAAATCATCGTAAAGTTTTATTCCGTTTGGACTCCGTTCGATATTCCTTTTCTGTAAAACTCAAAAACAAGGAAAAAACAGAAACTGGCACTGGGCTCTAGGTTAATAAGTTAGTCCCAAAAATAATATAAAATAGCATATTAATGCATATAAAACATCCAAAACAGATAATATAATAGCATGGAACAATCAAAAATTATAGATACATTGGAGACGTATCAAGCATCCCCAAGCTTAATTCCTGCTCGTCCTCGAGTAGGTAAATGATAAAAACAGAATTTTTGATGTGGAATGCTACCTAACATATTTATCCATGAAATTTTCTTTATTGTGGCATGAATATTCAGATCCATAAGATTCAAAACAAAAGTTTAATATTGACATAAAAACAATAATATTTCAAGCATACTAATAAAGCAATCATGTCTTCTCAAAATAACATGGCCAAAGAAAGTTATCCCTACAAAGTCATATATTCTGGCTATGCTCCATCTTTATCACACAAAGTATTAAATCATGCACAATCCCGATGACAAGCCAAGCAATTGTTTCATACTTTTGATGTTCTCAAACTTTTTCAACTTTCACGCAATACATGAGCGTGAGCCATGGATATAGCACTATTGGTGGAATAGAATATGGTGGTTGTGGAGAAGACAAAAAGAAGGAGATAGTCTCGCGTCAACTAGGTGTATCAACGGGCTATGGAGATGCCCATCAATAGATATCAATGTAAGTGAGTAGGGATTGCCATGCAACGGATGCACTAGAGCTATAAGTTTATGAAAGCTCAAAAAAGAAACTAAGTGGGTGTGCATCCAACTCGCTTGCTCATGAAGACCTAGGGCAATTTGAGGAAGCCCATCATTGGAATATACAAGCCAAGTTCTATAATGAAAAATTCCCACTAGTATATGAAAGTGACAACATAGGAGACTCTCTATCATGAAGATCATTGTGCTACTTTGAAGCACAAGTGTGGTAAAAGGATAGTAGCATTGCCCCTTCTCTCTTTTCTCTCTTTTTTTTCTTTTTTTTATTTGGGCTTCTTTGGCCTCTTTTATTTTTTGTAAAGTCCGGAGACTCATCCCAACTTGTGAGGGAATCATAGCTTCCATCATCCTTTCCTCACATGGGACAATCCTCTAATAATGATGATCATCACACTTTTATTTACTTACAACTCGATACTTAGAACAAAAATATGACTCTATATGAATGCCTCCGGCGGTGTACCGGGATGTGCAATGATCAAGAGAGACATGTATAAAAAATATGAACGGTGGCCTTGCCACAAATACTATGTCAACTACATAATCATGCAAAGCAATATGACAATGATGGAGCGTGTCATAATAAAACGGAACGGTGGAAGTTGCATGGCAATATATCTTGGAATGGCTATGGAAATGCCATAATAGGTAGGTATGGTGGCTGTTTTGAGGAAGGGTATATGGTGGGTTTAATGCACCAGCGAAAGTTGCGCGGTACTAGAGAGGCTAGCAATGGTGGAATGGTGAGAGTGCGTATAATCCATGGACTCAACATTAGTCATAAAGAACTCACATACTTATTGCAAAAGTCTATTAGCTATAGAAACAAAGTACTACACGCATGCTCCTAGGGGGATAGATTGGTAGGAAAAGACCATCGCTCGTCCCCGACCACCACTCATAAGGAAGACAATCAATAAATAAATCATGCCCTGACTTCATCACATAACGGTTCACCATACGTGCATGCTACGGGAATCACAAACTTTAACACAAGTATTTCTACCAATCCACAATTACTCACTATCATGACTCTAATATCACCATCTTTATATCTCAAAACAATCATAAGGAATCAAACTTCTCATAGTATTCAATGCTCTTTATATGAAAGTTTTTATTATATCCCTCTTGGATGCCCATCATATTAGGACTAAATTCATAACCTACGCAAATTACCATGCTGTTTAGAGAGACTCTCAAAATAATATAAGTGAAGCAAGAGAGTTCAACAATTTCTATAAAATAAAGCCACCGTTGTGCTCTAAAAAGATATAAGTGAAGCACTCGAGCAAAATTGCCTAGCTCAAAAGATATAAGTGAAGCACATAGAGTATTCTAATAAATTCACGATTCATGCGTGTCCCTCTCAAAAGGTGTGTACATAAAGGATGATTGTGGCAAACTAAAAAGCAAAGACTCAAATCATACAAGACGCTCCAAGCAAAACAGATATCATGTGGTGAATAAAAATATAGCCTCAAGTAAATTTACCGATAGACGAAGACGAAAGAGGGGATGCCATCGGGGGCATCCCCAAGCTTAGATGCTTGGTTGTCCTTGAATATTACCTTGGGGTTCCTTGGGCATCCCCAAATTTAGGCTCTTGCCACTCCTTATTCCATAGTCCATCAAATCTTTACCCAAAACTTGAAAACTTCACAACACAAAACTCAACAGAAAACTCATGAGATCCGTTAGTATAAGAAAATAAATCACCACTTTTTGGTACTGTTGTGAACTCATTCTTTATTTATATTGGTGTAATATCTACTGTATTCCAACTTCTCCATGGTTCATACCCCCAGATACTACCCATAGATTCATTCAAATAAGCAAACAACACATAGAAAATAGAATATGTCAAAAACAGAACAGTCTGCTAAGATCTGAATTGTTCTAATACTTCTGTGACTCCAAAAATTCTGGAAAATTGGGAAATCATAATAAATTTGTATATAAATCTTATGTAAAAAATTCGGGATTTTTCCACGCTCCAGTGTATTTAAACAATTCTGTTACTGGACGTAGAAGTTTATGTTTTTCAGCAAGATCAAATCAACTATCACCATAAGCCATCCCAAAGGTCTTACTTGGCTCAAACACTAATTAAAACACCAAAACACAATTACTACATAGGTAATAATGTTTATTTATTGAAAAATAGAACCAAAAACAAAAAACATAAAAATAAAATTGGGTTGCCTCCCAACAAGCGCTATTGTGTAACGCCCCTAGCTAGGCATAAAACATAGATCTAGGTATTGTAATAGAAGTGAGGGAGATCATCCATGCTCATCTCATATTCCCTCCTCTCGGCTGCAAGCTTTCTTTGTGGCAAACAAAAATAATCAAAAGGGCTAAATTTGATAGGGTAAGGATCTATAAGATCAAGTTTGGGAGGAATTGGTTCCTCCTTCGGCCCTTTGTATTTGATAATTATTTCTTCATTGTAAACGTTCCTTTGATTAAAAGCCCTAAGTCTATCCCTAAGCACAAACCCTAATCCATTATTTTGTATAGCAAAATTTTCATTGAGCTCAGAAATTTTATCAATCAAAACATCGATAGGGACTTTCTTTCTTAGGTTTTCATTGTAAGCAGCATAATCCGGAGATTGTAATCTCCTAGTTTCTTCTTGATTAAAAAGGATCTCTTCTATAGGGGGACAACCACCATTAATATTATAATGAGAAAATACTTCACCGGCCTCTTTCATAATAAACCTAAACTCATGAGCTAGAAATTTAGTGGTGACACGTTTAACAGAGGGTTCATGAATATTGGAAAATTCTAGTAAAAGCCTTTGTATGCATGGGTGCATGTGAACAAATTGTCTTTCAAATTCAACTATAAGCAAAGATATCGCATATGCAAGACTAATTGTTTTATTCAGAATTGACCCTCCAAGCATAGGTAAAGTACCAGCGCAAGTAAAGAAATCTTGAATAACCCCTTTTCCAATAATATTACCGCTACCTACACGGAGTTTTTTAGTATGAATAATAGTGGGTTCATCCCCATGAGGATCATTATTGGCAACATCATTAAGACTTCCATCAAGATTATTGCTATCTTTTTCAACGATAAACTCCCCAGATTCAGACATGATGGCAACAAACCGATCTAACAAACGAGCAACCAAAAAGCAAACGAAAAGACGGACGGAAGAAGGGCGAATAAAAAGGCAAATCTTTTTGTATTTTTATGAAAATCATTTTAGAAGTGGGGGAGAGGAAAACGAGAGGCAAATGTCAAATAATGTAATGCAAGAGATGAGAGTTTATGGTGGGTACTTGGTAGGCTTGATGTAGATCTCCCCGGCAACGGTGACAGAAATTCTTCCTGCTACTTCTTGAGCTTGCGTTGGTTTTTTCCTTGAAGAGGAAAGGGTGATGCAGCAAAGTAGAGATAAGTATTTCCCTCAGTTAAGAACCAAGGTATCAAATTGTGACGACCCCGGCTTAATCGTGCACTAATCATACACGCAAATGCGCACGATCAAGCCTAAGGACTCACTTGAAGATATCACAACACAACTCTAAAACATAAATAAAGTCATACAAGCTTAATATTACAAGCCAGGGCCTCGAGGGCTCGAATACATAGCTCGATGGCATACAAGCGTCAGCGGAAGCATTAGATATCTGGGTACAGATATATTACATAGAGAGAATTAGGCCTTCACAGAGGCGGGGTAAAATAAAATACTACGATCGAAAGGCGTAGGCCTCCTGCCCTGGACCCTCCGATCCTACTCCTGGTCGTCGAACGGCTCCTCGTAGTAGTAGTACTCGCCTGGCGGGTAGTAGTACTGGTCGTCGGCTGGGGCTTCTGGCTCAGGGGCTCCGTCGTCTGGTGGCATCAAATGGAAAATGGGGAAAAAGAAAATAAAGCAAACGTGAGTACTCATCCGAAGTACTCAGCAAGCAAGGATCTACACTACATATGCATCATTTTCAAAGGGGGCTGTATATGTGGACTGGGCTGCAGAAATGCCAGAATAGAGGGGGAAAGCCTAGTCCTATCGAAGACTAGCATCTTCAACATTCTTCGACAGTCTTGCAGCATCAGGGAAGAGCCGATGAACATAATGTAAAGTAGTAGTAGTAGTAACATCAACCTCGACCTGAGATCCTTTCTCGACTCCCTGCGAGAAAGCAATCCCAGAGCCGTACTATCCAGTTCTCACCACATGTTCTAGTTGTACCGATCGGGATACAACTCCGAGTGTCCGTTACCGTAGGACAGGCTATCGATAGAAGTTTCTTCCCTGCAGGGGTGCACCAACTTACCCACCACGCTCACTTAACTCTGGCCGGACACACTTTTCTGGGTCATGCCCGGCCTCGGCTAAGCAACACGCCGCAACCCGACCTAGGCTTATAAGAGAGGTCAGCACGCCGGACTAAACCTATGCCCCCAGGGGTCTTGGGCCATCGCCCCGGGAACTCCTGCACGTTACGGGGCCACCGAGAGCAGACCTAGCAACCCCTTATACAAGCGCGGTTGCATTACCAGTCCAACTCGGCGTGCGCCGCTCCTTACTGACGTCAAACAAGCTTCGGCTGATGTGTATGACGCAGAACGCCCATACTATGCCCACGTGATGGTTAGTGCTATCGGGCCAGAGGCCCCTCGGATCAAATATCCAAACCGTAGTGGATTAGGAGCGCGCGGAAACGAGCAGAGACTCACGATCGATGTGACCCCGTCGCCCCGTCTCGAGGACTTGTGGCAAGGGCTAAGAATGCCCGGCCACGCCTCGTAGTTATCTCGCGGGCACCATCCAGGTCAACCCGACTCCACATCACTTCGCGTTAAGCTCGCGCGGGTACCCCTCAGGGCCGACCCGTCTTTAGTATCATAGTTTAGTGCAAGTCATAATATCCAAGGTAACTGTGTGTCTGACACCGAAGGGAACCCTGAGGAATCACCCTTGATGGAATTCCCGCTCGATGTTATCATCAAGGTGAACGAAGGAGGAATCACCCTCGAGGTCCACCTTGAGGAGTTGCGCGACGACGTCGTTATCGGGGGTGGTGTAGAAGGAATCACCCTCGCTTACCACGACCGAGTAACTAACCTACAAGGTTAACATCAGAAGTGCTGACGAGGTATCACCCTCGGCACTCGATGGTAACCCAGCAGTGTCGGCAACTAAGGGGAAGTGATGTGCGGTGCCATGGTCTAGTCTTCAATCCCGATGATCAGGTCTTCTGATGTCCAGCAGGGCAGTCGGGATCAAGTGGGGGTCTCGGTCGTGTCTCTACCCACCTTATACTAAGCAGTCTAGGATAACCGGTAAGGTAACAAAGCAGGGTACAATAATTAGGCTATGCAGCAGATATAGGAAAACAGTAGCAGTAGCAGTTCTAATGCAAGCATAAGAGAGAAGAGAATAGGCGATATAGGCATGCTCAAAATGGGGGTGCTTGCCTGTTTGCTCGGGGGCAAGGGCAAGGTCTTCAGTAGTATCGTCGGGGACGTAGTCGTACTCCTGTGCGGCGTCTGCCTCGGGAGCTACGTCAACGTCGGGGTCTACCGAGAGAGAAGAGGGGGAAGAAATAGGTAAACATAATGCAAACAAATGCAATACGGTGCATGTGATGCTATGATGCAGTGCAGGGTTGCCTAAATATGCATCTAAGTCATTTTAGTTATTTTTAGAATTAATCTGGGATTTAATATCCGACATGTGTGCACTATTCATCTGCCGGATTCGGGTCCGAAGTTACGAGTTCTTCTATGTAGGGGGTTCCGAAGGAGAAACAGACGGCACGATCAGACTCGTTGTGACGACCCCGGCTTAATCGTGCACTAATCATACACGCAAATGCGCACGATCAAGCCTAAGGACTCACTTGAAGATATCACAACACAACTCTAAAACATAAAATAAAGTCATACAAGCTTAATATTACAAGCCAGGGCCTCGAGGGCTCGAATACATAGCTCGATGGCATACAAGCGTCAGTGGAAGCATTAGATATCTGGGTACAGATATATTACATAGAGAGAATTAGGCCTTCACAGAGGCGGGGTAAAATAAAATACTACGATCGAAAGGCGTAGGCCTCCTGCCCTGGACCCTCCGATCCTACTCCTGGTCGTCGAACGGCTCCTCGTAGTAGTAGTACTCGCCAGGCGGGTAGTAGTACTGGTCGTCGGCTGGGGCTTCTGGCTCAGGGGCTCCGTCGTCTGGTGGCATCAAATGGAAAATGGGGAAAAAGAAAATAAAGCAAACGTGAGTACTCATCCGAAGTACTCAGCAAGCAAGGATCTACACTACATATGCATCATTTTCAAAGGGGGCTGTATATGTGGACTGGGCTGCAGAAATGCCAGAATAGAGGGGGAAAGCCTAGTCCTATCGAAGACTAGCATCTTCAACATTCTTCGACAGTCTTGCAGCATCAGGGAAGAGCCGATGAACATAATGTAAAGTAGTAGTAGTAGTAACATCAACCTCGACCTGAGATCCTTTCTCGACTCCCTGCGAGAAAGCAATCCCAGAGCCGTACTATCTAGTTCTCATCACATGTTCTAGTTGTACCGATCGGGATACAACTCCGAGTGTCCGTTACCGTAGGACAGGCTATCGATAGAAGTTTCTTCCCTGCAGGGGTGCACCAACTTACCCACCACGCTCACTTAACTCTGGCCGGACACACTTTTCTGGGTCATGCCCGGCCTCGGCTAAGCAACACGCCGCAACCCGACCTAGGCTTATAAGAGAGGTCAGCACGCCGGACTAAACCTATGCCCCCAGGGGTCTTGGGCCATCGCCCCGGGAACTCCTGCACGTTACGGGGCCACCGAGAGCAGACCTAGCAACCCCTTATACAAGCGCGGTTGCGTTACCAGTCCAACTCGGCGTGCGCCGCTCCTTACTGACGTCCAACAAGCTTCGGCTGATGTGTACGACGCAGAACGCCCATACTATGCCCACGTGATGGTTAGTGCTATCGGGCCAGAGGCCCCTCGGATCAAATATCCAAAACCGTAGTGGATTAGGAGCGCGTGGAAACGAGCAGAGACTCACGATCGATGTGACCCCATCGCCCTGTCTCGAGGACTTGCGGCAAGGGCTAAGAATGCCCGGCCACGCCTCGTAGTTATCTCGCGGGCACCATCCAGGTCAACCCGACTCCACATCACTTCGCGTTAAGCTCGCGCGGGTACCCCTTAGGGCCGACCCGTCTTTAGTATCATAGTTTAGTGCAAGTCATAATATCCAAGGTAACTGTGTGTCTGACACCGAAGGGAACTCTGAGGAAACACCCTCGATGGAATTCCCGCTCGATGTTATCATCAAGGTGAACGAAGGAGGAATCACCCTCGAGGTCCACCTTGAGGAGTTGCGCGACGACGTTGTTATCGGGGGTGGTGTAGGAGGATTCACCCTTGCTTACCACGACCGAGTAACTAACCTACAAGGTTAACATCAGAAGTGCTGATGAGGTATCACCCTCGGCACTCGATGGTAACCCAGCAGTGTCGGCAACTAAGGGGAAGTGAGGTGCGGTGCCAGGGTCTAGTCTTCAATCCCGATGGTCGGGTCTTCTGATGTCCAGCAGGGCAGTCGGGATCAAGGGGGGGTCTCTGTCGTGTCTCTACCCACCTTATACTAAGCAGTCTAGGATAACCGGTAAGGTAACAAAGCAGGGTACAATAATCAGGCTATGCAGCAGATATAGGAAAACAGTAGCAGTAGCAGTTCTAATGCAAGCATAAGAGAGAAGAGAATAGGCGATATAGGCATGCTCAAAATGGGGGTGCTTGCCTGTTTGCTCGGGGGCAAGGGCAAGGTCTTCAGTAGTATCGTCGGGGACGTAGTCGTACTCCTGTGCGGCGTCTGCCTCGGGAGCTACGTCAACGTCGGGGTCTACCGAGAGAGAAGAGGGGGAAGAAACAGGTAAACATAATGCAAACAAATGCAATACGGTGTGTGTGATGCTATGATGCAGTGCAGGGTTGCCTAAATATGCATCTAAGTCATTTTAGTTATTTTTAGAATTATTCTGGGATTTAATATCCGACGTGTGTGCACTATTCATCTGCCGGATTCGGGTCCGGAGTTACGAGTTCTTCTACGTAGGAGGTTCCGATGGAGAAACAGACGGCACGATCAGACTCGTCTCGTCGTTCTGAGCAACTTTCATGTTTTAACTTTTTCGATCCGAGCTACGGTTTAAAAGTTATTAATTTTTAAAGATTATTTGAATTTCTGGAATTATTTTATTTATCAGAAAATGAATTATGACGTCAGCATGACGCGCTGCTGACGTCAGCAAGTCAACAGTCGGCTGACTAAGTCAAATATGACATGTGGGTCCAGTGGGACCCACATGTCAGCCTCTGTTTACCTAAACAGTGAGTTAAACTAATCTAATTAGCTAATTAGGCTTCTGGTCCCACATGTCATAGACTCATTAGGGTAATTAGTTTATTTTTATTTCTAAAACGTTTTAATTAGATTAACAGGGAGGTGGGGCCCACGTGTCAGCGACTGGGCCGGTCCAGTCAGCAGGGCTGACCGGTCAGCTGGCCGGTCGGGCCCCTGGGGCCCACGGGTCAGTGACCCAGGGCGACCCACGTGGCGGCCACGTCGGCGCCGGCGCCGGAACGACGCCGGCGACCAGAAATCACGGCGGCGACGCACGGGACTCGCCGGAACTCGGCTACAGACCACCAAATGAGACGGGGCCGGTCGCACTCGAAAGCGCAGACGACGCCGCGTCGAACGGTGGGATGGGTTGGCCCCGGGGAGGTCGGAATCGCCGCCGGCGACGAGTGGAGGCGGCGGTGGCATTCGGGTGTGGTCGGAGTCGCGGCTCTGGGCCGTTTCTGAGCGATTTTCGCGGCTAGGCGGGTTGCTACGGGCGCCAGGAGCTCGTGGGACAAAGCGGAGGAGCTCGGGCAGCTTCACTCCGAGCTCAACGCCGGTAATGGCGCATGGCAGAACGTGGCGGCGGTGACAGCTAGCTAGGACGGGGCACGTAGCGCGAGGAGGGGAACGGAGAGGGGGAAGAGGCTCACCGAGTGGTCACGTAAGACCCGCGGAAGCATAGTAGCTGCAGCGGTGGTCGGGGACGACGGCAAACACGTCGGGGCAGAGGAAGAAGACGACGTGGTTGCGGGCGATGCGGTGGATCCAAGCCCCAGCTGCAGTCACCAGAGGATGGGGAAGACGACGGCGGGGCTCTACGGCATCACGGTGCGTCAGCGCGACGGCGGTGGTCGCGGCAACGACTGGAACGCGGCGGCGATGGCGCTCGGTCTCACTGGATCTGGCGGGGGAAGAGAGGAGGAGAGCGAGCGAGCGAGGGGACGAGGGAGTGGATAGGAGTGGACGGGGCCGAGGGCGTCGCCCTTATCCCCTCGGCGGTCCCTGTAGCGCTGCGGTGTCGGCCAGCGACCGGCGAGCTCGTCCTCGTCCACGACGGCGTCGACACGGGGAGGAGAGAGAGCTAGTTGGGCTGGTGGGCTGGGACCAGGCACTGTGCACGTAGGCCTGTGCACAGTGGCCCATCTCTCCCCTTTTCCTTTTCTGCTTTCTTTTTCTTATATCAATTCTGTCTTGAAATAGTTAGGGCACTTTTACATTTTTGTAAAATGTGAGAGTTGTCCCAAATATTGCAATGCAATATTATCTCTCACCAAAAAGTGGTTTGGACTGATTTGAAGTTTGTTTGAATTTAATATGATTTTAAATATATCAAATATCCTGTTTTTGGGTCTGTTCCAACTTGTTTGAGTCATTTATCCAACTCCAAACATTTTGATGTTGATTTTAGAAAGGTTTCTGGATTATTTACCATTAAATGAACATTTTTCCAGCAGTGTTTGATCAACCTTATATTTCACTTATGAATTTAAGTTGATTTTTAAAAATGGAGTTGATTTACTTTGGTTAACCACTATGTTTAATCACTGCATATGATATGACTTGGCATTATTAACAGCTGATCATGGTGGCTATTACATAGGGGTGTTACACAAATCCAGTAGGAGATACAAGCAAGTCCCCAATCTATGCACCTGCACAAACAATCAAACACTTGCACCCAACGCGATAAAGTGGTTGTCAATCCCTTCACGGTCACTTGCAAGGATGAGATCTGATAGAGATAGATATAAAAGATTACTAAAACATAAAACAAAATAAATTGCAGCAAGGTATTTTTGGGTTTTTTGGTTTATAGATCTGAAAATATATGATGGAAAATAGACCCGGGGGGCATAGGTTTCACTAGAGGCTTCTCTCTTGAAGGCAAATAATACGATGGGTGAACAAATTACTGTCGAGCAATTGATAGAAAAGCGCAAAGTTATGACGATATCCAAAGCAATGATTATGCATATAGGCATCACGTTCGTGTCAAGTAGACCGAAACGATTCTGCATCTACTACTATTACTCCACACATCGACCGCTATCCAGCATGCATCTAGAGTATAAGTTCATAAAGAACGGAGTAACACCTTAAGTAAGATGACATGATGTAGAGGGATAAACTCAAGCAATATGATGAAAACCCCATCTTTTTACCCTTGATGGCAAAAATACAATACGTGCCTCGCTACCCCTACTTTGTCACTGGGTGAGGACACCGCAAGATTGAACCCAAAACTAAGCACCTCTCCCATTGCAAGAAGAACCAATCTAGTTGGCCAAACCAAACCAATAATTCGAAGAGAAATACAAAGATATCAAACCATGCATATAAGAATTCAGAGAATATTCAAATAATATTCATAGATAATCTGATCATAAATCCACAATTAATCGGATCTCGACAAACACACCGCAAAAGAATATTACATCGGATAGATCTCCAAGAACATCGAGGAGAACATGGTATTGAGAATCAAAGAGAGAGAAGAAGCCATCTAGCTACTAGCTATGGACCCGTAGGTCTGTGGTAAACTACTCACGCTTCATCGGAAGGGTAATAGAGTTGATGTAGAAGCCCTCCGTGATCGAATCCCCCTCCGGCAGGATGCCGGAAAAGTCCCCAAGATGGGATCTCACGGGTACAAAAGGTTACGGCAGCGGAAAAGTATTTTGGTGGACGCTTCTGGTCGTTTGGGAATATTTGGGAATTTATAGGCCAAAGATTAGGGTTGGAGGACTCCCGTGGGGCCCACAAGCCAGGGGGGCGCCCCCCCTAGGGCGCGCCCTGAGGGCTTGTGGAGCCCTTGGGACTCTTCTGCCTTCCTCTCCAAGTCCTACGTGTGTCTTCTGGTCCAAGAAAAATCATCGTAAAGTTTTATTCTGTTTGGACTCCGTTTGATATTCCTTTTCTGTAAAACTCAAAAACAAGGAAAAAACAGAAACTGACACTGGGCTCTAGGTTAATAAGTTAGTCCCAAAAATAATATAAAATAGCATATTAATGCATATAAAACATCCAAAACAGATAATATAATAGCATGAAACAATAAAAAATTATAGATACGTTGGAGACGTATCACCCTACACTATACAAAAATGGCTTGCTGTTTTCTTCAGCCGGTTGATGCACGTTAAGAACAAATTTTGTATCGCAACAAAACAAATTACAACCATAAAACAAAAGGAAGGTTGGCATAAAAGTTAAGAGTCCGACTGATAAATGCACCACCAAAAGTTCAGAAGCTCAGTTCATTTGACCTGACTGTTACGTTTTCATGTTGTACTGTCCGATGGAGCACCATAACCTTCGCCTTCATTTCTCCTAGGCTCTTGAACAAAATAGTAAATGTCTGATAGTCTGGTTTCAAAACCATGCATATCTTGACGACATCGAACAATGGCTGTCCTTGTTTCACAAAGGGTCTCTGTTAGGGAATGGACATGTGTTTGGAGCGCAGATATAACATTGTTTTGAGCTTGCATATCTTGACCATGAGGCAGTTTGGATGAGATTGCCTTAACAACCAACCCAGTATTATGCAGGAACGTGCTTTTGGCACTGTTAGTGGACAGGTACTGACCCACTGCAGCAAGAGGTGACATTGCGGTTATAGTTGCCTCGTCACCTTCAGAAGGTAGCGGTTCCACCATTGTTCCATAGCTTGCTGAAAAGTTGAGTTTTTACATTAGTAGTACCAGAACAGAAGATATTAAGGAGGCAGAAAAACCAAACAAAATAGCTTTGGTCTATATACAGAACTTATTCTGGTAAACCCATGTAAAATATTAGTTGTATTTTACTGCAAAGTACATAATAAAACTAGGTTCCAAACATATGACCATGTACCATGGCTAATGTATTGTCTATTTCTTCACATTGTATTGACAGCTAAGGATAAAGAGACAAAGTTTATAATACGGTAAGCATAGTATGACATCATTCATATCACAAAACAATTGAGAACGGACAAACAGGCAATTGTAACATTGTGTAGACAAGTCCAACACGGAACTAGATTACAGATCAAGATCAAAGGAACATCACTCCTCTCTTTTAAACCTTGTAAGATGCAATGATACGCTAAGACAATTGTGTATAAAATTGAAAAGAGTAATACACATTGGCTACAAACCGTGCAGTTCAATGCACAAGTCAGAGTAAGTAGTAGTTAAAAGGCATGAGGATTAAGGACTTACAACAGCGGCTTTGACTGGTGTAGTCATGCCCTTCGTCTTGCTGGTGTGACAGTCCTTGAAGATTTCCACAACATTTGGTTCAGGTACTTTTTGGTCCTTGCGGGCTTTCCTCTGCATTTGGAACAAGTCAATATAGATCTGATAGTATGACACAGCGAAAAGAGTGAAACAACAACTAATTACAAGAGCCTCGCAGTGTGCAATATAGCTACAAGATCCTGTCGTCTGTTGGAATTTCACTTTCGTACGGTTGGCCTTGTTCTTTGAATAGTTCACCTACAAGAAGATAGATTTGTGAGGCGCATGCGTAAATAGGAGTTCAACATGTGATCTGATCACATATATATAACGTACTTGATACTTTGGATCAGACCAGTGTTTAACAAGGCCTCTCCAGTCTTCATCCGATATATTTTCCACTGGAGATGTTTGGGCAAGTTCACTGTTAGCCTCGCCTTCAAAGTGAGTTTTCCTCAATTTATACCGATACTGTCGTAGAGCAGACTTGAAAACATGGGTGCATGCTTGTCTGGTTGCATCATCTTGGCTATCCAACTCGAACCTCATATGTTGAAAATTATGGGAGTCTCATTACCAGCAACCTATAAAGTATGGGACAGAGCAAGACGATATTACTAATTTATATACATAACCATACTTACAGATAAATGGTCGAGGAAGGTGTTAAACTGGGTTTTGTCTTTGTCATTCCTGTACTGAATCCATATTGGGAGGATATGTGCATGACACCTAACGGCAATGGCTGCCTCTGATACTAACTTGGCTGACTCTGTAGCATCACGTGGCCTTTTTAAACCTGCCTCAAAATGGATCTCCATTCTTCCTCCTCTAGATTTAGTTAACCTGTCCAGCATTATCCCTGATGTCTGTTTCCTCTTGCACCTAGGTGCTAGTTCAATAACGAACATGGGAAGTGTTAGTGTACATCAAACTGTGAGACTACATATAAAGAAGCTGCAACTGTAACTTGACTCGAGCAACTACCTTCTTGTTGTTGAAGCTCACAAGGTTCATCTGATCTTGCCAACTTGTCTTGTGTCAAGAGTGCTTCGGAAGTAGTGTCAGGTGGCAAGGGAACTTGCCGCTAGCAGACTTACCGAACGAGTAACTCGTGCAGATGTTGGTACTGTGGAAGAAGGTGTTGCAACAACTAGGGTTGTCGTTGCTTGTTTGGTGGATGATACGTCTCCAATGTATCTATAATTTATGAAGTATTCATGCCATGTTTACAATAATTTTATATGGTTTTGGTATGATTCGATTAGAACTAACCCGGACTGACGTAGTTTTCAGCAGAACTACCGTGGTGTCATTTTTTTGTGCAGAAATAAAAGTTCTCGGAATGGGCTGAAAATTTACGGTGATTTTTTATGGACCAAAAGAGACCCCCGAAGCACAAGAACGGGGCCAGGAAGTGGACGAGGAGGCCACAAGCCCTCTAGGCGCGCCCTACCCCCAGGGAACGTCCTCCAGGTTTGTGGGTCCCTCAGGCACCTTGACATGAGACCGACGCCAAAAATTCTAATAAATACCCAAACCTCCGAAAAGAACCCTAGATCAGAATTTCACCGCCACAACCCTCTGTAGCCACGAAAAACCAACCGGGACCCCATTCTGGCACCCCGCTGGACGGGGAAACCATCACCGGAGGCCATCTTCATCATCCCGGCGGCCACCATGACGAGGAAGGAGTAGTTCACCCTCGGGGCTGAGGGTATGTACTGGTAGCTATGTGTTTGATCTCTCTCTCTCTCTCTCGTGTTCTTGATTTGGCACGATCTTGATGTACCGCGAGCTTTGTTAATATATTTGGATCTTATGGTGTTCTTCCCCCTCTATCTTCTTGTGATGAATTGAGTCTTGCTCTTTGAGGTTTCGTTATGTTGGATTGAGTATTGGATTTAAGAACATTTGATGTATGTCTTGCGATGGGATATCTGTGGTGACAATGGGATGTTCTATTGATTCACTTGATGTATGTTTTGGCACTCAACTCGCGGATTCCCGAGGTGACATTGGGGTAAGCTATGCATAGGGGTTGATGCACGTTTTTGTCCTACGTTCTTCGATAGAAACTTTGGAGTGATTCTTTGTTGCACGTTGAGGGATCGTTATATGATCCAATTATATTATCATTGCTGAGAGACTTTGCACTAGTGAAAGTACGAACCCTAGGCCTTGTGTTCAAGCATTGCAATACCATTTTTGCTCACTTTTGTTACTAGTTACCTTGCTGTTTTTATATTTTCAGATTACAAAAACCTATATCTACTATCCATATTACACTTGTATCACCATCTCTTCGCCGAACTAGTGCACCTATACAATTTACCATTGTATTGGGTGTGTTGGGGACACAAGAGACTCTTTGTTATTTGGTTGCAGGGTTGTTTGAGAGAGACCATCTTCATCTTATGCCTCCCACGGATTGATAAACCTTAGGTCATCCACTTGAGGGAAATTTGCTACTGTCCTACAAAACTCTGCGCTTGGAGGCCCAACACGAGTCTACAAGAAGAAGGTTGCGTAGTAGACATCAAGCTCTTTTCTGGCGCCGTTGCCGGGGAGGTGAGTGCTTGAAGGTATATCTTTAGATCTTGCAATTGAATCTTTTAGTTTCTTGTTTAATCACTAGTTTGTTTATAAAAAGAAAAATAAAAAATGGAAGTGAGGTTGCCTCATATATTTCATCTTTATAATGTCTTTAGTGAAAATGATGGAAAGGAAAATTGTGCTCAATTGATAGAAGAAGAATTCAATAAAATGTTTGGCATAAAATATTTGAATGATGAACATGATTGCAATGTTGTTAGTATGAATTCTTTGAATATCCATGATGCTAATGATATGCAAAGCTATAAGCTTGGGGATGCTATGTTTGATGAAGATGATATTTTTAGTCCCCCAAGTTTTGATGAGAAAATTTATTATGATGATTGCATGCCTCCTATTTATGATGATTATATTGATGAAAGTGGGTTCGGAAGAGTGTCAATGCTAGGAAATAATGATCCCACTATTTTGGAGGGTGTTGAATCTTATAATATTTATGAAAGTGGATTTGGAGAGGTCATGACTTTATTTAGTGATGAATCCACTATTTTGGAAGAGGTTCCAATTGATTATGAGAACAAAGTTGCTATCTATGATGATTATGGTGATGACATGTATGCTATAAAGAATAATGATAACCATGAAACTTGTCATCATGATTTTAATTTTCAATTGGATTATGCCTCACATGATAGTTATTTTGTTGGGTTTGCTCCCACTACTATCCATGAGAATAAATTTGCTTATGTGGAGAGTAATAAAATTTCTATGCTTATGAATCGTGAAAAGAATGCTTTATGTGATAGTTATATTGTTGAATTCCTTCATGATGCTACTGAAAATTATCACGAGAGAGGGATATATGCTTCTACGTATCTCAATAATATCAAGTTTCCTCTCTATGTGTTGAAAATCTTGAAGTTTTGCTTGCTTTACCTTCCTATGCTAGTTGATTATTGCTCCCATAAATTGTTTGCGCACAAAATCCCTATGCATAGGAAGTGGGTTAGACTTAAATGTGCTAGTCATATTCTTCATGATGCTCCCACTATGTTTCAATTCTTATCTATTATGTGAGCATCATTGAACTCATCATGCCTAGCTAAAAAGGCATTAAAAAAAGCGCTTGTTGGGAGACAACCCAATATTTACCCCTACTGTTTTTGTGTGTTCACCTGATTAAGCTACTGTAGTAATCATGTTTTATAGCTTTTGTTTCAATAAAGTGCCAAGTAAAGCCTTTGGGATAGTGTGGTTGATAGTTGATTTGATTCTGTGCAAAAACAGAAACTTTTGCGTCCAGTAACATAATTGTTAAAATTCACTGGTTCATGGAAAAACTCTGAATTTTTTACACAAGATTGATATACAAATTGGCTACGTTGTCATAACTTCTCAAAAAATTTGGAGTAACAGAAGTATGAGCATAATTCAGATCTTTACAGACTGTTCTGTTTTTGATACATAGTTTACTTGTTTTCTAGTTTCTATGGCTTATATTCCTTAATATAAATTGTGGAAATTATAGATTACAGTAGGCATCATGTGAGAAAAAAAATTAATCTTGTCTTGACAGTACCAAAGTGAATGATTTGTTTTACCATACTAACCCATCTCACGAAGTTCTGTTAAGTTTTGTGTGATTGAAGTTTTCAAGTTTTGGGTGAGATATCGATATGAGAAGAATGGAGAGTGGGAAGAACCTAAGCTTGGGGATGCCCAAGGCACCCCAAGGTAATATTCAAGGAATATCCAAGCAACTAAGCTTGGGTATGCCCCGGAAGGCATCCCCTCTTTCGTCTTCAACATTATCGGTAACCTCACTTGGAGCTATATTTTTATTCGTCACATGATATGAGTTTTGCTTGAAGCATCATTTTATTTTATTAGGACTTGCTTGCTGTTATTTATAATAATGTTTTGCATCTTTTATTTCAATAAAAGTGTCAAGTATAGCCTCTACCATGCTTATTTTGCAAGTCTATATGTTGCTGTTTTGAAAACAGAAAGTTTTCTATCATTGTCTGAATTTTTCTGGAAAGTCAGAACGTGATAAAATCTTGAAATTTTTACACAATGAGTAACAACAAATTTTATACAGTGTGGTTAATTTTCAGATTTTTTGGAGTTAGGTAAGTGTGAGTAAAATTTCACTCTTTACAGACTATCCTGTTTTGACAGATTGCTGTTATGTTTGCATTGTTTGCATATGTTTGCTTGTTTAATGATTCTATTTGAGGATAGGAGTATTAAATATGCAGAGGCATTTAGTATGCAATGTTAAATAATAATTTTAGTGATTTTCTACAGTAGAGAATGATAAGGTGTTGCATTGATTCATACTAACTTTTCTCACGAGTTCTTGTTGAGTTTTGTGTGGATGAAGTTCTTAAGATTTAGGGAAACCGTGATATCAAAGGAATTAAGGAGACACAAAAGCTCAAGTTTGGGGATGCCCAAGGCATCCCAAGATAATATTTCAAGAATTCTCAAGCATCTAAGCTTGGGGATGCCCCTGTAGGCATCCCACCTTTCTTCATCAAGAATTATCGGTTAGTATCGGTTGAGCCTAAGTTTTCGCTTCTTCACATGATGTGTGCTATTTTTAGAATATCATTTTATTTTGTTTTGCTTGATGTTTTAATAAAATACTTAGATCTGAAATTTTTAAATGAGAGAGAGTCTTCACATAGCTACTTAATTATTTGACTACTCATTGATCTTTACTTATATCTTTTTGGAGTAGTTTGTCAGTTGCTCTAGTGCTTCACTTATATCTTTTTGGAGTAGTTTGTCAGTTGCTCTAGTGCTTCACTTATATCTTTTTAGAGCACGACGTTGGTTTTATTTTGAAGAAATTGATGAACTCTCATGTTTCACTTATATTATTTTGAGAGTCTTATAAATACTATGGCAATTTGCTTAGGTTATGAATTTAGTCCTAATATGATGGGTATTCAAGAGGGATATAATAAAAACTTTCATGAAGAGCATTGAATATATGAGAAGTTTGATTCCTTTCATTTGTTTTGAGATATAAAGATGGTGATATTAGAGTCATGCTAGTGAGTAATTGTGGATTGGTAGAAATACTTGTGCTAAGGTTTGTGATTCCCGAAGCATGCACGTATGGTGAACCGTTATGTGATGAAGTCGGAGCATGATTTATTTTTTGATTGTCTTCCTTATGAGTGGCGGTCGGGGACGAGCAATGGTTTTTCCCCACCAATCTATCCCCCTAGGAGCATGCATATTAGTACTTTGCTTTGATGGCTTATAAATGTCTGCAATAAGTACGTGAGTTCTTTATGACTAATGTTGAGTCCATGGATTATACGCACTCTCACCCTTCCACCATTGCTAGCCTCTCTAGTACCGCGCAACTTTTGCCGGTCCATTAAACCCACCATATACCCTTCCTCAAAACAGCCACCATACCTACCTATTATGGCATTTCCATAGCCATTCCGAGATATATTGCCATGCAACTTCCACCGTTCCGTTTATTATGACACATACCATCATTGTCATATTGCTTTGCACAATCATGTAGTTGGCATAGTATTTGTGGCTTGGCCACCGTTCATATTTTTTATACATGTCACTCTTGATCATTGCACATCCCGGTACACCGCCGGAGGCATTCATATAGAGTCATATTTTGTTCTACTATCGAGTTGTAATTCTTGAGTTGTAAGTAAATAAAAGTGTGATGATTATCATCATTAGAGCATTGTCCCATGTGAGGAAAGGATGATGGAAGCTATGATTCCCTCACAAGTTGGGATGAGACTGCGGACTTAAAAAAAAGAGGCCAAAGAGCCCAAAATAAAATAAAATAAAGGTGCCAAAGAGCCCAAACAAAAAAAATGACAGAAAAAGAGAGAAGGGACAATGTTACTATCCTTTTTCCACACTTGTGCTTCAAAGTAGCACCATGATCTTCATGATAAAGAGTCTCCTATTTTATCACTTTCATATACTAGTAGGAATTTTTCATTATAGAACTTGGCTTGTATATTCCAATGATGGGCTTCCTCAAATTGCCCTAGGTCTTCGTGAGCAAGTTGGATGCACACCCACTTAGTTTCTTTTGAGCTTTCATACACTTATAGCTCTAGTGCATCCGTTGCATGGCAATTCCTACTCACTTACATCGATATCAATTGATGGGCATCTCCATAGCCCATTAATTTGCCTAGTTGATGTGATACTTTCTCCTTTTTTGTCTTCTCCTCACAACCTCCACCATACTCTATTCCACTTATAGTGCTATATCCATGGCTCACGCTCATGTATTGCGTGAAAGTTGAAAAAGCTTGAGAACATTATAAGTATGAAACAATTGCTTGGCTTGTCATCGGGGTTGTGCATGATGAAATATTTTGTGTGATGAAGATGGAGCATAGCCAGACTATATGATTTTGTAGGGATAACTTTCTTTGGCCACAATAAAGAAGATTGCATTGATAAATATGTTAGGTAGCATTCACACTTCATAAATTATTTCTTTTATCATTTACCTACTCGAGGACGAGCAGGAATTAAGCTTGGGGATGTTGATACGTCTCCAATGTATCTATAATTTATGAAGTATTCATGCCATGTTTACAACAATTTTATATGGTTTTGGCATGATTCGATTAGAAGTACCCTGGACTGGCGTTGTTTTCAGCAGAACTACCATGGTGTCGTTTTTTGTGCAGAAATAAAAGTTCTCGGAATGGGCTGAAAATTTACGGTGATTTTTTATGGACCAAAAGAGACCCCTGAAGCACAAGAGTTGGGCCAGGAAGTGGACGAAGAGGCCACAAGCCCTCTAGGAGCGCCCTACCCCCCAGGGAGCGTCCTCCAGGCTTGTGGGTCCCTCGGGCACCTCCTTGACATGAGACCGGTGCCAAAAAATTCTTATAAATACCCAAACCTCCGAAAAGAACCCTAGATCGTAAGTTCCGCCACCGCAAGCCTCTGTAGCCACGAAAAACCAACCGGGACCCCGTTCCGGCACCCTGTCGGAGGGGGAAACCATCACCGGAGGCCATCTTCATCATCCCGGCGGCCACCATGACGAGGAGGGAGTAGTTCACCCTCGGGGCTGAGGGTATGTACTGTTAGCTATGTGTTTGATCTCTCTCTCTCTCTCTCTCTCTCTCTCTCTCTCTCGTGTTCTTGATTTGGCACGATCTTGATGTACCACGAGCTTTGTTAATATATTTTGATCTTATGGTGTTCTTCCCCCTCTACCTTCTTGTGATGAATTGAGTCTTGCTCTTTGAGGTTTCGTTATGTTGGATTGAGTATTGGATTTGAGAACACTTGATGTATGTCTTGCGATGGGATATCTATGGTGACAATGGGATGTTCTATTGATTCACTTGATGTATGTTTTGGCACTCAACTCGCGGATTCCCGAGGTGACATTGGGGTAATCTATGCATAGGGGTTGATGCACATTTTTGTCCTACGTTCTTCGATAGAAACTTTGGAGTGATTCTTTGTTGCACGTTGAGGGATTGTTATATGATCCAATGATGTTATCATTGTTGAGAGACTTTGCACTAGTGAAAGTATGAACCCTAGGCCTTGTTTTCAAGCATTAAAATACTGTTTTTGCTCACTTTTGTTACTAGTTACCTTGCTGTTTTTATATTTTCAGATTACAAAAACCTATATCTACTATCCATATTACACTTGTATCACCATCTCTTCGCCGAACTAGTGCACCTATACAATTTACCATTGTATTTGGTGTGTTGGGGACACAAGAGACTCTTTGTTATTTGGTTGCAGGGTTGTTTGAGAGAGACCATCTTCATCCTACGCCTCCCACGGATTGATAAACCTTAGGTCGTCCACTTGAGGGAAAATTGCAACTGTCCTACAAAACTCTGCGCTTGGAGGCCCAACACGAGTCTACAAGAAGAAGGTTGCGTCGTAGACATCAATGGCAGCTATTCGTTTTTGTTTGGATTATTTTGCAGCTGGTGTAGCAGGGGATACTGTGTTTGTATAATTTTCCGGTGGACTTTGACCTTCTATTGTACCATCAGTACCAACAGAATCTGCATAATTCTTCCGCTTCCGTTTCCGTGCGTCCTGAGTACTAACACCATCCCTTGCCATTCTGTGTTCCTTCCTCTTTCTCTTTGCCATGTCAAGTCAAGCCAACAAGAAAAAGGAATAAAAATTTAGTTCTTCAGAACAAATTGATGCGTGATACAGACGAACTGAACTTTGATGTTAGACAACCGCATGATAGCAGGATGTAATATGTATGAAAAACAGGACGGCATGAGATAATCAGAACTATGATGTGTAAACTAAGCAGAAGGCATTTCAATAAATTAGAAGCAATGCAATGGAAAGTAGACACCATATGAAATATGCTACAAATATCGCTCTGCCAAGTTAACAGTGTCTCATCATAACTGGCATTTAAACAAATGTGAAGCAGTACAAGAAATAAATCATATGCAAGATGCAAACAACATCACACTACCAAGTTAAAGATCTCTCGTCATTAGTGCCATTGCATATTCACAGCTATGATGTGTAAACTAAGCAGAAGGCATTTCAACAAACTAGAAGCAATGAAAGTTAGACACCATATGTAAGACGCAACGAATATCACTCTGCCAAGTTAAAACTGTCTCGCCATTAGTGCCATTTCAACAAATTAGTAGTACAAGCTAGAAAATAATGCGAGATGTAAACTATATCAGACTCCCAAGTTAAACGTGTCTTGTGATAAGTGATTGTTGCAAGTTACACAACAGTAGTACTTTGATGTAAGAACATGGTGTGATAGACAGATATTGTATGTTCTAGAAACAGGAACACGTGTCTTATTCACAAGTATAATGTGTAAAGTAAGCAGATAGAATTCAACAAAATTAGAAGCAATACAAGCTAGACATCATACATAACATGCAACCATGTATAACAGTGCCAAGTTAGAGGGAGCACCTGTGATGGTGGACTAGGGGAGACGTGCTCATCATCAACACAGCTACGTTGAGTGTCTATGCATGTGTTGTCTTGCAAATCTTCTTGGGGGGATGGCGGAGTAGAATCTGTAGAGGCCCTCCATTTTAGTTGTTTGGAAGGAGCACCTTTATCCACTGCCTTGCTAATTTCCTTCCGCTTTATTGATTTTGCATTGTCAAGTAAAACTAACAAGAAAAAGCAATAAAATTCACTCTTCAGAACTCATTCATGCATGATACTGACAATCACTACCTTGATGTAAGGCAAACACATGATACGAGGATGGAATATGTACGAAAAATAGGACAGCATGGCATATTCACAACTATTTGTGTAAACTAAGCAGAAGTAATTTAATCAAATTATAAGCAATACAAGCTAGACACCGTATGCAACATGCAAGACAATATCACACTGCCAAGCTAGAGAAAGCACCTGGGATGCCGGTTTCGCCGGAAGACCGCCATCAGTCCCTGCCTTAATTTTTTCCTTCCTCTTACTTAATTTTATTGCCTTGTCAAGTCAAACCCACAAGGAAAATGAATAAAAGTTTGCTTTTCAGGACTCATTGATGCAGGATGCTGACGAGCACTACTTTAATGTAAGGCGATCACATGATAGAACGATTCAATGTGTAAGAAAAAAGGACAACATTGCATATTCATAGCTATGATGTGTAAACTAAGCAGAAGGCATTTCAACAAATTAGAAGCAATGAAAGCTAGACGCCATATGAAAGATGCAACGAATATCACTCTACCAAGTTAAAACTGTCTCGTCATAAGTGCCATTTCAACAAATTAGAAGTAGTACAAGCTAGAAAAGAACGCGAGATGTAACCTATATCACACTCCCAAGTTAAATGTGTCTTATGATAAGTGATTGTTGCAGGTTACACAACAGTAGTACTTTGATATAAGAACATGGTGTGATAGACAGATATTGTATGTTCTAGAAACAGGAACACGTGTCTTATTCACAAGTATAATGTGTAAAGTAAGCAGATGGAATTCAACAAAATTAGAAGCAATACAAGCTAGACATCATACATAACATGCAACCACATATAAACGTGCCAAGTTAGAGGGAGCACCTGTGATGGTGGACTAGGGGAGACATGCTCATCATCAACACAACAAAAGCAGAGCAAAGATTGGTGCCCCCATAATTTAGGTATGATTTACAAATGCCATGATCTCGAATTCAAATAATTGAATGGACTTCATATTGAATTCGGATTTTTTTTAAACCACCTTAAGTTGAATTCAAATGTTTGCTAGTTCCTAGCTAGCTATTTAGAATGTTCATTGTGTAACTTTTGTATGTATAATGTGCTTTACACACACAACATGAACTATACTCACGTTTATATTCGAATTGCTAAAGCGATGCATTGTCTGGAGTTCAAAATACTAACTCTATGGATCAATTATGTCGAATAATAACATAGTCATGCTCAAATTCGATAGAATATAGATGTCTGATGGATCAATGACCGTTCCTTATGCGAATTGCAAATATCATGATCCCATCCTAATATTTGGATACAATTTATATTTTTAATCAATGTGTACATCAGTCTTTTACGTGTAGTTTCACTCTCCATAGGCCACTCCTCACACACGCGCTAACTTTCTCTCTCACACATACACGCACATGGTGTATATCCATCGGGGGTCTCTCACACATGCTCACACACTCTCTCCCGAGGTGTCTTTCTCGCACACATGCTCTCGATATCACCCTCCCTCCCTCTAGCAACCATTTACGACTGTTTTCACTAACCTTTATCACAAGCACTCTTCCTCTCACATGCATAGGCACACACAATCCCCATCGACCCTTTCTCTATACATAGACCTACCTACGTGTCTCCCGCACGCACATTATCTTTAGGCCTATCTCGCACGCATTGTCTCCACCTCTCTTCCTAATTAACGAATATGATTCCAGCAGAGCATTCTGTAGGATGCCCCTTAAAGTTAGGTTGGATGAATGGTAATATCAGAGACAAGGGGTTACCTTAGTCCGAGGACCTAGGGTGACAAATCCTAGCCGGCTTTGTCAGTGAACACAGAGTCCTTCACGGCTCTGGTATCTTTGTCTTGTACGACTAGTCCTCCATGGGTCTCCCTGAATGCATCACGGGCTGACCAATGTGGCGCAGGACAGAACCGACCCAAGGGCCTCACCTCGGCCCACCAGACCTCACGCGGTAACACACCCTCTGCCCCTAGGTCTCGTTATCTTCTCACACGCACACATACCAACACAGACACCACACAAACTGTTTCTCCTCATGCCTCTATATATCCCCTCCCCCCTTGCATGTACACACTCAAGGGCATCTCCTAGACCTCTCTCATTTCTCGTGATAATATCTCCCCCAACGTCGCCCCCCCACCCCCGCCGGGGGCCCGATATCCATGCCTCTCTCGAATACGTACACATACCCTCTCTAGGCCCTGCCAAATACGTCAACTACACATTCACACATGCTACATCTTATCACGTACCCCATTGATCTAAAAAGCCCTCTCTTCACGTTTACTTCGCATACAACATTCCTTTTGAATAAAACCACACAAAGTGTGGCCAAAAGTTTATTTTAAAATTTCTACATATATACAACATTACAAAGTTATATGGAGTATGAAAGTTAATTTGCATTGCATGATGCACCCAATGTTATTTATTCCGCACTATGAATTTTTATATTTTTATACTATATATAAAGTTAGTCATAATAAAGAGAAACGAAGAGCATATCTCTCTCCATCGCACACACCCCCTCTACGCCCCTTTCACGTACGCACACAAACTATCTCTAGGTCCTCTAAAAGTACGCCCCCAGCACATTCACGCATGTTTCATCTTTCTCTCGCGATATATACAACGACAATCACTGTATTTGAAGTGAAAGCACGATACATACATTGGACTTCAGAATCCACTCATTACGGTCACCATTTACGTTTTGTGGTTATTATACAGTCACGGGCTCACCGTACAGCTCTGTATTTGTTCAAGACACGACTAGTTGACCAGTTAAACACTCCACGTGGCACCTTTAGTGTTGCATCACATTATGTCACTACCATTGGGCCCACCTATCGGCGTGTATAAGAATGAAAACAAACGATAAAAAAATATTGAACGGTGGGTATTCGAAGTCATGACCGCAGGCACAGCGGACAAGGTGGCCTTGTATTGGTATGCTGAGTCGTCTGTTTTAACACAGAGGAGCTGGTGTGGTGATTATACACACACGCACGGATGCAAATGAACTGCATGCATGCAACACTCACACGTACACACACAGCCACGCACGCACACAACACTCACACGCACACACGCACGCATGCATGCACACACCACACGACCAACACACACGCTCACGCTCAAGTGATCAACCTACACGTGCATGCGCACACATCAGGCCCTGACAGACACATACACAACCATGTGGTTCCTGCGCACGGGTTGGAGTCTTGTCGCGCCTGCGTAAATTTGTGTTTATCTTACTTTTTTCCTCTGCGAACTGACAGATGGGACCCACAAGGAACATGGTCAATTTAACCAGTCAACATAGTGCCACGCAGACTATTTGGCCGGTCAACAGAGTGCAATCCGATGCTGAACGGTGAGCAAGTGACCGTATAATCACCGCAAAACGTATATAGTGACCGTAATGAGCGTATTCTGAAGTCCGTTGACCGTATTACGCTTTTCGCTTGAAATACACTGACCGTCAGTGTATTTATCTCTTCTCTCGCTCTCTCTGTGGAGCTGAGTAGGCCAACGTGCCAGTGCCTAAATTGGCGCACGCCACCCCATTATTGATGTACTGGTTTCGTAAGAGTGAACAAGCATTCACGTCTACCGTACAAACTATAGATATGAGTTACAAATGCTATGAAGACGAATAGAAATATTTGAATCCACTTTATGCCCAATTTCTCTCTGTAGGCCCTCCAAAAGTACATCTCTACACGTTCTCGCATGTTACATCTAACAACTATGCAATACAGCACTGCTACACTCCAGCACAATAAATCATGTGTTTTTAGTTTTACTAGATCTCATATTGTTAATTAATTGTTCAGTTTGCATACATTAAAATTGCCTTTGAAATGTATGGCTAGTATCATCTAGTGATATGAAAGGTCAGACTACACACACACACACACACACACACAAAAGGGCCCATTACATATTCAAGCATTTCACATCTTTCTCTCGCTCTCTGTGTCAAACCGACTATGCCAAACTACCCTGTCTATCGCGCGGGAAAAATCCCGCCCTCGCCTGTTTAAACGGGTTTGTATCGATGGATCGTGCAAAACAGCAAAACTATAGTAGTACTACAGTACAATTAATAGTTCACTGGGCCGCCGTGTCGTGTACTCCTCCACCGTAAGAGTGGAGCGCTCGCTTTCATAAATGTTCTAGTCCCTTTCACCGACATGTGGGACATCAAGCAACCGGGTCCATGTGCCATACCGAAATAACAGTGTAGAGCAGCAGGGGTGAAGCACCCCGGTCATGGCGCCGGCGTAGTAATGAGCAATGAGGCGTCAAATCACAAAGCTGCGCCTTTCCCGCAATTAAGTTGGAGGGATGAAGTGATGCTAAAAAAAGAAGTTGGAGGGACGAAGCAACCATCATTCCACTCGTTGCTGAATCCGCTTCTCCCTCATCTTCTTCAAGTTAACCACGTGTTGCTTCCGCCATTGTTCTGCCTCATGTGGGACGCGGATCGGCTTGGTAAATCACTGACACGTGGGACCGCATGTTAGCAAACCACCAGGCCAATGTCCTCTAAAAATAAGAAACCTCCCCCGCCTTCCGCGTGGCAAAATCACCTCCTTTTTACTAATCTTGATATAATTTTTTAGATCAATATAATCGAGATTTGTATAGATAGCACACAGGAGCAAAACAAAGTGGTACGGTTAAGGGCATCCACAATGTGTAGCCAAATGTGAAAATAGCTTTTGGCATCGATGGGAACCATTGTGGAGGGTGCTGCCAAAGCCAAAAAGAGGGAACCGAAGCTCCCTAATTGATTGATTGAAGGAATAGAAAAATGCAACCTCTCTCCTATTTCTCCCATGCTTGGACGCATGTACAGTATAGAGCACAGAGTCTACTCCCCTGTCCCTTCTATCACAAATCACAAAGCAGTGAGGCGTCAAATCACAAAGCACAAACTAAGCAACCATCATTTCACTCTTCGCTGACTCTGCTTCTCCATCGTCTTCTTCGAGAAACCACCTTTACCGCACTAAGCTGGACGGATGACGCTATTGTGTAGTAGTACATTTACGCCTCCTTTGGTTCAACGGACTTCCTGGATGCAAAGAAGGCGGTTGTCTCGGCTTGCAGGCGGCACTTGCGAATGACCTACCGTGGTCTCCCTCAATGGTGTGCTCCGTCGAATGCACTTCGCCAAAGCCACAACGTTTGAGATATTGTCGACGTCACCGCAATGGGGAAGGAAGTCAAATAGTTAATACCTCCATTTTTTTGTATACAAGGCCAGTATCAAAATTACAATTTGTAGAAGGCCACTAACACTATTCAAGGCAAAATTGATGGTGTTTGCCTCGTACTAGCAACCAAGGACGTTAATATACCCTTGCATGCATGCGGAAGTGAGAAGGTTGGTTTGCATGGTGCTGTATTAATCAAGCAATGAGGAGTGAGATGGTTTGCTCTTTGGGCGTTGGAGAAAAAATATGCATTAATTGACACATCAAACGAGGATTTGTATCGTTCAATCCCGTGAAGGAAAACCCCGCCTTTCTTTTTTAACACAAGTAGTACGTACTTGTATCCTGTTTGGGTCTAGGCCTTGCATTGCCATACTTTGCCACACATTTTTGCCAAGCTTGCCTAAAGTTTTTCAAAATGAAAAGGAGGTACACTTGCGCACAGCTGTCGCGGTCGCACCGCACCCTCACACAGTCGCTCCTGCACGCTGCAAACCCAACCAAGGGAATTCACCCTCACTGACACGTGCTACCGCAAGTGATCAAACCAAACTCAGCCATCCTACCGCTGACATATAATTTTCATCCATACAGTATGTTTATCCAACCGCATGTTGGGGAAGATCCATGCGGCCCGTGCGGTGGTCTGTTGGGGAAGAAGAAGAAGAGGTGAGGAAGAAGAAGGGTTAGGCGACGTAGGATATTCATCCAACCGCCTGAAATGGTTGACTGACCCAAATGATGAAAGTCAGGCGACTTGCATAAATATATGTTTTTACACAGCAAAAGATTCCTAAAAACAACAACATAAAGAAAAACTATCACTGCTCGCGAACGAGCCGGCCTTGTTGTCTTTGGCTGCCGGCGCGAACCAGCCGTAGCTGCCGATGTGTGTCTCCGCACTGTGGTTGTCATCGGCCTCCAGCTACTCGTTCACGCGGAGCGTGCGAGCGCTCTGCATGAACACGAGCACCACCCGATTCACATCCACGACGTTCGGTTCCGCCTGCAGGAGGGCCTCGATGGCAGTGGCATCCGCGCGCTCCGTGTCGAGTTGAGCCTCCGCCGCCAGGTTCAAGTCTAGAACATCCGGTTCCGCCTACAGGAGGGCCTCGATGGGAGCGGCATCCACGCGCTCTGCATCAAGTTGAGCCTCCGCCGCCCGGTTCACGTCCACGACATCTGGTTCCGCCTGTAGGAGGGCCTTGATGGCAGCGGCATCCGCGCGCTCCGCGTCGAGTTGAGCCTCCGCCTTCCGGTCCTCCTTTAGGATCGCCAGGTTGAACCGCTGGTCCGCCTACACCATGGGGGACCCGGACGTCGGCACGAAGTCGACGTCCATTGTCTCATACACATCGGGGGCCTTTTGCGCCGCAACCTCCGCCATGAACATTGGATTGGCTTCCTCCTCCTTGGAGCTTGGCTCCAGAGAACTCGGGGATTGGCCCGCCGCAAAGCGAGCTTGGGAACAGAGGTTTGTGGCGCCGACCGCCGCCGCGATTTCTGCGCGGTGCTCCAGCGTCAGCATCTTGTAGTACGTGATCTTGCGGCGCACCATGGCTTTCCGGCGAACTTGGGGACGGTTGATGCGGGCTAGGGGATCGAAAGGTGGGGGAATGGGTTGGAGAGGAGGTGTGGTTTTGGGGCAGTGGTGACCAGTCGGCAAGTAGCTGGCGTAGGCCGAGCAGTGAAGGTTCTGGTGTGAATAGTGGTTCTGGTGACGACCGGTCAATCGGTTTTGACTGTGCGGAGTTTGCAAAACCGGACGGCTGGAGCCTGGAGAGTTGTGGGGTGGGATGGGACCAAAGTTTCGAAGTTTCACGTGGCAGACGTCCGGACCTCCCCACCGTTCCTGTCGACGACGAGGCGGTGACTTCGTAAATCTCAAGATGACTAGCAAGATGCCCGTGCATTGCACGGAACATCAGGGTGCATTTTTTTACAAAACACCTGTTGTGATTTACCCATGCAGGAGTAATCCCATGTGTAAAAACTAATGATATCTCGAGAATTTCATCGAAAAAATGGTATCTCAAGAATTTCATCAAAAAATGATATCTCGAGAAAGATGAGAGATAAGGTGAGGAGGAGTGGGGCGCGGTGGTGATTGGTGGTAGGACTTAGCGGAGGCATGGGGATGGACGACGCCGGCAGCGGCCACCATGCCAGATTGTTCCAGAGGCTTCCTTTTTTAATTACTCGACAATGAAGTTGTGGGAGATAAGGATGAACGAGAGAGGTGCGGATATCCTTTTGCAAAATTGCCATAGTTTGCTTTCTATCCGTCAGATATAGATCGGACGGTCTATATTGCAAGATGGCAGGCACACCATCATCACCGAGAGTAGAGCTAAGAGTAGAGATATAGATATGACGGCTCAGTCTCTCGAAGGTGCTCATAGGGGTAGGGTGTGCATGTGTGCATTCATAGGGGTGAGTGTATGCGCACATGTATGAGCGCTTGTGTCTATACTGTGTTCAAAAAAAGGAGTACTCGAAGTATGCAAGTTCATAGGGAACGGACGGTGTACATCACTCTTGTCGCGTTCGCGTTGCACCCCGGCACGGTGGACCCTGCATGCCGCTCACCGAATGGAACGCGCTTCGTCTTGCGTTTTCGATCGCTTGTTGGACCGCAGTTGAGAGCAAGCCGACGTCCCTCCCCCTCCCCTGCCCGCGTCATTTACTACTAGACTGGAAGAGAGAGAGGTCAGCCGAGTGTTAATGAGGCCATACTGACGCTCGAATTTGGCCAGGAAAACAGGGAAACCGACATGTGGGGCACACATGTCAGGATGATGTGGCGCAGACTAGTCCAATGGAGGAGCTGGCCCACGACCTCCTCGCCACCGGCAACCGTTCATGTGGGTCGTGGGGGCCAGCAACATGGCGCAGCTCCCGCACCGCCTCTGGACACGGCGACCGCGGTGAGCGACACACTCATCGTCGCTGGACACGCTCGGCTTCAGGGTGCCGAGGGTGGCGCTACCGTTGTGGCACGACCAGCAGATCAACACCCGGCTCGTCGAGGATGCACGGGGCGCCAAAGTGCGCACGCGCCGTGACACGTCCGCGGAGTGTTCTAGCGTGGCCAACTACATCCCCAGGACCTGAGACCATGTCGAGTCATCTTTCAACGACATGTGGGATCGCATGTGAGCAAAGGGCATGTCCAACGTTGCCACGCCCGCAGCTGACTACCCTGTCACACAAAAAAACCTCATCCCTCGCGCCATCGCGCGCGTGCGTTCCCAGCCATTGCCAGCTGCTCGCATTCATGTCGTCCGTCCGTATGTCATCATTAAGCAGGATCGCTGCCCGAGGAACCAACTCCGGTGACTTATTGACGCACCCGGATGCTTTGCCTCACCGGAATGCGCTACTTAAAGCGGCAACGCCCAGCTAAACTCCACACCATAGCGCATCCTCCTACCTGACACCACATCCACCATGACCGCGAGCGGGAATGCTCTGCGGGAGAGCTTGCCTTCGGGGATGAAGCTCGAGGTCACCGCCCTCACTCAACTCGCCGCTCGCAATGCAATACCGGTGTAGCTGGACGCGGACGCGGCCACACAAGCGGTGGCCACGCTGGCGGCCGATGACGGGAGCACTGCCAGCCACGCGTCCTACTTGCCGCCGTCCAACGTTTGGTGGCGCATGTGGCAGGTGAACCGACAGACCGTCCACGTCCATCATCATTGACCTCACATCCACTGGCACCTCCGAGGCCGGGGACTCCTCCGAGGATGAGTAGGGCATGGTGTGCCAACTGGCCGGTCCGTCTCCCGTGTTCTACTCTTCCTCGCCGGAGACCGCACCTTCACTTCACGGGTCTTGAACCCCGCCGCCGTTCATGGAGATGGCAGATGGAGGACGTCATCGCCGATGTGCAAGTACAAAGGAAAGTGGACGTCGGTCGCCGCCGTCGAATAGGTTTAGGGTCGGGTTTCTTTTCTTTTTCTGTGCTATAAAAGTTCGAAATGTAATGAAAATCTACCGTGTTTGCATGAATCTCGTCCGGTGTATATGAACTTTCACAATAATAGTAAGATATATTGCATGAAAATATATTGAATGATGATTCGTTTTTGTGTGTATAAACTTGGTCTAAGTTTTGAAGGTTTGACCCGAGACAAAGCTAACATGCGAAGTAAATAAACACATAGATATACATACACAATTTATCTTAGGCACTCCAATAGTACATCCACTACACATTCACGCATCTCACATCTTTCTCTCGCTCTGTCTGTCAAACCAACTAAGCCTTGTCCTAAAAAATAAAGTCCTAAAAAAACCAACTAAGCCAACCTCCCAGCATATCACATGGGAAAAGACCCGGCCGTGCTGTTTTAGTCGGGATTACCGGATTACTAGTAGTATCGATGGATTGCGCGAAGCACCAAGTTTAAAAGAAAAAAGGCGGTACACTCACAGCACACCTGTCACGGTCGCATTGCACCCCTCACACAGTCGGTCCTGCACACGGCCCACGCAAACGGAACGCGCTTCGGCTTGTCTCTTCACTGACATGTGGGACCGCATTTGGAGAAACCGACCATGCGCCAAACTGCCCGGCCCACCGCGCGAAAATTCCCCCCAAAACTTCCCCCCAAATCCCAAATTCAACTGCCCTTCAGCCAACTAGCCAATAATATTCCCCAAAGCCGCCCTCCCCACCGCGCCGATACGTCGGCGCCGCAGTTCGTCGAGGGGACACACGGCGATCCTCTCGCTCCCATAGTATGCTCTCGTAGACTGCCGTCCTCCAGCCGCGCCGCCACCGCTGGCGACGTTCTTGTGGAGACACATGGCGGACAGCTTCTCCCACGGTACGCACATTCTAGACTGAGGCCCCGTGCATGTCGGAGTAGCGCTGAATGTTAGCTGATAGACGCTGTTAATCTCACTGTTTGCCAAAATAGTTTACAGTCAATATGCTCAGCTTAAGAAGCTTCCTTGCCCTGTTCTGCACTCAATCTGCTTTGCTCAGATGGCATGTGATACGTCTCCAACGTATCTATAATTTTTTATTGTTCCATGCTATTATATTATCTGTTTTGGATGTTTTATATGCATTAATATGCTATTTTATATTATTTTTGGGACTAACTTATTAACCTAGAGCCCAGTGCCAGCTTCTGTTTTTTCCTTGTTTTTCACTTTTACAGAAAAGGAATATCAAACGGAGTCCAAACGGAATAAAACTTTAAGATGATTTTTCTTGGACCAGAAGACACACGTGGGACTTGGAGAGGAAGGCAGAAGAGTCCCGAGGGCTCCACAAGCCCTCAGGGCGCGCCCCTAGCTTGTGGGCCCCACGGGAGTCCTCCAACCCTAATCTTTGGCCTATAAATTCCCAAATATTCCCAAACGACCAGAAGCATCCACCAAAATACTTTTCCACTGCTGTAACCTTCTGTACCCATGAGATCCCATCTTGGGGCCTTTTCCGGCATCCTACCGGAGGGGGATTCGATCACGGAGGGCTTCTACATCAACTCTATTGCCCTTCCGATGAAGCGTGAGTTGTTTACCACAGACCTACGGGTCCATAGCTAGTAGCTAGATGGCTTCTTCTCTCTCTTTGATTCTCAATACCATGTTCTCCTCGATGTTCTTGGAGATCTATCCGATGTAATATTCTTTTGCGGTGTGTTTGTCGAGATTTGGTGAATTGTGGATTTATGATCAGATTATCTATGAATATTATCTGAATCTTCTCTGAATTCTTATATGCATGATTTGATATCTTTGTATTTCTCTTTGAATTATCGGTTTGGTTTGGCCACCTAGATTTGTTCTTCTTGCAATGGGAGAGGTGCTTAGTTTTGGGTTCAATCTTGCGGTGTCCTCACCCAGTGACAAAGTAGGGGTAGCGAGGCACGTATTGTATTGTTGCCATCAAGGGTAAAAAAGATGGGGTTTTCATCATATTGCTTGAGTTTATCCCTCTACATCATGTCATCTTACTTAACGCGTTACTCCGTTCTTTTTGAACTTAATACTCTAGATGCATGCTGGATAGCGGTCGATCTGTGGAGTAATAGTAGTAGATGCAGAAGCCTCTAGTGAAACCTATGGCCCCCGGGTCTATTTTCCATCATATATTTTCAGATCTATAAACCAAAAAACCCAAAAATACCTTGCTGCCATTTATTTACTTTTATTTTGTTTTACGTTTTAGTAATCTTTTATATCTATCTCTATCAGATCGCATCCTTGCAAGTGACCATGAAGGGATTGACAACCCCTGTATCGCGTTGGCTAAAAGTGTTTGATTGTTTGTGCAGGTGCATAGATTGGGGACTTGCTTGTATCTCCTACTGGATTTGATACCTTGGTTCTTAACTGAGGGAAATACTTATCTCTACTTTGCTGCATCACCTGTAACACCCCCGGTGATTAGCAACAGTAATCACTTTTGATAATGACATGTCAGCGAGATTAACAGTGCATAATCATCATTAGCATCATATTGCATTTCAACTCCTAACTCAAATTCAAATTTAAATGAAAGTGAAATATAAAAGTTGTCCAACATAAAAACTAAAATGTTCGATAAATAACAAATATTGCAGAGGCTAGTCTAAAATTGTAACCAACAAATAATAAAATAATTAGGTGGCACTAACATAATTAAAATAGCTAGGATTAATGCATTTTAATTATTATAAAAATTATGTGAACTCAAGTTGACTCCAAACTAATTTTTGGTAGTGTTAGGTAATACCTAGTATTTGTTGGAGCAATTGTTATGTTTTACAAAAACCATTAGGAGGCCTGACTATTTACTAAACTGAGAAAAGAGAATAAAGAAAAAGATAAAAGAAAAATGAAATAGAAAAAGAAAACCCTCCCTCCCCAACTGGGCCCCAGCCCAGCTGGCTCGGCCAGCCCACCCCGCCTCCCCTTATCCCCTTGTCGGTGGAACCCTATCCACCCCATCCACCACTCCACTCCCCTCCCCCCCCCACGTCGCCCCCTCCCCGATCCCGATCTGGATCGGGGCATCACCGTCGCCGCCGCCCGAGGTCCTCGCCGGAGAACGCTCCGCCGGACGCCCTCACCGGTCTGCCTCCCCCCTACGCACGTCGTCGCCGTCGTCCTCCCCAAGCACCACTGCCCATGCCCTACGCCCACAGTGAGACCGCGTCCTCCCCTCTCCCTCGCGCACGCTGTCCTGCTCCTCCGTCCGCCGCACGCCCGTCGCCGTGCCGTCCTGCTACTCCCTCGTCCACCCCGGCCTCGCCTTCTGCTGCCGCCCACTGCCCCGGCCCCGCAGTCGCCGTCCAGGCCGCGCCCGCTGCCACGGCACTCTGCTGGTCCATCGCCGCGCCACAGCGCGCGACCGCACCTGCCCGCGCCCTTCGCCTCGCTCCACCGCTCCGCGCCGCGCCTTCGCCTCCCCGCGCCCGCGCATCGCCGCGCCGCGCCGCCGCTCGCCCTGCTGCCGCCCGCTCCGGCCACCGCCTCCCCCTGCCGCGCCGCGCCGCGCTGCCCCGCCTTCGGCCACCGCCCCACGCTCGCCGCCGCGAGTGCCCGTGGCCGCGCCTGGCGCCCTCGCGCCGCTCCTGGCGCCCGCGCCCGTTTGCGCGCCCGTCGCCCGCGCCCGTTAGGCCTCTAGGCCACTGACCAGAGGGGCCCACCCCCAAAAACGTTTTTATAAAAAAAAATTAAAATAATTAATTAGTTAATTAATCCTGATTAGGTTAAGCTAATTAACTAATTAGTGTTAATTAAACAGTAATTAGTAATTAACTTAATTAACCTTGCTGACATCAGCATGATGTCATGCTGATGTCATCATCAGCACTGTTTCGGATAATGTTGAATTAAATAATTAAATAAATTCCAGAAATTAATAAGAACTTTAGAAAATCATATTAAATAAACCGTAACTCCGATGAAAATACTTTATACATGAAACTTGCTCAGAATTCCGTTACGAACCCGAATACGCCCTCCGTATTCCCGTCAGACGCCCGCAGCTATAAGAACATTGAACTTTTAGACCGTTTTCAGTAAATGAATAGTGCCCAACTTTAATTAAATAAATCCGAATAAATTCCTAAATTAACTAAATCATTTAGTTAGGCAATAGAACACCCCGGCATATCATTTAGGCATGTCATACATGTTGTTTGCATTATTGCCGTGAATTTATTGTTTCTCTCCCCCTCTTTCTCTCTCTCGATAGACGCTGAGACCGACGACGCTGCACCAGGATACGACTACTCTACCGACGAGCAGCCCGTTGACGACCCCTCTCTCTTGCCAGAGCAACCAGGCAAGCCCCCCCCCCCCCTTGAGCATTCCAGATATCGCCCATTCTATTCCCCTGCTTGCATTAGATTTTGCTACTATTAATGTATGCTCCTATTCTGATGCATAGCCTGTTGTTGTAACCTGTTCATTGCTACCTTACCTGCCTATGATAAACTGTTTAGTTTAGATTGGAATGAACCATCAGTGACCCCACCACCTTTCCTTTGTTGCCCCTGCTTGATCATCGACGACTCGATCAACGTGATCGTCGACCAGAGACCGACACCTCACTTCACACCCCCTTAGTTGTACGACTCTGCGTAGTAACTATCGAGTGCCGAGGGTGATACCTCGTAACGCACTCCCGATGAATACTCTGCAGTGTAGCTGTTCGGTCGTGGTCATCGAGGGTGATTCCTCCTTCTCCACTTCCGATACGACTCTGTTGTGCAACCCTCAGTGTGAACCTCGAGGGTGATACCTCATACGTTCGCCCTGATGATTTCGTCGAGTGGAATCCGCCGAGGGTGATTCCTCGGGTTTCCCCCTTGATGTATGACCACACGATTACTTGACCTCTGTTACAGGCGGGTCCACCCTGGTGGGTACCCGCTGGGGATCTATGATTTTCGGGTGTGCCGGAAGGGCACTCGAGTGTGACATTGTGGCGGAGCATCAGAGACTCTGATTGTCTTCGCTTGATACTAATTGAGCCTATCGGATTTGGGTGTGTGATCTGAGTGGGTCGATGTGCCCTATACGCACTACCACCACGCGGGATAATGGTTATGGGACCCTCTGCGAAGTACGTTTCTCCGAAAGCTCGCCTGACGTCACGATTCACCGTGCGGGCTGATTGTCGGGATTGGGCTGGATACTTCACTGACGAGTTCAGTGTCGCGCCTGCACCCCAGCCAGTCTCGCAACGCGCAGGGTGCCCAGGGCGATGGCCCGAGACCTCTGGGTGCATAGGTTAGTCCGGCGTGCTGACCTCTCTGCCGAGCCTAGGTAGAGCGCTGCTTTGTGTTGATCTTCCGAGGATGGGCATTACCCAGCAAGTGTGTCCGGCCAGAGTTGATCGAGCGTGTTGGGTAACAGTAGTGCACCCCTGCAGGGATGAATCTTCTATCGATAGCCGGTCCTACGGTAAAGGACGCTCAGTTTGTGTATCCCGATCTACTACTTAAACTGGATACTTGTTACTTAATTGAAGCTTCGGGATCGCTTTCTCGCTTGGGAGTCGAGGAAGGATCTTTAAGCTGTACTTCAACTTGTTTGATAAATAAAATGCTATTCTACTCTCTTCTACTGCTGCAAGATGATGGCCTTGTGAAGATGTTTGAAGATGCTAGTCTTCGATAGGACTAGGCCTTCTCTCTATTCTGGCATTTCTGCAGCCCAGTCAACCTATACAGCCTTTCTCCATTGATAATGTTGCATATGTAGTATAGATCCTTGCTTGCTGAGTACTTCGGATGAGCACTCACGGTTGCTTTACTTTCTCTTTTCCCCATATACCCCACCTTGATGATACCACAGACGATGGAGTCCAGGAGCCAGATGCCACCACCGGAGCTTACTACCAGGAGGGTCCAGAGGGTACTTACTACTGGATCGAGCCAGATGACCAGGAGTAGGATCGGAGGCTCCCAGGCAGGAGGCCAACGCCTTTCGATCTAGTGTCGCTGTTTGTGCTAGCCTTCTTAAGGCAAAACTTGTTTAACTATGTCTGTACTCAGATAATATTTGAATGACTGACTTATGTATTCGGATCTTCGGATCCCTGGTCTGTAATATTGTGGACCTCCGTTTAAATTGTGTTAGAGTTGTGTTGTGATATCTTCCCGTGAGTCCCTGTGCTTGATCGTACACGTTTGCGTGTATGATTAGTGTACGATTGAGCAGGGGGCGCCACAAGTTGGTATCAGAGCCGACTGCCTGTAGGAAGCCCCCTTCCAATTCCTTGGCCGAAGTTGAGTCTAGACATCGAAAAACTAATTTACTAACTTGGCTGTGTGGCTTACGGGCCCACGTCGCCAACTGGGTGGTATTAGGATCTTTTATTCCTCGTCTATACTCTGGGACTTTGATCTCTCTTCTACTCGGGTTAAATAAATTTTACTAACGCCGACACTTAGGATCTCGTAAATCCCATCTACCCGGAGAGCTGGATATATGTGTGATTTCCATGTCATTGATCTGATTAGTCTGATAATCATTTTCCTTTCCATTGTTTTGTTTAACCTTTCTCTCTGAGTTGTGTTAAACTTCTCATTGTCATTTGACAAATCTGAATTTCCTCTGTTTCAGATGGACCGTTTGTTTCCACCACATCCTGCGACACAGCTTGTGCTTCGCACTTGGGCTCGTAATACCCCTGGGTTTCCAGCTGTCCTGATCACTCTCTTGACCAGACTTGGCTACCGTTGGTATCCTGAGTACATGGTCTATGAGGTTTACCGCGAGTTCAACCAGGAACAGTACTATGCTGAAGTTCGGATTTATGATCAGCAGAACAACTCAGACACCGAGCTACACCTTTTTCACGGATTAGGCGTGACGATTGAGATGGCAGTCCATGATGCCGCCTACTCTGCTGTCGTACGTCTCCGAGGGGAGCACAATGCTAACTTGGATGATACTGTGTTTCGGTACATTCCGTATGCACCTGTTGGAGATTCTACTGGATACTACACAGCTATCTGTGCCCCGTACGAGTCTCGACGCTACGACCCGCAGGTTCTGATTCAGTGCACTCAGGCTCTGGATCGCACTGTTCGGGCTCTTGCCGTCAAGTTGTTCGCCACTCGAGCACGCTACTACGAGGCTATGACACAGTTGCTACCAGTTGTTCGTGCAGGGATACATCCGGAGTATATTCTTTACCCACGCAGGACCGAGATGCCGCCAGGTATTGATTGGCCTGCAGTGGGAGGTCACACGCCTACACGTGGACCTCTTCTTATAGTTAGAGACCGGATTCTGCATCAGACTGCACATGGAGCACAGGATCCTGCCACGACGAACATTCGTCGTCCGCTCTTGCAGTTACCCCGTTTCAGTGGTTTTCTCCGACGCTGATGTAGCCTCCATATTGTTCCACAGGGTTATCTCAATACCCTCGTTGTCGAACCAGATTTAGAACACAGCATCAAAACTATGCAACGGTATGACTCTGAAGTTGAAAGGATCAAGCGGTACCTTGAAAAAGGAAAACCGTCGGAGTTCCATCTTGATAATGATGGGATCCTATTTTTCCAACACCGTCTCTTCGTACCTAAGTTCAAAGATGAGAGGGAACACGTTATGATGGAAGCTCATGACACTCCTCTGTCAATTCATCCTGGTAGCACAAAGATGTACCGTGACATTTGTCAGAGATACTGGTGGCCTAATATGAAGCGAGACATTGCTCGTTATGTTTCTGAGTGTGACGTTTGCCGCCACGTTAAAGCTCAACATCAAAGGCCCGCAGGAACTCTGCAACCCCTTGCAATTCCTGAATGGAAATGGGACAAGGTCCAAATGGATTTCATTACTGGTTTTCCCAAATCCCAGAAGGGTAATGATGCTATATTTGTCGTCATTGACCGATTCTCTAAGGTTGCTCACTTTCTGCCAGTTAAAGAGACAATCACTGCTAGCCAGTTAGCAGACTTGTATGTTTCCCGAATTGTGTCACTCCACGGTGTTCCGTTGGAGATCAGTTCTGATCGTGGCAGCCTCTTCACCTCCAAATTCTGGAATAGTTTCCAAGAAGCTATGGGAACACATCTGTCGTTCAGTACCGCTTTTCACCCTCAGTCACAGGGTCAAGTTGAACGAGTTAATCAAGTGCTCGAAGATATGCTTCGAGCTTGCGTCATCTCCTTCGGTAAGAAATGGGAGGAATCTCTCCCGTATGCCGAATTCTCTTACAACAATAGCTATCAGGCTAGTCTGAAGATGGCACCGTTTGAAGTTCTATACGATCGTAAGTGTCGAACCCCTCTGAATTGGTCAGAAACTGGGGAACGCTCACTCGTCGGTCCGGACATTATTCAGCAAGCAGAAGACCAAGTCTGTATTGTCCGTGAACATTTGAAAACTGCTCAGTCTCGTCAGAAGAGCAACTATGACCGAAAGCACCAGGAAATGGTCTATCAACCTGGCGAACAAGCTTACCTCCGCGTCACTCCGTTGAAAGGCACTCATAGGTTCGAAATCAAAGGCAAGTTAGCTCCTCGCTACATTGGCCCGTTCCGTATTCTTGCCCGTCGAGGAGAAGTGGCATATCAATTGCAGTTGCCGCCAAATCTTTCTCAAGTACATGATGTCTTTCATGTATCCCAACTCCGTCGCTGCTTCAAGGATCCTATTAGAGCTGTGGATCACGAAGTGCTTGAATTACGGGAAGATCTGTCTTATCCAGAATATCCCATCCGTGTTCTTGATGAAACTGAATGTCGGACTCGTCAAAAGTCAATAAAATTCCTCAAGGTTTAGTGGTCAAATCATTCTAAAGATGAGGCCACTTGGGAACGCGAGGATCGTCTTCGCGAAGAATACCCCTCTTTCTTTCAGTCTTCCTCTTAATTCTCGGGACGAGAATTCTTAATAGATGAGGAGAATTGTAACACCCCCGGTGATTAGCAACAGTAATCACTTTAGATAATGACATGTCAGTGAGATTAACAGTGCATAATCATCATTAGCATCATATTGCATTTCAACTCCTAACTCAAATTCAAATTTAAATGAAAGTGAAATATAAAAGTTGTCCAACATAAAAACTAAAATGTTCGATAAATAACAAATATTGCAGAGGCTAGTCTAAAATTGTAACCAACAAATAATAAAATAATTAGGTGGCACTAACATAATTAAAACAGCTAGGATTAATGCATTTTAATTAGTATAAAAATTATGTGAACTCAAGTTGACTCCAAACTAATTTTTGGTAGTGTTAGGTAATACCTAGTATTTCTTGGAGCAATTGTTATGTTTTACAAAAACCATTAGGAGGCCTGACTATTTACTAAACTGAGAAAAGAGAATAAAGAAAAAGATAAAAGAAAAACGAAACAGAAAAAGAAAACCCTCCCTCCCCAACTGGGCCACAGCCCAGCTGGCTCGGCGGCCAACCCGCCTCCCCTATCCCTTGTCGGTGGAACCTCATCCACCCCATCCACCACTCCACTCCCCTCCCCCCCCCCCCACGTCGCCCCCTCCCCGATCCCGATCTGGATCGGGGCATCACCGTCGCCGCCGCCCGAGGTCCTCGCCGGAGAACGCTCCGCCGGACGCCCTCACCGGTCTGCCTCCCCCCCTAAGCACATCGTCGCCGTCGTCCTCCCCAAGCACCACTGCCCGTGCCCTATGCCCACAGTGAGCCCGTGTCCTCCCCTCCCCCTCGCCCACGCTGTCCTGCTCCTCCGTCCGCCGCACGCCCGTCGCCGTGCCGTCCTGCTACTCCCTCGTCCACCCCGGCCTCGCCTTCTGCTGCCGCCCACTGCCCCGGCCCCGCAGTCGCCGTCCAGGCCGCACCCGCTGCCACGGCACTCTGCTGGTCCGTCACCGCGCCACAGCGCGCGACCGCACCTGCCCGCGCCCTTCGCCTCGCTCCACCGCTCCGCGCCGCGCCTCCGCCTCCCCGCGCCCGCGCATCGCCGCGCCGCGCCGCCGCTCGCCCTGCTGCCGCCCGCTCCGGCCACCGCCTCCCCCTGCCGCGCCGCGCTGCCCCGCCTCCGGCCACCGCCCCACGCGCGCCGCCGCACGCGCCCATGGCCGCGCCTGGCGCCCTCGCGCCGCTCCTGGCGCCCGCGCCCGTTTGCGCGCCCGTCGCCCGCGCCCGTTAGGCCTCTGGGCGCGCCCTAGGGGGGCGCGCCCCCTGGCTTGTGGGCCCCACGGGAGTCCTCCAACCCTAATCTTTGGCTAATAAATTCCCAAATATTCCCAAATGACCAGAAGCGTCCACCAAAATACTTTTCCACCGCCATAACCTTCTGTACCTATGAGATCCCATCTTGGGGCCTTTTCCAGCATCCTGCCGGAGGGGGATTCGATCACGGAGGGCTTCTACATCAACTCTATTGCCCTTCCGATGAAGCGTGAGTAGTTTACCACAGACCTACGGGTCCATAGCTAGTAGCTAGATGGCTTCTTCTCTCTCTTTGATTCTCAATACCATGTTCTCCTCGATGTTCTTGGAGATCTATCCGATGTAATATTCTTTTGCAGTGTGTTTGTCAAGATCCGATGAATTGTGGATTTATGATCAGATTATGTATGAATATTATTTGAATCTTCTCTGAATTCTTATATGCATGATTTGATATCTTTGTATTTCTCTTTGAATTATCGGTTTGGTTTGGCCAACTAGATTGGTTCTTCTTGCAATGGGAGAGGTGCTTAGTTTTGGGTTCAATCTTGCGGTATCCTCACCCAGTGACAAAGTAGGAGTAGCGAGGCACGTATTGTATTGTTGCCATCAAGGGTAAAAAAGATGGGGTTTTCATCATATTGCTTGAGTTTATCCCTCTACATCATGTCATCTTACTTAAGGCGTTACTCCGTTCTTTATGAACTTAATACTCTAGATGCATGCTGGATAGCGGTCGATCTGTGGAGTAATAGTAGTAGATGCAAAATCATTTCGGTCTACTTGACACGGACATGATGCCTATATGCATAATCATTGCCTTGGATATCGTCATAACTTTGCGCTTTTCTATCAATTGCTCGACAGTAATTTGTTCACCCACCGTATTATTTGCCTTCAAGAGAGAAGCCTCTAGTGAAACCTATGGCCCCCGGGTCTATTTTCCATCATATATTTTTGGATCTATAAACCAAAAATACCTTGCTGCAATTTATTTACTTTTATTTTGTTTTACATTTTAGTAATCTTTTATATCTATCTCTATCAGATCTCATCCTTGCAAGTGACCGTGAAGGGATTGACAACCCCTTTATCGTGTTGGGTGCAAGTGTTTGATTGTTTGTGCAGGTGCATAGATTGGGGACTTGCTTGTATCTCCTGCTGGATTTGATACCTTGGTTCTTAACTGAGGGAAATACTTATCTCTACTTTGTTGCATCACCCTTTCCTCTTCAAGGGAAAAACCAACGCAAGCTCAAGAAGTAGCAGCATGCCACGCACGATTAGTTGCTAAAATATCCTGCCATATATTTATTGCGAAGTAGATTGCCATGGTCTAGTAGCCAATCTGTTAGGTGAAATAGCTTGACACCGTTTTATACTCGATATTTGTTGCTGAGATGTCCTTTGATGGTTGTGTGCTCGGCCTCATTGACTGCTGAAATAGACTGCCATAATTTAGCACTCAAATTTGTTTGTTGAATTAGCTTTACATATATTTCGTTACTTAGATCTGCTTGTCCAAATATCTTGCCATAGCTTTAGACATCGACCTAGGTATTTTTTTCTGGACTTTATAAAAAAGCATATATGTTTTTCCTGTAATATCTAGTAGAAGAACTAATTTGTATGTCTAACAGATGGACATGACTTGGATAACTTCTGCAAGAAGATTCTCCACTGCATATGTCGAGGGGGTTGAAAACTTAATGAAATTTATGAGAGCTGAGTACGGTGGTCCGAAATCAGATGTGCTTTGCTCGTGTAGCAGTTGTATGAATTCAGTTACAAGACCCCAGTCAACTGTTCAAAATCATCTACCCTTGTATGGGATGTTGATCACATATACTAGGTGGGTCCATCATGGTGAAGCTGTGAACGTCAATGTTACTGACTATGTGGAAGCAGCAGATCACCATCTTGATCTGCCTGATGCTCAGGTGGAAGAGGAGAAGGAGGTGGTGGCGGCGGAGCTAGTGAGTTTGACCAACATTGAAACAATGCTATGAAATGCTTACGCATTTCGTGAACTTTCACCTGCAGAAGAAAAATGGTGGGCCTTCATGTTGGATCAATGCAACGTGGTTGTCACCCCAGGAAATAAGCTGTCAGTATTCTCAGCTATGGTCACATTTCTTCAGGTGAAGACATCTGAGTGGATGACCAACAAATCATTTGATGCAATGTTGGCTGCTTTCCGCAACTCTTTCCCGGATGCGTCTGAGCTGCCACACACCTATAGTAAAATGAAGAATTTCCTTCATGCAGTTGGAATTGGATATGATATGATCCATGTTTGTAAGAATAATTGTGCTCTGTTCCGTAACGATTATGCCAACTTAAGTGAATGCCCAAAATGCAAATCATCAAGATGGATAGATGGCGATGCTGTGAAAAGGATTCCTCATAATGTTCTAAGACATTTTCCAATTATACCAAGATTGCAGAGGTTGTTTCATGATGCTGAAACAAGAGAGGATGTACTGTGGCATTCTAGGAACCAGGAGTACAGAGATCAGAATGTAATGAGCCATCCATCTCATGGTAGTGACTGGAAAATCTTCAATCAGAAACACAAAAAGTTTGTTGCTGAGCCGAGAAACATTAGACTTGGCTTAGCTACAGATGGATTCAACCCATTTGGCCACTAGAGTGCCACATATAGCATGTGGCCAATGCTTATCCCTTACAACATGCCACCAAATGTCTGCACCAAAGAATCAAACTACATGATGGCCTTGCTCATCCCAGGTCCAAAAAGTCCTCGAAAGGATTTTGATTTATTCATGGAGCCTCTTGTGGAGGAACTTCAACAGCTATGGAGGGGTGTTCTCACTCGAGACCTATATAGCAGCCCACCAGCTGATTTCTTTCTATGTGCTGTTATAATTTGGTGCATCCATGATTATCCGGCTTTGGGCACTATGTCAGGGCGAACGACACATGGTTACAATGCATGTGTTCATTGTGACAAGAATCCGCTGTCATACGCAATACTTAGCAAGATCTGTTACATTGGACACCGCTATTTCCTTGCCAAGGACAAGCCGTGTCCTACAAAATACCGAAAACATGTGTTCAATGCAAAGCATGAAAACCGTGATGCGCCAAAGAGGCTCACTGGCGATGAGTTGCAAGAGGAATTAGAGAAGGTCAGGCATATTACACCAGGAAACCATCCTGATAATGGTAGCGGGAAAGGGAAGCGTGGCAGGGCAGAAGAGAGATTATTGTTTACCCGCAGGTCCAGTTTGTGGGACTTGGAGTATTGAAAAGATTTGGATCTGCGGCATAATCTTGATGTGATGCACATCGAGAAAAATATATGTGACAGCATTACCGGCACACTTCTTAATATTGAAGGCAAGACGAAAGATACCTTAAAATCTAGGATTGATTTGACACACCTGGGTATCAGAACCGATTTGCAGGTGAAAATGATGGTGCATCACGGGATATGGCACCAGCTGTGTACGTCTTGGACAAGGTAAAAAGAAAAGAATTCTCCAAGGTCCTGTCCCATATGAGATTCCCACATGGATTTGCTTCCAATCCTGATAGGAGAGTCAGTGCAGATGGAAACAAGGTACAAGGGTTGAAAACTCATGACTGCCACGTCCTACTTCACAGGGTTTTACTTGTTATCCTTAGAGGATTGGGCCGCCCTGACTTATACAGAGCAGTTACAGGGTTGGGACAATTCTTCAGGGAACTCTGCAATAGAAATATCAGGATAGATGCTTTGGAGCGTCTTAGAGACAAGATACCAACTATCCTATGTGACCTTGAGAAGATATATCCTCCAGCCTTCTTTGATGTGATGGTGCATTTGGTTGTTCATCTACCTGATGAGGCACTACTTAGAGGTCCAGTACAGTATGGCTGGATGTACCCTATTGAAAGGCGGCTAGGCACTTTCAAGGGCTATGTCAGGAACAGAGCTAGACCTGAGGGTTCCATTGCAGAGGCCTACATTGCTACAGAAGCGTTGACATTCTGCTCAAAATACATTGAAACAGCTGATCAGCTTAGCGAAAAGGTGGGTGAAGACAATCCCGAGCTCAATGTTTTCGATTATTCTGTTCGAGTTACAGGGAAGAGTCGACAAGATGACAAACCTAAAGATCTGGACAAAATGGTTTGGGATGTGTTGAATAACTATCCTGCGATTCTACCTTATATCGAGTAAGTGCTAAGTACTGCAGCTTATACATTGTAATCTACTAAACTTGCAGCACATTCTTATATATTTAGATGTTTGACGCGATCACTATGTTGTGCAGCATCTACAAAAAGGAGTTACTGCCGCAAAATCCAAGAAACATTGACAAACTGGTTATGGCAGGATTTGCGAAATGGTTCAAGAGCCGTGTAAGTTTTTGAATTGCACTATCAGTTTTTTTAATATATTGAGTACATAAGATGATCAGCTTGTCTATTTTCTAACCATATGTTAAGAAGATGCGGGAGGATGGGCAGGCAGTTAATGATGCCCTTTACGCACTGGCAATGGGTCCTGATACTCGGGTAAGACATTATGAATCTTGCATTGTTGGAGATGTGCGCTACAACACCCTTGCACGCGACGAAGGCAGGAAGACACAAAACAGTGCCATCATGAGCACGGATACATACGGCAAAGAGACAATTGAAATGTATGCTAACATAATAGACATTGTTCAGTTGCAGTATATCTCCAGTTTCGAGGTTCATCAGTGTGTGGTTCTGTTGTGCTGTCATTGGTATAACCTGTTTTTTAGAATCGCAAAACCCAGAGCTGATGATTATTTCAAGTCCATCGATGTCAAGGCAGCATACCACACCGACGAGCCTTTTATTTTGGCAAATCAAGCAACACAGATATTTTTCTTGGAAGACACATATGCATGTAGCGATGACTGGAGAGTATTGCAAAGGTCTGAGCAAAGAATTTGTTTAATGAAGTTGCACAACAAGATGATGCTTACACTGCTCCTGATGTAGAAGATTCCACAGATGTTCCTAGTATCTTTGAGAACCATCACGTCAATGACGCTGGCGAAAAGATTGCATGTCAGGCTGTGGACATACGAGAGTTGATCAATAAGATGCCAACGTTCGAGGACATTGAGGATGAAGAAGAAGATGACACTGGGGGGAATTACAATTCAGACTGATACACATGGTGAAGATGTTGACGTTGCTGCTGCGGATGATGATTAGATTGCTTTTGTCGTATTTGCGTGTGAGAAGATGAATTTTTATCTACTATGTGAAATTGTGTTTGCTATGACAACTGAAACCTGATGAAGTTGTTGTTTAGTATTTTGCTATGAGAATATCACTTATTATGTATGTTGATTTGTGTTTGGTGATTGTATGGCGACTAAAACATGATGACATTGTTGTTTAGTTGTACTCATATCTGGATGTGAAACTTGTATTTGATGACATAGTTTGATGTTGGACTGCAATTTGCTCTACGTCTTCGAGTGGGAACTAAGCTGACCCAACAGGGCCTCTACTAATTTATTTATTTTTTAGCAAAAGGGCCTCTGCTATTTATTTATTTATGAGCAAAAGGGGATACCCTCGATTTCCGTTAATAGAAATCATTAGATGTTCACAACACTACGCCCAGCCTGCTAAACAGGTTTCATTCATTACTAGTTTCAACAAAGTGCTCATGTCATAGCCACTGAATACATCACGAGTGCTACATACACTGCAAATAAAGAGACAATCATCCTACAGAGCACAACGATCTTGCCCATTATATTCACAAGCTCTTTCATCTCCTCATTGTTGTCAAGGCCGTTCAGCAGCTTTTGCTTGGCCATGATCAGAGGAACTGCATCTTTAACCTTCTGCTCTGCATCTTCCTCTTCTGTCCTTCCTTCAGTTACTTGTCCAACACCCCAACCTGCTAGTATTGGGATTCCTTGGCTAACCAAATAATCAGCGTAGTTCCATTCCCCCACATCAGCAACTTCCCAGAAATACAAATCACACGAATCTTCCCTTTTCTGCATGAATCAAATTGGAAGATCATCAACCAAACTATTAAAAAAATCAGCAACTGAAAGCAGGTGAACAACACTTAAACATATTATTACCCCATGATTCGGGCATTTGTAGAAGACTCGGCCAGGGTTGAGGATTGTAGTTGAGACGCGACGGATGACTCTGCGTGATTTGCAGCAGTGGCACCACACCAACGGCAGCGGGTTGCGATGAGCAACCGGCTGTGGTGAGTGTGCCGTCGGGGGTGTACGGGTGGCGACTTGGCGCATATCTGGTTGTTTCGTGCTAAAGAGTAGGTGGATGAGCCGCCAGCGGAGATGGTTGCTGCGGCCGGAGCTTCTGATGCTAGGCAGAGTAACTAGAGAAGAGGAGAAGCGAATGTTGGATATGTCAGTTTCATTACTTGCAGAGTAGCATAGCACTATATATAGTCTAGGTTTGGATTCGAACCAGCTACAGGAGCACGTCTCTCTTTTTTCTAAAACTCAGTAACGTCTCTTTACTGGTACACTAGCTTGTTCTATACGCCTTCTCAAGTCTTTGATTTTTGGGAATGTTATGTGGCGAACGTTCCCTAGGAGGAGGATGGCAAACGAACGCATTTTCCTGGCAATTTTAGTTGCGGCGCAAGATCAAATGGTGGCAGTTTCGCAAATGTTATCTGGCGAACGAGCCCAGTTTTTCTTTTCTTCCTATAAAAAAGTATGCTACGTGGTGTCGGCTTAGTCAACAAACGGTTGTGCCAACCTTGACCGTTGGATTAACATTCAACGTCTATTGTGTGTCTTCAGTCTCTTCTTCCTCCAGCCGCCAAAGCCAAACCAGCGCCGGCGGGACCGCCTGCTCCCGCCTCCCACGGCTGGTTGTGCTGCCACGCACACATCACGGCCACATCGCACCCTAAAATTCTGCGCATCTTCCCTGGCTCCTGTCCGTTCCCGTCCGAGGCCTCACTATCGTCCTTCGCATTGGTTCGCTCACCGTGGCGCCGCCCTCCGGTGTTGTCAACATGGTCAACAACCGAGAGGAATAAGGAGATGACTATACATGGTGAGGATGACAGTAGGGACCCACCAGGATCATGGCAGTAGACAAGCAAGTGCCTCCTTTATTACAAGAAAAAAATGGTTCCTCCTGATGGTTTCCTGACATCTGGGTCGCACGCCACTGTCAACGTAGTCAATAAGCGAGATAACTGCACAAGGAGCGGCTGACACCCGGGACCCAGCAGCTCGCGCATTATTTTTTTTGTTTTCGGGACAGAGCAGGGTATCAACTCGGTTGTGCGGGAGCTGTGGCCCGTCTAGCCCAGGCTTTTATTTCATATGTTTACCACATGACCAGCCCAGTTTTGTTTTTTTTTTAAATGGCTAGCCCAGCTATTTTGTTTTTTGCAGAATAACCAACGGAGGCCTACTTGCATTTCTACACCCTGCTGGGCCGGAAATCTATCAAGACGAGGAGGATGCATTCGGCTTGCCCAGAAAATGGGCTATAAGTAATAAGAAATGGGCTGTAAAATGAAAAATACAGCAAACAGGCAATTAGTTCCAAATTACTTTTTTCTTTCGGATTTTGATATTTTAAATTTCATTGTTTTTGTGCGCGTAAAATTTCATTGGATTTTAAATTATGGTCTGTTTATTTTCTAAATTAATTTGAATCTGGCTAGAAATTTCAGGTTGTATGCTGTTTGGGACAGATTTGGAGGCTGACTTGTCGGTCTACTAGGTTGACGTGTACGAAAGGCTTTGTCAACTTAGTCCACAAACGATTCTAGCAGCAGTGACCGTTGGATGTTAATCCAACGGCCGTGCTGCTTCTTCAACCTCTCGTCTTCTTGCTCCAGCCGCCCAAACCAGCGCCGGACGTACTGCCTGCTCATGCCTCCCATGGCCGGCTGTGCTGCCTCGCAGGACTAACCGCTCCACACTACTCCCATCGCTGGCCTGGCCATCCCTCTACGCACCCACAGTTCATGTTCTTCTCCGGCGACGGCAGACGAACCAGTAAACCCTCGTACTCCCCTCCGTGTGGGAAACAACTGCCGAGCCTTCTCTGGCTCCGGGTCGTTCCCTTCCTAGGCTTCACAGTCGTCCACTGCCCTGGTGCTCTCGGCGCGGCGTGGTCAATGAACGACATCCACCGAAAGAGGACTGTACATGGAGAGGATGACAGCTGGGTCCACGGCCGCACGCAAGGAAGTGCCTCCATATTACACGCAAAATAATGATTCCTCCACCTGACAGCGGGGACCCACTGAAAGGGCCTCTTTATTTCGCGAAAAAAAGTTCCTCCCGCTGACAGCTCGGACCCACCACCTATACCTTCGCACGCAAGGAAGTGCGTCCTTATTACGCACAAAAAAAATGAATACTCCCCCTGCTGAAGGAAATATGCCCTAGAGGCAATAATAAAGTTGTTATTTATATTTCCTTATATCATGATAAATGTTTCTTATTCATGCTAGAATTGTATTAACCGGAAACTTGATACATGTGTGAATACATAGACAAAACATTGTGTCCCTAGTATGCCTCTACTTGACTAGCTCGTTAATCAAAGATGGTTAAGTTTCCTAACCATAGACATGTGTTGTCATTTGATGAAACGGGATCACATCATTAGGAGAATGATGTGATGGACAAGACCCAACCGTTAGCTTAGCATAATGATCGTTAAGTTTTATTGCTAAAGCTTTCTTCATGACTTATACATATTCCTCTGACTATGAGATTATGCAACTCCCGAATACCGGAGGAACACCTTGTGTGCTATCAAACGTCACAATGTAACCGGGTGATTATAAAGATGCTCTACAGGTGTCTCCGAAGGTGTTTGTTGGGTTGGCATAGATCGAGATTAGGATTTGTCACTCCGAGTATCGGAGAGGTATCTCTGGGCCCTCTCGGTAATGCACATCAGTGAAGCCTTGCAAGCAATGTGACAAATGAGTTAGTTGCGGGATGATGCATTACGGAACGAGTAAAGAGACTTGCCGGTAACGAGATTGAGCTAGGTATGAAGATACCGACGATCGAATCTCGGGCAAGTAACATACCGATGACAAAGGGAATGATGTATGTTGTTGTGCGGTTTGACCGATAAAGATCTTCGTAGAATATGTAGGAGCCAATATGAGCATCCAGGTTCCGCTATTAGTTATTGACTGGAGATATGTCTCGGTCATGTCTACATAGTTCTCGAACCCGTAGGGTCCGCACGCTTAACGTTCGATGACGATTTGTATTATGAGTTATGTGATTTGATGACCGAAGTTTGTTCGGAGTCCCGGATGAGATCACGGACATGACGAGGAGTCTCGAAATGGTCAAGACATAAAGAATGATATATTGGATGATATTATTCGGACACCGGATGAGTTCCGAGAGGTACCGAGTAATTATCGGAGTGTCGGAAGGGTTACCAGAACCCCCCGGGGAAGTAATGGGCCAACATGGGCCTTAGGGGAGAGAGAGGGCAGGCCACGAGGAGGTGGCGCCCCCCCCCCCTTGGGGAGTCCGAATAGGACTAGGGGAGGGGGCGCGGCCCCCTTTCCCTCTCCCTCTCCCTTCCTTCTTCCCCCTTCCACCAAGTGGAATCCTACTAGGACTTGGAGTCCTAGTAGGACTCCTCCCTCTTGGCGCGCCCTACAGGGGCCGGCCGGCCTCCCCCTCTCCTCCTTTATATACGGAGGCAGGGGGGCACCCTAGAACATAACAAGATCAATTGTCTTAGCCGTGTGCGGTGCCCCCCTCCACAGTTTAACACCTCGGTCATATCGTCGTAGTGCTTAGGTGAAGCCCTGTGCCGGTAACTTCATCATCACCGTCACCACGCCATCGTGCTGACGGAACTCTCCCTCGTCCTCAACTGGATCAAGAGCTCGAGGGACGTCATCGAGCTGAACGTGTGCAGAACTCGGAGGTGCCGTACGTTCGGTGCTTGATCGGTTGGATCGCGAAGACGTTCGACTACATCAACCGCGTTAAGCTAACGCTTCCGCTTTCGGTCTACGAGGGTACGTGGACACACTCTCCCCCTCTCGTTGCTATGCATCTCCTAGATAGATCTTGCGTGAGCGTAGGAAATTTTTTGAAATTGCATGCTACGTTTCCCAACAGTGGCATCCGAGCCAGGTCTATGCGTAGATGATATGCACGAGTAGAACACAAAGAGTTGTGGGCGATAATAGTCATACTGCTTACCACCAACGTCTTACTTTGATTCGGCAGTATTGTTGGATGAAGCGTCCCGGACCGACATTACATGACCGCATTCATGAGACTGGTTCTACCAACGTGCTTTCCACACAGGTGGCTGGCGGGTGTCTGTTTCTCCAACCTTAGTTGAATCGAGTTTTACTATGGCCGGTCCTTGTTGAAGGTTAAAACAGCACACTTGACGAAAAATCGTTGTGGTTTTGATGCGTAGGTAAGAACGGTTCTTGCTATAAGCCCGTAGCAGCCACGTAAAACTTGCAACAACAAACTAGAGGACGTCTAACTTGTTTTTGCAGGGCATGCTGTGATGTGATATGGTCAAGACATGATGTGATACACGTTATTGTATGAGATAATCATGTTTTGTAAAAGTTATCGGCAACTGGCAGGAGCCTTATGGTTGTCGCTTTATTGTATGAAATGCAATCGCCATGTAATTGCTTTACTTTATCACTATGCGGTAGCGATAGTCGTAGAAGCAATAGTTGGCGAGACGACAATGACGCTACGATGGAGATCAAGGTGTCAAGCCGGTGAAGATGGAGATCATGACGGTGCTTTGGAGATGGAGATCAAAGGCACAAGATGATGATGGCCATATCATGTCACATATTTTTGATTGCATGTGATGTTTATCTTTTATGCATCTTATTTTGCTTAGTACGGCAGTAGTATTATAAGATGATCCCTCACTAAATTTCAAGGCATAAGTGTTCTCCCTGAGTATGCACCGTTGCGACAGTTCGTCGTGCCGAGACACCACGTGATGATCGGGTGTGATAAGCTCTACGTTCACATACAATGGGTGCAAGCCAGTTTTGCACGTGCAGAATACTCGGGTTAAACTTGACGAGCCTAGCATATGTAGATATGGCCTCGGAACACTGAGACCGAAAGGTCGAACATGAATCATATAGTAGATATGATCAACATAGAGATGTTCACCATTGAAAACTACTCCATCTCACGTGATGATCGGACATGGTTTAGTTGATATGGATCACGTGATCATTTAGATGACTAGAGGGATGTCTATCTAAGTGGGAGTTCTTAAGTAATATGATTAATTGAACTTTAATTTATCATGAACTTAGTACCTGATAGTTTTTGCATATCTATGTTGTTGTAGATCAATGGCCCGTGCTACCGTTCCCCTGAATTTTAATGCGTTCCTAGATAAAGCTAAGTTGAAAGATGATGGTAGCAACTACACGGACTGGGTCCGTAACTTGAGGATTATCCTCATTGCTTCACAGAAGAATTATGTCCTTGATGCACCGCTAGGTGAAAGGCCTGCTGCAGGAGCAGATGCTGATGTTATGAACGTCTGGCAAGCTCGATCTGATGAATACTCGATAGTTCAGTGTGCCATGCTTTACGGCTTAGAATCGGGACTTCAAAGACGTTTTGAACGTCATGGAGCATATGAGATGTTCCAATAGTTGCAGTTAATATTTCAAGCAAATGCCCGAGTTGAGAGATATGAAGTCTCCAACAAGTTCTATAGCTGCAAAATGGAGGAGAATAGTTCTGTCAGTGAACATATACTCAGAATGTCTGGGTACCATAACCACTTGACTCAGCTGGGAGTTAATCTTCCTGATGATAGTGTCATTGACAGAGTTCTTCAATCACTAGCACCAAGCTATAAAGGCTTCATGATGAACTATAATATGCAAGGGATGAATAAGACAATTCCCGAGCTCTTCGCTATGCTCAAAGCTGCGGAGGTAGAAATCAAGAAAGATCATCAAGTGTTGATGGTTAACAAGACCACTAGTTTCAATAAAAAGGGCAAGGGAAAGAAGGGGAACTTCAAGAAGAACGGCAAACAAGTTGCTACTCCCGGGAAGAAGCCCAAGTCTGGACCTAAGCCTGAAACTGAATGCTTCTACTGCAAAGGGACTGGTCACTGGAAGCGAAACTGCCCCAAGTATTTGGCGGATAAGAAGGATGGCAAAGTGAAGAAAGGTATATTTGATATACATGTTATTGATGTGTACCTTACTAATGCTCGTAGTAGTGCCTGGGTATTTGATACCGGTTCGGTTGCTCATATTTGTAACTCGAAACAGGGACTATGGATTAAACGAAGATTGGCTAAGGACGAGGTGACGATGCGCGTCGGGAATGGTTCCAATGTCGATGTGATCGCCGTCGGCACGCTACCTCTACATCTACCTTCGGGATTAGTTTTAGACCTGAATAATTGTTATTTGGTGCTAGCGTTGAGCATGAACATTATATCTGGATCTTGTTTAATGCGAGATGATTATTCATTTAAATCAGAGAATAATGGTTGTTCTATTTATATGAGTAATATCTTTTATGGTCATGCACCCTTGAAGAGTGGTCTATTTTTGTTGAATCTCGATCGTGGTGATACACATATTCATAATATTGATGCCAAAAGATGCAAAGTTAATAATGATAGTGCAACTTATTTGTGGCACTGCCGTTTAGGTCATATTGGTGTAAAGCGCATGAAGAAACTCCATGCTGATGGGCTTTTGGAATCACTTGATTATGAATCATTTGATACTTGCGAACCATGCCTCATGGGCAAGATGACTAAAACTCCGTTCTCCGAAACAATGGAGCGAGCTACAGACTTATTGGAAATAATACATACCGATGTATGCGGTCCGATGAGTGTTGAGGCTCGCAGCAGGTATCGTTATTTTCTAACCTTCACAGATGATTTGAGCAGATATGGGTATATCTACTTAATGAAACATAAGTCTGAAACGTTTGAAAAGTTCAAAGAATTTCAGAGTGAAGTGGAGAATCATCGTAACAAGAAAATAAAGTTTCTACGATCTGATCGCGAAGGCGAATATTTGAGTTACGAGTTTGGCCTTCATTTAAAACAATGTGGAATAGTTTCGCAACTCACGCCACCTAGAACACCATAGCGTAATGGTGTGTCCGAACGTCGTAACCGTACTTTATTAGATATGGTGCGATCTATGATGTCTCTTACCGAGTTACCACTATCGTTTTGGGGTTATGCATTAGAGACAGCTGCATTCATGTTAAATAGGGCAACATCTAAATCCGTTGAGACGACACCGTATGAACTGTGGTTTGGCAAGAAACATAAGCTGTCATTTCTTAAAGTTTGGGGCTGCGATCCTTATGTGAAAAAGCTTCAACCTGATAAGCTCGAACCAAAATCGGAGAAAGGCGTCTTCATAGGATACCCAAAGGAGACTGTTGGGTACACCTTCTATCACAGATCCGAAGGCAAGATATTCGTTGCTAAGAATGGATCCTTTCTAGAGAAGGAGTTTCTCTCGAAAGAAGTGAGTGGGAGGAAAGTAGAACTTGATGAGGTAATTGTACCTTCTCCCGAATTGGAAAGTAATTCATCACAGAAATCAGTTCCAATGATGCCTACACCAATTAGTGAGGAAGTTATTGATGATGATCATGAAACTTCGGATCAAGTTGCTACCGAACCTCGTAGGTCAACCAGAGTACGTTCCGCACCAGAGTGGTACGGTAATCCTATTCTGGAAGTCATGTTACTAGACCATGATGAACCTACAAACTATGAGGAAGCGATGATGAGCCCAGATTCCGTGAAATGGCTTGAGGCCATGAAATCTGAGATGGGATCCATGTATGAGAACAAAGTGTGGACTTTGGTTGACTTGCCCGATGATCGGCAAGCCATTCAATAAATGGATCTTCAAGAAGAAGACTGACGCTGACGGTAAAGTTACTGTCTACAAAGCTCGACTTGTTGTGAAAGGTTTTCGACAAGTTCAAGGAGTTGACCACGATGAGACCTTCTCACCCGCAGCGATGCTTAAGTCTGTCCAAATCATGTTAGCAATTGCCGCATTTTATGATTATGAAATCTGGCAAATGGATGTCAAAACTGCATTCCTAATGGATTTCTCAAAGAAGAGTTGTATATGATGCAACCAGAAGGTTTTGTCGATCCTAAGGGTGCTAACAAAGTGTGCAAGCTCCAGCGATCCATTTATGGACTGGTGCAAGCCTCTCGGAGTTGGAATATACGCTTTGATAGTGTGATCAAAGCATATGGTTTTATACAGACTTTTGGAGAAGCCTGTATTTACAAGAAAGTGAGTGGGAGCTCTGTAGCATTTCTGATATTATATGTGGATGACATATTATTGATTGGAAATGATACGAAATTTCTGGATAGCATAAAAGGATACTTGAATAAGAATTTTTCAATGAAAGACCTCGGTGAAGCTGCTTATATATTGGGCATCAAGATCTATAGAGATAGATCAAGATGCTTAATAGGACTTTCACAAAGCACATACCTTGATAAGGTTTTGAAGAAGTTCAAAATGGATCAGTCAAAGAAAGGGTTCTTGCCTGTATTACAAGGTGTGAAGTTGAGTACGACTCAATGCCCGACCACTGCAGAAGATAGAGAAAAAATGAAAGTCATTCCCTATGCCTCAGCCATAGGTTCTATCATGTATGCAATGCTGTGTACCAGACCTGATGTGTGCCTTGCTATAAGTTTAGCAGGGAGGTACCAAAGTAATCCAGGAGTGGATCACTGGACAGCGGTCAAGAACATCCTAAAATACCTGAAAAGGACTAAGGATATGTTTCTCGTTTATGGAGGTGACAAAGAGCTCATCGTAAATGGTTACGTCGATGCTAGCTTTGACACTGATCCAGATGACTCTAAGTCTCAAACCGGATACGTATTTATATTGAACGGTGGAGCTGTTAGTTGGTGCAGTTCCAAGCAAAGCGTCGTGGCAGGATCTACGTGTGAAGCGGAGTACATAGCTGCTTCGGAAGCAGCGAATGAAGGAGTCTGGATGAAGGAGTTCATATCCGATCTAGTGTAATACCTAGTGCATCGGGTCCAATGAAAATCTTTTGTGACAATACTGGAGCAATTGCCTTAGCAAAGGAATCCAGATTTCATAAAAGAACCAAACACATCAAGAGACGCTTCAACTCCATCCGCGATCAAGTCAAGGAGGGATACATAGAGATTTGCAAAATACATACGGATCTGAATATTGCAGACCCGTTGACTAAGCCTCTTCCACGAGCAAAACATGATCAACACCAAGACTCCATGGGTGTTAGAATCATTACTATGTAATCTAGATTATTGACTCTAGTGCAAGTGGGAGACTGAAGGAAATATGCCCTAGAGGCAATAATAAAGTTGTTATTTATATTTCCTTATATCATGATAAATGTTTATTATTCATGCTAGAATTGTATTAACCGAAAACTTGATACATGTGTGAATACATAGACAAAACATTGTGTCCCTAGTATGCCTCTACTTGACTAGCTCGTTAATCAAAGATGGTTAAGTTTCCTAACCATAGACATGTGTTGTCATTTGATGAAACAGGATCACATCATTAGGAGAATGATGTGATGGACAAGACCCAACCGTTAGCTTAGCATAATGATCGTTAAGTTTTATTGCTAAAGCTTTCTTCATGACTTATACATATTCCTCTAACTATGAGATTATGCAACTCCCGAATACTAGAGGAACACCTTGTGTGCTATCAAACGTCACAACATAACTGGGTGATTATAAAGATGCTCTACAGGTGTCTCCGAAGGTGTTTGTTGGGTTGGCATAGATCGAGATTAGGATTTGTCACTCCGAGTATCGGAGAGGTATCTCTGGGCCCTCTCGGTAATGCATATCATATGAAGCCTTGCAAGCAATGTGACTAATGAGTTAGTTGCGGGATGATGCATTACGGAATGAGTAAAGAGACTTGCCGGTAACGAGATTGAGCTAGGTATGAAGATACCGACGATCGAATCTCGGGCAAGTAACATACCGATGACAAAGGGAATGACGTATGTTGTTGTGCGGTTTGACCGATAAAGATCTTCGTAGAATATGTAGGAGCCAATATGAGCATCCAGGTTCCGCTATTGGTTATTGACCGGAGATATGTCTCGGTCATGTCTACATAGTTCTCGAACCCGTAGGGTCCGCACGCTTAACGTTCGATGACGATTTGTATTATGAGTTATGTGATTTGATGACCGAAGTTTGTTCGGAGTCCCGGATGAGATCACGGACATGACAAGGAGTCTCGAAATGGTCGAGACATAAATAATGATATATTGGACGATATTATTCGGACACCGGATGAGTTCCGAGAGGTACCGAGTAATTATCGAAGTGTCGGAAGGGTTACCAGAACCCCCCGGGGAAGTAATGGGCCAACATGGGCCTTAGGGGAGAGAGAGGGCAGGCCACGAGGAGGTGGCACCCCCCCCTTGGGGAGTCCGAATAGGACTAGGGGAGGGGGCGCGGCCCCCTTTCCCTCTCCCTCTCCCTTCCTTCTTCCCCCTTCCACCAAGTAGAATCCTACTAGGACTTGGAGTCCTAGTAGGACTCCTCCCTCTTGGCGCGCCCTACAGGGGCCGGCCGGCCTCCCCCTCTCCTCCTTTATATACGGAGGCAGGGGGCACCCTAGAACACAACAAGATCAATTGTCTTAGCCGTGTGCGGTGCCCCCCTCCACAGTTTAACACCTCGGTCATATCGTCATAGTGCTTAGGTGAAGCCCTGCGCCGGTAACTTCATCATTACCGTCACCACACCGTCGTGCTGACGGTAAGCTGACTCTATTGCCTAGCGGTTAGCGACATTTTTCTGGTAGTACGAATCGCTACGCTTCGCTTCTTTCTATATGATAATATGCACCGTCGGTTGCTGCGCTCCCTGCGGGTAATAGCAAGAGAGTGAAGAACGAACGATCCTCAAAAAAGTCAGCAGTGAATGAGTCCGACTCGAGTTCGTGAGTCAAAGGCGTGGCAAGAGAGCGAGTTCGCTCCCTCGTCCTCAACTGGATCAAGAGCTTGAGGGACGTCATCGAGCTGAACGTGTGCAGAACTCGGAGGTGTCGTACGTTTGGTGCTTGATCGGTTGGATCGCGAAGACGTTCGACTACATCAACCGCGTTAAGCTAACGCTTCCGCTTTCGGCCTACGAGGGTACGTGGACACACTCTCCCCCTCTCGTTGCTATGCATCTCCTAGATAGATCTTGCGTGAGCGTAGGAAATTTTTTGAAATTGCATGCTACGTTCCCCAACACCTGCTAGCTGGGACCCACCATATTTGGAGGCTGACTTGTGGACCTACTAAGTTGACGCGGACGCAGGATTTGTCAACTTAGTCAATATAAACGATTCTAGCTGCAGTGACTGTACGATGTCCATCCAACGGCCGTCGTGTTTCTTCAACCTCTGGTCTTCTTGCTCCAGCCGCCCAAACCATCGCTGACTGTGCCGCCTGCTCCTGCGTCCCGTGGCCGGCTGTGCTATCGCGCAGGCCTCACTGCCCCACCCTACTCCCATCGCTGGCCTGGCCATCCCTGTACTCACCTAGACCCCCTGTTATTCTCTGGCGACGGCAGCCTCACACTGCAGCCGAACCAGTAAACCCTCGTACTCCCGTCTGCGTGGGAAACAACTGTCGAGTCTTCCCCGGCTCCGGGTCATTCCCTTCCTAGGCCTCACCGTCGTCCACCGCCTTGGTGCTCTCGGCGCGGCGTGGTCAACGTGGTCAAGGAACGACTTCCATTGGAAGAGGACTGTATGTGGAGAGACTGGCAGCTGGGTCCACGGCCGCAGCAAGGAAGTGCCTCCTTATTACACGCAAAATAATGATTCCTCCACCTGACAGAGGGGACCCACCAGAAGGGCTACCGTATTTTGTGAAAAATATGTTCCCCCCCTGACAGCTGGGACCCACCAGCTACATCTTCGCACGCAAGGAAGTGCGTCCATATTACGGGCAAAAAAAATATTCTTCCCCCTGACAGCTGGGACCCACCAGCTATATCTTCGCACGCAAGGAAGTGCCTCCTTATCCTCCCTGACAGCTGGGACCCACCCGTTCGAACCGTACGTAGGGTTGTCTGTCTGGTCGCGAACGTGTATGTACATACTGGTCGATCGGTCTCTCTGCAGCGATGAACCGTTGCCGAGTAAGGAGCGGCACGTGTCGTAGTAGAGGCGTGGACATAGCATGTCACGCAGTCCCGTCTATATTGTGTACACGTATGTGCAGCCACGCTGCAAGAAAGTAAATACGGCTACGTATGTACATACGGGCGGGGCCTCTAACGCGTACAGTGACGGCGTCATGTTCATCGGTAGCCAACCGGCTGGGTTGGAGCGGAGGAAACAGCGTCGTGTTCATCGGGAGGCAACTGACTGGGTCGGAATACGTCCTGTTCATCGGGAGCCAACCGGCTTGGACGGAACAGCCGAAACGAGGTCTGGCGTACCGCAGAATGGAGGAAACGAACTTCTGTTCGAGCTCCTATGGTCGAAACGGGGTCCTGTTGATTGGGAGGGGTGTGGCGTACCGCAAAACGGAGGAAACAGACTTGTGTTTAAGCTCCTACAGTCAAAACGGGGTGCTGTTGATTGGGAGGGGTGTGGCGTACCGCAAAATGGAGGAAACGGACTTGTGTTGGAGCGCCTACGGGTGAAACGGGGTCCTGTTCATCGGGATGGGTGTGGCGTACCGCAAAACGGGACTCCACGGGCTACTGTTCATCCACCGTCTACTGCCTCGCTCCAGCCTGCACGGGCTACTGTTCATCCACCGTCGACTTCCTCTAGCCTCCGCCTGCTACTGTTCATCCACCGCGACCTTCCTCCTGCCACCACGGACTACTGTTCATCCACGGGCTACTGTTCATCCAGTCTCCACCGACTACTGTTCAACCAGCCCTCCACGGGGTCTTGTTCATCCACCCCCAACCGGCTTGGGTGTGTGGCTGCCTCCTCTCGATCGGGGTCCTGTTCATCCAGCGGCAACGGCCTCTACTACCACGGGGTCCTGTTCATCCAACCCCCACCGGGAACTGTTCATCCAACCCCCAACAACAGTCACTGTTCATCAAGAGGCAGCAGCAGCTGGTTCGATCGGCTTCAGTTAGCAGCAGTAGCGAAGGAATCGCTCGGGTTCAGTTAACAGACAAGGGATCGATCGCTCGGGTTCAGTAACGTAGCTAGTGCAATCGCTCGGGTTCAGTAAGCGAACGCCTCGCTCGGGTTAAGTTAGAGCCCAACGCCTCGCACACACGCGCGTACGTGTACGAGAGAAACGCGCAAACCTCCGTGCATCGCTCGGCCCCGACCACCCACCGTAACCGGGAACTCCCCGAAATTTTCCTCGCCCTCGCTTCTACCACAATTTTTTCCGTCATGGACGGCCCAAAGAATGTCATGTAGATGCGTCCCCGGCACGCCCAGGACGAAAAGCCCATTTTCTGTCATGATTTTTTGTCATAAAAGTAGGAGCCCACCACATCTATGATGATACGTGGTTTTGTCACAATTATCGTCATAGAAGTGTCATAAGCATGACAGGAAAAAAATTCGTTCGGCCCATAATGTCACGGATGTGTCTTTTTTTGTAGTGTTCACAAAGCACATACCTTGACAAAGTTCTAAAGAAGTTCAAAATGGACCAGTCAAAGAAAGGGTTCTTGCCTATGTTGCAAGGTGTGAAATTGAGTCAGACTCAAAGTCCGACCACGACGGAAGATAGAGAGAGAATGAAAGTCATTCCCTATGCCTCGGCCATAGGTTCTATAATGTATGCCATGCTGTGTACCAGACCTGATGTGTGCCTTGCCATAAGTTTGGCAGGGAGGTACCAAAGTAATCCAGGAGTAGATCACTGGACAGCGGTCAAGAATATCCTGAAGTACCTGAAAAGGACCAAGGATATGTTTCTCATTTATGGAGGTGACGAAGAGCTCGTCGTAAAGGGTTACGTCGATGCTAGCTTCGATACAGATCCGGATGACTCTAAGTCACAAACCGGATACGTATTTATATTGAATGGTGGAGCTATCAGTTGGTGCAGTTCTAAGCAGAGCGTCGTGGCGGGATCTACATGTGAAGCGGAGTACATAGCTGCTTCGAAAGCAGCGCATGAAGGAGTCTGGATGAAGGAGTTCATATCCGATCTGGGTGTAATACCCAGTGCATCGGGTCCAATGACAATCTTTTGTGACAATACTGGAGCAATTGCCATAGCCAAGGAGCCCAAGTTTCACAAGAGAACCAAACACATCAAGCGACGCTTCAACTCCATTCGTAAAAAGGTCAAGGATGGAGACATAGAAATTTGCAAAGTACATACGGATCTGAATGTGGCAGACCCGTTGACTAAACCTCTTCCACGGGCAAAACATGATCAGCACCAAGACTCTATGGGTGTTAGATTCATTACTATGTAATCTAGATTATTGACTCTAGTGCAAGTGGGAGACTGTTGGAAATATGCCCTTGAGGCAATAATAAAGTGGTTATTATTATATTTCCTTAATCATGATAAAGGTTTATTATTCATGCTATAATTGTATTGATCGGAAACTTAGATACATGTGTGAATACATAAACAAATACCAAGTCCCTAGTAAGCCTCTACTAGACTAACTCGTTGATCAAAAGATGGTTAAGGTTTCCTGACCATAGACATGAGTTGTCATTTGATAACAGGATCACATCATTAGGAGAATGATGTGATGGACGAGACCCATCCGTTAGCATAGCATATGATCGTTCAGTTTATTGCTACTGCTTTCTTAATGTCAAATACATGTTCCTTCGACCATGAGATCATGCAACTCCCGGATACCGGAGGAATACCTTGTGTGCTATCAAACGTCACTTCATAACTGGGTGATCATAAAGGTGCTCTACAGGTATCTCCGAAAGTGTCTGTTGAGTTGCCGTGAATCAAGATTGGGATTTGTCACTCCGTATGACGGAGAGATATCTCTGGGCCCTCTCGGTAATACAACATCACAAGAAGCTTGCAAGTAAAGTGACTAAGGAGTTAGTTACAAGATGATGTATTACGGAACGAGTAAAGAGACTTGCCGGTAACGAGATTGAACTAGGTATGGAGATACCGACGATCGAATCTCGGGCAAGTAACATACCGACAAACAAAGGGAACTACGTATGTTGTCATAAAGGTTCGACCGATAAAGATCTTCGTAGAATATGTAGGAACCAATATGGGCATCTAGGTCCCGCTATTGGTTATTGACCGGAGAAGCGTCTCGGTCATGTCTACATCATTCTCGAACCCGTAGGGTCCGCATGCTTAACGTTCGTTGACGATATAGTACTATATGAGTTATGTATGTTGGTGACCAAATGTTGTTCGGAGTCCTAGAGAAGATCACGGATATGACGAGGAGCTCTGGAATGGTCCGGAGGTAAAGATTGATATATAGGATGAAGGTATTCGGGTTTCGGAAAGGTTTCAGAATGCACCGGATTACCATCGGAATACCGGAAGGGGTTCCGGGAGGCCACCGGTAGGTTATACCTACTTGGTGGGCCTCATGGGCCATGGAGGGAGGCGCACCAGCCCACAAGGGGGCTGGGCGCGCTCCACCTCCCCTGCCCGCGCGCCAGAAGGAAGGAGGGGGCGCCCTAGGGCAGCCAGCCCCCCTTGCCTTCCCCCCACGCGCCAAATATGGAAGAGGAGCGTGCCTAGGCAGGCGCCTAGGGCAGCCGCCGGCCCCCTTGGGGGCGTGCCCTAGGCTGCCTCCCCTTTCCCTCCACCTATATATGAGAGGAGGGGAGGGGGGCGCCAGACACCATGAATCCCCAAGCCGTGTGCCGGCGCCCCCTCTCCCTCTAGTTCGTCCTCCGTTCTAAACCGTTGTGCTTGGTGAAGCCCTGCGGAAATAGTTTCATCACCACCGTCACCACGCCGTCGTGCTGCTGGAACTCATCTACTACTTCGCCCCTCTTGCTGGATCGAGAAGGCGAGGACGTCATCGAGCTGAACGTGTGTTGAACGCGGAGGTGTCGTGCGTTCGGTGCTTGATCGGAACGGATCATGAAGTTGTATGACTACATCAACCGCGTTGATAAACGCTTCCGCTTAGCGATCTAAAAGGGTATGTAGATGCTCTCCCCCTCTCGTACATATGCATCTCCATGGATAGATCTTGTGTGCGCGTAGAAAATTTTTGTTTTCCATGCAACGTTCCCCAACAGTAGGTGCCCTAGCCCTAGGGTGCCTAGGGGGCGCCTAGGGCTTATGGGCCCCACCAGGTGTGGGTCCATGTCTCAAGGGGTCCTTTTGTTCTTCAAACTTTCGAAAGTGATTTTTGTTGATTTTTTGGGCACCTTTTCTCTGTCTTTTCCTAAAAATACAAAAATAGCAGAAAAAGAGTCACTCGGCATTAGATTAATATGTTAGTCCAATATAAGATTCAATTAAAACTATGTCCAAAGTGTTTATAATTGATATCATCATACCATGAATCATACAAAAAGTATCGATATGTTTGAGACGTATCACTGGCCTTCTGCCTATCTAAAATGATTGTGTAGTTGCCAAATTTTCCTGATTCTCCCCAATAGCTATCTTGAGTTATGTTAAAAGTCAACACAAATTTGGTGTGTCCTCCTTCTCAACTTACTCCAAAGCCAATGGGCAGATGTTATTGTTTCCATCTCTACCTGTTGCGGATAGGACTCGTTGACTTGTGTTCGGCTTAAGAAAGCAACCATCTAGACCTGAAATCAATAAAGAGCAAAAGTTGTTGAGAATGCAATCAAAATATATGTGACTATAAACCAATTGAAATACATGTGACAAGAACACTAATAAAAGGCCTACACCCTTTGAGAAATCCCTCCTTTTGTGCTCCAAGACAAATGAACGGTCTATGAAACCTAGGATTGGGACTTGGTTGCTCTTTCACCACTCTGGTGGTCACAATAGATCTTCTCCTAGGGTTTGTGTCCAACACTGTTTGAAAATAGCCTCTGATCCTTGTCTATTGCTTCCTAATCACCGTGTGCAACAATCAGAGCTTGCTGCCTTCCATATATGCCCTATTCTTCCTAGCCTCCACACCACACTTCTCTTTGTCTTTGTTGTGACTGTGTCAACTCCTTTTCTAGGATCTGTCCTCAAGCTATCCTCAATTTCTTTGACCACAAAATTTGCAGGCACCTTGCAATTCTCACCACATGGAGCACATGTATACTCCAGTTGCAACTTCCTTATACATATAGTTTTTTTGATTGGCAATTTCATATGCAACCATTTAAAAATGGCATCCTTCCTCAAGAAAATCTACTATTATCCTATCGTTGTTGTTTATGTGGTAATGGAAGTTCCTCCTTTGAATGACATGCAATCTCACCAATGCTCTTCTAAACTGGTAAACATCAAGAAAGCACGTCTTCCAACAGATTGATACCATTGTCTGACCTTTCTCTTCTTTGACCTGGACTTTCTCATACTTGAGGGAACAAAGAACACCACTTCATCATCTGAATCCTTAATCTGTATTGTGTTTATATTTTCATCAGATGAGGGCAAGTAGTCTGCCTCAAGTGTTTTTTGTGAACTGCAATGAGATCTAGTAGTTGGGCCTATTCTCATAGGTAATTTCTACAAAGGCTCTGGTTGAACAAAGCCATCCTCATCCTCCTCCTCGGACTCACACAACAAGTCTTCTACCTCTATATAACCTTCAGAATCTCTCTTCCTCTCAAGACCCTTGATTTTCTTGTTCAGCTCTACATCCTCTTCCTCCCCATGTCATACTCAGGATCTGAACTTTCATCATCATCTTCTGAATTGTTAGCATTGTCACTCCTTTTCTCATATACTGCTCCTCCGTATTCTCCCTTCTTCCACTACCTCTTCCTTGATACATTGTTCTCATGTCATCAACAAACTCACTTAAAAAAATCATCTAATTCACCCCGAGAATGTCCTTCCCCTTTCTCAAATTACAGCTCTCTTGAGTGCAATGATACTCTATTTGTGAGTGTTGTGTTTATTGTAACAAGAGGAGCAGACCACTCGGCTTGTTTACTACGCTGACTCGGATACAATACACCCGACTGATCAATCTCATATACAAGAGGTTGTCCAATTTCTGAAATTGAAACTTGCTTTTCACATCCATCTCCAATATTGAACTGAACGTCCGATTTCTTTGTTGTTCTTCATTTCATAACAATGATTGTAACACACATCTTCTCCACATATAACTGCAACATTTCTTCTACATTTTTCATTGAGATTATGAGCTCCATCCTGCCAATCTGCCATACCTACACCCTCTTCTTTCACATGATACATGGAGTCATGATCATAGCCCTCTGTCCCTAAAGCTAACATATTCGCATAGGTTATATCAAAATGACATAAAGTCCTTTCAAATCGTCACAACCTTGGAAATGGAACCTAGCATCCAATATGTCATCATACAAGCTGCAAACAAATTAAGCAAAATAATTTAGAAACCCTACTTCCTAAATTGCACCTAATTCAGAAACCCTAGTTCCCAAATTTGAACTGATTGCGAAGCCCTAGTTCCTAAATTTGAACTAATTGAGAAACCCTAGTTCCTAAATAGCACTAACAACAACGCCAATCCCCTAAATTTCTTATACCCAATGCCCAGTTCCTAAATTGCACGAACGGCGGGACCAATTTGCACTAACAGCAAACAAATGAGACAATCCAGTAGGGGGAGGGGTAGAACTCACTCAACGTCGCCCGCCCAGACCGGAAGTTAAGTTTTTTTTTTTTAGAATATTGCCATTGATTCATTCATCACAAGTTGCATTACAACGCACACAAATGAAATCGCTCAGAAAGGGCAAAGGAAGATATGAGTCGAAGAACACTTGCAGAAAATTGCCCCAGAAAATAGAAAAAACAAGAAAGTTCCCGGGAATAACTGCACTTGCCCAGACCGGAAGTTAAGTTGTGGCTGTGCCAATCTGGCTGCCGCCGATGATTCGATGTTGACTGGCTGTGCCAATCTGGCTGCCGCCGATGATTCGATGTTGACTTCAAAAATCGAGCGATCAACGTTTTTCGCAAACTATCAAGAAGAAACCGGATGGTTTTTATAAGGTGGTGGTTTTTTTATTTATGGCTCACAATTGTGGTGAATTTTTTGCAATTTATTCGTGTAGGTTGTGGTACCACACCAACAGATCTTTTCCCTTCTGCCAGGCTTGAAGCATCCACACTAGCATGGCGTGGCATCCGAGACTGCAGCCGTATCCACCACCACAAACTACAGAAATCTCACGAGAAACCACATATAGCACCGTACCTACAGTAAAATCAACTAGCCACGAAACTCGATCACGTAATTCTCATCCATCATTCAGAGCAGCAGCACTTGAGACCACAACCATTTCAGAGACCAGAGATGGTGTCCAAACTCAGATAGATATATTTAGCTGCTGATGTTCTATACAAAAAGGCAATCAATCCACCCACCCAGGCCAAGCAAAAGCTTGTGCTTCCAACCAACCATATATATTCAGTCTAGCGTCATATGCTGCACAACTAGGGGGCTATTATGCTATCTAGAGTCGTCTCCAGCACCGGCACGGCGGATTGGTCCGGTACGGCAAAAGGCGCTCGCTCATCCACTACGGTTATGGTTCAGAGCGAGCGATTGCGGCGGTGAGACGGTTCATTTCCACAGCTTCACGTGCTTGTCATGGCTCACTGAAGCCACCAGGCCGGAGCTTGAGGAGGCCAAGGCAGAGATGAGGCCGTCGTGCGCCGCGACGGTCATGCTCCTGTTCTCCACCATGTCCCACAGCTCAAGAGACTGCAGTGTTGGACACGAAACACTTGTAAGTCAACAGCGTGAATATCTTAGGAGGAAAAAATGAATGATCCTGTCTATCCTTATCGTCAATTAAATATATCTTAGCAGGAAATCCAGTGATCATGTCTATTCTTATAAACATTAAAAAAAAGCATCCAATTGTAGTTGAGATCATTTCATTTGCAACTACATTTGAAGCTAAAATTGTAGTTGAAATTCTACGTCATGCTTGTATTAAAAAGATGAGAATTTCCAACGCGAGGCTAAATTGTAGTTGAGATCATTTCATTTGCAACCACATTTATAGTTCTTTGCAATTTACTTTCGGACGTGTCATGGCAGCAAAATGCTGTTACGCGCTAAAAACACTTGCCTGGTAGCAACCGATGATGAGCAACGATGGATACTTAGGGTGGAAAGCGCATGCATGAAACTTGCTCCCAGTGCTGCTGAGCTCTTGCACGCAGTTCTCATTCCCAGAATTCACAGACCATACTTTTACCGTGTCTTCACTGGTAGAGACAACATAGTCACCAGTGGGGCTCCAACAAAGTGAATCAACATGCTCTGTGTGACCCTGCAAAATTACCAAGATAGGGTTGAAGTTTTCTTTTGTCATGACCTAGGGAATTTTCAATTACTAGACAAGTAAATTCTTATTACAGCAGCAACCTGAGCACTTGAGAGAATACTCAGGCAAGACCAATTTGTCATAAATGCAAGTGAATCTCAAAAGGTTTGAGTAAACAATTAAACAAGGAAGTAGACACCAAGATTTAGTTGGACACTACATCCTGATGCCACTTAGTGAACTAAACATAAGCAGATTATCTGCATCCAGTTGTGATGTAGAAATATAGAGGTTAGGGCCATCCAATACAAACCTCAAATATCCTAACACAAGCTTGTGTTTCCACATCCAGTATAGATACAACATTCTCTGAAGCTGCTGCAAGAAATCCACCAAGACGTGGCTGAAATCTCAGCTGGCTTGAACCTCCCTACACAGGCATTACAAGTAAATAAATCAACAAACAGATGATCTGCAAGTGATCTCATTTAAAACCATCTGCTGCTTGTGCCGGTGGCATCTCACTACTTTTAGAACAAAATTGTATGGACAAAGCAAAGCTACTAGAGATCAACAGAGTGCTCAGTAAGCAAAGTTTAGTAACCTTGAAATTTCGGACAGCCCTTCCGTTGCTGATACTCCAGAGCCGAATCTCACCATTCCCATCACAAGAACAAATGAGGTCATCCTTGTTTGGGTGAAAATCCACCGACATAACAGATGCTGAGTGCCCGGTAAACGTATGGACTGTATCATCTTGCTGGAAAAAACATTGCAGGAGTCGAATGTTAATGGCATGTTTATATAGTAAAACATACAACTTTGCTGCATTTGTAACTCTTAAGAAAACAAGGATAGACATCTCCCAAGCATCCAAATCAAATTAGAACCATCATACATACACCCCAGAACAAATAAGATCCACTTCCTGGACGAAGAATTTGTGCCGTGTGAAGGAATCTCAGGAATCTCAGAACTGATGTTGGGGGTGGTGGGACCTTTCATGACAGGTAGCCTTGCCATGGACATTGCTTAAACCGCTCTCTTTTGTGAGTTTCACAGTCTAATTAACTATGCCTTCCAGTTTCAGCATAAAAGGTAACTGAGATGGCATTAACACCTGAGTTACGAATAAAAAATAGCAATTTGATATTATCATTCGATGTTACTTGACAGAGTTGTGCAATGTAAGACAGGCGAATCACAAGGAAGCAGATGGGTAAGCAAAAGTTGGAGCGTTGACAAACCGCACAGGCTTACTTACATTGTCGACATCCCAGACCCTGACAGTTTTGTCAAATGATGATGTAGCAATACGTGGGATGCTTGGACCGAACCGTACATCGGTTATCAGAAGAGAATGCTCCTCCAATACTGCCTTTTGTTTTAAAGTTTCAGCATTCCACAATACCACCTGCATTGCAACGTAACAGTTGTACATTTCAGTTTCAACACCAATTTTGGATGCAAGTCTCCAGAACTCAGACAATATCCCTTCGACTGAGCAGCCTGGTTAGTATGAACATGCATGTTTACCTTCTTATCATGACCCCCAGTAGCAAGTAGATTTCCATCTGATGAGAAGTGACAACATACAACCTTGTTGGTGCTTGCTCGAGCTGAAGAAATCTCTCGGAAGGCGAATCCTGCGTAAAACATACACAAAAGGTTAAATATGAAACAAACTTATGATACAACTTTCAAGTAAACAATGTAAATATAACACCATGAACCAGCATACTACTTCGACACCTGTTAGGTTTTCACTAAAAAAGGGACCAGGGTCTGTACACCTCACGGTTTCCATGCTAACCACAACCTAGTTCAGTTTACCCGATTGGGACCTGTGGGTACTACACTGGTAACCCAGGGAACCAGTGCCAATAATTGGCGTAAGCCTTTGGTACTAAACAGCTAGACCAAAGAATCGCACCTTTAGAAGAAGCCATACAACGGCTGCGGGCATCACTTGGACCTGCAGCATCATCATGTGACAAGAACGAGTCCACGTTATCTCCCAAGCTGTCATCCTCCACCAAGCGATCCATGTCAGCCTACAGAAGTCAGGGCACAAAAGGATCAAGCAATAAACAAGGCACAAAAGGATCAACCAATAGAACAGAGATGGGCTAATAACAGTAGTTGTACGTCCAAATACTTCCAAAGTACTAGTAAACAATAACTTACAATCTGGTTTGTTGGCGATTCCCTCGTGCCTGGGGCATCAGCACCAAAAACAACTAAGGCCTTCGATATACTAGCATTGTGGTGCATCGGTGGCATTGATATGGTGTCTCCTGGAGTATCTGTGGAAGGAGTTGAGGGTGCTGAGCTGGGGCAGGGGCCAGTAGTATTCATAGTACCAGAGCTGTTAGCTGGACCGGATGACGAGATAGGTTGTTTGCGTTTTCGCCCATTTTGATTCTTGGAAACCTGCAAAACCATATCAGAGTTTGGGGCTTACAAACTTATGGAAACTTGAAGATTCAACAAAACGCAATAAGATGTTAAGATGATAAAGTTGGATCATGCAGAACAGAGTAAAACCTGTTCATTTCCACGAAAGGAATAGCACAAGCTTCCATCCATAGAAACACTCCCAGGCACCATTTTTTCATGATGGCCTGAGAAGTGATTTGAGCTTTGTGGTAGCTGACTCAGTAATGATTGTTGAAGGAGCTGTTGCTGATTGCTGCTTTGCCGTTGCTGTTGTAAAGCAGCTATCTTCTACTACAAAGAGGGGAAGTGGTGAGGGCTTCTATTAAGATACAAAATATCGTAAATGGTAGCGCTAGGGTATATCTGAGCAAGCATAACGTAACAGCTAGATGATCATGTGATCATGCAAACTTCCAGACCGACAAAGAGCTGATGGTAAGTGGTACTGGATAGCTGTTAAGAATATCATTAAGTACTTGAAAACAATAAGGATGTGTTAGCTAGATGATCATGTGATCATGCAAACTTCCAGACTGACAAAGAGCTGATGGTAAGTGCTACTGGACAGCTGTTAAGAATATATTTAAGTACTTGAAAACAATAAGGATGTGTTCTTACTCTATTAAGGTCGAGAGAATTCCTTATTTGGCCCTTTTTTAAAATTTGATTCCTTTTTTGGCACCAAAAAAGTTTTCCTTCCCTTTTTGACACTCAAACTTTATTTTGTTCCTTACATGACATTTCCGTCAGGTTTAGCTACTAACACTGTTATGTGCCACATGAAAAGTCTTTTTTACCCCTGGGTTCGCATGCTGAGAAGACAGAAGTGAATATGACCGAAGCGACGGACGGCGACGGAGCGGCTGCTGCGGCGAGCGCTCTATGCGCGATAGAGGAGGGCCACGGCCCTATACAAGGGATACGCACCAGGTTGACTTACTTGAGCCAGCGTCGATACGCACCCTTCCGTAGCGTGGCCTCATTCACCGGCACGAACCAAGGCGGTGGAGCGCACGCAGCGGGCACACACAGGATAAGGCGAGCAGCGGGGATGGATCCATGCGAGTATGCGACGCATGGCCTGCGGTGACCAGCAACAGGCCGTGCTGAGCTAGAGAGGCGGCCATGCGCGGCTGCCTGGTAAGCGTCGCACGAGGTGGCGGTTCAGGTCAATAGGCACACACACGGTTCAACGGCGGTACGCGGAGGCTCGAGTGGTGCGGCGGAAGCGGCCAACTCGCACGACAGCTACGACCAGCATGTACGCGCGCGGCAGACTAGGTGAGTTGCACACAGTGGCCATCGATGTGCAGCTGTGGACGCGACGGTGGCACGTTGCCGGGCCAACAGCAGAACACAGCCGGTGTGGGCACGCGCGACGGTCAGCACTCAGCAGTGTGCAACAGCTACAGCCATGTGCTTCAGTGGGTGGCCTAGGCATCGACGGTGCAGCTAGCATATATGGGCATCGTGGCAAGGCAACGATGGTGCCGTGTCATAGCGCGCCTACAACAGCTGGGTGGTGGTGAGCACATAGTGTGTGTTCTCCGCGTGTGTGCTCCTGAATGCATGTGTTGGAGATGTGGTATTTCATTTTATTTAGATTTTTATTTCAGAGTTGATTGGCTTCGGTCGATTAGTGAACAATAATGATTTGTAGTAATAAAGGAGTATATTCTTCAGTTGTTGTGTGCAAAATCGAAAAAATTGGTCAAATAGTGTACCAAGGGCAAAACTGTCTTTTCAGGTTACACTTAACACCATTAAAAGCTGAAATTGACAGAAATGTCACATAAGGAACAATTTTACTTTAAGGGTCATATAGGGAAGGAAAATATTCTTAGGGCCAAATAGGGAAGCATATTTTAAGGAAGGGCCAAATAAGGAATTCTCTCATTAAGGTCAGGATGAACTCGTGGTAAATAGCTCCACCGACGCGAACTTCTACTCTCAAAGATGATTATTGTTCGCGATTTGAATTTGTATTCATTTTGAATGGAGGTGCACTAAGTTGTACAAGTTTAAAGTGATTCTAAGACGGAGGCCAAGCACATTGAGATTTGAAGCTACAAAAGGAAGTGTTTGGATAAGGCAATTCATTGTTGAACTATATCTTTGTGCACATGTAGGGTGCAAAAGACATTTTTAACCAAGGAATGAATTGAGCCTTCATGTGCTAAAGTCAGAGATCCAAACAGTATATCTTTGTGTATGCAAATAGCATGTAGCCGCTTTCCTCTATTTATTTTTTGTAACAACATTTCCTTTGATGTCAGAGCTAAGACCTCTAATGTTCCAGTTCAGAAAATTCCATTTCCAGTTTGTGGTATCCATGGTAGGTTAGGTAGATTGAAAGAAGCTGGAGGTAGCACACTAGGTAGATTGAAAGAAGATGGAGGTAGCACACTAGGCTCTAAGGTGGGCAGTCCTGAAGGTGGGTGCCGGCAAGGAGGGAAGGAGTCCATTGAAATGATAGGCAAGGTTTGGCAATGACATAAAGACAGCAAACCAGCTCAACAGTTAGTTATAACAAATTATGACACTACATGTCAAATGCAAAAACAAACAAAGCTTAGATGTGGGGTCAAAGAGACCCCAGGAGCTGCAGATTAGTGAACGTCTTCACTGGTCACGGCAGCAGCCTCCTCAGGTGGCACGCTGCAACAATAATTTGCCAAGCTTTTGATGGATGTCGATGGGGAGTTCTGGGGGTGGTTGCTGAATGAAAACTTCTCTGCTCAATATTTTAGAATCAAGCTGGAAATAGGTTTTGGCAGGAGATTGCCCACTCTTGAAGAGTCAGCTCTTGACTGGGGAGGCAGAGGTTGGTTTGAACACACTGACTCTGGGCTTGGCAAAGTGGCGCTTGTAGACTAGCAGAGGCCCACTGCGACGGGCCTTGTGGACTTCGAATCTGCCACTTGGGGGAGGGGGGGGGCTTGGGTTGGTCAATGGATCACCACTGACGTCAGAAAAGCCTGGAGCTGGAGAGTAGGCTAGCCATGTCATCCACACAAACAAGAAGCAAGAGGCAAACTACCCTAGGATGGTTTTCTTATGATAAATTTAAATAAAGTTCGATGATAGCTCACTGAGCATAATTCAGGGGTGAACTTTAAATTCGGCCCGAAGCTCAGGAGGTAATACACACTTATCTCGTAAGAAAATTGATACTGCAGAATGCCAAGTTGCCAACATGGCATATTTTCTTATGACAGGTTTAAATAAATCCGATGAGTGATCCCGTTAAAAAGAATGATTGCTCAGTGACCAAAATTCAGTATTTGTATTGTGGCAGGAACCAATGGGGAAACACAAAAGAAAAGAAACAAGGCGTGAGACTACATGCATAAAGCCACAGTAAAAGTATGGGCAGTTATATATGCATATAACATAAATAGTACGTCGAACTTACCTTCATCAGCATATCTGTCTCCATTGGCTGCACATGTGAATACATGTTCTGCAGTGAAGGCCCCACACTAGGAATAATATCTGTGAATGCGTTTGACTGACCATCCCTTCGACTGCTCAAAAGCACCCGAAGCCTTCGGGCATCCATCTCTCCAGATGAAGATGTAATATTTTGTTGTGCTTGAAGCAGCAGCTGTTGCTGCTGTTGCTGCTGTTGAGTGAGAAACTGAAGATGTTGCAATGCTTGGGGATTCTGCATAAAAGATTTCTGTTGGAGAAATCCAGATCGAAACTGATCTAAACCCTGAACAGTTGTGACCAAATTGAAATATGTCGTGAGAACATAAAATATGTAGAAGTCCTACTTGCTGCAAATTTACAATTTAGATGAGAGAGATTTAATCAAGTGAAAAACTAACCGTGAGAGGCCACCCTTTCAAGGTCATATTGTGCCCTGCTGGATTAGTGCCTGCCAGACAGCAGAGTATTAAACTATAACAATCAGTATGTGAATGAACGATACAAGTTGACAGGTATTAGGACATCTAACAAGCAGTCAAGAGTCTCGCACAAAAGCAACCATGAGGCTACATGAACAAAAAGATGGAAAATATGTGTGGTAACGACAGCTGTGCAGCCTAATTATTCCTCAAAACTAAAATAACAGAGATTTTCATGTTTGCATTAAGAAAGATAATCTCCCTTCTAGAGACTAGAGAATAGGCCTACATCATACCTACACTGTAGATCACTGACCGTACACAAATTAAAACAACAAATATTAACGTCTCAATGCATAGAAGACCACAATATTAGATACATGTGTTCTGCATAATGATTGGTGCATTTATATATGAAAACAGAGTTGTATGTTTGTACTCTTTGTAAATTTTACCACCTTTAAGTTGTGTCTGTTAAACAACCATAACATTTTTTGTATATATTCGAATCTAGGCCTAATGATCTATACAAGTTCTACACAAGATAAAAGAAAGCTGTTTGCAACATCAATGATTAAATACTACTACAAAATAGAAAATATGTTTTCAGGTTCAATAGACTACGGATCTATAGATGTGAAAACCACATGAAAGCAGGAATAAAAGCAGAAACATCAATTTATACTAGAGTTCAATGGCAAAAACCTGGTACTCCAAGTAATGATCCGTCTGCTCCTGCAGCCCTAAGATTTAGTGTGGCATTTGAATCTGCCTTGATTTCCTGGTACAAATAGACTTACCAACTTATATATACTGGCACATAAGTGAACACAATATCTTAAATAAACAGCAACCCAGTTAAGACATGTACAGACTACCTGTGTTGATCCCTGAAGCTGTAGGTTCCTGGCCTGAGCTTGCTGCAAAGTACCTGACACTCCACCAGCTGATCCTTGAAATATTTGCCTAACGGTTGTAAGAACAGCAATCCAGTTAAGACATGCACGGACTACCTAAAACCATAAACCAAACATTTGCGCCCTAATAACAATCATATAAACAGCAAAGCGATAATATCAAACATACATGCACATAACAGAAATGTCCTTGTAATTGAAAATTAAAGACAGAAACATCATAACAGCATCCATACAATCAGCAGACAGAAATGCTTTTCACTAACATGTTTGCTGCAACTGGTCCTTATGGACCTAGTAAATGCATCCCATGACTTTGTATAATTCATTACAGCAAAACAATAGTCTCAATGAATACTGGACAACATGCTAATGGATCAATCAAATAGATTTTCCTTCTATCTTGAGATCAGCGTGTAAAAGCTGTATGGGCATTTATGCATTCAGATGTTCAAACTGAACTCCAAAAACCACTATGGATAGAATAGATTGCATTTCCAGTTAACCAGAATAGATTGAATTATCATCTTCAAGATATTCTTAGGATGCATAGTATCTAAATTTGCTACAAGGTAATCAGGAATGTTGAAATACATTAGAAGAGTGATTTCCTATAATCTTAAACTAAAGAGGGGGGAAAGATGAAGTTATAAAATATATTAAAAACTCTTTTTTGGTTGCTGAGCACGAAAACATAATATCAAGGATGTTTAACCAAGTAGCTCTGATACCTCCGAAACCACTCCCTTGTGACAAGCAAGTCATCATGAAAGAACAATATGCAAACAAAACTACAGCAGGAACAAGCTATTATGATTTATGAACCTACAACTAGAGTTCCATAGGAACTAGAAAGGTGCAAAATGAGCAAGTAAAAATAGAATTGAGAATTCAGCTCAGACTCGAATTGATGGGATAAGACAAAAAGCAACAGAACTGGAACTTCGGTTTTTTTTTACATTTACCAACTGTACAAAAATAGATGATGTCACGGGACCATGAGTTGTCTGTGTTACAAAACTCCCCCAAGTAAATACAAATACTATAACAAGCATTACTAAATAGTTTGTAGTTTATACCCGGAAGCCTGAGCTGATAATGCTGCGGACTTCAGCAAAGATGCAGGATTTGATTCCAGAAGCTGCCCAACGTTTTCATTAAACCTTTGCTGCAGTGCAAGTTAGGATGGAAATATTAATGTATATCATTTTATATCAAAAATATTTGAGGGGGTATTTAAGCAACGGTACATACTGCCACTTGGGAATTACCTTTACTGATGGCTCATCCAACGTGTCCCTCTGCGCAGAAACCTTCATTCTCTCTTCATACGCCTTTGCAGACAAAGAACTTGTTGTTACAGTATTTAGTTGTGTTGGAGGATCAGCAGATACTGAACTATTCTGAGGACTTGTGGGCAAATAACCACTCTCATTACGCTGCTGTTGCTTCTGCTGGCGGTGTTGCTGCTGCTGCTGCTGCTGAGGATGTTGTTGCTGTTGTTGGGTCTGCTCCTGTTGTTGTTGCTCCTGCTGCTGCCTCTGTAGCATGAGTTGCTGCATTTGGATCTGCTGTGCTGACTGCTGGGAATGAGGATGTTGCTGCTGTTGCTGCAATGATGACTGCTGCTCTCGAGCTTTAATCGACTGTGTCTGGGACACAAAATTATAGTCATATACGGGAACAAGACCATGCAAACACATGGAAAAGATACTTCATGATCATGCAAGATTATCACACTATATAGCTAGCAGTGGCAAGCAATTCCAGAGCGGGAGGCAGGTGGTAGCTACAAAAAATATACAGGTATTGACTACTCAGAAACAAAAGCCTAATGGATAAATGTGAGCTTAGCTACTATCAAGCGCTAAACTAACACAACTTATTGTTTTATACTTTTATATACAGAGTGAACATAAAAATAATTGGCTCTGGACCATTGGAAATAGGTTTTGGTGTTTGGTATGGCGCATTAACTTAAGATTTAATTTGAAATATTTAAAAGTAGCTTGAAAGAAACACATCACAGATGAACCACCAGTCTGAACAGAATCCCGTTGATATATATGGGAAAGACAACCCAATTTTTCGCAGACCCAATTTTGGTGTTAGCTACTATCAAGCGCTAAACTAACACAACTTATTGTTTTATACTTTTATATACAGAGTGAACATAAAAATAATTGGCTCTGGACCATTGGAAATAGGTTTTGGTGTTTGGTATGGCGCATTAACTTAAGATTTAATTTGAAATATTTAAAAGTAGCTTGAAAGAAACACATCACAGATGAACCACCAGTCTGAACAGAATCCCGTTGATATATATGGGAAAGACAACCCAATTTTTCGCAGACCCATGCTCAAAAATGTCTGGCCAAAGTCACAGGTCCGTCAATAGTTGTGTGGTTACAATGTCATCCTTATGAAATAATCATGAATGAACCATAAAGATTTAACCAAGGTAGATGGATTAGGGTTTTTTTTTTCCTTCTTTCAACAGTAAAATGAAAGTTTCTTGGATTTTGCCCCTACTGTTCATGTGGAAATTTTAGTATGCTTTATGATGAGAATATACTCCTATCAGCAGCAAGTGGTGGGTATGACTAATGCAATGAAACATTTACATGTTTACTGTAAAGTTGTGTCATTTAACCGCAGCAGCACAAGTAAATCGATATGCATGTGCAGAGGCAGTGCGTCATATAAGAACCTCAATGTACGAAGTAGCAACATCGGAATGCTTGTCGTTGGTCCTTGAAATGAAGATGTCCCAGAAGACCGACCACCACTCGAAGAGGAAACCCCCTGGGGTGTCAATTGCTATTGCAAAATTAAAGTGACACATGTCAGTGCAGTAAAATTAAGTTTCATTCTTCAGAAAGCAGAGATCAGACATTTGCATAGGTAAAATCAGACTAAGACAATACAATGTTTAGAACAGTTGCATGCATATTTGCTTCTAGTCATGCATCTCTGTCGCACAAGCACTGCCTACCTGACAACAAAGGCACTGTCTACCTAACAATAATACCTCGAGGAATCAAAATATTGGCCCTAATGCAGAAAGATGGAGCTTGGAAACTAAAATGGAGCCTTCCTGGCAGCAAGTGCTTTGATCATGATACACATCGCGTTGTAGCACTCACCAACAGGATCTGGAGAGAGATTGGATTCGGCTTGGAACGCCTTTGCAGTGTTCTGCAAGTTCCGCTTCACCAGGTAGTCATGGATGTACACATCCAAGCTGCTTCGCCAGCGATACACATGGCAAACATTAGGTTCATACCACAGATCAGTACATCATCAAGGTTAATAATAATTAGAAGAAGGCACGAAAGAACCTAAAGAAAATCTCCTCTTATGCAAAATTTACTCCAGAAAAAAACCCAAACAAGGAAGCTACAGGCGCTGGAAACAACAGGAGCTGACAGCAAAAAAAACTGGAGGAAGAAAAAATAGAGATAAAAATGTGCATTTAAGCACTGTGGTAAAGATGCATTAAACTCTCTGGAAACCAAGAGGCAGCTGCATTGCAGGCAGCAGCAAAGGCAGACACGCAAGAAACAGACCTATTACCGGGAAGAAAAAAGAAGGGCAGAAAAAGAAAACATAGAAAGAAGATAAAAGGTGGCAACTTTTGCAAAAGAAGAGGGAAATGTGCAGAACGGGAAAATAGAAATTTCATCAAGAAGCGACCTAATAAAGCGTTTGTTCTTGAACGAATAATGCAGGGCATTTGTTTTTCAGCGGATAATCTGATTCTACAAGGGAAGAAAGAGGCGCCGTTGTCAACAACAACAAAAACACAAGAAAGAATGGTGTGGAACGGACGGCGAAGAAACCAACCTGCGAAAGGAAATCAACGGTGGGGGAGGCACACAGAGACGAAGAAATTTCAAGAAACGCGAAGAAACCCTCATCTCGAACACATCGAGAGAGAATGTGTGAAGATTAAAAAAAGAAAAGTGGCAGCATGTTTCCCTGCCAAAAGCAATCTGTTCACTGAAATAAACCCGGAGGCGGAGCAGAGAGAGGAACGAAACTCACATCTTGTCTGCGTCCCAAGAATCCTGCGCCATGGCTGCCGCTTCGTCCCCCTCCTCCTCCTCGCGGACACACTGCACGACACGGTAACAGCGCCTCAAGAACCGCCAAAGGAACAAGAGCGCACGGAGCACAAGGCGGCGAAGAGAAAAGAAAGATTTGACCGCTCACATTCCGCTCCAAATCTTGCCTCGACGCCACTTTGCAAGGCCGAAACGCAAGTTGCTTCTTTGAAAAAAGAAATCAATTGGAGAGGGGAGAGAAGGTAGGTGCGCGGTGATTTAATATGGGGGGCGGAGAGGAGAGGGGAGGGGAAGGGAACAGAGGAATGGAATAAAAAGGAAGAGATGAACAGTGGAGAGGAGAAGAGGGAGCGAGGGCTTTAGGCCAAAAACCCCATTGCCTTCTCACTTTACACTTTCACCCTTCCTGGAGACATGTAATTGCGATAAGGCCATTCACGCCCCATGGCTCGTTGGAGTTCATGCCATTTTAGAATGTTCCTTTTGTGGGTTGTTTGATTTCTGTAATTGAATATATTAATAATCGAAGGAATTAGGCCTTTGAGAGTGTTTTTTAATTTTCAAATTTTATTCTTTCTCTTGATTTACTTTACTTTCAGAAGGCATGATGTTATATTTATGTGTTTTTCTATTTATATGGTCCTTGAATTCCATGAATAAAAGAGACCCTAGACCACGAACGATGAACGGTCCCCCCTAAAAGTAGCTCAAATCGATGTCATACATAAAGATAAGGGCAATCTTTCATATCTTGAAAATTTATAGTCTTCTAAGTCCTTCAATCCTGCGAATCAAAGGATTCTAAATAATGTCCAATGATCGTCCATAATAAGAGTGGCTCAATCAATGGTGTACAGAAAGATATAAGGACGATCTTCGATATCAGAGGTGATTATAATTTCAGAAGTCTTTAAATCCATGAAATAAAACACGTAGGTAACAACTGGCGCCGATGACCACCGACCGACCTCTATAAGACCAATTGAAATTAATGTGGTGCATAAATATAGGGCAATCTTTGGAGATATTCAATATCTGGTGGAATTCTATTAAAGTTGTTTGGATTCAATGTACATTATATTTAGAAGTCAACTCGAATATCTTCTCATCAAAAGAGACGTGTAAGGCGTGTTATATAGAGACAAAGATGGTATATGTGCATTAATTTTGGATGGTTTTGCGAAAGGTCAAAAAATCATCTTTGGGGTGTGAAGTCTTCTTTTTGTTGCCTCCTCTGGGATGTCGTCTGAGCTGAGCAAACTTATTGAAACCCACGAGCTTGTAGAAGCATTTTTCACTCTTTGTGGAAGTTGAACCTTTTTTATAGAACTTCACTAAAAGTGTATACCAATATCTAGCCTGAAAAATAATTTGTTATCTAAGTGATTGCCTCAAATCAAATTACAAAAATGTTGTCGCCACCTCACATTCTTGAATAAGACACAAACCCAAACTTAAAAAACAGATAAAATGAAGCAGGGACCTTCTGACCGGCAAGGGACATGGTCCACAGTGCCTACATGGAATTAAGGCCACGGAAGACGACACACTAGCGACGCCGCCGACAGGAAGCATGGGACCCTAATCACCTAGAGTGAGGTGAAGGGGCTATAAGAACAAATATCATACTAAGAACAACAAAAATGACCCGCTTATTAGGTTTTAGCGATGCTGGTTGCATCACCAAAATATTTATCAGACTCCCTAAAGGAGCCTCTGTGTACGTGAGCATCATTACCACTTTACCAAGGGTCTGGTGCGCAAGAAACCACCACAGAGGCATTGTGAGTGATCCGCGACATCTAGGAAGGTGTTTCAGATGAAACATTCTAAGCGCCATATCGGTCCGCGAGGAGATATCGATCCAAGTCAGCCATATCTGCCCGACCCGAGTCTCGGGGGCTACTACACATCCATTCATCCTAAGTACAAGTTCTTGAGCAGGATTTCGATCCTCATGCCGATTGCTGCCAAATCAGCCCGAATCTCGGGGGCTACCGAATCAACGATTTCATTTTAACTACAAGTTATTGCCTGAGAAAGATTTTGATCCTCGGTTCGGTTACTTGTTCCCGACCTAAGTCTCGAGATAGACTACACCAAAGTTTTCTGCTAAGTCTAAGTTAAACGACCAACAGACTGCGGCTCAAGGCAACAATGCGCGAAAGTGCTAAGTAAAACTACAAAGACTCGTGGCACATACCGGCTTTTGTGCCGATATGCACCTTGAGGGTTACTCGTTATACTATCATCCAAAAATTGAAAGGCATGATGGAAGTTTACCTCCATTCCAGGCGCAAAGCTATCCATCATCCGCTTCACACCTTCGTTCATCCCGTTGGCTGCACCTTCAAGAAGGTTAGAGCCTCCCGCTTTGCCTTCATCGGGAAGGGATTTTGCCAGGACATCGTGCTTGCCTGGTGGTGCAGGGTGTGGACGCAACCTCTAAGTGTGTGACGGACATCTCGTTTTGAGCCCCTTGCACCATTATGACATTGTCCGAGGTGCTAGGGACCACTGGCGGTCGCAACGGGGCTTTGCATATGATGAGCTCGGTGGACGGCCCCGGATGTGAAGCTGGGCCGTATTGGAGGGAGATGGTGGAAGGTTTTTCCCTTCTAGCTGTCGGACCGAGGAATTCACTTCCCCGATGTGCTATCCGGTCCCGGTTTCCCAAAGTTCGACCTCGGGAGCGTGGGCCTGGTCTTGATCACCTATGTCATTTGCAGGTGGGTTTAAAGTGGCATCGTGCATCGGTGTCAGGTCGTCGACGACGGGATGGTTGGCTTCTCCAACATCGTACTCCGTGGTTACGAAGTTGAAGCTGGAGTCTGAAGGAGACGGATGAGCCTGGGTAACCAGCTCAGCCATGAAGGCCCCCGTGTCAGTACACGGGGTTGTGTCAAGGGACATGATTGGGGAGCGCCTCAAGGGGCGCTGGTCAGGTCGGCGCTCAATTTTAGACATTGGCAACCATGACATTGCAAAGCTTGGTATTATGTGAGCAATGATCCTACGAAAATTGCTAACATATACTCCATCTGTAAACATATATAAGACGTTTCATAGGCCACTAAAGTAGTAAGTACATAACATGACTAAAAACAACACAATTAATGTGAAGGTTGTTGCATTAAGCAGATAGGCTGGAAAAATGCTTACAGAGTTCCCGCGGGCTTGATTCAGACCTTCCAAGATGGACATAGCAATCCAGATACCTTCATCGATAGACAAAGAGCTAGCTGGATGGAGAAAAGTTGTGCGGCCGCGCGAGGTGCCGGATCTTGGCGTACTTTTTGGTTTTTCCTGCCCGGCGTCCTCAGGCATGTCCTCCTCGGCGGTGCCGGAGGCCGATCACCCATGACCCTGACCATGTTTGACCATCTCGTAGGCGCCCATGTTTCCCTCCTTGGTCTCGCTACTGGACTCTCCCACGGCTTCCTCGCGGATGTCGTCTGCATTGATCTCCACCAGGACCCCCTTGGCGCGAGTTGTGCGAGTAGAGGCCCTAGTGTGGTCCTTGGACCAGAGTAACGACAAATTATCTAGCCGGGGTCTTTAGGTTGAGGAGCTTGGGAGTGGACACTCGCCACCCATGAGCGGTGCAGCCGCAACAACCGACAGTTAGTTAGTTCAAATTACAAGAACTAGCACAAGCACATCGGTTGTGAACACAATGTTAAATGGTTCATTGGGGAAGTCCGTCATCTTTCTCTTGAACATCAGGGGAACATCTCTTGGAGTGGCTTGTTCTCGAATAAGCATCCCTAGATAGCCCCGACGGGGTTGTTCTCCCATTGTACTGCCACATCGGGTGCACCCGGGCTTGAAGTGGCTGTGTTCCTGAGGGCCACATGCATCGCGCACCACGGTCAGACCCTTGTCGGCTAGCTCATACACTCTCTGGCTCAACCTCTTCGTGGAGTTGTACTCAGTCGAGTTGTTTTTCAGGCTCCAGGAGTGATGCTTGGTCGGGCGAGCTGGGCTGAACATCGTGATGATGCCAGCCCGAGAAGGGTTCTCCAGTTCCACATCTGGGATGTAGAACCACTCCTCGTGCCACTTCTTGTTCATGTCAACAAACTTGTCACACAGGTACTGGTAGCCTAGCTGCCTTCTCCTGGTGGCTCCGTAGTACCCGTGTCTCATCAACAATGTTTTGGAGTTGATGCAGAACTATTTCCACCACAAGCCGAAGTGTGGCTCGACGCAGAGGAACGCCTCATATAGTATGATGAAACGTGTTATGTGCAAGATGGAGTTGGGGAAAGATGTTGCAGATAGTAGAAGTGCATCAAACCCCACAAAAATGATTAATCGGAAAGCCCAACCCACGAGTGAGGAAGGGAATGAAACAAACATGTTTGTTGGGCTCTGGCTGCGGTAGCACCTCTACCCCGGACGTCGTTGCTGTTGATCAGGGTGACAGCGGAGCGTGCGAAGGCAATTTCCAACGGCGACATATAGCCGGCGTTGGAGAGGCGGTACAACTAGCTGCGTGCCACAGTGTAAGACATCCAGTTTCATTTGTTCTTGAAGGACACCTTATCCTTTGTCGGTGTGGCGTTCTTACCGATGTTGACAGCCACATCTCCTCTCATCAAATGTTGGGCACACCGTTGTGGGCTATGATGGCGCGGAGGAGCGATGGAGGAGTGCTACTTCGATGGTGTGTGACACGGTGTTGCGGCGGAGCAGCAGAGGGCATAGGAGCGCTAGGGTGACGAGGCACTGGTGTGCAAAAGAAGATGAGTGCAAGAGAGATGAGAGCATAAAGCCTCTTATCCCTTTGTTCTCTCCCTTATATAGGGGAGGGGGAATGTGAAACGGCAGCATGTTGCGTGGAAACAAATCACCTTGTATTCCCATGACGACGTTAATTGAGCACGAGGATCAAGGGGGCCTCTGTTAACTTTATGCGAGAATCGAGGCATGCATCCCCTGTTGACGGGACGTGACATAAGTTGAATTGCAATTGTTTGGTGACTAAGAACGTAGGTTGTTAAGTTTCAAGAGAAGGCATTGTTTGAACTGTAACATGTGAATTGATTGCTACTTTATCATGATGAGTTTTATGAGAAAGAGTTGCTGTTATGATGCTAGGAAAAGTGATTGAAATTATCATTGATCAAACTTATGCACTATGCTAGCATTCACACTTCATAAATTAATTCTTTTATCATTTACCTACTCGAGGACGAGCAGGAATTAAGCTTGGGGATGCTGATACGTCTCCAGCGTATCTATAATTTATGAAGTATTCATGCCATGTTTACAACAATTTTATATGGTTTTGGTATGATTTGAATGGAACTAACCCAGACTGACGATGTTTTCAGCAGAACTACCGTGGTGTTGTTTTTTGTGCAGAAATAAAAGTTCTCGGAATTGGACGAAACTTTTTGGAGATTTTTTATGGAACAAATGAAGAATATTGGAGCAAAGAACGACTGGAGGGGGGCCCTGTTGCCCACTAGGCACCAGGGCGCGCCAGCCCCCTCTGGCGCACCCTGGTGGGTAGTGGACCCCTCGAGGCCCATCTCAGCGTGAGACCGATGCCAAAAAATCCTATAAATATAGAAACCCCCAGAAATAACCCTAGATGAGAAGTTCCACCGCCGCAAGCCTCTGTAGCCATGAAAAACCAGTCTAGACCATGTTCCGGCACCCTGCCGGAGGGTGAAATCATCACCGGAGGCCATCTTCATCATCCCGGCAGCCACCATGATGAGGAGGGAGTAGTCCACCCTCGGGGCTGAGGGTTTATACTAGTAGCTATGTGTTTGATCTCTCTCTCTCTCTCGTGTTCTTGATTTGGCACGATCTTGATGTATCATGAGCTTTGTTAATATAGTTGGATCATATGGTGTTTCTCCTTCTCTATCTTGTTGTGATGAATTGAGTTTTCCCTTTGAGATTTCATTATTATCGTATTGAATATTTTTATGGATTTGAGAGCACTTGATGTATGTCTTGGCACTCGACTCGTGGATTCCCGAAGTGACATTGGGGTAATCTATGCATAGGGGTTGATGCACGTTTTCGTCCTACTTTCTCCGGTAGAAATCTTGGGGCACTCTTTGAGGTTCTTTGTGTTGGATTGAGTATTATGAATCTGAAATTGTTTGATGCATATCGTATAATCAACTCACGGATACTCGTGGTGACATTGGAGTATCTAGGTGACATTAGAGTTGGTTGACGTGTATCATATGGTGTTATTTTAGTATGAACTCTTGGGTTGTCTGTGACACTTATAGGGATAGCTCAATAGATCGATAGGAAAGGATAACTTTGAGGTGGTTTCGTACCCTACAAACAATTTTGTCTTATGTTCTCCGCTAGATAAGAACTTTGGAGTGATTCTTCATCGCATGTTGAGGGATGGTTATATGATCCAATTATATTAGCATTGTTGAGAGATTGCACTAGTGAAAGTATGAACCCTAGGCCTTGTTTTCAAGCATTGCAATACCATTTGTGCTCACTTTTGTTACTTGCTACCTTGCTGTTTTTTTATTGTTCCTATTACAAAAATCAATATCTACTATCATTACTACACTTGTATCACCATCTCTTCGCCGAACTAGTGCACATATACAATTTACCATTGTATTTGGTGTGTTGGGGACACAAGAGACTATTTGTTATTTGGTTGCAGGGTTGTTTGAGAGAGACCATCTTCATCCCACGCCTCCCACGGATTGATAAACCTTAGGTCACCCACTTGAGGGAAAATTGCTACTGTCCTACAAAACTCTACGCTTGGAGGCCCAACACGAGTCTACAAGAATAAAGTTGCATAGTAGACATCAACGATGACGCGTTGCTTGATACGCCTCCAACGTATATGTAATTTTTGATTGTTTCATGCTAGTATATTATCAATCTTGGATACTTTATATGCATTTTATGCTATTTTATATCATTTTTGGGAACTAACCTATTAACCCAGTGCCTAGTGCGAGTTGCTTTTTTCTGCATGTTTTTGGTTTTCCAAAAAATCAGTACCAAACGGAGTCCAAAAGCTACGAATTTTTTTGATGATTTTTTTCTGGACAAAAGAGACCCTAGAAGCTTTGGGAGGAGACCAGACATGAAGCGAGGAGATGGCAAGGCAACAGGGCTCGCCCTGTTACCTTGTGGGCCCCACGTGGCTTTGTCTGACCTAATTCCACTTGTACAAACTCTCAAATATTGGGGACCCCCCTTGAGAGCCACCCGAAACACTTTTTCTACCGCCGCAAGCTTCTGTTCTTCTGCGATCCCATCTGGAGGCCTTTTTATACTCTGCCGGAGGAGGAATCGATCACGGAGGGCTTCTACATCGTCATTGCTACCTTCCGATGATGCGTTAGTAGTTTACCACAGACCTATGTGTCCATAGCTAGTAGCTTGATGGCTTCTTCTCTCTCTTTGATCTTCAATACAATGTTCTCCTCGATCTTCTTGGAGTTCTATCCGATGTAATCTTATTTTGCGGTGTGTTTGTTGGGATCCGATAAATTGTGGGTTTATGATCAAATTATTTATTGAAAGTAATTGAGTCTTTTCTGAACTTTATTATGCATGATTATGATAGCTTTGGATTTCTCTCCGATCTATCTGTTTGGTTTGGCCAACTAGATTGATTTATCTTTAGTGGGAGAAGTGCGTTGTAATGGGTTTGATCTTGCGGTGTCCTCACCTCGTGACAGAAGGGGTAGCGAGGAACGTATTGTATTGTTGCCATTAAGGATAAAACGATGGGGTTTATTCATATTGCTTGAGTTTACTTTGTCTACATCATGTCATCTTTCTTAAAGCGTTACTCTGTTTGTCATTAACTTAATACCATAGATGCATGCTGGCTAGCGGTCGATTGGTGGAGTAATAGTAGTAGACATAGGCAGGAGTCAGTCTACTTGTCACGGACATGATGCCTATATGTGTGATCATTGCCATGAATATCATCATGACTATGCGCTTGTCTATCAATTTCCCAACAGTAATTTGTTTACCCATCGTATGCTATTGTTCGAGAGAGAAGCCTCTAGTGAAAACTATGGCTCCTGGGTCTACTTTTATCATATTATTAATACCAAAAATACCTTGCTGCAATTCAATTACTTTTATTTTACTTTTCTTTTTATCTATCTATCACTATCAGAATTAATCCCTACAGGTAACGAGTTCAACGGGATTGACAACCCTCTTGCCCGCGTTGGGTGCAAGTATTTGCTTCTGTGTGTGTAGGAGCTGAAGAAGGGAATTTGCATGGTTATCCTGTTGGTTCGATAACCTTGGTTCTAACTGAGGGAAATACTTATCTCTAATGTACTGCTTCACCCCTCCTCTTTGGGGAAAATCCCAACGCAGTTTACAAGTAGCATTGCTCAAAGATGGTCGGGTACAACCAAGCTTGAAGACCATCTTAGGGGCTACTGACTGTGTCCGAGCCCATGGTCTCTCAACATGTCGGTTCCCGGACTAGTGACCGGGCAGAGGACCCCTAGGTCGGTTCCGTCCTAGGCCATGTTGTGCGTTAGTAGATGTTTATATGGAAGACTCATGGAGACTTGTAGTACAAGTCGAAGTTGCCCGAGTCGTGGAGTATTCTACCTCCACCGACGTAGCCGACTAGGATTTGTAATCCTGGGACCCCAGTATGTGATGAGTGATATTTTTACACTCATCTACCCTAGTTTAAACTGAGATATTTCATTTAAAAATAGATATTCACTCTGATATTGCAACTAGTGACTAATGAATGCAAAAGATTCCACAAATCCTCTCTTCAATGTGTTTCCATAGGAAATAGGCTAAAAAGGAAGAATCACGTGTGGACATGCAAAGGAAGGGAAATGAAGAAAGAAGGAATTAACAGGAGGCGTGTCCATGAAGACAACACGAAAGACAGCGTTCCATACGACCACGAGCGCTCGTATAAGCGCATGTATGGCATGGAAATCGAGTCATCTCGTCTACCTGAACAACTTTTATAAAGGGGACCCCATTGAAATGTCAACGGGCGAGCGTCGAACGAAGCCATAACAGAACCATCTTCATATTCATCCACAAACCCTAGCCGTCGCCATTTCCATCTCCATAGCCACCATCACCACCATAGTCCATCTTCCTCTAGTTCATACTTGTAATCGTGCATCGCACAAGGCATCCATTGTAAGACGTATTTGCAATCAATCAATCTTCAAGATGTGTTCTTCAGTGTTTTCTTCTTGCGATCTGATCTTCATGTGTGAGTAGCTCGGTAAGGTATGGGTTGAGGCATAAGTCTTGCGACCCTCTATATTTGTTGTGGGGGTCAATGGAAGGGCTTTGAATTAACATCTCGTATGTGTGAAATAAAATTGTTCCGTAGATGTCTCTTGTCTTGTCCGTGATCTTCATCCCTGCAGGTACCCAGGATCATGGAGATCGAGCCACGGTGAGGCTAGGAGCAAGGAGAATGTGAAGTGTTATACAGAACACCAATGGCGGTAAGGTTCTGTACGGTAACACGGATCCAATCCTTGCGGATTCATGAGGTGTAGTCATTAAACGCCCAAAGCTCTTGTCTGATTTCATTATCTTAATTATCGAGGCAACCCCATGTGACGGATAGGGTCTGCGGTAGGACAACTGATTCTTGATGCTAGACTCCTGCCGGTCAAGATGTTATTTGGACACATTCCCCACTTCGGTTCGTAACAAGCACATCTCGATGGGTGACTTCCAGCGTACAAATTAAGATCATATCTGGTCCGGACACAAATACATGGTTGTAAGCATTAAGACCTCATACCTGTACCTATTTTTATTATAAGTGTTTGAATCACTATTTGCTTGATTGATCCGGTCAAAAGCTAAAATTTATCCTTTAACAAAGGCTTGCTAGAGACCAGCGTCATGACCTCGACATAGTGAAGTTCTTCAAAGTCTGGTCTTCGCTTGATTTCATCGGCGATTGGATCAAAGGAAACATCAAGAGCGTTGAGCAGCTTGTTGACCACAACTCTATCAGTGATATCAGTAATTCCTCTTTGATGAAGCCTTTCAACAATGTTTGTCAGTCGATCAGTGAGTTCCCTGGCACTTTCTTTTTGAAGACTTCTGAAGTTGGCAAACATGGCACGAAGTATATCAGTGTGAGATTATGTTCGGAGATATATTCCTTCATGGACATTTTTTATGGCATCCCAGAGTTGCTTAGCAGTTTCAATGTCTCTGAACCGAATGAACATTCCTCTGGATAAGCTGTCGCATATGATATCTTTCGCCTGTGCATTCAGACGAATGTTAGCTTCACCTTCGGGAGTGGGTGTTTCTGGATGTTGAATTGTGTATCCACTCTCCACAATCTGACACAGCTCAGTATGTATAGCTTGAAGTATGATTCTCATTCTTCCTTGCCAATAGACATAGTCATTTCCATCAAAGATAGGAAACCTTTCAGAGTGTGAGGATCTACCTGCGTATGACATACTCAAAACTCCATGGTTTTTAGACCTTTAATAAATAGAGAAAGGGAGTGCTTGCTTTGATACCAATTGTAGGGACCGAGAGTATATCGACCAGAGGGGGGTGAATGGGAGATTCAAAAATTCTTTTGAATGTTTTGCATCGAGCCCAAACACAACAGCGAAAATAACTTGATATATGAGAAACTAAAGTAGGTATCCTATTGAGGAACAAATGTTACGATATAGGAAGCAATTATAGCTCAAGCATAGTAGACTACGGGCTTGACTATCACGATGGTAATGCAATACACAAACAATTGCAACAACATGATTGGAAACTATCCGCAAACAACAAGGTAAAAGTAGGCAGAGGTAAATACATTGAGATATTGCTCGAAAGATAAGAGAGACATGTAGTAGTTCCCAAATGAAAGGTAAATGATCAATGAGTAAACAGATACACGATCAACACAGAGCACGGAAGATAATTCCTGAAAGAATACAGAGTAAAGAGAACGAAGCACTGATGCTCGATGGTGACACGTGTATTTGGTAGACCAATTCGTCCTTCTTCCAAAGGACTACGTTTGGTTGGAGGGACTTGTGATTGAACAAAGGAGCAAACCTCTCTCCATCATATTCTCCTTCAACTAGGAGCTGATCAGACACAAGTTGATTTCACTCGTGGTAGATGCTTATCGACGATCTCCAAACCTTCGAGGGACTTCCTTCGCAAACCACAATTACTCTTGGTTGCTGAAGATCTTGCTCGGTGAAGACAACAACTCTTCAACACTCGAGCCGACACCTATCCGTCTAGGGAGTGCGTAGCTCTCAAGACTAATAGGTACAAGAACTCTGACTCAGAACTATTGTGATGCTTAACCACTGTCTAAGTTTTGGTTCTTGGTTTTCTCTTGGTGGATGTTAAACTCAAATCTCTCGGAGAGGGGATGCTCAATCAATCTTCTCAGAAATCTTAAGTGGAGCAGCCAACGGACAATGTTGGAGCGGGGTGGCTATTTATAGTCATAGCCTTCCCAGATGAGAAAAGACCAGAATGGACATGCGGGACAGCCAATGGCCGAATGACACGAGTCCAACGGTCAGAAATTTGAGCACAACGATAACATTTCTTGCGGAGCAAGAAATGCTACCTCCTCAGTCCGAAAGATATCTCCTGCAACACCGAAGAACTACGTCTTCTGCTGTCAGGTAATCATTCAGAGCATAAAGAGATCTCTCTCAGTATTGCATAGGTTTTGGGCTAAGCATCACAGCGGATCTAAGCTTCAAGAACCTATACCCCTCTTAATAGTACGGAGGTCCTATGACTCAAAGAAGGAGAAGAAGAAGAACGAAATGAATGCTACGTCTTCACTTTGCCTTCGACTTCCTTAGATGCAGTCAATTTTCTTCGGACGAACACCAAACCAATTGATTTATGTCAGAAATAGATTTAAAGGGTCAACTTCTTCGCGTCAATCTTCTCGCCTGAACGGCCTCGAGAGATATGACTGAATCTTCTCTGTATCTCAAATATCCTTCGGTGAAGTTCCTCGAACTTGACACCAAAGATGGCATTCTCTTCGGTTCTACATGGACTATTTCTTTGTGTGTGCACATAGTAAACAAATCAGTCCACGCTTGTTTCTGTCAACAATCTCCAAAACACAAGAGGGAAGAGAATTACACCAACAGGCCTAGAAATTTTAGAGAAGTCTTTAATGAACCTCCTATAGAAACCAGCATGACTAAGGAAACTTCTTATACCTCTAATATCTTTCGGGCATGGCATTTTCTCAATTGCATCAACTTTAGCTTTATCTACTTAAATAACCCTTTCCGAAATTTTATGACCAAGGACTATACCTTCATTCACCATAAGGTGGCACTTCTCCTAGTTCAAGATAATATTGGTCTCTTCACATCTCTGCAAAACTTGGTCAAGATTGCTTAAGCAATCATTAAAAGAGGTTCCGTAAAAGAAAAAACCATCCATGAATACCTCAACGATTTTCTCACATAAATCAGAGAATATAGCAGTCATACATCTTTGGAAAGTAGCAGGTGCATTGCATAAACCAAAAGGCATACCTCTATAAGCATAAGTTCCAAAAGGACAATTAAAAGTAGTTTTCTCTTGATCTTCTTGTGATACAGGTATTTGAGAAAAGCCAGAATAACCATCTACGAAGCAAAAATGTGTGTGCTTAGACAATCTTTCTAACATTTGATCGATTAAAGGAAAGGGTAATGATCTTTTCTAGTAGCTTTGTTTAATTTTCTAAAATCAATCACCATCCTATAACCAGTTACGATTATTTGCGGGACAAGATCATTTTTATCTTTAGGAACAACAAGAATGCCTCCTTTCTTAGGGACACAATGAGCATGACTTACCCATCTACTATTAGTTATAGGATAAATGATACTTGCTTCCAGAAGCTTTAATATTTCAGTTCTGACCACATCCTTCATCTTAGGATTCAGATGACGTTGATGATCAACCACGGGTTTAGCATCGGGTTCCATATTAATCTCGTGTTGACATAACTTTGGGCTTATGCCCTTAAGATCATCAAGAGTATATCCAATTGCAGCACGTTGCTCTCTCAAAGTTTTCAATAATCTCTTTTCTTCGTGATATGAAAGGTTAGCATTGATAATAGCAGGATATATTTTATTTTCATCCAGATAAGCGTATTTCAATGTACATGTAGTTTCTTTAATTCAAACACAGGATCACTTTTAGGTGGTAGAGAATCTCCCAAAGTTTTAGTAGGCAAGTTATGCTTAAGGATAAGTGCTTGTTTAAAGAATATCTCAACTATTTCATTTCTTTCATTCATATGCATATTGTTCTCATGGTCTAGCGAATATTGTTCTAATGGATCAATAGGAGGAACAACGATAGAAGCAAGACCAATGATTTTAGCTTTATTAGGCAATTCTTTATCATGAGGTTGCTTACTAAACTTTGAGAAATTAAATTCATGAGAAACATCAGCAAAATTAACTCTAACCTTCTCTTTTACACAATCTATTTCAGTATTTACAGTATTCAAAGAATGTCTACCGAATATAACGGGACAAAAATTATCTTGTAGTGATCCAAGTACTAAGAAATAAATAGGATATTTGATCTTACCACACAAGACTTCAACATCTCTAACAATCCCAAGTGGTGAGATAGTATCTCTATTTGCAAGCTTAATGGTAACATCAATATCTTCAATCTCAACAGGTGCAATGGCATTCATAATTTCTTGATAAAGAGAAAACGGAATAGCATTTACACTAGCACCCGTATGACATAAACCATGATAGCAATGATCTCCTATCTCAACAGAAACAACATGCATGCCAACAACCGATTTGCTTTTATCTATCTTATCTTGTTTAGTATTGACTTGCTTAGCAATCCTCGTTGCTTCCTCACAGAAGTAAATAACATGTTCATCAATATTACCAACCAAGATATATTTAACCATTGCAATATTAGGTTCCACTTTAATTTGTTTAGAGGGTTTAGGTGTTCTGATATTACTCTCATGAACCATAGTTGTAGCCTTAACATGTTCCTTTATCCTAACAGGAAAAGGGGGTTTCTTAATATAAGCAGTAGCACAACTGGATCAACATTACAAATAATTATTTCAGTTTTAGCAATAGTGAGTTCCTCACAAACTTCTCCAATTGGTAGATGAAATTTAAACCACTTCTCCATAGGGAGATCAACATGAGCATCAAAAGATTCACAAAAAGTAGCTACTATCTTAGAGTCAAGTCCATATTTCGCACTAAACTTATGAAAAGCATATGTTTCCATAAAAGATTTAACACAATCAAACTCAAGATTTATAGTTGACTCATTACCTTTGTTGATTTCCCAATCTTCAGAGTTGCGTTTAATTCTTTCCAAGAGATCCCATTTGAATTCAGTAGTTTTTTCATAAATGAACCAGTAGAAGAAGTGTCGAGCATTGATTGATCATTATGAGAAAGCCGAGCGTAAAAGTTTTGTATAATCATATCTCTTGAAAGCTCATGATTGGGGCATGTGTGCATCATATATTTAAACCTCCCCCAAGCTTGAGCGAGACTATCTCCTTTGCGAGTCCAAAAATTATATATATAGTTCCGATCACGATGAACCAGGTGCGTAGGATAAAATTTCTGGTGGAATTCCAGCTTCAATCGATTCCAATCCCATGTCCTATCATCATCCAATATCCTATACCCAGATAATAATCCCCCCCAAAGATAAAGAGAATACTTTCTTCTTAACTCCATTTTCGGATAAACATGCAAGCTTAAACAATCCACAAATTTCATCTATATAGATTACGTGCATATCATGATGTATTGTCCCATCTCCTGCATAAGGATTAGCTAGCGATTTCGTCAACATACCTGAAGGAATTTCATAATAAATATTTTTAATAGATTTGGTAGGTTGAGGGGCAACTCTTATTGCTTTCGGTTGAGGTGAAGATAACCCGAACAAGCCCCTCAAAGGATTATTTTCCATAGTAGCAAGTGACAGTAAATTTCAGCACGTAATAAAAAATGCATCCTTACCAATTTCCACTTACCAAAGGCGCTTCACTCCCCAGAAATGGCGCCAGGAAAGATTCTTGATGACCCACAAGTATAGTGGACCAACCGTAGTCCTTTCGATAAGTAAGAGTGTCGAACCCAACGAGGAACAGAAGGAAATGAGTGGTTTTCAACAAGGTATTCTCTGCAAGTACTGAAAGTAGCAGTAACAGATAGTTTTGTAGCAAGGTAATTCGTATCAAGTAGCAAGTAGCAATAGTAACAAAGGTGCAACAAGGTGTCACAATCCTTTTTATAGCAAAGTACAAGCCGAGAAGTTCTCTTATAGCAAGCAAAGAATTCTCGAGGACACATGGGAATTGTCATCTATTCACGTTCATCATATTTAGTTGATTCGTGTTCACTACATTGATAATTTGATATGTGGGTGGACCGGTGCTAGGGTGATGTTCTTACTTGAACAAACAACCCTCTTATGATTACACCCTCTCGCAAGCATTTGCAACTGCGAAAGAAGAATTAAGATAAATCTAACTATAGTATGAAACATATAGATCCAAATCAACCCCTTACGGAATAACGCATAAATTAGGGTTTAAGTTGTTGTCACTCTCGCAACCCATCCTGTACTTATCACTCCCCAATGCCTTCCCTTAGGCCCAAGTATGGTGAAGTGTCATGTAGTCGACGTTCACATGACACCACTAAAGGAACAACAACATGCATATCATCAAAATATTGAACGAATACCAACTTCACATGATTACTTATAACAAAACTTCTCCCATGTCCTCAAGAAAAAAAGTAACTACTCACAAATCATACTCATGTTCAAGATCAGAGGTGTATTGAATATGCTTAAGTATCTGAACATATAATCTTCCACAAAATCAACCAACTAGCATCAACTACAAGATGTAATCAACACTACTAGCAACACACACATACCAATTTGAGGTTTTGGGACAAAGATTGCATACAAAAGATGAACTAGGGTTTGAGAGGAGATGGCATTGGTGAAGATGTTGATGAAGATTGGTCCTCCCATGATGAGAGGATCATTGGTGATGTCGATGGCTTCGATTTACCCCTCCCGGAAGGAAGTATCCCCGGCGGAATCGCTCCGTCGAAGAGCAAAAGTGCTCCTACCACTACAAAAAAACACTTCGGTGATGATACATGTTTGTCACAGTAGGTCATGTTTTCTGTCATGCATGTACATCCATGACGATTTTATGACAGAATCAAGATAGTCATACCTGTGCTGTCGTAGAAGTGTTCCATGACAATACCAAAATTATCATCACGGAAGTGTCCACTTCCATGATGATAAATCACGCGTCATGGAAATGTTTTCGTCAAGGGTAACAGACACATGGCATCCACTGTAACGGGTCGCCGTTAAGCTATCGGGTTCCGGTTTGGATCCGATAACCCGCTAACAGCCCGGACCAATGGGGATTTTCCACGTGTAAAATTCTCATTCGCCGAAGGATCCACGTGTCAGCTCATTGTTTGGACAGATGTCATCCCTACAATGGACGGAAGAAGCCTATGATATGTCGACACATGGCACAACCCAACAGTGGCCCATTTATGGTAAAAAGGCTGGCCCAGCTAAAGGCCCACCATATTTTTTCAGATACTAGTGGGCCGGCCCGTTAACAGCCTGCCATGTTTTGGTTCAAATTGAGGCCCATTCACAGCCTGTCGTGTTTTGGGCTAAATTACGGGCCATATCAGATCAGGCCTGTTAACAGGCCACTGTTCTTTTGGGCCCATTCTAAGCTGGGTTTGTATTTCAGCCTGTTAAATGCCCGTTTACCAGTTCGGCCCGATAATCGTTTCGGCCTGTTAGCGGCCCTTGGTGCATCTGGGCCGTTGTCGGCCCGGTTTCACTTTAGCCCATTTAACGGCCCGTGCTGAAACTGGGCTATTTCTTGTCTGAAGTGACTTTAGGCCTCTTAACGGCCCGTAGTCTTCGTGGATAAATTTCAGCCCAACGTGCCTATCGGCCTGTTAATGGCCCGTGTAACAGTTGGGCCTAATTACAACCCGCGTTGAATCTGGCCTGCTTACAACCCATCTGGTAATGGCCCATGACACAGATGGGCCTACGGCCCACGTTGATACCGGCCTGCTTAAAGCCCATAATTTTATTGGGCCAAACAGGGCCCGAGACACATTTTGGCCTGTTAACGGCTCGTTTGCTATTTCGGCCAAACATGGGCCAAAGCCAGTTTCGGCCTGTGTTGGCCCGTGAATTTTTCGGCTCAATGCTAGCCTAATCTAGTTTTTAGCCTGTTAAAAGCCCATGGTATTCTCTGGCCCAGCTGGCCAGAACTTTACTCGGCCTGTTAAAGGCGGAAAACTACTATACGTTTAGACCTGCTAATGGCCCAAGATGATTATAGGCCCATGTTTCGGCCCATATATAGCGAGTTACGGGCCGGCCTGAAGACCGACAACATTGAGATCCATTGAAGCTTCCGGCCTAAATTACAGCATACCGACTAAGAATAAACCTAGACTATACAATAAAGACATTATAGCATATTACATCCACTGGGCATCAAAGTTCGCCACCGGTGATAATAAAGCGCAACAAGACCGCGGATTACATACACTGGGCATCAAAGGTCGCCACTAGTGCATATAAATGTGCCGACAAAAGAATGTACAAAACCAAGAGCACTTCAGAAGGCATTCGTCCTGCCCTGGAGGTGCACCACAAGCAGCAGAACGAGCTGATGAGACCTCAGTTGTGTCAACGATAGATGCTCTAACCCTAGCTGCATAGCAAGAAAGCCCGCATGGCTGTCCTCTGAGGTCTTCTTTGCATCATTGACATCAAGTCAGAGCTGAGCTGAAGCAAGCCTTTCCGCTTTAAGTTGAGACTGAAGAAGTTGAACTGATTGAGGCAACAACTGCACAGAGGTTGTCTCACAGCTGCTGGTGAGTAGCTTCAACTCACTGTCTTCATCAAGACATGACCTTGGGGTCATCTCGCTCTCTTCAAGATGGTTTGGCTCACTATCTTCCCTAAAGTTCTGCCTGGCATAAGAGATATGACTCTGAAAGAGAAACAAGGAGACACGTAACAGGTTTCACAAATATATAAGCAATGATAGTTAGGGTGCTGACAATTCCGTCCAATTTTATATTGGCAAATAAGAAAATAAATGGATCCGTTCTGCATAAGGAACATGTTTTTACAACTACAATTTATAACTGGCAGTTGTTGCAAACATCCAATCAGATGTAAACACCAAAGTAAACAGCAGTGGAGGAAATGATGCCTATCCAAATCTATACTAGAACAAAGTTTGAAGGCTTGAGAAGGATGAACTTACATTACATGTTAACACGGGCTGGACAACGCCCTTCTCCATGTCGATGGAAGGATAATTCAAGAAATTCCCCAAAGAAACTTCTTTATAAGCGTTGCCTTTATTCTACATTTTGTAAAGAGTAAATATAGATCAAATAATATTGGAAGAAATAGAGGATAATGAAGCTCAGGTGCAGAGTGATGATACATAATCAAATAGCTATTAATTCAGTACAGCGTTACAAGGCAAAAGGTACTGACAAGAGGAATGCAGACATTAACGTGTGGAGTGGCATTGGCTTTATTCAACATTTTGGTAAGAGTAAATGTAGATCTTATAATTTGGAGAAAGTGGAGGGCGGAGCAGATAAGATGCAGAGTAATGCTAGACAATCAACTATCTCGCAATGCAAGTACAGTAATACTACCACCGTCCGTTATTACTTGTCGCTCAAATGGATGCATCTAGAACTATTAAGTTCTAAATACATCCAATGAGCAACAATTAATTCGATATGGAGGGAGTACATGACAACATGTACTTACATGAGCAATCTAGAACTTCATATTAATTCTACATTTATGTAAGAGTAAATATAGATCTTATAATTTCGAGCAAAGGGAGGATAAGGAAGAGAACATTTACAGTGATGCTACATAATCAAACAGCAATGAGTGTAAGTATGCTGACAAAGGGCAAGAGGTACTGACAAGAGCAATGCAGTGCCCAGTATTGTTGTGAGGTCCTATGATCTTTTGAGAAAGGCGATTCATCTGAAATTAGTTTTCATACAAGAGAGAAGGTAAGGCACATGCAGAAATGTAGGAGTTCAAATTTTGAATTGATATCATAGACAGTACCTGACGCTGGGTTCTCTGCAGTTCTAATAGGGCTTTGGCCAGTGGAGTAGGGGTAAAGTGTGGTACAGTTGGGCCTGTATTTTCTGTGGCTGCTGATCTATCTGATTTAACAAGTATCACTGCCTTTTCCAAATACTTAGTTTGTACTCCTTGAGGATCTGCACTCACCCTCTTCCTTTTGGACATCTATTACGAAAGAACAACATTTGACTGGAAAAACATAGTATGATGACACATGGAATAGGTACAGAAAATGGATAGGTATGGCATATACTCATATATGATGCTTAAACTAAGCAGATGGTGGTGTAACAAAGTAGAAGTAATTCAAGAGGTCATATGCAAGATATGTGCGACCAATACAACCTTGCCAAGTTAGAGCAAGCACCTTGATGGGTGAACAAGATAGGCCATCCTCCACCATGTGAAGTTTGTTAGCCAGTGGATTGTTCCGCAATATTCCTCTCATGTGCCCATTCTCATATTCATTTTGATCATGTTCAGTACCTGACATGCATGAAAACATAAAAATAAGTGAGATTATCTTTGTAATGCAGAAGTGATTCTAATCCAATACAGCCTCCGTGTAAACCCCTATGTGCTATCTCTGCAATTCTTCTGAGAGATGCCATGTGTGCTGTAATTTGGTGTGTGTATTAATATAATGTGGCCTACTACTCAAAATATGAGAGCTCCAGAAGCAATGATACTTCGCAGATGACATCTTCAACATATAGTAAAGAAGAACAACTCGACCTGACCTGGCAGATTCAAAATATATTAAGGAAAAACAACTCGACCTGACCTGTCAACCGCAAATGTCTCTGCTACTCTTCCCAACAAGGAACATACTGCACTTATTAAAGAAGGAGAGAAGAGGATCATGTTAAAGAAGAGCAGAAGAGAAAGCAGACTGAAGATATTACAAGTCTTTCTATACAATGTCCGTTGCCACCCATGATGAACCAGAGCGCACAGAGAAATACTATTCCTTCCGGTCTCTCCATATGTGGCTCACATGCATTTCGAAACTAAAGTAGGAACATTTAGCTGACCAATTAAACCTGTCTCAGTTTTACTAATATCAGCATTATATCTGATTTGAATTTGTACAACTAAGCTTGTTTAGCTTGATGGGTGGAGCAGTGCTATTACGACACGAATCACGTAGGCTGATCATGGTCATCATAAAATGGAGAAACCGTAAGCATGATGAGTATAGTGTTGACCGTGGTAGCGGCATGGCAGATCTGAAACTGCAAACCGCGCAAAGGGTACTTAGCAACCGATATTTGCTTTGAAATAACAACTAAGATTTGGTATGGACAAGAAAGTACAGTCAACAAGTGACAAAGAAATGCAATTCCTGTTGTCTCTCTATATGTCGCGACATGCATTTGGAAACTCAAGTGGGACCTTTAGCTAACCAATTAATGTGTCTGTTAACTAATATCAGTATCATATCATAATCATATTTGAACAACTAAGCTTTGGAATTATGAGTGATGTGTTGTTTAGCTTGAAGGGTGGAGTACTGCTAGTACGACAGAAAGCACCTACGCAGATCATAGTAGTGTAGATCAAAGGGGAAAACCCTAAGCATCGTGAGTAAAATCAAGAAAGTGGAACTAGCTGGACCATATGGGCTTGTATTGCCGGTACAGCTAGAAAGGGTTCGGAAAGGCTTCGGCCCCAAAAGGGGCAGCTCTATTCAACTGAAGGCACAATACAGTTACTATCAGTGTAGACTCTCAAAGATGACATAGCTCCCAACATTTCTCGGATATTATGGCAGACCATCTAGAATAGTTGAAAGCATCCATCTGAAGCGACCCAACAGACATGTTAACTGCAAATGTCCCTGCTCCACTTCCCGACAAGGACCATACTGTACTACTCCCTCCGTTCCTAAATATAAGTCTCTTAGAGATTCGAATGCGGACTACATACGAAGCAAAATGAGTGAATGTACACTCTAAAATATGTCTATATACATCCGTATGTAGTTCTTATTGGAATATCTAAAAAGACTTATGTTTTACCAAAAAAGGCTTTCGCCCTGCTTTATAAATAAACCAACGATGAACAACACCCGGTACAAACGCACGCCACCACAACACACGCACACACCGAAGGCAGTTTAGGAACGGAGGAAGTAATATACTTATTAAGAACAGAAGAGGAACATGATAACAAAGAGCAAGCAGATTTTAGATAGTACAATGTGTGCTGCCCACCCATGATGAACCAGAGCGCATAGAGAAATGCAAATCCCTGTTGTCTCTCCATATGTGGCGCACATGCTTTTCAAAACGAATATAGGAACATTAGCTGACCAATTAAATGTTCTCTGTGTTTAGTAATATGAGCATCATATCAGATTCGTATTTCAACAACTAAGCTTTGGAATTATGAGTGGCATGCGGTTTCGCTTGATGGGTTGAGGTCTTGAGGAGCAGTGCTAGCACGACAAGAAGCACCTATGATGATGGTAGTGAATATAAAGGGGGAAAACCATAAGCTTTACGAGTATAGTGACCGTGCCATGGTGGATCTGAAGGTGCAAACCGGACAAAGGCTACTTCGCAACCAATATTTGCTTTCAACTAGCCACTATGATTTGGTATGGTCGTATGCACAAGAAAAGAAACAACTTATGATCTATTTTCCGGGTGAGATCAATTACTTAAGCAGATATGAAAGAGTACCACCTCTCTTGCGACGTCGTGTAGGCCCCTGCTGATACGTTGAGGGTGCTGCGGGTGCGATGGCTGTCAGCGGCGCGGAAGAAGACTTGAGATGGCAGACGGCCGGATCGGGGGATAAGTCCTGTTGCCGTGGATGAGGCAGTCATAGGAGCGGCAACGGCAAGGTGGACGATGGCGCCGATGAAGCGAGAGGACGCGATGAAAGGATCCTGGTCTGGCGCCGTGGATGAGAGACGTCCATCTCTTGCAGTGGATGACAGGGTAGGGGTAGTGGCTCCGGTAAGGTGGAGGATGGGGTGGCGGACGGAGGAGGCTGACCGGTGTGGGGAGGTTGTTGTGGCGCCGATGGTGTATGAATGGGGAAATGGAGGGGGAGGGGGAGGGGATCTCAAACTTTGGGACGCGCTTGTCTGAAATGTGGGAAAGTTACGAACTTAGCCCCCGTTTAAAATTTTGGACATCTCGTCGGTTGGGGATAGGACGGTAATCTCGCATCTCCCCAATATTTGCCGATAGCGATTTCGGGTGAGGAGAGGGTGTTTTGCTGCCCACGGTTGGCGCCCACGGTGTATGAACGGGGCTGACAGGTAGGGCGGTTGTGTCACATCTGAGGGAAGTTACACACCTTCCCCTATTTAAAATATTTGCCTACATCGATTTCGGACGAGGAGAATTTGTTTTGCTGCCCACGTGTATGAATGGGAAAATGGAGGGAGAGAGAGAGGTCTTTCGGACGAGTTTGAATCAAATGTGTGTTTGCCGCCCATGTTTGGCGCCCACTGTGTCTGAATGGGGAGACATGCGGTCGTGTCATGTCTGATTGAAGTTACTAATTTAGCCCTATCCACAACAGTGGAAATCAGGCCGATTAGGATGTGAATTGTCAAGGGTAGACAGTAATTTCCATCTCACAAACACTGGCTTCAGGCAGCCGACAAAAGATAGTGGGTGTTTTGCTGCTTCGTTCAAAATTTGGGAGATCTTCGAATTGAGTAGGTTGGATACACTTTGAGTCAAACAGTTATTTCATCCAATACAATATGCTCACACGAAAAACAGTTCACCTTATGTCAATCATACAAGTATTGAGGATTACCTCGCCTAAAAAATTCAGATCATTACAACACATGGACAACAAAGAGGGTCTTACAACATAATCCATTCAGAGACATGACACAACATGCAAGTATACTAATCTAATGACAATTTCAACTGGTATCTAAAGAAGAACTAGGATTACTCTGGGCTTCAAATAGCAGAAGCAGCAGGACCTCCTCCGTCTTCAAATGCAACATTCTTACTTCCTCCAATTCTTGGCTTGCTTGCATAATGCGTCCAGCTAATTGCATAATTTCCAGCCTCAAGATCAAGATTACCTCATTCATGGCAGCCACACCATCTCTTTCTGCCTCTAATAGAGCCTCAAGAACTATAATATCTGTGCTCATACTGCTCTCCAACGGTGTTGCCTCTGAATTGCTACCATCTGGTAACATGGATGGTGCACTGCTTCCACAAATAGATTCTGGGGTTGTACATTGTGTCCTAGTGTGAACGACATCCTGAAAGGTTTCCGCTGGACATAAGTAAGAGATAGTTATCGCATGATCCAGGCAGTAAGCTACATGGTAAACGACATACAAATTATTGCCGAGCATGGCAAGCTATATTTAAATGGTTCGAAGCAGCATCAACCGAAAAAAATTTAAAATGGTAAGATGAAAGGCAGTGTACCTCCGCTATATTTAAGTTGCCCAGGCATCTAAGCAGTTGAAATAATCTGAGAAAGCACTTAAACAGTGTGGCCTCATATAAACTACGAAGACAGTCTTGTGATGAAGTTCATAGGAAAAGTTAAGTTGTCAAATGAATTAGGCATGCATTTCTTTATGATAGTACAGCAGGCACTGCTGACATATTGGCCAACTCAGGTATAGCCTGACAAGTAACAAACAAGCATTCGAATCAAGTAATATAGCAAAGCAGACAACTGAACTATTTGCAATTCTGTAGGATTATAGGTTGAGGGCACAAGCCAAGAAAGCAGCACACACGCATTACATTCCACATGTACTGAAACACACTGGCTTACCATATGTTGTTGTGAAGCCTCGCTGCTGTTGCAATGTTCTTTGAAGATATTGTCAACATCCCGTGGTCGCAAATCTAGTCGTTGTAGTTTATTCTTCCCCCTCTATTTAGGTAAAACTAATTTTAATCACATGCACTAGTTCGAATTGATCATCAATGGTTAATCTAAACTAATGAAAGAAGGGTGTGTGCTTACACGACAATATATGTGCTTCACACTATTTTGATGCTTGTTCGAGGTGCCAGCACCAAAAGAACTAATATTTTGCTTGATGGGGTTGGCAGCTCCATAATGAATACAAGCATCAAATTAGTCATGCAACTTGGGAAGATCAGGAACGCACAAAAAAGTAAAGAACAGAGGCTCGGAGCAGTGATGTAATAGCTAGCATCGGAAAATGTAGGGTAAAACAAACAAAAAGCAGCGGAACCACAAGCTAGTTTGCTGATGTGTAATTAAGCATAAAGAACATAGAAGCAGTCCAGTACAATAATTGTAACCAACAGGTGGCATCAGAACAACACCATTACATAAATATAGCATGCAAGAAGTAAAATAGTAGGCAGTGATATATTGGAATTACAGTAATACTTAGGACAAAACAAAAGCATTATAAATATATGTGCACTGGTTTGTAATTTAGCATAGGTGACCTGTTCACTGCCAGACATATGGCCCTACAGGTGCAAGCAGAATAACGCGTCTCATGAAAAATTTAATGATGCCCTAAAGAAATTCGAAGGTGCGGTGCTTATGCTAAGAAAGTGAACGTAGGCACCGGCCGTTGGATAGTAGTACCTGATTCTCGGCGGCGCATGGGCATCATTGTCATACGTGAAAGCTATGGATCATCGATGGTGCTCGTGTTGCAGTTGAGTTTGGGCCGGCTGTCGCCGTTGCTGAAGCGGCTCCGATGCTTCGGTTGCGGCGCCTGTCGACATACAGGAAAGCTGATATGTGGTAAGTGAACAGTTCCACGATAAAGAAGAGAAAAACCGAATGAGTACAAATTGAAATAACATGATGAGGCTGCGGCGTCAGTAAAGCAGGGCCGGTGGAGTTGAATATGGCGTCCGTGGAGCGGGTCCGGTGCAGTGGACGAAAGCGTCAGCGAAGCACATCCGGCGCGGTGTACAGTGCTTTCGGTGAGGCGGATCTGTTGCGGCAGACGAGGGCTTGTATGAAGGGCCAGCGATGTGGCGGACCAGGGAGTCGATGAAGGGCCTACACTGTGGTGGACGAGGGTGCCAGTGAAGTAGATCCGGTGCGGTGGACCATGATGGCGGTCAAGGAGATCTCGAGCGGTGGAGAAGCCAGTCGCTGAAGCGGCTCCGGTGAAGTGGTGAGTTGGCAGTTGGGGGTTCCAAGGTACAAAAGATAGATCCGGCGGGGTGTGAGGTCCACCACTGCGGCGGAGGCCTAGATTCCGCAGCTTTGCGGGGTTGGGGGGGGAGGAGGCGGGGAGGGGAAGGGGAGGGGCTCTAGGGAAGAATGTTGGGGGCAAAGAGGGGAAAACAATGGAGTTACCAAAGCAGCCCTTTTCCGTTCATGTGGCAGGGGTAAAACAGGGATATCGCAGGGCTAAACTTTTGGGCGCAAGATATTTCGATGTGAGCGGGAAGTTTGAAAGCTTTTGGCGGCTGATATTAAGTGTTCTGCTCTTGTACGGCCGACTATGATATCATGGCCGAGAATTTATTTGTTGTGCACGCAAAAAAAAGTGCAAGTTTCGAAAATCAATGTCTCCAACTCGAAACTTAGATTCTCCATTCAATTCAAATATGGATCATTGAGCTAGTGGAAGCAAATACTATCATATGCTCCAATTCAAATGAAATTCCAAATGTGTTTATCCTAAATATGATGACAAAAACAAAAATGTGTATGTGTATGAATAAAGTGGATGATTATAAGGTTTGAACATGATCGTATGTGTATATCTCTAGGTTTGATACATGAATTTGAAATCACGAAATCCCGGCTTAAAAAATATACCCCCGTTTAAATGAATTACAAAAGCTAATAATGGAGTCGAATTCCAAAATCCCAATCTTAGGTTTGTAATTCTGGTACTTCAAAGTATATCACGCATGTTCAAAAGTATCATTATCTCATAGTCCAAACTGTGAAACAAAATGATCAACCATGAGTGCACACACTATTGACCATATACATCTCAATTACGCTTATGTCTCTCAAATATAGACACCTCACTCTTTATCTGAAGCCCACCACCCCGTCCCCACTCCCCCCACAAGCCTTTCTCTCCCCCGGACACGAACACGGGAGCACATTAACCCCCTCTCTCTTCTAAGTCCGGACCCCAATATAGGTCTCTATCACTTTGTCTCTCGGGCATGCACACATCTCTTCCCGCACTCTCTAGGTCTCCCGGCATCTCTCTTTCCCAAGCACACGCACTATATAGCAGTGTATCTTTCCCATACACACAAATTGTCGCCCCCAAACATCTATCTCCCTAGTTATGTGGTTCTCGCACACTCTCCACCACCTCTCTATCTCTCTCTCGCATTAATTGATACACACCTCACTCACCACCCCCACTACAAACAAGCACCTTTTGTCTCTGAGGGAGTCATGGACTAAGGGGTCCTCGGGGTGCTGGCCCATTGAACATGGGCCAGACTGGTGAAGCCGTATAGTGATGGGAGATCTATGAAGCCGTGGTGTGCCCTCCAAGTCAAGAATGCGCAAGATATCTTTATCCCTTATTGTAATCTATCTCCGGTAACCCTAACCCTACCGGTGTCTATATAAACTGAGGGTTGTAGTCTTTAGGGCTAGAGCTATATCCGTCACCTCATCACCTTAGGGTTTAGCTCATGCTGATCTCGAGGTAGATCTACTCTGTAACCATACTATACATCCAATACAATCAAGCATGACATAGGGTATTACCTCTTCGAGAGGGCCCGAACCTAGGTAAACATCGTGTTCATCGTCCCTTGTTCCCCATCGACCTTAGATCCACAGCTTGGGACCCCCTACCCTGAGGTCTGTCGGTTTTGACACTGACATTGGTGCTTTCATTGAGAGTTCCGCTGCTGGATCACCCAAAGGATCGATGGCTCAACCGGTCGTTGGAGACCACGCCCGCTCCGAGGGCTTCCCCGCCCCTGGTCATCTCCTCGTTTTCGATGGCATATTGGTGCGCGCCGATCCCACTGGTCGCCTCGACCAGATCGAAGGCTTCATCCCCGTAGAGGAACTCACCGGTTCGGGGGCATCAACCCCAGGACCAGCAGACTTACAAGAATCAGGTATCGCTCAGAGTCCGGCTTTGAAGCCTAACTCCGACAGACCGTCCGCAAGATCTCCCGCCGAATCGCCGGAGTGTCCGGCACCCCCGTGTGCCCAGCCGGCAGACCACTTGGTAAGTCTATTCCGTGCAATGGGAATCTCCGTTATCAGGCCCACGACCTATGATCAGATCAGGCTTAAACCCGATGACCGAGAAATCAACACCCCTCCGGTCACTCACCTCGTCGCTACCGTCGAAGAGGCCCAGGAGGGGCCGCAACCTTATAAGCTAAGAACGGTGTACACTCGAGTCTCCAGTTCGGAGTCAGACACCAGCCAAGAGATACGCCCGGACTCGAGCCCCAACGCTAGATCCGGCCTCGAGCCGATCCAGCCGCGCACTAGTCCAGATCCGAGTCCTGCATGATCAGAACCAGACACGACTCAACCACCCATCAAGGATAGTCCGGGTCCGCTGTAGGAGGGAATTCTCGAATTTTTCCCACCCACCCACCACACGGAATACTCCCCGGATTCGGGAAACCCAGACATATGGGACCTCATGTATGTCAAATAGCTGCCAAACGAGACAGTCCATCATTATTGGGCTAGATTTCTCCTGGTGAAGAACATGATGGTGCCTTGCTGTGACAAAGAGATAATTAAAGCCTTCCAGTTCAACTGCAAGGACGAGGGCCTCTTAAACGCCCTTGTGCATCGCCGAATTCAAAGCTTCACCGAACTATCAGACATGGTATGCAAGTATTGCGCCATGGAGAACACGTGGAGGGCGCAACAGATGAACATGGGGCCACCGCCCGCCGCGCAGCATGGAAGGTCTCGCTCTAAACGGGCATATACAAATCGGTCGACGGAACGCGAGACTGACGAAAAGAAGACTAGGCCTAGATTAGTGCTGGATGAGTTGCTGGATAAACCATGCCCTATACACTCAGTCTTGCGAGATGCAAACCCAACCCACAGACTTCGAGCCTGTTGGGTGGTAAGACAAGTGGCCAAATGTGGCGAGCCAATCTTGGGCCTTACACTTCCAGATAAGCTGTCTGCGGCTTCACCACATGACCATAATGTCCTTACGGTATACGAGAAGTTCGCCTCAAACAATAAAAGGAAAAAGGCTCTTTGAGAGCTCAGTCAGATATATCAAGTGACGGCCGCACAAGCTTGGGCAGCTGCGCCTATTACCTTCGACGAGAAGGACCAGCCAAGTCCACGCAGAAACCATGCACCCACCGCACTGGTCCTTGACCCCATTATCGATGGTTTTCGGCTGACTAAAGTACTGATGGACGGAGGCAGCGGCCTCAACCTCATCTACGAGGACACTCTCGACAAGATGCAGCTCAACAGATCTCGCATCGAACGCAGCCACACCACATTCCGAGGTATAATACCTGGTAGGTAGGCACACTGCTCGGGACGCATAACCCTGGACGTTGTGTTCGGCACACCCGACAACTACAGATCCAAACCCTTGCTATTTCACATTGTGCCCTTTCGCAGCGGATACCACGCCCTCCTAGGACGTGAGACATTCTTGAGATTTCAGGCCATACCGCATTACGGGATACAATAAACTCAAAATGCCAGGGCCCAACGGAGTAATCTCACTTAAAAGTGACCCAAGCAAAGCCTTACGAGCCGAAAACAAGATGGCAACCCTCGCCCTAGAGGCACTATCCGAAGCCCTCGCGGCAGAAGAGTTGACAGTACTACGCACCACGGTCGACAGGGATGATGTGGTCCTCAGTAAAAGACAAAAATCCACATCATTCAAGCCAGCACATGAAATAGTAAAATTTCAAGTGCACCCAACAGATCCCAATAAAACGGCATTTATAGGAGCACAGCTGGACCCCGCAGTTGACGTGGCGTTAAGAATGTTCCTGCGTGAAAACTGGGAAATATTCACCTGACACCCCTCAGACATGCCGGGAATCCCACGCAGGCTGGCAGAGCACAGCCTAAACATCTTCAAAAGCTTCAAGCCGGTGAAATAGACTCTACGCCGGTTTTCCGAACCCAAACAGTAGGCCATGGGAGAAGAGCTAGCAAAACTGTTGGAAGCCGGATTCATCCGCGAGATCAAGCATCCCGAGTGGTTAGCAAATCTGGTTATGGTACCCAAAAAGGACAAATCCTGGCGGCTCTGTGTCGATTTTAAAGACCTTAAAAAGGCCTGGCCTAAGGACCCTTTTCCCCTGACAAGAATAGACCAGATCATCGACGCCACCGCCGGACACGACTATCTATGCTTCCTGGACGCATACTCCGGATACCACCATATCAAGATGAAGGAGTCCGACCAGGCGGCAACCACATTCATCACTCCCTACGGACCTTTCTGCTTCAACACCACGCCGTTCGGACTGAAAAACGCAGGAGCTACATACCAACGCATGATTCAAGCATGCCTCAAAAACCAAATCAGTAGAACAGTGGAGGCATACGTGGATGACATGGTTGTCAAAACCAAAAACATCGACCAGCTAATAGACGACCTCCGCCAAACCTTCGACAACTTACGAGCCTATGATATACGACTCAACCCGGAAAAATGCGTCTTCGGGGTCCCCGCCGGAAAGTTGCTCGGATTCATCGCCTCCCATAGAGGAATCGAGGCTAACCCAGCCAAAATTAGTGCACTATCCCAGCTCGCAATACCAACAGAGCTCAAGCATGTCCAAAAACTGGCCGGATGCATGGCAGCTTTGAGCCGCTTCATATCTCGCCTCGGAGAAAAGGCGCTCCCACTCTACAGACTGCTTAAAAAGACCAAGAACTTCCAATGGACAGACGAAGCAACTGCGGCGCTCGAGGAGATTAAAACACTTCTCGCTGGCAACCCCATCCTGGCCGCACCTAGCGTCGGTGAGCCCATGCTACTATACATTTCAGCCACCAATCAGGTGGTTAGCGCGGTGCTTGTCATGGAGCGGGAGTCTGAGGGCCATAAGTTCCAAATCCAGAAGCCGGTCTATTATGTGTCCGAGGTACTTACGCCATGCAAATCACGATACCCCCACAATCAAAAGATATCTTATACGGTTTTTATGGCATCCCGAAAGCTACGACACTACTTTCAAGAATGCTCGGTCACAGTGGCGTCAGAGGTCCCCTTGAATGACATAATCAACAATAGGGACGCCACGGGCCAGATCGCCAAATGGGCCATAGAGCTCCTTCCCTTCGAGGTATCATACAAACCACGCCGAGCTATTAAATCTCAGGTACTGGCCGATTTTATAGCCGAATGGACTGAAGCCAAACTACCTCGAGAATACAGCACATATTCGCACTGGACGATGTATTTCGACGGCTCAAAAATGTTAGCCGGACTGGGGGCTGGGATCATCCTAATCTCCCCTACAGGCGACACTGTTCCGTATGTCCTACAAATAATGTACATGGACTCCAACAACGCAGCCGAATACGAAGCACTACTACATGGTCTTCGTCTGGCCACGTCAATGGGGGTACAACGCCTCGAAGTAAGGGAAGATTCAAACCTAGCTATCTCTCAAATTAACGGCGAATTCGACGCCAAGGACCCTAAGATGGTGGTATACAGATATGTGGTTCTCTGGATATCGGCCCGATTCAAGGGCCTAGAATTCCACCATGTCTCTAGGGACAGCAACCAAGCCACGGACGTACTCGCCCGCATGGGCGCCAAGCGCGACCCGGTTCCTAAAAACACTTTCCTTGAGCAACTCTTCAAGCCCTCCGTAGTATGGCAGGACGGTGACGCTGGCGCACTTGTCAATGAGCCCGCTCACAACGCCTCCCCGGACAAGGAGCCCGACGACCATATCATTGGCGGCTCCGCACTCGAGGAAACACCTTCCGCCCATGAAATCATGGCCATAATTGCCCCCTGGACAGAACCTCTGCTCGCCTACCTCACTCGGCAACAGCTCTCAGAGGACCAGATGGAGGCACGACGTATAGTCCGGCATTCCAAAGCATACAAGGTCCATGAAGGCGAGCTTTACAAAAAAAGCACCACAGGAATCTTGCAAAGGTGCATCTCCGAAGAAGAGGGGCATCAACTCCTGGCAGAAATACACGCAGGCATGGGCGGCCACCATGCGGCAACTCGGGCCTTGGTCAGCAAGGCTTTCCGAGCAGGATTCTTTTGGCCTACAGCCCGTGAGGATGCCCGGGCTTTCGTCCAACATTGCGTTGGATGTCAGCTGTTCGCAAATCAAAGCCACATGCCCCCCACAGCCCTTCGGACGATACCGATAACATGGCCTTTCGCGGTCTGGGGTCTCGACATGGTCGGGCCACTCAAAGGGGGCGCAAAAAGAGAAAGAAGTACCTATTGGTCATGGTCGACAAATTCACCAAGTGGATTGAGGCAAGGCCCGTCACTTCGGCAGAATCCGGACCTGTCGTCGAGTTCTTATCTGATGTCGTACACCGTTATGGTGTCCCCCACAGCATAATTACCAATAACGGTACCAACTTCACCGCCCAGGAAGTCAAGGACTGGTGTGGCAAAATGGGCATTAAGCTCGATTACGCTTCAGTGTACCACCCACAGACCAATGGACAGGTTGAATGGGCCAACGGGCTCATTATGAGCGGCATCAAGCCCCGCCTGGTCTGATCACTTGAACAGTCAGACTGCCATTGGGTCGAGGAACTCGATTCTGCTCCTAACCAGTCAACCGGATACACACCATTTTTTATGGTATACAGTGTGGAAGCCGTTCTCCCATGCGATCTCATCCACGACGCGCCTCGAGTGCGCATGTATGAAGAAAAGAAAGCCGAGTTGGATTGGCAGGATGACTTGGACGCTCTTGAAGGAGAACGGGATATAGCTCGGGCTCGATCCGCACTTTATCAGCAGCAAGCACGGCGCTACCAAAACCACGAACTCTGGGCGAAGACATACAACATGGGTGACCTCGTCCTCCGGCTCCCTGAAAAACAGAAGCATAAGCTCTCGCCCAAATGGGAGGGTCGTACATCATCGACGAAGTACTGGCAGGAGGAGCATACCGCCTTCGCCGCCCGTCCGACGATCGCCTCGAACCGAACCCGTGGAACGCAGCCCGGCTGCGGCGCTTTTACGCCTGAGTTAGACGTTGTCACCCGCATACATCCTCACCTCTCTTTGTTCCTTCTTTTTATTTTCCTTGACATGGCAGGTGTTCGGCTGAACCGAACCATACCAAGCCAATACCGTATACGTCATGGAATGTAACACCCAGCTTTGCATGGGGCTCCCTTAGAGGAGCCGAATAATATAATCAGTATACATCGCATTCGTTTCGTTTGCAGCCTTCTCATATCTTTCAAGCCAACATATGCACTTATTTGACCTAAGATCTTTGCCAAGCTGGGTTGCCTGGCTCCTGTGTTTACACCTATGTTCCCGATTGTTCGGCTAGGGAGTAAAGGGAGCACCTCTGCGATTGTTACGACCGGGTCATTCGGGACCGTACCTCAGACGGGTGAAGTCGAAAGCTAGCGTTCTTATAGAATACAATAAGGCGGCCTAAGGAAAGTGAATATAGCCTCGCGCTTATCACCAGGGTTTTTTCGCAGCCATTGGTCTTCGTTGATTTCACGTATCCAGACTATACATTTACCCGAAGAAAGGAACCTTTGGAGAAACTATTTTCATTGGAAGATGTTTCTTACATCAAACAGTAATATAACATAACTCTCCACACATGTTTCGTCCGTTCGAGCCAAATGGCCGGATTGCCTGGTTCCCGAAGTGTTGCCTTGTTTCCATGGCACGTAGTACGGAACACTTCCCGATCACTGATCGGGGAGGTAGAAGCCGATGGCCGGTTAAGGCAACATTCTTTTAAAAACAAGACGCGGATTGAGCTCGGTCAATGTACAGTACATAGATACATAGAATTGACAAAACTACTCTTGATCCACATTGTCTATCAATTGCTCTAAAGTGCAATCCTTCTGAGAATGACGAGCGGCTGGCATCACATCATCATACACCAAGCTTAGAGGTATCTCTCGACCATCAGGGCCCACTGGACCAACCCGGGCCGTATGCTCCGGGTCCAGCTTGGTGAAACGGGTCTTTACCATAGCCCACGCCTCGCGCGCTCCTTCTCGGCAAGATGAGATCTTCCATAATTCAAACCTTCACCGAGCTCCTTTAAAGCGACTGGCTACTTCGGCCATGCTCTCTGGCGGCACCTCTGACGGCCATAACGCCTTCGCCATACTCTTCATGGCCTTCCGGGCCCTCTCGTAGGTCTTCGACAACTCCTTTAAAGGGTTCCCGCCATAGGTGCTGACTTCTTCCTCGGGCCGCCCAGTCAGGAGACCTAACAAGCAGGTGTTGTATATCCTCAGTAAAACGCCAATGGTACTAGACCAACGTACCGGTCAGATCAGTGCTTACCAAATATGCCACCTTTCAGCTTCTGGTTTTCCTCCAAGGCTTGCGCCAGCTGAGTTTTCAAGCTCTCAATTTCCTCGGCTTTCCGCCGATTCTCTTCCTTGAGCTCATTTTTCTCCTCCTGACTTCGTGTCAGCACTCGTTTACCAGCCTCTAGCTCCTTCCGCAACCTGCCTACGGCCTCCGTGGCTATATGAAAAAAGGAGTTAATGCATAGAATACACCGTATACCTTTCTACGCGTTGGGAAAAAGTTCTTTCTACTTACCGGACAATTCGCTGCTGGCTTTTCAAGCCGCATCCAGTTCGGCCTTGGCTTCAACCAACCGTGTCCGGCTCACCTCAAGGTCCTCGGACAGCTTTTTGATCTACTCTCTTGCGGCCTATAAAAAAATAATATCGTTAGAAACCCTTAACTCGGCCGTCCCGCCCAAATTAAGGCTTGGGGGCTAGTTGGCTAGGGAACATGATCTGCTTTAAAGCCATTTTAGTTACACACCTGCATTCTTGCGGCAAATAGATCGGCGATCCCTTCAAGACCTGTCCGGGCCGCTCCAAGGTATGAGTCCACCGAATTAAAGGCACTAAATTCCTGGTCGGCAAAGGCAGTATGACGTAAATTTTCCCTCCGGCGGTGATGATTCATCACGCTCTCGACCTCGGAGTTGGTAACCGAAACATCATCGAAATCCGCCGGAGGCGCGCTGGCTGCCGCGTGTTCGGAGGAAGCCCCGGCTCGTACCGAAGACTTAGGACCGGAGTTGCGATTCAGTGCACCCAGGGAATCTTTGGACTGGTGCAGGGGTACACGTCTTCTGCAAAATTAAGCAAGTTTTAATAAAAAGGTATTAAAAGCAACCCTCATTGTAATTCTGAAATACGTCACCTCTGGGCTGAGGAAGCAGGTGCTTCCGCTTTAAGGGAAGCCTTCCGCTTTGATCCCCCATTAGGGGCCGAAGCTGGCGTGGTTCACACTCCCCCCAAGATGGTCCGACGCATAGTGCGGCGACCCTTGGGAGCAGAAGTCAGCACGTGGGGAATAGCGCGAGATGAGCGCCCGGTTCGGGAGAGGGTCTTCTTTTCACTTACTGTGGAAGAGGGAAGAGCCCCAGGATGATCGGCTGTCAGAGCGACCTTGGCGCTGTCAAGGCTCTCCTGATAAAACACCCCATCTTCAAAATCAATCGACGTCTCTGGGTCGTCATGATACCCAGGATCATCGTCACGGGAATGATCCTCCGATTGAGGAGGAGGGCAACTAATGGACGCAACTTGACGCCTCCATCCCTGTTCAAGTACAATCAGTTAGAATTTGGGCATAATCTGTGAGCCCAAAACAATGGATTGTGGCTTACCCAGTCCGCCGGATTGTATCCGGAGCAGCCTTCCCGAATACTCATTCGAGCGAAATCTGCCTCCTCTCCCTTGAAGAGATCGGCCAATATTTTGGCCAGAGCCGCCTTATTGTCTGGCCCTTGTCGCTGGTAGCGGGTTACGTCGTTGGTCCCATTATAGCACCATAAAGGATGACCCCGTTGCTGGAGGGGTTGCACGCATTGGGTAATGGCAATGGCCATCACTTCGATCATGGTCAGCTTACTGCTAGTTAGCAGCCTGATCTTGGCCGCCAATGAACACACCTCTTCGCTATCCTGTTGGGAAGGGCCTTTGGGCCGCCAGTTGAACCGCTTTATAGGCGGGTCGTTTGAGTATTCGGGCAACCCTTGCCGAATTGGGTCAGTAAGGGGGACGTCTTCAATATAAAACCACTCTGAGGTCCATCCTTCGGGATCTTTTCGTGGGGTTCCAATTGGGTACCCTGTCCCAGCTATACGCCATACTTCAGCGCCGCCCACCTCGAATATGGACCCCCCCGGTGGTGAGGGACAAGACATAAATACTTCCTCCACACATCGAAGTGGGCCTCGCAACTCAAAAATATCTCGCAAAGGGCTACAAAGCCTGAGATATGCAATATGAACCCCGGGGTGAGGTTGTGGAGCTGGATCCCATAGAACTCCAACAAACCCCATAAAAAGGGATGGATGGGAAAGCCCAAACCTCTTAGAAGGAAGGGCACGAGACATACCCTCTCCTCCTTGCTTGGAGCGGGGGAGTTCTCGACAAGGGCGCAGCCGTCAACGGAGATGAGACCGGCGCGGACTGGGACCAAATCTGCCGGAGGGAGGAAGCACTGCGTCTGCAAGCGCCTCAGCTGAAGGTGTGAAATTGAACAGCTCGACCAATCGCCTAGGAGTGGGCCGTGTGGGCGCAAGGATGAACCTGGGAGGTCGGCCATGGCGTCGTGGAATTTCTTTGGTGTCGTTCTTTGTGAAAGGGGGGAGGTAAGCTGTCCCTCGCACCTTTGGATCTATAAATAAGCGTCTCACCATGAAGCTGGAAGGACGAGCTCGTGGAAGGATGGCATTGGGCCGCACGCCTTCTGAAAAAGGTGCACGAAGCCCTTGCCCCGAGGAATGGCATTAAACTCTGATGGTCCCACCTCAATCTCGAGATATCTTCGGATCCCAGAATCTTGAAACTGTCCGGGCCCGAGTACATTAGTTCGGGCTCCGGATAGTGTTCGGCGAGATTGACACGGCTCCAAACTGAATAAAGAAATGGAAGAACTCGTCTCGCAAGCCGATGATATGAAGATTCCAGAAGACGATCCCCGGCGTTGGAGGCAAGTTCGGGGGCTACTGAGGGAGTCATGGACTAAGGGGTCCTCGGGGTGCCAACCCATTGAACATGGGCCGGACTGGTGAAGCCGTATAGTGATGGGAGATCTATGAAGCCGTGGTGTGCCCTCCAAGTCAAGAATGCGCTGGATCTCTTTATCCCTTATTGTAATCTATCTCTGGTAACCCTAACCCTACCGGTGTCTATATAAACCGAGGGTTGTAGTCTTTAGTACTAGAGCTATATCCATCACCTCATCACCTTAGGGTTTAGCTCATGCTGATCTCGAGGTAGATCTACTCTGTAACCATACTATACATCCAATACAATCAAGCAGGACGTAGGGTACTACCTCTTCGAGAGGGCCCGAACCTGGGTAAACATCGTGTTCATCATCCCTTGTTCCCCATCGACCTTAGATCCACAACTTGGGACCCCCTACCCCGAGGTCTGCCGGTTCTGACACCGATAGTCTCCTTGTGCACAACTCTCCTCTTTCTATCTCCCCCACATGCGGACCCGACCCAGCTCCTTCCCTATATACATATATGTCGTGACTCTTTCCATAGCTCCCTAGCGTATCATCGATCTCAATCTCGCACGTTGTTCTCTACACCATATATTCTAGATATCTCATGAAGTCTCTATCACGCACACGATGACTCACTTTCCTTGCGTCTCCGTAAATAGGCCACTTTCGAACAACATCAACCTTGTCTCCCTATCTATGCGCCACTTCCGCACACAAACAACCCCTCTCTCTCCCCCTCTCTTCCTCTCTCTCTCCCCCTCTCTTCCTCTCTCTCTCCCTTGCTCGCTCTCTCTCTCTCTCTCGCTCTCACACCCCTCTCCCATACACACTCGATGTCTCTTCCAAATAGTCTGCTCCCCGCCCGCACCCATGCTATCCCGCTAGTACACATGCCCTTCTCTCTCTTGGACACATGTCACACCATTCCCCCTTCCCTACTAGGTTTACATCATTAGTGGTCTCTCTTCTCCACATACACACACTCCCTCTCACACACACGCATGCGTACAAACACACACAGACACGCACAACACCCATCTATCTGGATCCTTCTTTTAAGACACACACCCTTGCATATTCTCTCCAACTCTAGGTATATATATCCCCCCTCTCTCTCTAACTCACATGCACACCAAAATTCTCCGTCTCTCTAACTCACACATCTCTCCCCATGCCCGCATATGTATCTCACACACTCACTCTCTGATTATGTCTATGTGTCTCCATGTTACACAACACAAAGCCCAATGCACATGTCTCTCTCTATCCTCCACACACAGAGACACACAAAGAATCTCTTATCATTGCCTCAGTCTCTACATATCACACACACGCTATCTCTCTCTCTCTCGCACACACGCTCAACCAAGGTTTTCTCATGAATAACTTACCGTCTATTCATCAACAGTCGTGGCAGTACGACGAACACGAGACATGAAAAAGAATACATCTACACGTCCGTAGACCACCTAGTATGACTACTAGGACTAGAGCGAGCCGAAAGCGCGCCGTCGTCACCCCCTCCTTATTGGCGACGGGAAAACCTTTGTTTTACACAGTCGAGAAGTCATCGTGCTAAGGCCCCAGATGCTAAGCCGTTGAATAGAACGTAGATCCAAGTTTATGGAAACAAGTATAGATAATACGTCTGTATCTCCATACTTATATACTCCTACAAAAGACTTAGTTGGTGATGATGGTGTGTCTGCGATCCGTCATTTCTGACCATTAGATCTACATCTAACGGCTGTGAAGTAAGTTGTTGCCTTTTCGTAAGAACATCCCACTTATCTACCCCAATTTGCAGAAAACCCCTTAGTATCTTAAAACCAACCACATCCCTCCCTCACCTCATCAAAACAGCCCTAGGAATATATTCTGGTTGAAACATAGTATATTTTTAGTGATATATGTATATCAAAATTAGAGTGTTTTCTATCAAGTTTGTGAATAAGTATTATTCTACTTATGACCCGTTGCAACTGACATGCACATTGCTAGTATTTCCAACCATGCAAAAAAAGCTAGTATTTCCATACTTTTGAGTTTTCCATCAAGATATTAGTCACTCATGGTCGATATTTAGTTTGAATTACGTACACATAGGCACTATGTAACTAGCCGTGCTTATTGGCTTCCAAAGCTTAAATTTCACTCCTACTTACAGTATGTAGAGTATTTAACAAAAAACTACCACTTTCAACCAGCCCTAGGAAGAAACTACTGTACAAAAAATAGCAAAAACATACCCAAAATTTCTTAATCCGTGCCAAAAAACTACTACCTAGTGCCGATTAGGCTCATTTAAACCCGTTTATGACAGGGTTGGCCCACACGTCCGTGCTGACGAGGCACCTTAAACCAACACCGTCTGTTTGACCGTTGTGTTGATCGTTAAGACACGAGAGACCCACATCTGAGCATCTATCCTCTTCTTCGTCCTCCAATCATTATTTTTCCTGAACATTACTTCAAACAGTTCGTATGTGTGTTCGTCGGTGGCGCCGGTGATGAGCGAGCTGGTCGCCGCTCCACCGAATGGGCCGGATGCCGCACTGGCCTCCGCACGGATTGGCTGGCTGGCCCGAGCATGGCTCACGCGCGAGCAAGCCGCCGCGCTGGCCTTCGCTCGAGCCAGATGGCTGGCCTTAGCGCAGCGTGCGTGAGCAAGCCGCCGCACCGCCGTGCCAACCTAGCTAGCAAACCTTGCAGACAAGTAGCTGGATGCATCCAGCAGGGTGTGTGCTAGCTTGGCTAGCTAGCGGTCGCGAGCGCCGCACGGAGCTGGCATCCGGGCTGCCGCAAGATGGGTTCCGCGCCGCCGGCGCTTTTGACCTCGCCTTCTGTCGGTGGTGGTATCTGCCTCCCATGGCAGAGGATGACTAGGTGGATGGGCCGGAGGTAGGAGGTGACTCGGGGATTTTTTTCCAGACTGACATGTAGGTCCCACAAGTCATAACGCCTAACTTGCCGGTCAAATAGACGACGTTGACTTAAGGGGCGACATGGGTTGAAACGTGCCTATAACGGCACTTGGTAGTTTATTGCGACGGATTAAGAAAATTTTGGTATGTTTTTACCAATTTTTGTGGAGTAGACATGGGTTGGAAAGTGGTAGTTTCTTGGTAGTGATTTCTTGTAAGGAACAATGTACTAGCGACAAAAGGCGATTCTAGGTTGCATTGTACTACTAGTGGTCGCGGGAGTGTATAGCTCATTTTGTGGGTTCGATCCCGGCCGAACGCACGACGGCCTTTTTTAAAAATATTAACCTCGCTGCGAGCCAATATTGTACACTGGTAGTTTGACTTTTGAAGTCGAACGGACGTGTTGCACCACAATCTGGGTGCACTGGATAACCCAGCCACATGAACGGGTTCTCCCTCCCATCATCTCGTGCCTCTCATACTAGAGTAGTACTAGTACTCCTACGTAAAGTAGTAGTACTCCTATATATCAATTCACATTGTGCAATGTTTCTCGCTTCCGTGCTCGCCCTAGCCGCACCTCGCTTGCTGCTTCCTCATCAGCTACCATCTTTACTAGGGGTATAGAAACTAGCGCCTCCCAATTAAGCCCGAGGAGCCGAAAAAGCCTGGCGCGGCATTGGGAACTGTGCGATATGGCTCTGTACGTAAAGTGCTATACTCTGTAGCTTGTGGCATTGCACGCATGGAGTTCGCTCCATTATCTCATGGCCAGCTACGCGCTTGAATAGAGCACGGAGAGTACGCAGGTGTACTTTCCCTGCATTAATAGTACAGCGATGGTTCTAGAGAACAATAGTACCCTCCACTTGCAACTGTAGCTCCTTGGAATTCAAGAGTTCAAAACTGGTGCACTATAGAAGTACAGTACATAGAGAAAGTACTGCTGCTACAGTACATAGTAAATAATAACCGCACCATCGCACTACCACTATGCGTGCCCGCATAACTTCCTTAACGAAGGGACGAGGCCCGGCCCTATGGTTACGCTCTTATCTCCTCCTCTCCAGTTCCCCCTGAAGAGACCAAGGCAGTTCGTCGCTGCTGCCATGGATTCGCCAGGCGGTTCTCCTCCTTGTCGGGGCTGGGAGACCTTGGACGACGATCCTCTGGGACAAATCACACGCCGCTCCGACGTCCTCACCACCGCAAGACTCGGTGCTTCCTGCACTAACTTTTTTAAGACGGTGCATAAATATGCTTGGGAAAAGGCCATGCTTGTTGGTCTTCCATGCGTTCTTGAGCAGAAGGTTATTCTATGGGACAATTAATCGAACAGCCCACCGCTACCTGGCCGTGGTTGCACGTTGACTCCGCTAGAGTTGCCGACATTGAGAGGTAGTCGGATTATGTCCGATGAGCAGGTTAGTCATGGAGTTTGATCATGTCGTGTATATTCTAAATATAGTACTTAGTTATTCCATCCCGTAATTTCTCCGCTGCCCACTGTCTTATATATAGGTCTGGGTTGGTGCCAACGGAGATTGGCTTGCATACCTCCGGTCGGATACCACCATCATTTTGCACACCATCCATAGCAGTGCGACCGTTCCCGTAGACCCCTTCTCCACCATTGGGATCGGCCTTCCGGACTGCCTGGGCTTGAATACGTATGATGATGCCTACATGAGATTGAAGAAGATATCAATTGCGGACCTGCCGACAAAGCGACGTAGCTACGACGATTACTATCTCATCGCGGTGTTCGACATAAGGATTGCCATCAACACAAATGGCCGTAATGGCATAGGCTGGCACATGTTGGCCGCGACAGGTTTGTACCCCTACACGTTTGAAGACGCCGTGTGCCATGTAGGCCACATCTTCGCGGTGACAAGCCAGGGGACTTGTTTCATCTGGTTGCCATCCTACGGTATGGGAGATTACAAACAGAATGCACAAACCATCATTTGCATCCCTACCGGTACTCCATTATTTTGTAGGACCAGTCATCCCCCGATCAAAATAAGATCGCCGATCCTAGATGTGCATTTGCATCCGTGATTCGGTCTAACCTGGAACCTTGTAGCTGACTTTGGCATATTGGGATCAACTATCTTAGCAGTCATTACCCATGGTACCACTGATGTGCAACATGGTCACACGATCTATCACGATCGGACCGTCACCATCTACCCAGGTATTCCATTTTCTCATTGTTGTGTGTTAGAGTAGTAGTACTTGTTAGTTCTTTTCTTTTCTTGACTGGGACATGTTTACTAGTACTAGTACTACAATTTGGTATTAATTTTTTTAACCCGCTCGCCTTCTCTTTCATTGTAGTAGTAGTAAGGAATACTTACTAGTACTAGTACTTTTTACCTTGGAGGACGCGTATAGCAAGCTAGGCCCTTGAAGACTTGAACCCACTAGCTCCCACCATTTTTGTTTTTCCATGTCTTACTATCTCATCCATGTAGCCAAGAGTGGCTATACTAATAAGCCGGTTATTTTACTTCCTCTATACTGGAGTAGTACTACTTGCTGCACAATATTACTGACCACCATATTTGAGCACAACATTATCATGCATGGACCTTGACCATGTACATCACCATGTGTCCAGATCCGAGATGCCGCGTGTACCAGATGAACGGCGCCGAGTTCGACCCCCGTGATGCTATGTGGGTGCCGAGGAACACTCTTGGAGAGTACTCGCTTTTCATTGGGGACAGCTACCCCATTGTGAAGCAGATGCCACCTTCCGTGCACGACATCGAAGGCCTGTCGTTCATGAAGCATGGTTGTGTCTTTAGTGCGCACCGCCGGATGATCGACATGCTGGGACACGTTATCCCTGATTTATGCCGCTTCAGCTTGGATGAGTCTCCATCGTGTGGAGCCGGACTAGAAAGCTGCGACAATTATTCCCATTGCCCACCGCTATGGATCGTGCCATCTATGAAGAACACCTGGGACTGGAACCTAGGACATGGAACCCATCTATAATGTGTAAGTGGAGTATGGTAAATTGTGAATGGTAGCGTTGTAAATATATGTAGAGTAGTCATGCACAAATTTATCACATGAAGTGGAGATGAACTTGTGCCGTATGCTGTCATTTGTCCTTTAGAATTTATTACTAGTAAATGTGTTGTGTGTACGTGCAACTTGTGTGGCTGTTGCACGGGCTCCAACACGCTCTGTGAGAAAAAAAAGGTGGCACAGCTTTGGATATAGGTGACGTGGCGGCATCATACAGTAGCGATCGTTCGCTATAGTTGTAGTACTAGGACGACAACTCCTATAAACCTTGCACTTGGCTCTTCACCTCTTCGGGAGGTTCAACAGTTCGTACTCATGTGAACCTTGCACTTGGCTCTTCGCCTCTTCGGAAGGTCCAACAATGTCAGTACAATATGCTTCTGGCAATCTGACACCGAATGAACTATTGCACGTCCACCGCGAGGGCGAGGGCGAGGGAGAGGGTGTTGTAGTCAAAACCCTCTCCTCGTCCTGTGAGCCACCACGCGCATGGGCAAGGGAGAGGGCGTAGGCGTACGTAGTAAGCAAGCTTCTCCTTGTCCTGTGAGCCACCGCACGTGGGCGAGGGAGAGGGCGTAGTAAGCAAGCTTGTCCTCGTTCTGCGAGTTGACAGGACACATCAAAGTAGTACTAGTCCATACTGCATCCTTTCCGGTTAATATGGCTTAAATTGAAACGAGAAAAATACACTTGCGGTCAACGTATGTAACAATACGCTCACTACGGTCACTATATAGTTTTGCGGTGATTATATGGTCACTAGATCACGTAGAGCACCGTATTGCACCCTGCTGACCGGCCACATAGTCGACGTGGCACTTTGTTGACTGGTTAAATTGACACCTGGTTTCTGGGTCCCACCAGTCAGTTGGCAGAGCAAAGAAATCAGTTAAACAAAACTTTACGCAGGCGCACAGGAGTCCAACCCCTATGCGCGAACCACCCTGGTTGTGTATATGAGTGCATGCACGTGTACTCCCTCGGTCCGTGAAAACTGTACATCTAACATTAGAAAATTTTCCAACAAAAAGTGTACATCTACACTTCCAATGCACTTAGCCTTTAATCTAATTGGTATTGATTGGTTAATGCACCAACCTGTGCTCTTGCTATAGGCTGCATGTCTATCCTTAATTACAGCATGCAACAACCTTCATTTAATCTTTTTCTCTTAATGGTCGCATGCACACATAAGTCTGCTACTTTTGGGCATTAATTATGCCATGAAGTTCCGGTTCCTCTTGGTCAATGTGTAAATCTCTATATGTACAGTCTTTCACAGACGGAGGGAGTAGGTTGAGCACTTAAGCGTGAGCGTGTGTGTTGCGTCGTGTGCTGTGTGCTGCATGGATACGTGAGTGTTGCGTGCGTGCATGTGTACGTGTGAGTGTTGCATGCATGCATGCATGAGGCTTTTACTCCCTCCCATTGACATGTTCATATTTCAAGCTTCATTAAAACGTTGCATGCAAGAATTAAGAGAAAACTCACCAATGCGTGTAAAAGTTCTGGTCTTTTGTTCCTCACGCATGCATTCCAATTAATACGTTCGTAAACACAATTTTCTTGAGGAAAACGATCCCATTATTGAGTACTTTTGGAAAAAATTCTTCGGGCACTCATCATTTACTAGTACCTTGGTTGATGATTTTTTTATTGACCTGTATATAAACCTCCGTCCTGGTTTATTGGTCCCCTTCGTACTTAGTGTAAAATTTTGACCGTAAATTTAACTAACAAAGTGTCAATGCATGTCATAAGAAACTATACCATTAAAAACTATGTTCAAATATGAATCCACTGATATGATTTTTGGTGACATGCATTAACATTTTATTAGTTAAATAGATGGTCAAAGTTTGACACAAAATACTAGTAGTACTACATTATTGGCGCCGGGTGCCTTGGCCAATGTTTCATGTTGTTGGACAGGATAAGAGTAGAGGCATAGGGATACTGTAGATAGGAAGTCTTGGCGATCCATTGTTCCCCATCTCGGTCAGAGAGAACTATTCAACTAGTCTTCATAGTGAAGTGACAATACACGCTGCAGCAGATGGGACACTTAATTAATAAGCTGAACCAGCGTGTTGGTGTTACTAAATCAGCCTTATCCTGTACTGCCATCTTGTTTGCTAATGGAGCATGCTTCCGCAAATACGCCTACTCACCTCTCTCTCTTCTTCCTCCTCTCTTCTTCTTCCTCCTCTCTTCCCCATCGTCGGCCGCACACCATTTCCCCCCGCTCACTGCTCGTCCGCCCGCACCATCTTCCTCGGTAGCTCGCGCGTACCATATCCCCCCACTCACTGCTCGGCCACACACGCCATCTTCTTCGCTCGCCCGCCCGAATCCACTTCCTCGCTCGCTCGCAGGCACCAAAAACCCCAATCACTCATCGCCCTAAAAAACCCTATGGTAGAACCGATTGACACGCAGAGCCACGATTGGATTTCCCTCCCCGATGTTCTCTTGGAGCAGATCTGTAATCATATGGACCTGCTCAGCACTGTGCGTCTGGCCGCATGCTCAGTGTCTATGTACCGTCTACTCGTCTGCAACCGGCCGGCCCTTTTCAAGACACCCTGCTTGCTGATGCCTGATCCTCGCAGGTGGCCCAGACACCGACTTGACGATCCTACGGAGGTTGCCGTCGTGCCCCTCGACATGCTACCACTACCCGCCCACCTGTCCTTCATGCGCGTCCACTACTGGGCGGGCATGAAGGCCAACTGGATCGTCCTCATCCACCAATCCGGTAGTCCGTGGCGTCTCGTGGATATCTACACCCAGCGAGAGATCACCCTTCCATCGTTGGATACTGCCGGCATCGAGCCTCGCGGCCCGCCGGACACTCCTGCCTACTACGCATGAGACGCGTCGAGCTTTTGGTACGACCTCTGTTTGCTGAAGGTTGTAATCTGCGAAGTGCCCACACCATTAGAAGACTACATGGATTACAAGCTCATTGCCTTGTTCGACATGGGATTAGTCTATCTGGAATCCGGTCGCCATACATGGTTATGGCTCATCATCAATCTTGTTGACCCTCCATTTCTGTCTGATGCTATAGGGCATGATGGCATCGTTTACGCGGTCGACGCACAGATTGGCTGCATATACTGGTGGAATCTATCGTCGTGTAATTGTTCTATCTCATCTCATCTTTACCTTATGAATACGACTGCCTGTTGATTCTTAGAAATCTAGAATAGATAGTATGTCTATAACCACATCATTGCTATATGTTCATTTCATTTCCTAGATTTTTATGACCACACATGTTATTGTTAGAGTTGATATGAGAACAATTGGCATCTAATGATTGTTAGAATAGATATTATGAGTATAACCTCTTGATTGCTATATGTTACTCTCATTTTCAAGATTTTATAACCACGCATGTTATTGTTAGAGTTGATATGAGAACAGTAGTAACTGCTATATATGGTAGAATATGAGTAGGCCCTGGCATAGCTATTTTCCTCTCATTTTTACATGATGTTTGAACCATGACATATTGCTAGAATATGAAAGCCATTGGCTTATTTTTTAAACTTGGGGTATGAATATGACCACGGCATTGCAATTCTCTGGCTATGATCTGTGTCACTGTTATAATAATCTTAATTCCACACATACTCTGAACATGGTTGTATATTTCTGTCCTTTTGGTCTCCAATTTGATTTGTTGCAGCAGACGCAAATGCGTTGGCCTTCATAATTCCAAGACCTAGAAATATACAAGTCAATGGGTGGTGGTTTATCGCTCATTCAACTGACGGTGGTCATTTGATGCTCATTCGCACGTACCAAATTGACTAAACCATTTCATCAAACCACATGCAGTACAATGCCTGGGGCGTTCATGACTGTGATGGCTATGGCTGCTTCGTGTTCGAGAAAGATCCCAGCTCCATTGGGCCAGGTGTATTCAACTGGAGACGGGTTTACAGCCTCGGCAACCACTCCATGTTCCTCGAGCTCAGTTATCCGATCATCCAACCAATCATCGATCATATCACCGGTGATGATTACTGTGCTATGCAACTTCCATTCTCCAGGGGAACTGTGTTTACACATCGTACCATGGGTTTCATGAATCACCATATCCAGAGATTCGTCGACACAACTTGTTGCCAGATGATCTTCAGTGTGTGAAAGGCATCAAGCTTCCAAGCGATGAATGGCTTTTGCAAACCCGACATGCGGCAATGTGGTTCATGCCAACAACAAATATGCACAACTTGATTCGTATTGATATCTAGACTGAGCCATGTATCCAGCTGCTGTAGCATGACCCTCTTTTGTTGGATATTATGTACTGTAGTTAGTTTGAAGGATAGATACCTTTCTGGGATCAAGTGCATCCTAACTCACCTGCATAGCATGTATTGATAATGATGATGGAGATGCTGTGCAGAAGCCATATATATCAATTAGGCTTCAAGTGCGTACTTGTTGGTGAAAGTGTTGTCCAATGGGAATTATATTTTGTATTACTCATGTAGCCTACCAAGTCTGTCACACAGCCTTGTAACTTTGTACTCCATTTCTAAATTTGTACTAGTACTAGTAGTCCTCTATACCGTATATTGTGCTACTCGTACTACTACCTCCCTCCTGGTTTATTGGTCCCCTTCATAATTTGTGTCAAATTTTGACCATAAATTTAACTAACTAAATGTTAATGCATGTCACAACAAATTATATCGTTGGATTCGTATTTGAACATAGTTTCCAAAGGTATAATTTTCAGTGACATGCATTGACATTTTGTTACTTAAATTTATGGTTAAAATGTGACACTAAATACGACTAGTAAGTAGTACTAGTATATGTCGGTCAAATTATTCATCATGTCCTTACATTGAATTGACGTGACAACACGCTGCGCGTGAGGTGACACAAGAGTCCCGGCGGCATGTTCGGTTCACCAAAGTGAGCCTCACCCCTCTCGTAGTACAACAACACTCTTCCATTCTCTACAAAATCACTCTCCCATTCTCTCCCGGTCTCCCCGCCTCCCAGCCACCACCTTGTTCCGATCCATTTGGTACGATGAGCGACGAGCTAATGGAGCTGCTATACTTCATTTCAAGTAGTCAAAAGAAAGACGCTGAAAAAATTGATCTCAACAAGGATGCTCTTCAAGCTAGCCGGATGAAGGAAGGAACCAGCGAGGCCGCTCCTGTGAGTATTTGTCCCATCGCCCTGTATGATTATTTCGATCTTTATGGGGGTTTTCAAGTGTTTAGAGTCTGCATGTAGTAATGAAGCCGAGACCCCAGTTTGTTCGGGTATTGTGGACTTCAGATTTGGAGTACCACTTATCTGTCAAAATATTTCATCATTTACATAAACAATTGATTGATCATACATTGAGTACCATTTAACTGGAATTAACCGATGCAAGTCCAAGAAGGATTGGCCGGTGCTGCCGGCTGGCGTCAAGTTCGATTCCAGGGATCAGGAGCTGATCGAGCACCTTGAGGCCAAAGTGAGTGCTGACAGCGTGAGATCTCACCCTCTCATCGATTTATTCATACCAACCATCGACAGCGAGCATGGCATATGCTACACCCATCCTGAGAAACTTCCAGGTGAGACACCAATCGACCGTCTACTTGCACAAAAATATTCCTTTGTTTATACCTCTATTTTTCTTTTTAGACGCAGACCTAGTGAAGAAATTACAATTTGACAGTTAATAAAAAGTGAAGCAAGTGACTGCAACATGCCAAAGATGTTATGAAAATGCCAACTACGTACCCTAAAATTTGTATTCGCCAATACTACAGGTATCACACTGAGTGGCCTAAGCAAGAATTTCTTCCAGTGCAAGTCCAGGGCGTTCAAAAGGGGCACGCGGACGCGTCGCAAGATACAGTCGGAGTGCGGCATGCACGCGATGTGGCACAAGACCGGCAATACCTTGCCGGTGATGGTCAACGGCGGCAGACGGGCAGCAAAAAGGTTCTGGTGCTGCACACCAACAAGAACTTCGACCAGCAGAGGACCAACTGGGTGATGCACTAGTACCACCTCGGGGACATGAGGCAAGAGAAGGAGCGGGAGCTGGTCGTCTGCAAGATTTTTTACCAGACGAACACTAGGGCCAGGACTAAAAAGATTATAAGTTAGTTTGGTATTGGTATACTTGTACTACCCGGTCGTCTGCAAGTTGGTATTGTTGTTAAGGATCTTTTGGTATGAACTTGGCATTTGCTTCCAACCATCATGTCGAGGGTCGACGTGGATATAAAGCTGAATCATTTGTTTCGAAACGAATTTTCAGGCACCTGATTTTTATTTGATGGGTAGCATAAGCACCTGCCGTTCGAATTCCCAGTTCTCCAAATTTTTTACATCTTCGAAGTACGCACGGGATCCATCTAGTTTCATAGGCTGATAGTTGGACGCAGCACATCGGGACTGGGTTGTGGCATGCCAAGCCGAGCTACAAATTGTTAAAAGAGAGGAGTGATGGATTTGGGCCTTCCAGAACAGTTAAGTGTCGCGACCTCGATCGCGTGAAGCGCCTCCCATGGACTAAAAAAAGGCCTGGTCGGTTATTATTAGTTGAAATATGTAAAATATTCCATAATAAAAAGAAATATGTAAAATGCAATGAATTTAGTTCGGTTTCCCTGAAAACCATCTAATTTGCATGAAATTCGTCCCTGGAACCACAAGACGGTTGTCCATACAGAGCCTAACCGTACGGAACCAGCAGGTCCATGGCCGTACACAAGCAAGTGCATGCACTTATTATCACGATGGAAAAATAATGCTGACATCTGAGACACCCATGAGATTTTCAACGTAGTCAATAAACGAGAGAATTCTGCAAGTACAGACTGATAACTGGGATCCAACAGGTATATTGTTTTTCACGTCGAGCAAGTTTCAACTGGGCTATAGAATGCCTAGGCTTGGTTTTGTTTTTAACAGGCCCAACCCATGATGACAATGGGGCACAAAGATCCAGCAGGTATCAACTGGCCTCTGGCCCGCCAGCCATAGTTATATTTTCTCTTAGAACATCCGTAGGCAGTTTTTTTACTGAAGAAAACACACAGCCCAGTTCTATTTTCCTCTTGAAACGCCATGTCCTACTTTCGTTTTCTAATCTCTACCTATAGTTTTACTAGTTCATATACATGTATTATTATATTGACAGTAGTAAAGTTCCCTTTCAATCTTTACATCCTTATTTTTTGTTGTTGTTTTCCCTCCCAGCACAGATTTTTTTACCACTGGTTTTCCCTAAAACCAACTCAATTGTCCCATGTCTTATTAGCTTACAAAAATAAAACAATATTCTATTTGGGAAATCAATAAGTTCTTAAAAAATAAATGTTTATCATTTTTGGATTAAAACAGTTTGGACTCCATCAAAATATGCAAAATTAGGTTGAACTTTTTGACCGTGGTCCTGGGCAGAAAATGGGCTGTAAGAAATTCCTTAAGAATTAGCAAATGGGTTGTAAATTATTTAAAAAAATAGCAATGGGCTCCATGTTGTCTGCCACAGATTTGGAAGCTGACTTGTGGGCCTACTAAGCTCATGTGTACACAAGGTTTCTAGAAAAAAGAAACTTAGTCAACAATCGACTCTACCATCGTCAGACCGTTAGATGTCAATCCAACGACAATCGTGCTTCTTCAATCTCTGATCTTCCTGCTCCAGCCGCCCAAACCAGCGCCGGTGGAACCGCCTGCTCCTGCCTCTCGTGGCCGGCTGTGCTACCGGGCAGGCCTCACGGCCCCATCCTACTCGCATCCCTCGCCTGGCCATCCCTCTACTCACCCACACCTCCTGTTATTCTCCGGCGACGGTAGCCTCACACTGCAGCCGAACCAGTAAACCCTCGTACCCACTCCGCGTGGGAAACAACTGTCGAGTCTTCCTCGGCTCCGGGTCGTTCCCTTACTTGGCCTCACCGTCGTCCACCGCCTTGGTGCTCTCGGCACGGCGTGGTCAATGAACGACATCCATCGGAAGAGGACTGTACGTGGAGAGGCTGACAGCTGGGTCCACGGCCGCACACAAGGAAGTGCCTCCTTTTTTTTGCGAGTAGGAAGTGCCTCCTTATTACGCGCAAAATAATGATTCCTCCACCTGACAGCGGGGACCCACTGGAAGGGCCTCTGTATTTCACGAAAAAAACCTTCCCCCCGCTGACAACTCGGGCCCACCAGCTATATCTTCGCACGCAAGGAAGTGCCTCCTTGTTACGCACAAAAAAATGAATACCCCCACTGCTAGGTGGGACCCACCATATTTAGAGGCTGACTTGTGGGCCTACTAAGTTGTCGTGGACGCAGGGCTTTGTCAACTTAGTCAATATAAACGATTCTAGCTGCGGTGACCGTACGATGTCCATCCAACAGCCGTCGTGCTTCTTCAAACTCTGGTCTTCTTGCACCAGCCGCCCAAACCAGCGCTGGCCGTGCCGCCTACTCCTGCCTCCCATGGCCGGCTGTGCTACCGCGCAGGCCTCACCGCCCCCTCCTACTCCAACCGCTGGCCAGGTCATCCCTCTACTCACCCACAACCCTTGTTATTCTACGGCGACGACAGCCTCACACCACAGCCGAACCAGTCAACCCTCGTACTCCCCTCCGCGTGGGCATCCACTGCCGCATCTTCCCCGGCTCCGTGTCGTCCCCTTTCTAGGCCTCGTTGTCGTCCACCGCCTTGGTGCTCTCAGCGCGGCGTGGTCAACATGGTCAAGGAATGACTTCCATCAGAAGAGGACTCTACGTGGAGAGGCTAACAACTGGGTCCACGGCTGTAGGAAGGAAGTGCCTCCTTATTACGTGCTAAATAAGTATTCCTCCACCTGACAGCGAGGACCCACCGGAAGGGCCTCTATATTTTGAAAAAAAATTTGTTTCCCCCCTGACAGCTGGGACCCACCAGCTACATCTTCGCACGCAAGGAAGTGTGTCCATATTACGGGCAAAAAAAATGATTCCCCCCTGACAGCTGGGACCCACCAGTTATATCTTCGCACGCAAGGAAGTGCCTCCTCATCCTCCCTGACAGCTGGGACCCACCCGGTCGAACCGTACGTAGGGTTCTCTGTCTGGTCACGAACGTGTATGTACATACTGGTCGATCGGTCTCTCTGCAACGATGAACCGTGGCCAAGCAAGCAGCGACACGTGTAGTAGTAGAGCCCCTTACGTAGCAGTTCAGGCAGTCTAGTCAAAACCGTGTACACGTACATACAACTAGATGTCAAAAAATACGGCCATGTATGTACATACGGGCGGGGTCTCGAACGCCTACTCGCGCATACGTACGGCTAGGGCTCGTGTACATGGAGAGGCAACGCACGGCAACAACGGCGTCCTGTTCATCGGCAGCCAACCGGCTGGGTCGGAATGGAGAAACTGCGTCGTGTTCATCGGGAGGCAACGGAATGCGTCATGTTCATCGGGAGCCTACCGGCTTGGACGGAACAGCCGAAACGGGGTCTGGCGTACCACAGAATGGAGGAAACGGCCTTCTGTTCGAGTGTCTACAGTCAAAACGGGGTCCTGTTGGTCGGGAGGGGTGTGGCATACCGCAAAACGGAGGAAACGAACTTGTGTTGGAGCGCGTACGGTCGAAACGGTGTCCCGTTCATCGGGAGGGGTGTGGCGTACCGCAAAACGGGACTCCACAGGCTACTGTTCATCCACCGTCTACTGCCTCGCTCCAGCCTCCACGGGCTACTGTTCATCCACCGTCGACTTCCTCCAGCCTCCACCTGCTACTATTCATCCACTGCGTCTTCCTCCTGCCTCCACCAGGTACAGTTCATCCACCCTCCACCGGCTACTGTCCAACCAGCCCTCCACGGGGTGCTGTTCATCCACCCCCAACCGGCTTGGCGGCCTCCTCAATCGGGGTCCTGTTCATCTAGCGGCAACGACCTCGACTACCATGGGGTCCTGTTCATTCAACCCCACCGGGAACTATTCATCCAACCCCCAACAACGGTCAGTGTTCATCAAGAGGCAGCTGGTTCGATCGGCTTCAGTTAGCAGCAGTAGCGAAGGAATCGCTCGAGTTCAGTTAACAGCCAAGGGATCGATCTCTCGGGTTCAGTAACGTAGCTAGTGCAATCGCTCGGGTTCAGTTAGAGCCCAATGCCTCGCACACATGCACGTACAAGTACAAGAGAAATGTGCAAACCTCCGTGCATCGCTCGGCCCCGACCACCAACCGTAACCGGGAACTCCCCGATATTTTCCTCGCCCTCGCTTCTACCATGATTTTTTTCCGTCATGGACGGCCCAAAAAATGTCATGCAGGTGTGTCCCCGGCCCGCCTAGGACGAAAAGCCCATTTTCTGTCATGATTTTTTTTCATAGAAGTTGTGGCCCACCACAAGTATGATGATATGTGGTTTTGTCACAAGTATCGTCATAGAAGTGTCATAAGCATGACACAATTTTTTTTTCGTTCGGCCCATAATGTCACGGAAGTGTCTTTTTTTGTAGTGTACCTAGGTTCCACCTCGAGACAGCGATGCTTCGTCCCAAAAGTCTTCTTCTGGTTTTTTAGGGCAAATAGCATCATATAGGAGAAGGTGGGCCCCGGAGGCTGATCGTTTGTAGCCCTTTTCAATAAATAAGAGTGTCGAACCCAACGAGGAGCTAAAGGTAGAACAAATATTCCCTCAAGTTCTATCGACCACCGATACAACTCTACGCACACTTAACGTTTGCTTTACCTAGAACAAGAATAAAACTAGAAGTACTTTGTAGGTGTGATAGGATAAGTTTGCAAGATAATAAAGAACATGAAAGTAAAAGTTAGGTGTTGTTTAAATAAAGAAACAATTAAATTAGTAAAACGAGTGTGGATTAGTAGTGGCAGGATTTGCGGAATTGTCCCTTAGCAATTGACTATGTTACTAGACCGATAGCAAGTTTTATGTGGGAGAGGCCATTGCTAGCATGTCGTCCCTTACTTGGAATTCTATGCACTTATGATTGAAACTATTAGCAAGCATCCCCAACTACTAATGTTCATTAAGGTAAAACCCAACCATAGCATTAAGATATATATTGGTCCCCCTTCAATCCCGTATGCATCAATTTCTATGGTAGGAAGAAGCTTCTGTCACCCTTGCCCTCCAATGCATAGTCCTATAACCATACAACTAACCCTATGGTGTGATCCACACGCGCGCTCATATGATGGGTACCAAAGGACAACAACATAACCACAAGCAAATTAAACCAATCATAGCAATTCACCAATTATCGACGGGACAACAAAAATCTACTCAAGCATCATAGGATGGCAACATATCATTGCATAATAATATGAAGCATAAAGCACCATGTTCAAGTAGAGGGTACAGCGGGTTGCAGGAGAGTGGACCGCTGTAGATAGATGGGGGAAGGTGATGAAGATGTTGGTGAAGATGACGGAATTTTTGGAGTAGATCGCCGTCACACGATGATTATCCCGGCGGCATTCCGGCGCCACCGGGAGAGAGGATGAGAGAGCCCCACTCCTTCTTCTTCTTCCTTGGCCTCCCCCCTAGATGGGAGGAGAGTTCCCCCTCTGGTCCATGGCCTCCATGGCGGCGGAGGGGCAGGAGCCCCTTCGAGATTGGATCTCCCTCTCTGTTCTCTTCTGTTTCGCGTTCCCCCAGATCTGGCCGAAAACCATTTCTTAAATATCGGGAGATCCGTAACTCCGATTGTGCTGAGATTTTAACACAATTTTTTCCAGATATAAGCTTCCTTGCGCCCGAAGTAGAGCAGCAACTGCCTTACGAGGTGACCACAACCGACCACCACGTGCGAGGGGGCCCAGGTGCGCCCTGGTGTCTTGTGGGGGCTGTGGGCCTCCTTTTGCGCTGATTCCACCTCCCAAAAATCACATATATTCCAAAATAATTCTCCATAAAATTTTATTGCATTTGGATTTCGTTTGATATGGATATTCTGTGAAACAAAAAAACATGCAAAAAACAGGAACTAGAACTGGGCACTAGATCAATATGTTACTCCCAAAAAATAATATAAAATGTTGCCAAAAGTATGTAAAAGTTGTATAATATTGGCATGGAACAATAAAAAATTATAGATACGACGGAGACGTATCAACATCCCCAAGCTTAATTCCTGCTCGTCCTCGAGTAGGTAAATGATAAAAAAGATAATTTTTGATGTGGAATGCTACCTAGCATAATCTTGATCATATATCTAATCATGGCATGAATACTAAGACACGAGTGATTCAAAGCAATAGTCTATAATTTGACATAAAGACATTAATACTCAGGCATCCCAACAAACAATCGTGTCTTTCAAAATATCAACGCTAAAGGAAGCTATCCCTACAAAATCATATAGTCTTGTCATGCTCTGTCTTCTTAACACAAAGTATTTATCATGCACAACCCCGATGATAAGTCGAATAATTGGTTCATACTTTTTAACACGCTTCAGCTTTTTCAACCCCCACGCAATACATGAGCGCAAGCCATGGGCATAGCACTATGGGTGGAATAGAGTATGATGATAGGGGTAAATATAGAGAAGACAAAAAGTAAGAAAGTCTCACATCGACGCGGCTAATCAACTGGCTATGGAGATTCCCATCAATTGATATCACCACGAGGAGTAGGGATTGCCATGCAACAGGTGCACTAAGAGCTATAAGTGTATGAAAGCTCAAACTGAAAACTAAGTGGGTGTGCATCTAACTCAATAATGAAAAATTCCCACTAGTATATGAAAGTGACAACATAGGGGACTCTCTATATGAAAAACATGGTGCTACTTTGAAGCACAAGTGTGGACTTAGCATGCCCCTTCTCTTTTTGTCTCTCTTTTTTTCTTTTCCTTTTTTTTCTTTCTTTTTCTTTTTTATCTTTTTTTTCTATTTGTCCGGAGTCTCATCCCGACTTGTGGGGGAATCATAGTCTCCATCATCCTTTCCTCACTGGGACAATGCTCTAATAATGAATAATGATGATCATCACACTTCTATTTACTTACAACTCAATATTACACATCGATACCTATAACAAAGTATGACTCTATATGAATGCCTCTGGTAGTGTACCAGGATGTGCAATGATCTAGCGTAGCAAAGATATAAAAAAATGGACAAGCCATGGAAATATCATGCTAGCTATCTTACGATCATGCAAAGCAATATGACAATGAATGCTCAAGTCATCAAAACGGAAGCGGTGGAAGTTGCATGGCAATATATCTTGGAATGGCTATGGAAATGCCATAATAGGTAGGTATGGTGGCTGTTTTGCGGAAGATATAATAAGGCTTATGTGTGATAGAGCGTATCATATCACGGAGTTTGGATGCACCTGCGAAGTTTGCACCACATCTCGAGGTGAGAAAGGGCAATGCACGATACCGTAGAGGCTAGCAAATTGCGGAAAGGTAAGAGTGCGTATAATCCATGGACTCACATTAGTCATAAAGAACTCATATACTTATTGCAAATGTTTATTAGCCCTCGAAGCAAAGTACTACTACGCATGCCCCTAGGGGGATAGATTGGTAGGAAAAGACCATCGCTCGTCCCTGACCGCCACTCATAAGGAAGACAATCAATAATAAATCATGCTCCAACTTCATAGCATAACGAGAGACTATACGTGCATGCTTCGAGAATCACAAACCTTAACACCAATATTCTTACTAACCACAACCGTTTACTAGTACCTCCCACATATTATCATCTCTACATCGCAAGACTATTGCAAGGAATCAAACCCATCATATTCAGTGATCCACAAGTGTTATGTAGGATTTCATGACTAACCATGCAAATGACCAATTCCCGTTGACTCTCTAAATAGATATAAGTGAAGCAAGAGAGTTTAATTATTTCTACAAAAGACCATGCTCTAATAAATATGAGTGAAGCAAAAGAGCATTCTACGAATAACGGTTTTTTATGTGAAGAGAAACAGGCAATCCAAACTTCAAATGATATAAGTGAAGCACATGAAGCATTCTATAAAGCCATACTCAAAAGATATAAGTGAAGTGCAATGAGAATTCTATAAATCAACCATGGACTATCTCATACCAGCATGGTGCATAAAACAAAAGTGAAAACTAAACACAAAAGACGCTCCAAGATTTACGCATATCACGTGAATGAAACAAAAACGAAAACACACCGATACTTGTTGAAGAAAGATGGGATGCCTTCCGGGGCATCCCCAAGCTTAGGCGCTTGAGTCTCCTTGAATATTTACTTGGGGTGTGATACGTCTCCATCGTATCTATATTTTTTGATTGTTTCATGCCAATATTATACAACTTTCACATACTTTTGGAAACATTTTATATGATTTATTGGACTAACCTATTGATCCAGTGCCCAGTGCCAGTTCCTGTTTTCTGTATGTTTTTTGTTTCGTAGAATATCCATATCAAACAAAGTCCAAACGCGATAAAAATTTACGGAGAATTATTTTGGAATATTTGTGATTTTTGGGAGGTGAAATCAATGCAAACAGGGGCCCATAGCCACCACAAGACACCTGGGCGCGCCAGGCAGCCCAGGCGCGTGGTGGTGGGTTGTGCCCTCCTCGTAAGTCGGTTGGAGCTCTACTTTGGGCGCAAGGAAGCTTATATCCAAAAAAATCGTGTTAAAATCTTAGTGCAATCAGAGTTACGGATCTTCGGATATTTAAGAAACGGTTTTCGGCCAGATATGGAGAACGCGAAACAGAAGAGAACAGAGGGGGAGATCCAATCTCGGAGGGGCTCCTGTCCCTCTGCTGCCATGGAGACCATGGACCAGAGGGGGAACTCTCCTGCCATCTAGGGGGGAGTCCAAGGAAGAAGAAGAAGGAGGGGGGCTCTCTCCCCCTCTCTCCCGGTGGCGTCAGAGTGCCGCCGGGGCTAGGATCGTGACGGCGATCTACATCAACAACCTTGCTACCGTCAACACCAACTTTCTCCCCCTCTATGCAGTGATGTAACACTTCTTCTCCCCGCTGTAATCTCTACTTAAACATGGTGCTCAACGCTATATATTATTTCCCAATGATCTATGGCTATCTTATGATGTTTGAGTAGATCCGTTTTGTCCTATGGGTTGATAGATGATCATGATTGGTTTGAGTTGTATATTTTATTTTGGTGCTATCCTACGATGCCCTCCGTGTCGCGCAAACGGAGGGATCCCCACTGTAGGGTGTTGCAATACGTTAATGGTTCGCTTATGGTGGGTGGCGTGAGTGACAGAAGCACATACCCGAGTTTGGGGGTCATTGCGTATGGGATAAAGAGGACTTGATACTTAATGCTATGGTTGGGTTTTACGACCTTAATGATCTTTCATAGTTGCGGATGCTTGCTAGAGTTCCAATCATAAGTGCATATGATCCAAGTAGAGAAAGTATGTTAGCTCATGCCTCTCCCTCATATAAAATTGCAACAATGATCACCGGTTTAGTTATCGATCACGTAGGGACAAATGACTTTCTTGTTGACAAAAGCTATCTACTTTTATTGTCTCGCTATTTATTCATAGTTTTATTCTCGCAAAGTACTCGTAGTTATATTCTTGTAAAATAGTTTCATACTTGTTTTAGGTAAAGCAAACGTCAAGTGTGTGTAGAGTTGTATCGGTGGTCGATAGAACTTGAGGGAATATTTGTTCTACCTTTAGCTCCTCGTTGGGTTCGACACTCTTATTTATCGAAAAAGGCTTGATCCCCTATACTTGTGGGTTATCAGGGTGCCTTGGGAATCCCCAAGCTTGAACTCTTGCCTCTCCTCCTTCTCCTCATATCGATACCTCCTCGATCTTTGAACACTTCATCCACACAAAACTCAACAGAAAACTCATGAGATCCGTTAGTATAATAATGCAAATTACTACTTTAAGTACTATTGCAAACCAATTCATATTTTGTTTTTGCATTATAACTACTGTATTATAACTTCTCCATGGCTTATACCACTGATACAATCTATAGTTTCATCAAAATGAGTAAAACAATGCATAAAAAACAGAATTTGTCAAAACCAGGAAAGTCTGTAGTAATCTGAAGATTGACCATACTTCTGTAACTCTAAAAATTCTAAAAAATTAGGACGAAATAAATTTTTTGCATAGCAATACTGTGTAATTTTTTTAGAAACTTTTGACATTCCAGTAAAAAAATGTAAATTCACGCACTACAGCCAAAGTTTCTGTTTTTACACCGCACATACCAACAAGCAATCTAATCATCCTAAAGGCAAATCTTGGCACATTATTTTTATAATACAATGGATTTGTACAAGGGTATAATTATTTTTGTTGAAAATTTTCTGTAATTCAAGATTCACAAAGTTTCCATGGGCATGAACAAAGTTCAAGGCATGCTCCCGCTTCGACGGTGCTCGTCTTTCTTACTTTCACTTTTCTTTTTGTGAAGTTTTAATTCCCCTCTATATTTTTTTGTTTTAAAACTTTATAAAAGCACACAACAGAATAAAATGACTCTCTAAAACTTCCAGGTTGTCTCCCTGGTAGCGCTTTCTTTAAAGCCATTAAGCTAGGCATAAAGTGCTCAAGTAATCGATCCACCCGGATCCCAAGGTATATCAAAGCCAATTTTAATTAACAATGATTTGTAGTTTAGTAGTGAGCACAAAGCAACATATATCATTCAATGACAAAGTCTAACTCTCTTCCTATGCATCGGCATGTCATAAAAGAGCAATTCATGCACATCAAGTAAAGGCCAATACATAGCATAAGCAGTTTCTTGCAATTTTATCGTATTGGAAACATAAAGAGGTGGAGACGTAGTTCCTCTCTCATAATAATTGCAAGTAGGAGCAGCAAGCACATGCATATTATATTCATCAAAATCATCATGTGTAGTAGCAAAATGCAACCCATCAATATAATCCTTAATAAGAGCAAACCTATCCGGTATAGTGTAGTTTGGAGAATTCAAAAATATAATAGGACTATCATGTGTGGGTGCAATAGCAACAATTTCATTCTTAACATAAGGAACTATAGCAAGTTCATCTCCATAAGCATAATTCAAATTGGCATCTTGGCCACAAGCATAGCAAGCATCAAGTTCATCAAAAAGGGATATTTCAAAAGAATCCAAGGGATCATAGCAATCATCGTAGTATTCATCCTTCGGTAAGCACGAAGGGAAATTAAACAATGTATGGGATAAAGAGTTACTCTCATTAGAAGGTGGGCACGAGTGATCAATCCGCTCTTCCTCCTTTTGTTCTTCGCTCTCCTCCTCATCTTTTTCATCTAATGAGCTCACAATTTCGGCAATTTCTTCTTCCATAGACTCCTGCAAAATGTTAGTCTCTTCTTGGACAGAGGTGTCCTCAATATATGGTTTAACATAAGCATTAGAACCGTAGGTTTCATAGCAATATTTAAGTATGGCAAAAAATTTAGATTTGTAAAGAGTAGCATCATACTTTTCAATCAAAGAAGCAATTTCATAAGCACCCTTAAAAGCAACAAATTCTTCAATTTGTTAAACATCATAGTAATTATAAACACCCTTGGCATAAGAAGATAAGATCCCATTATCACTAAACTCACATTTGTAGCCCTTTTCGATAAATAAGAGTGTCGAACCCAATGAGGAGCTAAAGGTAGAACAAATATTCCCTCAAGTTCTATCGACCATCGATACAACTCTACGCACACTTAATGTTTGCTGTACCTAGGATAGGATAAGTTTGCAAGATAATAAAGAACATGAAAGTAAAAGTTAGGTGATGTTTAAATAAAGAAACAATTAAATTAGTAAAACGAGTGTGGATTAGTAGTGGTAGGATTTGCGGAATTGTCCCTTAGCAATTGACTACGTTACTAGACCGATAGCAAGTTTTTATGTGGGAGAGGCCACTGCTAGCATGTCATCCCTTACTTGGAATTCTATGCACTTATGATTGAAACTATTAGCAAGCATCCGCAACTACTAATGTTCATTAAGGTAAAACCCAACCATAGCATTAAGATATATATTGGCCCCCCTTCAATCCCGTATGCATCAATTTCTATGGTAGGAAGAAGCTTCTGTAACCCTTGCCCTCCAATGCATAGTCCTATCAACATACAACTAACCCTATGGTGTGATCCACACGCGCGCTCATATGATTGACATGGCTTAGAACTGCGTTGGGATTTCCCCAAGGTGGAAGGGATGATGCAGCACAGCTACGCCAAGTATTTCCCTTAGTTATGAAACCAAGGTTATCGAACCAGTAGGAGAACCAAGCAACACTACATAAACGGTACCTACACACAAAGAACAAAACCTCACAACCCAACGCGTAAGGGGGGTTGTCAATCCCTCCTCGGTAAAAGATAGATTAAATGGTATGAGTTTGGATAAACAGATCTGAATAAAACACAAAATAAAAGATGCAAATAAAAAGTGCAGCAAGGTATTTTTGGGTTTTTGGAATAATAGATCTGAAAACTAAACGATAAAATATAGATCGGAAAGCAATTTGATAAAAGATAGACCCGGGGCCGTAGATTTCACTAGTGGCTTCTCTCGAGAAAATAGCATACGGTGGGTAAACAAATTATTGTTGGGCAATTGATAGAAGAACAAATAATTATGACGATATCCAAGGCAATGATCGTGTATATAGGCATCACGTCCAAGATTAGTTGACCGAAACAATTCTGCATCTAGTACTATTACACCACACATCGACAGCTATCCAGCATGCATCTAGTGTATTAAGTTCATGGAGAAACGGAGTAATGCAATAAGAACGATGACATGATGTTGACAAGATATATTCATGTAGGAATAGACCCCATCTTTTTATCCTTAATAGCAACAATACATGCGTGCCTCGTTACCCCTTCTGTCACTGGATGAGGACACTGCGAGATTGAACCCATCACAAAGCACCTCTTCCCATTGCAAGAAAAATCAATCTAGTTGGCCTAACTAAACCAAATATTCGGAGAAGAAATAGGAGGCTATAACAATCATGCATATAAGAGATCAAAGAAACTCAAAAAATATTCATGGATAGATCTTATCATAAACTCGAACTTCATCGGATCCCAACAAACACACCGCAAAAAGTCATTACATCAAATTGATCTCCAAGAACATTGAGGAGAACATTGTACTGAGAATCAAAAAGAGAGAGAAAGCCAGCTAGCTACTGCCTACGGACCCGTAGGTCTATGGTGAACTACTCACGCATCATCGGAGGAGCACCAATGAGGATGATGAACCCCTCCGTGATCGTGTTCCCCTCCGGCAGAGTGCCGGAATAGGGCTCTAGATTGGATCTTATGGTTCTGGAACTTGCAGCGGCTGGAATTGTGTTTTGTCTGCTCCCCTAGGGTTTCTGGAATATTTGGGGATTTATAGAGCTGAGAGGCAGTGGAGGAGACCTCCGTGGGCCCCACGATACATCAGGGCGTACTAGGGGCCTCTAGCACGCCCTGGTGTATCGTGGGCCCCACGGTCCTTCCCCAGGTGCTTCCTTGGCTCCCAAGTTGTTTTCTGTTCCAAAAAAACCTCCAAAATCTTTCGCTGTGTTTGGACTCCGTTTGATAAGGATATTCTACGAAGTAAAAAAAAACAAGCAAAAAACAACAACTGGCACTGGGCACTCTGTCAATAGGTTAGTCCCAAAAATCCCAAAAAAATGATACAAAGTTGCAATAAAATGATTGTAAAACATCCAAGAATGATAATATAACAGCATGGAACAACCAAAAATTATAGATACGTTGGAGACGTATCAGCATCCGCAAGCTTAATTCCTGCTCGTCATCGAGTAGGTAAATGATAAAAACAGAATTTTTGATGTGGAATGCTGCCTAACATGTTCATCACATATTCTTTTCTTTTGTAGCATGGACATTTGGACTTTTTAGATGGTTCAAAACAATAGTCTATATTTGACATGAAGATTTCAATACTCAAGCATATCAACAAGCAACCATGTCTTTCAAAATATCAACACTAAAGAAAGTTATCCCTAGCCCATCATGCTCAATCATTGATCCATTCATGAAACACACTCGAATATTAGCTACATCCAATGCACAAGTATGATCATAGTGCCCCTTAGTTGGTGCTTTGTAAGAGAAGATGGAGACTAAAATAAAAATAAAAATTGCATAAAGTAAATAGATAGGCCCTTCGCGGATGGGAAGTAGAGATTTGTAGAGGTGCCAGAGCTGAAAGCTTAAATTGAGAGATAAAATATTTTGAGAGGCATGCTTTTCCCGTCAACGAAAACGACCGAGTAATTCCCAATACTTTCCATGCTAGATAGATCATAGGTGGTTCCCAAACATAAAATAAAGTTTATTCCTTTTTCCACCATTCTTTCACAATCCATGGCTAGCCGTATCCACGGGTGCCTTCCATATCAACACTTCCCAAGGATTTTATTATTTGACAACATAAAGTAAATTTCTTTTTCATTTCGGGACTGGGCATCCCTATTACCGCCACACTCTCGTGCAATGACAAATGAATAAGCACTCATCTTTAGAATAACACATCTAGCATGTAAAAATATTGGCCACCCCCTGCCGCTTCATGAGCGGTACGGGCACACAAAAAGGAAATTCATTTTGAAAATTAGAGTTGGCACATACAAATTTACTTGGAACGGCACGGAAATACCGCATATAGGTAGGTATGGTGGACTCATATGGCAAAACTGGCTTTAAGGATTTTGGATGCACAAGTATTGTTTCTACTTAGTACAAGTGGAGGCTAGCAAATAGACTGAGAAGCAACTAACCAAGAAACGAAAATTCTCATAAACGAGCATTAAGCATAACTAACACCGAATAATGCACCACAAGTAGGATGTAATTTCATTGCATAACTATTGACTTTCATGCTTGCATAGGGAATCACAAACCTTAACACCAATATTCTTACTAAAGCATGATTACTCACCAACATGACTCACATATCACTATCATCATATCTCAAAACTATTACAAAGAATCAAGTTTATTTTGTTCAATTATCTTCATGAAAGTTTTTATTATATCCCTCTTGAATACCTATCACTTTGGGACAAGTTTCATATGTTGCAATTGCTTTTAACAAGCTCAAACAATTTTAAGTGAAGAACAAGAGCATAAAGATTTTCTTCTCTCAAAATAATATAAGTGAAGCATGGGAAAATTTCTTCAAAAAATTTACTAACTCTCAAATAGATCTAAGTGAAGCATGAGAGTATTTCTTCAAAGATTAAAGCACATTGTTCTCAAAAGATATAAATGAAGCACTAGAGCAATTCCATGGCTCAAATAATTTAAGTGAAGCACATAGAGCAATTCTAACAAATCATAGAATAATTTTGGCTCTCTCAAATAGGTGTGTCCCGTAAGGATATTTGTGACAAACTAAAAAGCAAAACAAGCAAAGATTCATATAATACAAGACGCTCCAAGCAAAACTCATGATACGAATAAAAATATAGCTCCAAGTAAAATTACCGATGGTCGTTAGAAGAAAGAGGGGATGCCTTCCGGGGCATCCCCAAGCTTAGTTGCTTGGTTCTCCTTGAATATTACCTTGGGGTGCCATGGGGCATCCCCAAGCTTAGGCTCTTGACACTTCTTATTCCTTCATCCATCGTGATCTCACCCAAAACTTGAAATCTTTTCTGTCAAAAAAAACTTGAAATCTTCAATCACACAAAACTCAATAAAACCTTCGTGAGATCGGTTAGTATAAGAAAACCAATCTTTACTTTAAGTACTGTTGCAAACCTATTCAAATTTTGTTATTGCATTATACCTACTGTATTCTAACTTTACCATGGCTTATACCCCTCAATACAAACCATAGATTCATCAAAATAAGCACACAATGCAACAAAAACAGAATCTGTCAAAAATAGAATAGTCTGTAAAGACGTGAATTGTTCTCATACTTCTGTAACTCAAAAAATTCTGAACAATAAGGAAAACATAGACAATTTGTATATCAATCTTTTGAAAAAAATTCAGAAGTTTTCGTCGCTTCTGTGAATTTTGACAATTCTGCTACTGGACGCAAAAGTTTCTGTTTTCTAACAAGATCAAATCAACTATCACCCAACTTGATCCCAAAGGCTTTACTTGGCACAAATACTAATTAAAACATAAAAACACAATCCTAACAGTAGCATAATTATGCAAACACTCAAGAATAGAAAGAAAAAGGCAAAAAATAAATTTTATTCATTGGGTTGCCTCCCAACAAGCGCTATCATTTTATGCCCCTATCTAGGCATACTGCATAGATTCAAGTATTGTCGTCTTTCTTCTTATCCTCCATAGATGTGGTTTTGTCAGGAGGTTTCTCAAATATAATTTGAAATACATTTTCCATAGAAATTTTAGCATTATCAAATTGTCCATCTTTATATCCCCTTTGATTCCCGGCTACAATCCAAGAATATTGTTAATTAACATCATTAAAAACTTGTTGGATCACATCCAAAACGGGGATTTCCTTTTTAAGGTTCTAAAAAATCTGATTATTTCCAAGCAAATGTCTTAACACATAATCACTATTGTAAAGGATCTCATCTATTACCGGTTTTTCACGGTTCATGCCATAAAAATCAAAATTTTCCCTTGCTTCTGGTACTATGTGATCAAATTTATTCATAAGAACAAGGGTGGCTAACTTTTTAGCTTTCGGTTCCTTTATAACTGGTAGCTCATAAAACAATCTTTGCAAGGTAGGATGAGTATGGATAAATCTATTTTCAAGTTTCAGAACTAGTGCTGAAATAGCTTCGGCATAAGTTTTAGTTCTTTTTAGTATAGGAGCATCATCACAAGTCAAAGTTCCAACACAATTGAAAAATTCTTGGATAGTTTCTTTTCCTATAATGTTCCCCTATCCCAAAACAAAAGTTTTAGCATCCAGATTGCTAGATTGTCCAATTTTAGGAGTTCGGCCATCATCTGTTTCTACCATACCAAAGTCACTCATGATGACAAGTTCAAGCAAACGAAAGATCGAACAAGAAAAAGGCGAACGAAAGAGAAGGCAAATAAAAAGGCAATTTTTTGTGAAGTGGGGGAGATGAAAACGAGAGGCAAATGGCAAATAATGTAAATTGCAAGGAGATGAGATTTGTGATTAGGAACCTGATAGATGTTGATGATGTCTCCTCGGCAACAGCGCCAGAAATTTCCTTTGACGTGGCTTAGAACTGCATTGGTATTTCCCCAAGGTGGAAAGGATGAAGCAGCACAGCTACAGCAAGTATTTCCCTCAGTTATGAAACCAAGGTTATCGAACCAGTAGGAAAACCAAGCAACACTATGTAAACGGTACCTGCACACAAAGAACAAAACCTCGCAACCCAACGCGTAAGAGGGGTTGTCAATCCCTCCTTGGTAAAAGATAGATTAAATGGTATGATTTTGGTTAAATAGATATGAATAAAACACAAAATAAAAGATGAAAATAAAAAGTGCAGCAAGGTATTTTTGGGTTTTTGGAATAATAGATCTGAAAACAAAACAATAAAAGATAGATCGGAAAGCAATATGATAAAAGATAGACTCGGGGGCCGTAGATTTCACTAGTGGCTTCTCTCGAGAAATTAGCATACTGTGGGTAAACAAATTACTATTGGGCAATTTATAGAAGAAAAAATAATTATGATGATATCCAAGGCAATGATCGTGTATATAGGCATCACGTCCAAGATTAGTAAACCAAAACAATTCTGCATCTACTACTATTACTCCACACATCGACCTCAATCCAGCATGCATCTAGTGTATTAAGTTCATGGAGAAACGGAGTAATGCAATAAGAACGACGACATGATGTTGACAAGATCTATTCATGTAGGAATAGACCCCATCTTTTTATCCTTAATAGCAATAATACATGCGTGCCTCGCTGATACGTCTCCAACGTATCTATAATTTTTGCTTGTTCCATGCTATTATATTATCATTCTTGGATGTTTTATATTCATTTTATAACAACTTTATATCATTTTTTGGGGACTAACCTATTGACATAGTGCCCAGTGCCAGTTGCCATTTTTTTGCTTGTTTTTTACTTCGCAGAATATCAGTACCAAACGGAGTCCAAACTTTTTGGAGATTTTTTCTGGACCAGAAGACACCTTGCAGGCCAAGAAAGTACCAGTGGGGAGGCCCGTGGGGAGCACAACCCACCAGGGCGCGCCCAGGAGCCCAGGCGCGCCCAGGGGGGTTGTGCCCCCTACGGAGCCCCCTGCACCACCTCTTCGCCCTATAAATTCCTAAATATTTCAGAAACCCTAGGGGAGTCGACAAAACACAATTCCAGCCGCCGCAAGTTCCAGAACCACGAGATCTAATCTAACACCATCACGGAGGGGTTCATCATCCTCATTGGTGCCTCTCTGATGATTCGTGACTAGTCCACCATAGACCTAAGGGTCCATAGGCAGTAGCTAGATGGCTTCCTCTCTCTCTTTTGATTCTCAATACAATGGTCTCTTGGAGATCTATTTGATGTAACTCTTTTTGCGGTGTGTTTGTTGGGATGCGATGAACTTTGAGTTTATGATCAGATCTATATCCATGAATATTATTTGAGTCTTCTTTGATATATTATATGCATGATTATTTATAGCCTCATATTTCTTCTTCGAATCTTTGGTTTAGTTAGGCCAACTAGATCGATTTTTCTTGCCATGGGAAGAGGTGCTTTGTGATGGGTTCGATCTTGCGGTGTTCTTTCCCAGTGACAGAAGGGGCAGCAAGACACGCATGTATCGTTGCTATTAAGGATAACAAGATGGGGGCTATTCCTACATGAATAGATCTCGTGTACATCATGTCATTGTTCTTATTGCATTACTCCATTTCTCCATGAACTTAATACACTAGATGCATGCTGAATAGCGGTCGATGTGTGGAGTAATAGTAGTAGATGCAGGCAGGAGTCGGTCTACTAATCTTGGACGTCATGCCTATATATTGATCATTGCCTTGGATATCGTCATAATTATTCGATCTTCTATCAATTGCCCAACAGTAATTTGTTTACCCACTGTGTGCTATTTCTCGAGAGAAGCCACTAGTGAAATCTACGGCCCCCAGGTCTATTCTTTATCATATTTGCTTTGAGATCTATTTTTATTCGCTTTTATTTTCAGATCTATTATTCCAAAAACCCAAAAATACCTTGCTGCACTTTTTTATTACTTATTTTAGTTCACGTTTTATCGAGAGCTATTTATCCAATCTACCACAAATTTATCTATCTTTTTACCGTGGAGGGATTGACAACCCCTCTTACGCATCGGGTTGCAAGTATTTGTTTTTTGTGTGCAGGTACCGTTTACATAGTGTTGCTTGGTTCTCCTACTGGATTGATACCTTGGTTTCACAACTGAGGGAAATACCTACCGTAGCTTTCCTGCATCATCCCTTCCTCTTTGGGGAAATACCGACGCAGTTTCAAGCGACATCAAAAGGAATTTCTGGCGCTGTTGCCGGGGAGACATCATCAACATCTATCAGGTTCCTAATCACAAATCTCATCTCCTTGCAATTTATATTATTTGCCATTTGCCTCTTGTTTTCATCTCCCACAGTTCACAAAAATTTGCCGTTTTATTCGCCCTCTTTTTCGTTCGCCTTTTTCTCGTCAGATCTGTTTTTTGTTTGCAATTTTGTTTACGTAGTTGCGATGTCTCAGAGAAAGTACTATGATGTTCCTTACCCCAATATTTTGCTTGAAATTGAGAAAAGTACTAAGGAATATATGACTACACAATTTGAGCACAATGAATACTTTACCGAAGAAATTAAGGAACACTCTGTTGTCTTAGATGCTATAACGAAACAACTTGATGATATTAGTAGAGAGGTTTGTAATCTCCAATCCAAGTATGCTCATGCTAAAAATTTGCTAGGCAAAATATCCGATGCACAAGCTACCCGAGTAAATCAAATGGCCGCTAAGCCAATTTCTTTAGAAGATAAAAATGATGAAGATCTTAAAATGATTGGTGTTTCTTCTATTGATTCTTTGTTTAGTAAAATTAAAATTGATGATAAAGGGACTGAATAATAGTCAACTTTAGCTAGAGGGCGTCTCGATAATTCGGAGGGTGAAAATCTTGATGATTTTTTTTGATAAAAGTGGGTTTGGAGAGGTCAAAACTTTAACTAGTGATGTGCCCACTCTTTTGGATTACAAAGACTTTAATTATGATAATTTCTCTTTGATTGAATGTATTTCTTTGTTGCAATCCATGATAAATTCACCTCATGCCTATGAACAAAATAAAGCTTTTACTAAACATATCATAGATGCAACGATGAAAGCTTTAGAAGAAAACTTGGAGTTAGAGATTTCAATTCCTAGAAAATTACATGATGAATGGGAACCTATCATTAAATTTAAGATTAAAAATTATGAGTGCTTTGCTTTATGTGATTTGGGTGCTAGTGTTTTCACAATTCCGAAATCTTGATGTGATGTGCTTGGTCTTACCGATATTGAAGAATGTTCTCTTAATTTGCACTTGGCGGATTCCACTATTAAAAAGCCTTTGGGAAGAATTAATGATGTTCTTATTCTTGCAAATAGGAACTATGTGCCCATAGATTTTATTGTTTTTGATATTGATTGCAATCCGTCTTGTCCAATTATACTTGGTAGACCTTTTTTACGTACTATAGGTGCCGTGATTGATATGAAAGAAGGCAATATTAAATTCCAATTTCCACTGAGAAAGGGTATGGAACACTTCCATAGAACAAGAATTAAGCCACCATATGAATCAATCATGAGGGCATCCTATGGATCAAAAACTAAAGATGACAATACTTGAATTGATGCATTATGCCTGGCTAGGGGCATAAAACGATAGCGCTTGCTGGGAGGCAACCTAATGAATAAAATTTATTTTTGCCTTTTTCTTTCTATTCTTGAGTGTTTGCACAATTATTCTACTGTTATGATTGTGTTTTTATGTTTTAATTAGTATTTGTGCCAAGTAAAGCCTTTGGGATCATGTTGGGTGATAGTTGATTTGATATTGTTGAAAAACAGAAACTTTTGTGTCTAGTAGCAGAATTTTGTAAAATCACAAAAATGACGAAATATTCTGAAGTTTTTACACAATATTGATATACAAATTTCCTACGTTGTCCTAATTTTTTAGAATTTTTGGAGTTACAAAAGTATGGACAAAGTCCAGATTACTACAGACTATTCTATTTTTGATAGATTCTGTTTTTGTTGCATTGTGTGCTTATTTTGATGAATCTATGGATTGTATCGGGGGGGGGGGGTATAAGCCTTGGTAAAGTTGGAATACAGTAGGTATAATGCAATAATAAAATATTAATGGGTTTGCAACACTACTTAGACTGGTGATTTGCTTTCTTATACTAACGGATCTCACAAAAGTTTTGTTAAGTTTTGTGTGATTGAAATTTTCAAGTTTTGGGTGAGATCACGATGGATGAAGGAACAAGAAGTGAAAAAGAGCCTAAGCTTGGGGATGCCCCATGGCACCCCAAGATAATATTCAAGGAGAACCAAGCAACTAAGCTTGGGGATGCCTCGGAAGGCATCCCCTCTTTCTTCTAACGACCATCGGTATTTTACTTGGAGCTATATTTTTATTTGTCACATATCATGAGTTTTGCTTGGAGCGTCTTGTATTATATGAGTCCTTGCTTGCTTTGCTTTTTAGTTTGTCACAAGTATCCTTGTTGGACACACCTATTTGAGAGAGCCAAAATTATGCTATGATTTGTTAAAATTGCTCTTTATGCTTCACTTAAATTTTTTTGAGCTATGGAATTGCTCTAGTGCTTCACTTATATATTTTTGAGCACGGTGTGCTTTAATATTTTTGAAGAAATGCTCTCGTGCTTCACTTAGATTTATTTGAGAGTTAGTCAATTTTTTAAGAAATTGTCTCATGCTTCACTTATATTATTTTGAGAGACAAAAAAATGTATGCTCATGTTCTTCACTTAAATTTGTTTGAGCTATTCAAAAGCAATTGCAATATATGAAATTAGTCCCAAAGTGATAGATATTCAAGGGGGATATAATAAATTTTTTCATGAAGATCATTGGATAAAATAAACTTGATTATTTGTAATAGTTTTGAGATATGATGATAGTGATATGTGAGCCATGTTGGTGAGTAATTATGCTTTAGTAAGAATATTGGTGTTAAGGTTTGTGATTCCCTATGCAAGCACGAAAGTCAATAGTTATGCAATGAAATTACATCCTACTTATGGTGCATTATTCGGTGTTAGTTATGCTTAATGCTCGCTTATGTGACTTTTTGTTTCTTGGTTGGTTGCTTCTCAATCTTTTTGCTAGCCTCTACTTGTACTAAGTAGAAATACTACTTGTGCATCCAAAATCTTTAAACCTAGTTTTGCCATATTAGTCCACCATACCTACCTATATGCGGTATTTACGTGCCGTTCTAGGAAAATTTGTATGTGCCATCTCTAATTTTCAAAATGAATTTCCTTTTTGTGTGCCCGTACCGCTCATGAAGCGGCACGGGGTGGCCAATATTTTCATGCTAGATGTGTTATTCTCAAGATGAGTGTTTATTCACTTGTCATTGCATGAGAGTACGGCGGTAATAGGGATGCCTAGTCCCGAAATGAAAAAGAAATTTACTTTATGTTGTCAAATAATAAATTCCATGGAAAATGTTGGTATGGAAGGCACCCATGGATACGGCTAGCCATGGATAGTGAAAGAATGGTGGAAAAAAGAATAAACTTTATTTTATGTTTGGGAACCGCCTATGATATATCTAGCATGGAAAGTGTTGGGAATTACTCGGTCGTTTTCGTTGACGGGAAAAGTATACCTCTCAAAATGTTTTTTATCTCACAATTTTTGCATTGAGCTCTGGCACCTCTACAAATCCCTACTTCCCTCTGTGAAGGGCCCATCTATTTACTTTATGCAATTTTTATTTTATTTGAGTCTCCATCTTCTTTTATAAAGCACCAACTAAGGGGCACTTGATCATACTTGAGCATTGGATGTAGCTAATATGCGAGTGTGTTTTATGAATGGATCAATGATTGAGCATGATGGGCTAGGGATAACTTTCTTTAGTGTTGATATTTTGAAAGACATGGTTGCTTGTTGATATGCTTGAGTATTGAAATATTCATGTCGAAACTAGACTATTGTTTTGAACCATATAAAAGTCCAAATGTCCATGCTACAAAAGAAAAGAATATGTGATGACCATGTTAGGCAGCATTCCACATCAAACATTCTGTTTTTATCATTTACCTACTCGAGGACGAGTAGGAATTAAGCTTGGGGATGCTGATACTTCTCCAATGTATCTATAATTTTTGCTTGTTCCTTGCTATTATATTATCATTCTTGGATGTTTTATATTCATTTTATACCAACTTTATATCATATTTTGGGACTAACCTATTGACATAGTGCCCAGTGCCAGTTGCTGTTTTTTGCTTGTTTTTTACTTCACAGAATATTAGTACCAAACGGAGTCCAAACGCAGCGAAACTTTTTCGAGATTTTTTCTGGACCAAAATACACCTTGCGGGCCAAGAAAGTACCAGAGGGGAGGCCCGTGGGTAGCACAACCCACCAGGGCGCGCCCAGGGGGGTTGTGCCCCCCACGGAGCCCCCTGCACCGCCTCTTCGCCCTATAAATTCCTAAATATTCCAGAAACCCTAGGGGAGTCGACGAAATTCAATTCCAGCCGCCGCAAGTTCCAGAACCACGAGATCCAATCTAACACCATCACAGAGGGGTTCATCATCCTGATTGGTGCCATTCCGATGATGTGTGAGTAGTCCACCATAGACCTAAGGGTCCGTAGGCATTAGCTAGATGGATTCCTCTCTCTCTTTTGATTCTCAATACAATGGTCTCTTGGAGATCTATTTGATGTAACTCTTTTTTGCGGTGTGTTTGTTGGGATCCGATGAACTTTGAGTTTATGATCAGATCTATATCCATGAATATTATTTGAGTCTTCTTTGATCCCTTATATGCATGATTATTTATAGCTTCATATTTCTTCTTCAAATCTTTGGTTTAGTTAGGCCAACTAGATCGATTTTTCTTGCCATGGGAAGAGGTGCTTTGTGATGGGTTCGATCTTGCGGTGTTCTTTCCCAGTGACAGAAGGGGCTGCAAGACACGCATGTATCGTTGCTATCAAGGATAACAAGATGGGGGCTATTCCTACATGAATAGATCACGTCTACATTATGTCGTCGTTCTTATTGCATTACTTCGTTTCTCCATGAACTTAATACACTAGATGCATGCTGGATAGCGGTCGATGTGTGGAGTAATAGTAGTAGATGCAGGCAGGAGTCGGTCTACTAATCTTGGACGTGATGCCTATATATTGATCATTGCCTTGGATATCATCATAATTATTCGATTTTCTATCAATTGCCCAACAGTAATTTGTGTACCCACCGTGTGCTATTTCTCGAGAGAAGCCACTAGTAAAATCTACGGCCCCCGGGTCTATTCTTTATCATATTTGCTTTGAGATCTATTTTTATTCGCTTTTTTTTCAGATTTATTATTCCAAAAACCCAAAAAATACCTTGCTGCACTTTTTTATTACTTATTTTATTTTGCGTTTTATCGAGAGCTATTTATCCAATCTACCACAATTTTATCTATCTTTTTACCGTGGAGGGATTGACAACCCCTCTTATGGGTCGGGTTGCAAGTATTTGTTCTTTGTGTGCAGGTACCGTTTACATAGTGTTGCTTGGTTCTCCTACTGGATTGATACCTTGGTTTCACAACTGAGGAAAATACCTACCGTAGTTGTACTGCATCATCCCTTCCTCTTTGGGGAAATACCGACGCGGTTTCAAGCGACATCACTCGCTACGGCTTCTGTCACTGGGTTAGGACACCGCAAGATTGAACCCATCACAAAGCACCTGTTCCCATTGCAAGAAAAATCAATCTAGTTGGTCTAACTAAACCAAAGATTTGGAGAAGAAATACGAGGCTATAAAAATCATGCATATAAGAGATCAAAGAAACTCAAATAATATTCATGGATAGATCTGATCATAAACTCAAACTTCATTGGATCCCAACAAACACACCACAAAAAGTCATTACATCAAATAGATCTCCAAGAACGTCAAGGAGAACATTGTATTGAGAATCAAAAAGAGAGAGAAAGCCATCTAGCTACTGCCTACGGACCCATAGGTCTATGGTGAACTACTCATGCATCATCGGAGGAGCACCAATGAGGATGATGAACCCCTCCGTGATCGTGTTCCTCTCCGGCAGAGTGCCGGAATAGGGCTCTAGATTGGATCTCATGGTTCTGGAACTTGCGGCGGCTGGAATTGTGTTTTGATTGCTCCCCTAGGATTTCTGGAATATTTGGGGATTTATAGAGCTGAGAGGCGGTGGAGGAGACCTCCGTGGGCCCCACGATACATCAGGGCGCGCTAGGGGCCTCTGGCGCGCCCTGGTGTATCATGGGCAACACGGGCATCCCCCAGGTGCTTCCTTGGCTCCCAAGTTGTCTTTTGGTCCAAAAAAAACTCCAAAAAGTTTCGCTGCGTTTGGACTCCGTTTGATAAGGATATTATGCGAAGTAAAAAAACAAGCAGAAAACAGCTACTGGCACTAGGCACTATGTCAATAGGTTAGTCCCAAAAAAAAGATATAAAGTTGCTATAAAATGATTGTAAAACATCCAAGAATGATAAATATAACAGCATGGAACAATAAAAAATTATAGATACGTTGGAGACGTATCAATTATAGGCACCAAAGGACAGCAACATAACCACAAGCAAATTAAACCAATCATAGCAATTCACCAATTACCGACGGGACAACAAAAATCTACTCAAGCATCATAGGAAGGCAACATATCATTGGATAATTATATGAAGCATACAGCACCATGTTCAAGTAGAGGGTACAGTGGGTTGCGGGAGAGTGGACCGCTTTACATACATGGGGGAAGGTGATGAAGATGTTGGTGAAGATGACGGAGTTGTTGGAGTAGATCGCCGTCACATGATGATTGCCCCCGCGGCGTTTCGGCGCCACCGGGAGAGAGGAGGAGAGAGCCCCCCTCCTCCTCCTTCTTCTTCTTCTTCTTCCTTGGCCTCCCCCTAGATGGGAGGAGAGTTCCTCCTCTGGTCCATGGCCTCCATGGCGGCAGAGGGGCAGGAGCCCCTCCGAGATTGGATCTCCCTCTCTGTTCTCTTCTGTTTTGCGTTCCCCCAAATCTGGCCGAAAACCGTTTCTTAAATATCCGGAGATCCGTAACTCCGATTGCGAACACGATTTTTTCCCGGATATAAGCTTCCTTGCGCCCGAAGTAGAGTAGCAACCGCCTTACGAGGTGACCACAACCCACCACCATGCGCCAGGGCGCCCTGGCGCGCCCTGGTGTCTTGTGGGGGGTGTGGGCCTCCTTTTGCGTTGATTCCACCTCCCAAAAATCACATATATTCCAAAATAATTCTCCGTAAAATTTTGCTGCATTTGGACTTCGTTTGATATGGATATTCTGTGACACAAAAAACATGCAAAAAACAGGAACTGGCACTGGGCACTGGATTAATACGTTAGTCCCAAAAAATAATATAAAATGTTGCCAAAAGTATGTAAAAGTTGTATAATATTGGCATGGAACAATAAAAAATTATAGATACGACGGAGACGTATCAGAGGCCAGCTGGTGGGGTCACGAGCTCACCCTGCGCGCCCTAGGGGGCGCGCCACCTCAGCTCGTGACTCTCTGGTGGGTCCTAATGACCCACAAGTATAGGGGATCAATCATAGTCCTTTCGATAAGTAAGAGTGTCGAACCCAACGAGGAGCAGAAGGAAATGACAAGCGGTTTTCAGCGAGGTAATTTCTGCAAGCACTGATTGTCGGTAACAGGTAGTTTGATAGCAAGATAATTAGTAACGAGCAAGTAACGATAACGATAAATAAAGTGCAGCAAGGTAGCCCAATCCTGTTGTGGCAATGGACAGGCCAAAACGGTCTCTTATAATAAGCAAAGTGTTCTTGACGGCACACAGGAATTTCATCTAGTCATTTTCATCATATTAGTTTGATTCGCGTTCGCTACTTTGATAATATGGTATGTGGGTGGACCGGTGCTTGGGTGCTGTTCTTACTTGAACAAGCCTCCCACTTATGATTAACTCCCTCGCAAGCATCCGCAACTACGAGAAAAGTATTAAGATAAAATCTAACCATAGCATTAAACATATGGATCCAAATCAGTCCCTTATGAAATAGCGCATAAACTAGGGTTTAAGCTTCTGTCACTCTAGCAACCCATCATCTAATAACTACTCCACAATGCATTCCCTTTGGCCCAAAGATGGTGAAGTGCCATGTAGTCGACGTTCACATAACACCACTAAGGGAATCACCACATACATACCATCAAAATATCGAACGAATATCAAATTCACATGATTACTTGCAACATGACTTCTCCCGTGGCCTCAAGAACAAAATTAACTACTCACAAATAATATTCATGCTCAAGATCAGATGGGTATTAAATAGCATAATGGATCTGAACATATAATCTTCCACCAAATAAACCATATAGCAATCAACTACAAGATGTAATCGACACTACTAGTCACCCACAGGTACCAATCTGAGGTTCCGGTACAAAGATTGAACACAAGAGATGAACTAGGGTTTTGAGATGAGATGGTGCTGTTGAAGATGTTGATGAAGATTGGCCTCCCAAAGATGAGAGGGTTGTTGGTGATGACGATGGCTTCGATTTCCCCCTCCGGGAGGGAAGTTCCCCCGGCGAAATCGCTCCACCAGCGGACAAAAGTGCTCCTGCCCAAGTTCCACCTCGAGACGGCGGCGCTCCGTCCCGAAAGTCCTCCCTTTATTTTTTCTAGGTCAAAATACCTTATATACCAGAAGATGGGCACCAGAGGTGGGCTGGGCTGCCCACCACCCACCAGGGCGCGCCTGGGGAGCCTGACGCGCCCTGGTGTCTTGTGGGCACCAGCAGCCCCCCTCTGGTAGTTATTTCCTCCAATATTTATTATATATTCCAAATTAATTCTCCGTAAAATTTCAGCCCATTTGGAGATGTTCAGAATAAGTATCTCTGACATAACTTTTTCAGGTCCAGAATTCCATCTGCCGGCATTCTCCCTCTTTGTGTAAACCTTGCATATTTTGAGAGAAAAGGCATTAGAATTACTCCATAAAGTGTTATTATGCACAAAAACATAATAAATAATAGTAGGAAAACATGATGCAAAATGGACGTATCAACTCCCCCAAGCTTAGACCTCGCTTGTCCTCAAGCGAAAGCCGATATCGAAAATCATGTTTAGAGAGAGAGGTGTCGACAAAAACAAAATATGAACATAGTAGCATCATGCTTATTATTATAACAACAACAAACTTTATCATATAACTTCTCATGAACAAGTAACAATTCATCACAACATCAAAGTATAAAGCATAAACCTTATTGAAAAACAACAAACTATGTTCTCAGTCAACTTTGCAACTACAATTCATCATATTTTTAGGAAGGGTCTTGTATCGTAGCCTTTTGGCAAGTCCACATACTCAACCATCATTTAATCTTCTATGATTGCTAACACTCACAGCATACATATGAGCAAAAAGTTTTAACCGGAAACATAGAAAGATAGGGGCTTATAGTTTCGCCTCCCAACTTATTCACCTCAAGGGTGATGTCAACAATAATAACTCATGATCACTCACATTCAACTGGATATATGTGCCTAGATCTTTCCCCACCACATGATGCTTGCCAAAGAGAAAAATAAAAGGAATAGAAGAGAATACTTTGACTCTTGCATAAAAAGTAAATACATGAAAGTAAAAGATAGGACCTTCGCAGAGGGAAGCAGAGGTTGTCATGCGCTTTTTGGTCTTGTATGCACAATCTCTTAATGCAAAAGAACGTCTCGTTATATTGCCCCTTATGATAGCAACCTTTATTATGCAGTCCGTCGCTTTTATTACTTTGCCATCATAAGTTCGTACAACCCTTATTTTCCTTTACACTAAAGGATCAAACACATTTAGGAGCAATTTTTATTGCCCTTTTTGCATGGATGACAACTTACTTGAAGGATCTTACTCAATCCATAGGTAGGTATAGTGGACTCTCAAAACATGGATTTGGGTTTATGGTTTTTGGATGCACAAGTAGTATCTCTACTTAGTGCGGACTTTTGGCTAGCAAAGATATTGGGCAAGCACCACATGTTGAAGGATCTACGACAAAATAACTTCTATGCGAATATGAACAAAGATAAATCATTACGTTGTCTTCCTTGTCTAACGTCAACAATTTATAATATTTAATGGGGGCTCACAATCATAAAAGATGTCCAAGATAGTGTATTTGCATGTGAATCTTCTCTTCCCTTATTAATTCTTCCATGAATTACATCATTGACCAATGTTATGTTTGTCATTCTTCAATAAATTTTACCACTTATACTTTTCCTTATGTGATGTCATTACTTACCATAAGATTAGCATATGATCTTTTTCATTATTTCTTTTTATTTTGATTGAACATAAAAGTAAAGAAGCAAAAACTCAAACTAAACTTTATTATATAGCTCTCACTCGATTACATAGATAGATAGATCATGAAACTAGCACTCAAAAATATATCATGCTAAACTTTTATTCAACTAAATCACAAAAAAACTAAGGATCAAACTAAGATAGGTAAAGGTAATGAAAGTGATGGTGATACGATACCAGGGCATCTCCCCCAAGCTTGGCACAAGCCAAGGGGAGTGCCCATACCCATGTACTCAAGTCTCCTTGTTTAGTGAGGAAGATGATGAAGGTGGTGGTGGTGATGAGGTAGTATTTTTCTCCAACTTGCGTCTGAGGATTAAATTTTCCTCCCTTAGATCATCATTCTCCAGCTCATGCTTCAATACCCTTTTGCATAATGCCACCTTGCTCTCCTGCAGAAAACGAGATGGGATAAATTGAACCTTAGGTTTGTTTCCTTTGTTAGGAAGGCTTGACTTCTTGAATTCCACATGCATGTCTCCAGGTTGAGGCAGTGGATCTTCATCTTCATCCTCATCGGAGCTATCATCCTTTGATTCCTTCATGTCAACGTCTTCTTCCTCATCCGTGGTCCAACTGTAAGGATCCTCCTCCCCATAGACCTTGGGATTTGGGATATAATCAGCTAGATAGCTCTCTCCCTCTGAATCTTGAGATGACATATTTTCAGATCTGCCAGGAAAACAACATGAAACAAGAACAGAGGGTTTATCCGTGATACGGTGGTCAAATCGTCCGGGGGTATATATAAAGATTTTTTATCTTGGGAAACAAGCATTTGGAAGAAAAATGGAGTCGGGAAGGTACCCGAGGGGCCCACCACCCACCAGGGCAGGCCTGGTGGGGCAGGCGCCCCTGGTGTCTTGTGGGAACTAGGGTGGCCGTCCTGGTTGTTACTTATTTTCCTAATTTTTCTAATATTCCAAAACTGACAAAAAATATTTTTACGGTTTTTTCGGAGTCTGTTTACTTACCGTACCACGTACCTCTTCCTTTTCAGGGTTTTGGAGTGTTCTAGAAGGTTTATTTTATGTGTTCCTCCGGTGTCATGGTTTGAATAATATTGGTTTCAAGATTAATGGGCGTACCTGAGATATAATGCTTAATTCTTTGTCCATTGACCACCACCTTCAGGTTAGTACCTTCAGCATTATTAATCTTAATAGCTCCAGAGCGATAAACTTCTTCGATAATGTATGGTCCTTCCCATTTGGAAAGAAGTTTTCCTGCAAAAAATCTAAAACGAGAGTTGTACAATATAACATGTTCACCAACTTTGAAGTCCTGCTTTTGGATTCTTTTGTCATGCCATCCTTTAACTTTTTCTTTAAATAGTTTGGCATTTTCATAAGCTTGCGTTCTCCATTCATCTAGTGAGCTAATATCAAATAACCTCTTTTCACCGGCAAGTTCAAAATCATATTTGAGTTCTTTAATTGCCCAATATGCTTTATTTTCTAACTCTAGAGGCAAATGACAAGCTTTTCCATAAACAATTTTGTATGGAGACATACCCATATGATTTTTATAAGCTGTTCTATAGGCCCAAAGTGCATCATCTAGTTTCTTAGACCGATTTTTTCGGGACCTATTGACTGTTTTTTGTAGTATTAATTTTATTTCTCAATTGCTAAGTTCAACTTAACCACTAGATTGAGGATGATAGGGTGAAGCAATTCTATGGTTAACATCATATTTAGCAAGCATTTTATGAAAAGCGCCATGAATAAAGTGTGAACCACCATCAGTCATTAAATATCTAGGACTCCAAACCTAGGGAAAATAACTTCTTTAAGCATTTTAATGGAGGTGTTATGATCAGCACTGCTAGTTAGAAGCTTCTACCCACTTAGTGACGTAATCAACAGCAACCAAAATATGAGTATACCCATTAGAGGAAGGAAAAGGTCCCATATAATCAAAACCCCAAACATCAAATGGTTCAACAACAAGTGAATAATTCATAGGAATTTCCTGACGCTTACCAATATTACCAATTCTTCGACATTCATCACAAGACAAGACAAACTTACGGCATCCTTGAAGAGAGTAGGCCAGTAAAAACCAGATTATAATACCTTATGCGCAGTTCTATCTCCTGCATGATGTCCTCCATAGGCTTCGGAGTGACACTTCCGTAGGATTTGTTCCTGTTCCTGTTCATGCTCAGGTACACAACGTCTAATAATACCATCTACTCCTTCTTTATAAATATGTGGGTCATCCCAAAAGTAATGTCTTAAGTCATAGAAGAATTTTTTTCTTTTGTTGATATGTGAAACTAGGTGGTATAAATTTAGCAACAATGTAATTAGCATAGTCAGCATACCAAGGAGTGTTATGAGAAGCATTTATTATAGCTAGTTGTTCATCAGGAAAACTATCATCAGTAGGTAGTGGGTCATCAAGAACATTTTCTAACCTAGACAAGTTATCAACTACGGGGTTCTCAGCTCCAGTCCTATAAGTGACATGTAAGTCAAATTCTTGTAGCAAGAGAACCCACCTAATGAGTCTAGGTTTAGCATCTTTCTTTTCCATAAGATATTTTATAGCAGCATGATCGGTGTGAACAATTACTTTGGAATCAACAATGTAAGATCTGAATTTATCACAAGCAAACACAACTGCTAAAAATTCTTTTTCAGTAGTAGCATAATTTCTTTGGGCACTGTCTAGAGTTTTGCTAGCATAATGTATAAGATTTAATTTCTTATCAACTCTTTGTCCTAGAACAGCACCAACAGCATAATCACTAGCATCACACATAATTTCAAAAGGCAGGCTCCAATCAGGTGGTTGAACAATAGGTGCAGAAGTTAAGGCTTTCTTAAGAGTTTCAAAGGCTTCTACACAATCATCATCAAAAACAAATGGAACATTCTTTTGTAAAAGATTAGTAAGAGGCCTAGAAATTCTAGAGAATTCTTTAATAAACCTCCTATAGAAACCAACAAGACCAAGGAAACTACGAATACCCTTAATATCTTTAGGGCATGGCATTTTCTCAATTGCATCAACTTTAGCCTTATCCACCTCAATACCTCATTCAGAAACTTTATGCCCCAAGACAATGCCTTCATTAGCCATAAAGTGGCACTTCTCCCAATTCAAGACAAGATTGGTTTGTTCACATCTTTGAAAGTAGCAATCATCAAAATAAGTTCCATAAACGAAAAAATCATCCATGAAAACCTCAACAATCTTTTCACAAAAATCAGAGAATATAGGAGTCATACATCTTTGAAAGGTAGCAAGTGCATTGCATAAACCAAAAGGCATACGTCTATAAGCATAAGTTCCACAAGGACAAGTAAAGGTGGTTTTCTCTTGATCAGGTTGTGATACAGGTATTTGAGAGAAACCAGAATATCCATCAAGAAAACAAAAGTGTGTGTGCTTAGATAATCTTTCTAGCATTTGGTAAATGAAAGGCAGAGGGTAATGATCCTTTTTAGCAGCTTTATTTAATTTTCTAAAATCCATTACCATTCTATAGCCAGTCACTATTCTTTGTGGGATAAGTTCATTTTTACCATTAGAAACAATAGTAATACCTCCCTTTTTAGGAACACAATGAACTGGGCTTACCCATCTACTATCAGCTATGGGATAGATTATACCTGCTTCCAGAAGCTTTAATATTTTAGTTCTTACCACTTCTTTCATCTTAGGATTCAATCATCGTTGGTGATCAACAACGGGTTTAGCATCAGGTTCCATATTAATCTTATGCTGACAGAGAGTGGGACTAATGCCCTTAAGATCATCAAGAGTATATCCAATAGCAGCACGGGGCTTCCTCAGAATTTTTAATAATCTCTCTTCTTCATATTCTGAAAGGTTAGCACTAATAATAAGAGGATATATCTTTTTCTCATCAAGATAAGCATACTTCAGAGTGTCAGGCAATTGCTTTAATTCGAACACAGGATCACCTTTAGGTGGAGGAGGACCTCTTAGAGTTTCAATAGGCAAATTGTGTTTAAGGAGAGGTTGTTGTTCAAAGGAAATTTTATCTATTTCATTCCTTTCATGCAAGAGCATATCATTCTCATGGTCTAGCAAATATTGTTCTAGTTGATCAGTAGGAGGCATGGCAATAGAAGCAAGACCAATTATTTCATCCTTACTAGGTGATTCTTTATTATGAGGTTGTCTACGAAACTTAGAGAAATTAAATTCATGAGACACATCACCAAAACTAACACTGACAGTTTCTTTTTCACAATCTATCTTAGCATTGACAATGTTCAAGAAAGGTCTACCAAAGATAATGGGACAAAAATCATCCTGTGGGGAACCAAGAACTAGAAAATTAGTAGGGTATTTTATTTTCCCACACAAGACTTCAACATCTCTAACAATCCCAAGTGGTGTGATGGTGTCTCTATTAGCAAGTTTAATGGTAACATCTATGTCTTCTATTTCAGTGGGTGCTATGTCATTCATGATTTCTTGGTATAAGGTAAAAGGAATAGCACTCACACTAGCACCTAAGTCACATAAACCATGATAACAGTGATCTCCTATTTTAACTGAGACAACAGGCATGCCAACAACTGGTCTATGTTTATCTTTTTCATCGGGTTTGGCAATTGTAGCTGCTTCATCACAAAAGTAAATAACATGCCCATCAACATTTTCAACCAAGAGATCTTTAACAATAGCAACACTAGGTTCTAATTTAATTTGTTCAGGAGGTTTAGGTGTTTTGATATTACTTTTGCGAACCACTGTTGATACCTTAGCATGTTCCTTTATCATAACAGGGAAAGGTTTTTTTTTATATAAGCAGTAGGAACTACTGGATCAACATTATAAATGATAGTTTCATCTTTAGCTATAACCGGTTCATCAATTTCTTCTTTAATAGGGGGATGATATTTAAACCACTTCTCCTTAGGGAGATCAACATGAGTAGCAAATGCTTCACAAAAAGAGGCTACTATCTCAGATTCAAGTCCATATTTAGTGCTAAACTTGTGAAAAGCATCGGTATTCATAAAAGATTTAACACAATCAAACTCATGCTTAATACCTGACTCTTTACCTTCGTCGAGTTCCCAATCTTCAGAGTTGCGTTTAATTCTTTCTAAAAGATCCCACCTGAATTCAATAGTCTTCTTCATAAAAGAACCAGCACAAGAAGTATCGAGCATGGATTGATCATTACGAGAAAGCCGAGCATAAAAATTCTGAATGATAATTTCTCTCGAGAGCTCATGATTGGGGCATGAATATAACATTGACTTAAGCCTCCCCCAAGATAGAGTGAAACTTTCTCCTTCATGAGGCCAAAGATTATATTTATAATTCCGATCACGATGAACTAGATGCATAGGATATTTTTTTTGGTGAAATTGCAATTTCAATCGATTCCAGTTTCAAGGTCCAATATCATCGCATAGCCTGTACCATGTCAATGCTTTTCCCTCCAAAGATAAAGGGAAAACCTTCTTCTTGACTTCATCTCCGGGTAAACCTGCAAGCTTAAACAATCCACAAATTTCATCCATATATATAAGGTGCAAGTCGGGATGTTTCGTTCCATCTCCTGCATAAGGATTAGCTAGCAGTTTCTCTATCATACCCAAAGGAATTTCATAGCTAATATTTTCAGTAGGTGCAGTAGGTTGAGGGGTAACTCTTTGTGTTTTCGGTTGAGGTGAAGATACCCCGAACAAGCCCCTCAAAGGATTGTTTTCCATAGTGACAAGTGACAATAAATTTCAGCACATAGTATAAATTGTTCCTTACTGATTTCCACATACCAAGAGCGCTTCACTCGCCAGCAACGGCGCAAGAAAAGAGTCTTGATGACCCACAAGTTTAGGGGATCAATCGTAGTCCCTTCGATAAGTAAGAGTGTCGAACCCAACGAGGAGCAGAAGGAAATGACAAGCGGTTTCCAGCAAGGTAATTTCTGCAAGAACTGAAATTGTCGGTAACAGGTAGTTTGATAGCAAGATAATTTGTAATGAGCAAGTAACGGTAATGGTAAATAAAGTGCAGCAAGGTAGCCCAATCCTTTTGTGGCAAAGGACAGGCCAAAACGGTCTCTTATAATAAGCAAAGTGTTCTTGAGGGCACACGGGAATTTCATCTAGTGACTTTCATCATGTTGGTTTGATTCGCGTTCGCTACTTTGATAATATGGTATGTGGGTGGACCGGTGCTTGGGTGCTGTTCTTACTTGAACAAGCCTCCCACTTATGATTAACCCCCACGCAAGCATCCACAACTACGAGAAAAGTATTAATATAAAATCTAACCATAGCATTAAACATATGGATCCAAATCAGTCCCTTACAAAATAGCGCATAAACTAGGGTTTATGCTTCTGTCACTCTAGCAACCCATCATCTAATAACTACTCCACAATGCATTCCCTTAGGCCCAAAGATGGTGAAGTGTCATGTAGTCGACGTTCACATAACACCACTAAGGGAATCACAACATACATACCATCAAAATATCGAACGAATATCAAATTCACATGATTACTTGCAACATGACTTCTCCTGTGGCCTCAAGAACAAAAGTAACTACTCACAAATAATATTCATGTTCAAGATCAGAGGGGTATTAAATAGCATATTGGATCTGAACATATAATCTTCCACCAAATAAACCATATAGCAATCAACTACAAGATGTAATCGACACTACTATTCACCCACAGGTACCAATCTGGGGTTCCGGTACGAAGATTGAACACAAGAGATGAACTAGGGTTTTGAGATGAGATGGTGTTGTTGAAGATGTTGATGAAGATTGGCCTCCCAAAGATGAGAGGGTTGTTGGTGATGACGATGGCTTCGATTTCCCCCTCCGGGAGGGAAGTTCCCCCGGCAAAATCGCTCTGCCGGAGGGCAAAAGTGCTCATGCCCAAGTTTCGCCTTGATACGGCGGCGCTCTGTCCCGAAAGTCCTCCCTTTATTTATTTTCTAGGTCAAAATACCTTATATACCAGAACATGGGCACCGGAGGTGGGCTGGGCTGCCCACCACCCACCAGGGCACGCCTGGGGGGCCTGACGCGCCCTTGTGTCTTGTGGGCACCAGGCAGCCCCCCTCTGGTAGTTATTTCCTCCAATATTTATTATATATTCCAAAATAATTCTCTGTAAAATTTCAGCTCATTTGGAGATGTGCGGAATAGGTATCTCTGACATAGCTTTTTCAGGTCCAGAATTCCATCTGCCGGCTGTAACACCCCATGTCATTAGCCATAGTAACCTTCCACTGTTAATGCCATGTCAGCATGATTAACAGTGCTTGATCATTATTGCATCATATCACATTTCAAACTCCTAATTCAACCTTCAATTTAAATTAAAGTGAAAATAAAAGTTGCTCAAATCCAGGAACAAATATAAAAATACAATTTGCATTAATTGGATTAGTTAACTAACTTGAACAACATGAAACAGCACCAAAATAGAATTATTTAATCCATTTATAATAATATCAAATTCAAATAAAATCCTATTATGCCCAAACCAGTTTTTGGTGACAAGTAATATTGCATTGTAATATTTGGGTCAAGTCCCACATTTTATAAAAGAGCAAGTGTGGCCTAACAAATAACAAAACAGAAAAGAAAACAAAAGAGAAATAGAAACAGAAAAATAAAAAGAAAAGAGGCACTGTGCACTGGGCCTAAGTACACAGTGCCCCGAAACAGGCCCAACAGGCCCACCCCACTCTCTCTCCCTCGCGCTGTCACTCTCCCCGTGGCTGTGCCGGCGCGCACCGGCCGCAGCTCGACACGGCGATGGCACCGACGCCACTGACGCGCTAGGGGGGTAAGGCCGAAGCCATCCATCCCCCCTGGACCTCCTCGCTCACTTCTCCCCTCTCCCCTCGCTCTCTCCTCCCTTTTCCCATCGGCGCCCGATGCGGTCGCCGCCGTGCCTCGCCTGTCACAGTGGCCACAACTACCGTCTCGCTCCGCCGACTTGTCGAGGAGCTCCGCCGTCATCTTCCCCGTCGAACGGTGCACTCCACTGGAGCCAGGGACCACCGTAGCTGCCGAATCGACCTCGACTGCATCTCCGGCCACCGAACGCTGCCGTTGTCTCCGGCGAGCCTCTGCTGCTACTAATCCGTCGAGGGCCTGCGTGCGTGCCGCTAGGTGAGTATGCTTCCCTCCCCTGCCCTCTAGGACCTCTAAATCGCGCCGTAGCCAGCTCGTCGTCGAACCCGAGCTCCGGTCGCCACAGATCGCTTCGCTGCCGTGGCCATGGGCCCTGTCGTGCTCGCCTGAGCACGGCATACAACTCCTGGTGCTCCTAGGAGCCCAACGAGCTCGAGCCCGTACCTCCCCGTGCCCCCTAGTTCCATGTCCGTCATTGCCCGAGCTCCGGCGTCCGCTTCGCCGCTTGCCAACGCAGTCTCCGGCCGTTTCCGGTCGAGCCTCCGCCACAAAACGATGCGTGAGCGAAAGCCCGTTCGAATGAACCTAGCTACGCGCGAAACAACCCCCTGTAGACGAAATCCGAGCGACTCCGGCGAGCTCCGCCACGAATTTGGGTCACCGGAGTAACTCTGGTGGCCGTCGCCGACGTGGCATGACAGGTGGGACCCCTGGGTCACTGATTGTGGGCCCGAGGGGCCCAGTTGACTGAGTTGACTCAGTCAACTTTGCTGACTGGGCACTCTGTGTCTATGACATGTGGGCCCCCTTTTGCAAATTAGTTTAAGTTAAACGTTTTATAAATTAAAACTAATTAGATAACCTAATCACTCACTGACAGGCTGGGCCCACTCCACTAATTAACCCATTTAGTTAGCTTAATCCACATTTAGGATAACAGAGACTGACATGTGGGACCCACATGTCAGGTTTGACCTGGTCAGCCGACCAGTGACCTGCTGATGTCAACATTGCATCATGCTGACGTCATATTTCCTTTTCTGTTAAATTATATAATTTCAGAAAATGATTAAATCTTTAAAAATTCATAACTTTTAAACCGTAGCTCGGATTGAAAAACTTAAAACATGAAAGTTGATCAGAACAACGAGACGAATCTGGTCGTGTCGTCTGTTTTGATGCCGGAATCCCCTACGTAGGTGAACCCGCAACTTCGAGGCCATATCCGGTAGATGAATAGAGCTTATACACCGGTTAATAAATCCAACTCTAATCCTAAAATAACTAAAATGACTTAGGTGCATCTTTAGGCAACCCTGCACTGCATCTTAGCATAGCATGCCCTGTATTGCATCGTTTGCTGTGCATTTATATGTTTCTTCCCCCTCTTCTCTCTCGGTAGACCCCGACGTCGACGTAGCTCCTGAGACCGACACAGCTCCGGAGGTCGACTACGCTCCTGATGATCAGACCCTTGCCACCGAGCTTCCAGGCAAGCACCCCCCTTTTGAGCATTCTGATATCGCCCATTCTCTTCTCTCTTATGCTTGCATTAGAAGTTACTGCTGCTGTTGTTATCCTATTTCTGCTGCATAGCCTGTTTATTGTAACCTGCTATTGCACCTACCTGCTTATCCTAAACTGTTTAGTATAGGATGGGTAGAGACCCATCAGACACCCCACTTTATCCTGACTGCCCCGCTGGATCATCAGAAGACCCGATTAACGGGATCGAAGACCAGGCCCCGGCACAGCACATCACTTTCCCCTTAGTTGCTCGACACTACTGGGTTACAATCGAGTGCCGAGGGTGATACCTCGTCAGCACTTCTGATGTTAACCTTGTAGGTTAGTTATTCGGTCATGGTCAGCGAGGGTGATTCCTCCTACACCACCCCCGTTAATGACATCGTCGTGCAACTGCTCAAGTGTGGACCTCGAGGGTGATGCCTCTTTAGTTCACCTTGATGTTTACGTCAGGTGGGAATCCAACGAGGGTGATGCCTCGGATTCCTTCTTGATAGGGTAGCCACACAGATGCCTTTACATTATTATTGATACTGTTTATTCTGGATAAAGATGGGTCGGCCCTGAGGGGTACCCGCACGAGATTATGATGAGAGTGATATGGAGTCGGGTGGACCTGGACGGTGCCCGAGTATTGAATACGAGGCGTGGCCGGGCATTCCTAGCCCTTGCCGCAAGTCCTCGAGATGGGCCGACGGGGTCACATCTTTCGTGAGTCTCTGCTCGTTTCCGCACTACCAACACACTAACGGTTTGGATATTTGATCCGAGGGGCCTCTGGCCTGATAGCACTAACCATCACGTGGGCATAGTATGGGCGTTGTGCGTCGTATACATCAGCCGAAGCTTATTTGACGTCAGTAAGGAGCGGCGCACGCCGAGTTGGACTGGGAACGCAACCGCGCTTGTATAAGGGGTTGCTAGGTCTGCTCTCGGTGGCCCCGTAATGTGCAGGAGTTCCCGGGGCGATGGCCCAAGACCCCTGGGGGCATAGGTTTAGTCCGGCATACTGACCTCTCTTCTAAGCCTAGGTCGGGTTGCGGCGTGTCGTTTGGCCGAGGCCGGGCATGACCCAGTAAAGTGTGTCCGGCCGGAGTTAAGCGAGCGTGGTGGGTAAGTTGGTGCACCCCTGCAGGGAAGAAACAATCTATCGATAGCCTGTCCTACAGTAACGGACACTCGGAGTTGTATCCCGATCGGTACAACTAGAACTGGTGACTTGAGATGATACTGGATAGTATGGCTCTGGGATTGCTTTCTCGCAGGGAGTCGAGAAACGATCTCTGGCCGAGGTTGATGACACTACTACTACTTTACATTATGTTAATCTGCACTCTTCTATTGCTGCAAGATCGATGAAGATGCTTGAAGATGCTAGTCTTCGATAGGACTAGGCTCTCCCATCTATTCTGGCATTTCTACAGCCCAGTCCACATATACAGCCTTCCTTTGATAATGTTGCATATGTAGTGTAGATCCTTGCTTGCTGAGTACTTCGGATGAGTACTCACGTTTGCTTTACTTTCTTTTTTCCCCCATACCCATTTGTCGCAATTCAGATGACGGAGCCCCGGAGCCAGCTGCCCCCGTCGACGGCTACTACTACTACTACCCTCCGGGCGAGTACTACTACGAGGAGCCGACTGACGACCAGGAGTAGGTTCGGAGGGTCCTAGGCAGGAGGCCTACGCCTTTCGATCGTAGTGTTTTATTTTACCCCGCCTTCTTAAAGACTTATTCTGTTTTATCTTTTATATCTGTACTCAGATATCTGATGCTTCCGCTGACGCTTGTATGCCATCGAGCTATGTATTCGAGCCCACGAGGCCCTGGCTTGTAATATAAAGCTTGAATGACTTTATTTATGTTTTAGAGTTGTGTTGTGATATCTTCAAGTGAGTCCTTAGGCTTGATCGTGTGCATTTGCGTGTATGATTAGTGCACGATTAAGCCGGGGTCGTCACACCGACATTCTTCCTCTTTGTGTAAAGCTTGCATATTATGAGAGAAAAGGCATTAGAATTACTCCATAAAGTATTATTATGCACAAAAACATCATAAATAATAGTAGGAAAACATGATGCAAAATGGACATATCAGGTCCCCTCACGGCATTTCTTCCGCCAATATTTTTTATTAATTCCAAACTAATTTTCTGTAAATTTTCAAGTAATTTGGAGCTATGGAGAATATCTATCTCTGTTGTAGATGTTTTAGGTCCAGAATCCCAGCTGCCGGCAATCTCCCTCTTCATGTGAAACTCGCAAAATAAGAAAGAAAAAGCATTAGAATTGCTTCATAAAGTGAAATAACAACCCAAAACATTATAAATAATAGTAGGAAAACATGATGCAAAATGGACGTATCACTCTGTAGGATGATTGTCTCTTTATTTGCAGTGTATGTAGCACTCGTGATGTATTCAGTGGCTCCGACATGAGCACATTACTGAAATTAGTAACGAATTAAACCTGTTTGGCAGGCCGGGTGCCTAGTGTTGTGAACATCTAATGATTTCTATTAATGGAAATTGGGGGGCATCCCCTTTTGCTAATAAATAAATAAATTAGCAGAGGCCCTGTCGGGTCAACTATGTTCCCATTGCATGACCTACAACAAATTGCAGTCCAACAACAAACTGCCATCAACTACATTGCGGCTGTACAATCATCAAATACAAGTTTCAGAGCAAAATATGAGTACTACTAAACAACAATGTCATTATGTTTCAGTCGTCATGCAATCAACAAATACAAGTCAACATACATAATAAGTGATGTCCTCACTGCAAAAATACTAAACAACTTCATTAGGTTTTGGTGGTCATAGGAAACACAAATTCACATAGATAATAAGTCGTCTTCTCACAGGCAAATACAACAAAAACAATCTAATTAGCATCCGCAGCAGCAGCGTCAACATCTTCACCATGTGTATCAGTCTGAATCGTACTTCACCCTGGTGTCATTTTCTTCTTCACCAATAAAATGTCCTTGAACATTGGCTGCTTATTGATCAACTCATCTACTTCCACACCCCGGCAGTAAATCTTTTCTCCAACCATATTGATGTGTGATAACCACAAGTATAGGGGATCGCAACAGTTGTCGAGGGTAGAGTATTCAACCCAGATTTATTGATTCGACACAACGGGAGCAAAAAAATATTTGCAAGTATTAGCAGTTGAGTTGTCAATTCAACCACACCTGGAGAACTAAATATCTGTAGCAGAGTCATCAGTAGCACAGTAGTATGATAATGTGGTAGCAATAGTAGCGGTAACGGTAACGGTAACAGTAGTAGTTTTGTAGCAATTGTAACTTTAGCAACAACAGTAGTAACTTAACAAAGATCAATAAGTGAAAAGCTCGTAGGCATTGGATCAGTGATGTTAATTATGTTGGATGACATTCATCATGTAACAGTTATAACCTAGGGCGACACAGAACTAGCTCCAATTCATCAATGTAATGTAGGCATGTATTCCGTAAATAATCATAGATGCTTATGCAAAAGAACTTGCATGACATCTTTTGTCCTACCCCCCCCCCCCCCCCGTGGCAGCGGGGTCCATAAGAAAACTAAGGGATATTAAGGCCTCATTTTAATAGAGATCCGAAACAAAGCATTAACACATGGTGAATACCGATACGTCTCCAACGTATCAATAATTTATGAAGTATTCATGCTGTTATATTATCATTCTTGGATGTTTTACAATCATTTTATAGCAACTTTATATCATTTTTTGGGACTAACCTATTGACATAGTGCCCAGTGCCAGTTGCTGTTTTTTGCTTTTTTTACTTCACAGGAAATCAATATCAAACGGAGTCCAAACGCAGCGAAATTTTTTGGAGAATTTTTTTTGGACCAGAAGACCCAGGATGGGCTAAAAAAATTACCAGAGGGGAGGCCCGAGGTGGGCACAACTCACCTGGGCATGCCCAGGGAGGTTGTGCCCCCCTCGGTGACCTCCCGCACCGCCTCTTCGCCCTATAAATTGCCAAATATTACAAAAACCCTCGGGGTAACCCTAGATCAGAAGTTCCGCCGCTGCAAGCCTCTGTAGACACGGAAAACCAATCTAGACCCCGTTCCGGCACCCTGCCGGAGGGGGAAATCATCATCGGTGGCCATCTTCATCATCCCGGCAGCCATCATGATGAGGAGGGAGTAGTCCACCCTCGGGGCTGAGGGTTTGTACCAGTAGCTATGTGTTTAATCTCCCTCTCTCGTGTTCTTGAGATGTCACGATCTTGATGTATCGCGGGCTTTGTTAATATAGTTGAATCATATGGTGTTTCTCCCTCTCTATCTTGTTGTGATGAATTGAGTTTTCCCTTTGAGATTTCACTCTTATCGGATTGAATATTTTTATGGATTTGAGAGCACTTGATATATGTCTTGCATATGAATACCCGTGGTGACAATTGGGTATTATATTGATTCACTTGATATATGTTTTGGCATTCAACTCGCGGATTCCCGAGGTGACATTGAGGTAATCTATGCATAGGTGTTGATGCACGTTTTCGTCCTAGTTTCTCCGGTAGAAATCTTGGGGCACTCTTTGAGGTTCTTTGTGTTGGATTGAGTATTATGAATCTAAAATTATTTGATGCATATCACATAATCAACTCACGGATACTCGCGGTGACATTGGAGTATCTACGTGACATTAGAGTTGGTTGATGTGTATCATATGATGTTATTTTAGTACGAACTCTTGGTTAGATCAATCGGAAAGAATAGCTTTGAGGTGGTTTCGTACCCTACAAATAATTTCTTCTTATGTTCTCTGCTAGATAGGAACTTTGAAGTGATTCTTCATCGCACGTTGAGGGATGGTTATATGATCCAATTATATTAGCATTGTTGAGAGATTGCACTAGCGAAAGTACGGACCCTAGGCCTCATTTTCAAGCATTGCAATACCGTTTGTGCTCCGTTTTATCAATTGCATCCTTGCTGTTTTTTATTGTTCCTATTACAAAAATCAATATCTACTATCATTACTATGCTTGTATCACCATCTCTTCGTCGAACTAGTGCACCTATACAAATTACCATTGTAGTTGGTGTGTTGGGGACACAAGAGACTTTTTTTTATTTGGTTGCAGGGTTGTTTGAGAGAGACTATCTTCATCCTACGCCTCCCACGGATTGATAAACCTTAGGTCATCCACTTGAGGGAAAATTGTTATTGTCCTACAAAACTCCGCGCTTGGAGGCCCAACACGAGTCTACAAGAACAAGCTGTGTAGTAGACATCAAGCTCTTTTCTGGCGCCGTTGCCGGGGAGGTGAGTGCTTGAAGGTATATCTTTAGATCTTGCAATTGAATATTTTAGTTTCTTGTTTTATCACTAGTTTGGTTTATAAAAGAAATCTAAAAAATGGAATTGAGCTGGCATCATATTGTTCATCTTTATAATGTCTTTCTTGAAAATGATGGATCGAAAAATTGTGCTCATTTGATAGAAGAAGAATTCAATAAAATGTTTGGCATAAAATCCATGAATGATGAGCATGATTGCAATGTTGTTGGTATGAATTCTTTGAATATCCATGATGCTAATGATATGCAAAGCTACAAGCTTGGGGATGCTATATTCGATGAGGATGATATTTTTAGTCCCCCAAGTTTTGATGAGAAAATTTATTATGATGATAGCATGCCTCCTATTTATGATGATTATACTGATGAAAGTGGATTTGGAGAGGTCATGACTTTATTTAATGATGATTCCACTATCTTGGAAGAGGTTTCAATTGATTTTGATAACAAAGTTGCTATCGATGATGATTATTGTGATGACACTTATGATATAAAGAATAATGATCACCATGAATCTTGTCATCATCATTTTAATGCTCAAATTGATTATGTCAATCAAGTATCACATCATAGCTATTTTGTTGAGTTTGCTCCCACTACTATTCATGAGAATAAATTTGCTTATGTGGAGAGTAATAAATTTTCTATGCTAGTGGATCATGAAAAGAATGCTTTATGTGGTAGTTATATTGTTTAATTCATTCATGATGCTACTGAAAATTATTATGAGATAGGAATATATGCTTCTACTTATCTCAATAATATCAAGTTTCCTCTCTATGTGTTGAAAGTTTTGAAGTTATGCATGTTTTGCCTTCCTATGCAAGTTGATTCTTGTTCCCACAAGTTGTTTGATCACAAAATCCCTATGCATAGGAAGTGGGTTAGACTTAAATGTGCTAGTCATATGCTTTATGATGTTCTCTTTGTGTTTCAATTCTTATCTTTTATGTGAGCATCATTGAAATCATCATGCCTAGCTAAAAAGGCATTAAAGAAAAGCGCTTGTTGGGAGACAACCCAACATTTATACCTACTATTTTTGTGTGTTCACATGATTATGCTACTGTAGTAATCATGTTTTATAGCTTTTGTTTCAATTAAGTGCCAAGTAAAGCCTTTGGGATAGTGTGGATGATAGTTGACTTGATTCTGTACAAAAATATAAATGTTTGCTTCAAGTAACAGAATTTTTTAAATTTATTTGAGCGTCTAAAAACTCTGAATTTTTTAAAGATGATGGGTATATAAATTTCCTACGTCTTCCTAAATTTTCAGAATTTTTTGAGATACATAAGTATGACCTTAATTCAGATCTTTACATACCGTTCTGTTTTTGACAGATTCTATTTTCAATGCACAGTTTGCTTGTTTTCTAGTTTCTATGGCTTATATTGCTCAATATAAATTGTGGAAATGATAAGGTAAAGTAGGCATTGTGTGATAACAATTATGAATCTTGTCTTTTACAGTACCAAAGTGAATGATTTGTCGTTATCATACTAACCTATCTCACGAAGTTCCGTTAAGTTTTGTGTGATTGAAGTTTTCAAGTTTCGGGTGAGATATCGATATGAGGAGAATAAGGAGTGAAAATACCCTAAGCTTGGGGATTCCCAAGGCACCCCAAGGTGATATTCAAGGAAGATCCAAGCAACTAAGCTTGGGGATGCCCCGGAAGGCATCCCCTCTTTCGTCTCCAACAATATCGGTAACCTTACTTGAGGCTATATTTTAATTCGTCACATGATATGAGTTTTGCTTGGAGCGTCATTTTATTTTGTTTTTATTTGTTTGATGTTATTTATAATAATGTTTTGCATCTTTTATTTCAATAAAAGTGGCAAGTATAGCCTTTGCCATGCTTAGTTTGCAAGTATATGAGTTGCTGTTTCAAAACAGAAAGCTTATCGCTGTTACAAAAATTCTCCAGAAAAGTCATAATGTGATAAAATGTTGTAATTTTTTGCAAAATAAGCTATGGTAAATTTTCTGCAGTGTGGTAAATTTTCAGGATTTTTGGAGTTAGGGAAGTATGAGGATAATTTCACTCTTTACAGACTGTTCTGTTTAGGCAGATTGCTGTTATGTTCGCATTGTTTGCATATGTTTGCTTGTTTAATGATTCTATTTGAGGATAGGAGTACTAAATATGCAGAGGCATTTAGTATGCAATGTTTAATAATAATTTTAGTAATTTGCTACAGTAGAGAATGATAAGGTTTTTGCATTGATTTATACTAACTTATCTCACGAGTTCTTGTTGAGTTTTGTGTGGATGAAGTTTTTAAGAATTAGGGAAACCGTTGTATGAGAGGAATGAAGAAGACACAAGATCTCAAGCTTGGGGATGACCAAGGCATCCCAAGTTAATATTCCAAGAGGTCTCAAGCATCTAAGCTTGGGGATGCCCCGGTAGGCATCCCACCTTTCTTCATCAACAATTATCGGTTAGCCTCGGTTGAGCCTAAGTTCTTGCTTCTTCGCATGATGTGTGCTATTCTTGGAATGTCATTTTACTTTGTTTTGCTTGCTGTTTTAATAAAATACTTATATCTGAAAGTTTTTAAATAAGAAAGAGTCCTCACATAGCTATCTATTTACTTAACTACTCGATTGATCTTCAGTTATATCTTTTTGGAGTAGTTTGTCATTTACTCTTGTGCGTCACTTATATCCAATGAGTAAATTATTGAATGAATTGAATATCATGAATTTGAAATTATATGTTCATATCATGCCTAGTAGTGGCTTCACATTGGGTTTAGAAAGTGAAATCTTTTGAAGCTTGACTATCACAATATTGGTCATACAAGCAATTCATGAATGATTAGTATAAGGAAGTGAACTTTCACATAGAAATATATCATCTTGGACATCTTCTATGATTGTGAATACCCATTAATTATTTTCAAACTTGAGCAAATTAGTTGAAGTTGCACAAGGAAGACAACATAATGAGTTATGGTTGTGTATATTTGCATAGAAGTTATATTGTTATGGATCCTCCAACATGTGGTGTTTGCTTAGGATCCTTTGCTAGCCAAAAATTCGCACTAAGTAAAGATACTACTTGTGCATCCAAAAACCCTTAAAACCCAGTTTCTTGCCATGAGTGTCCACCATACCTACCTATGGATTGAATAAGATCTTTCAAGTAAGTTGTCATCGGTGCATAAAGCAATAAAACTTGCTCCTAAATATGTTTGATCTTTTATTGTAAGGGAAAATTAAGCGTTGTACGAACTTGTGATGGCAAAGTAATAAAAGCGACCGACTGCATAATAAAGGTTGCTATCATAAGGGGCAATATAACATGACGTTCCTTTGCATTAAGAGCTTGGGCATCCAAATAAAAAGTGCATGACAACCTCTGCTTCCCTCTGCGAAGGGCCTATCTTTTACTTTTCAGTATTTACTTTTATGCAAAGAGTCAATAGTATGAATTCTCATTTCAACCTCAATTATTCTCTAGTTGGCAAGCATCATGTGGTGGGGAAAGATCTAGGCACATATGACAAGTCAAATATATTTGATCATGATTTATTATTGTTGACAATTATTTCTATGATAAATGAGTTGGGAGGCGAAACATTAAGCCCCTATATTTCTCTGTGTTCGATGTTCTAATAATATGCTTTGAGTACTAGCAATCATAGAAGACTATATGATGATTGAGTATGTGGAGCTCTTACTTAGAGTCTGTTGAATAAGTTGAATTGCAATTGTTTGGTGACTAAGAATATAGGTTGTTGAGTTTCAAGAGAATTCATTGTTTGAACCTTAACATGTGAATTGGTTGCTACTTTAACATGAGAAATTTTATGAGAAAGAATTGTTGTTATGATGCTAGGAAAAGTGATTGAAATTATCATTGATCAACCTTATGCACTTTGCTAGCATTCACACTTCATAAATTATTTCTTTTATCATTTACCTACTCGAGGACGAGTAGAAATTAAGCTTGGGGATGCTGATACGTCTCCAACATATCTATAATTTATGAAGTATTCATGATGTTATATTATCATTCTTGGATGTTTTACAATCATTTTATAGCAACTTTATATCATTTTTTGGGACTAAACTATTGACATAGTGCCCAGTGCCAATTGCTGTTTTTTTGCTTGTTTTTTACTTCGCGGGAAATCAATATCAAACGGAGTCCAAATGCAGCAAAAAAATTTGGAGAATTTTTTTGACAAGAAGACCCATGATGGGCTAAAAAGTACCAGAGGGGAGGCCCGAGGTGGGCACAACCCACCTGGGCGCACCCAGGGGGGTTGTGCCCCCCTCGGTGACCTCCCGCACCACCTCTTCGCCCTATAAATTGCCAAATATTCCAAAAACCCTTGGTGTAACCCTAGATCAGAAGTTCCGCCGCTGCAAGCGTCTGTAGACACGGAAAACCAATCTTGACCCTATTCTGGCACCCTGCCGAAGGGGGTAAATCATCACCGGTGGCCATCTTCATCATCCCGGCGGCCACCATGATGAGGAGGGAGTAGTCCACCCTCGGGGCTGAGGGTTTGTACCAGTAGCTATGTGTTTAATCTCTCTCTCTCTCGTGTTCTTGAGATGTCACGATCTTGATGTATCGCGGGCTTTGTTAATATAGTTGGGTCATATGGTGTTTCTCCCTCTCTATCTTGTTGTGATGAATTGAGTTTTCCCTTTGAGATTTCGCTCTTATCGGATTGAATATTTTTATGGATTTGAGAGCACTTGATATATGTCTTGCATATGAATACCCATGGTGACAATGGGGTATTATATTGATTCACTTGATATATGTTTTGGCATTCAACTCGCGGATTCCTGAGGTGACATTGGGGTAATCTATGCATAGGGGTTGATGCACGTTCTTGTCTTTGTTTCTCCGGTAGAAATCTTGGGGCACTCTTTGAGGTTCTTTGTGTTGGATTGAGTATTATGAATCTAAAATTGTTTGATGCATATCGAATAATCAACTCACGGATACTCATGGTGACATTGGAGTATCTAGGTGACATTAAAGTTGGTTGATGTGTGTCATATGGTGTTATTTTAGTACGAACTCTTGGTTAGATCGATCGGAAAGAATAGCTTGGTGTTATTTTAGTACGAACTCTAGGATAGATTGATCGAAAAGAATAGCTTTGAGGTGGTTTCATACCCTACAAACAATTTCTTCTTATGTTCTCCGCTAGATAAGAACTTTGGAGTGATTCTTCATTGCACGTTGAGGGATGGTTATATGATCCAATTATATTAGAATTGTTGAGAGATTGCACTAGCGAAAGTACGGACCCTAGGCCTCATTTTCAAGCATTGCAATACCGTCTGTGCTCCATTTTATCAATTGCTACCTTGTTGTGTTTTATTGTTCCTATTACAAAAATCATTATCTACTATCATTACTATGCTTGTATCACCATCTCTTCGCCGAACTAGTGCACATATACAAATTACCATTGTATTTGGTGTGTTGGGGACACAAGAGAATTTTTATTATTTGGTTGCAGGGTTGTTTGAGAGAGACTATCTTCATCCTACGCCACCCACGGATTGATAAACCTTAGATCATCCACTTGAGGGAAAAATGCTACTGTCCTACAAAACTCTGCGCTTGGAGGCCCAACACAAGTCTACAAGAACAAGTTGTGTAGTAGACATCAAATACATGAAGTCTACAAATTACGGTAATCATCGGAAAGAATCCCAATTATTGTCACCTTGGGGTATGAGGATCATAACACGTAATAGGTGCATATAACTTGCATGGTAAGATCAAGAACACAAATATATTGGTGAAAACATAAATGGTTCAGATCTGAAATCATGGCACTCGGGCCCTAGTGACAAGCATTAAGCATAGCAAAGTCATAGCAACATCAATCTCAGAACATAGTGGATACTAGGGATCAAGCCCTAACAAAACTAACTCGGTTACATGATAAATCTCATCCAACCCATCACCGTCCAGCAAGCCTGTGAAGAGATTACTCACTCCTGGCGATGAGCATCAAGAAATTGGTGATGGAGGATGGTTGATGATGACGATGGTGGCGAATCCCCCTCTTCGGAGCCCAGAACAGACTCCAGATCTGCCCTCCCGATGAAGAACAGGAGGTGGCGGCGGCTCCGTGATACGTCTCCAACGTATCTATAATTTTTGCTTGTTCCATGCTGTTATATTATCATTCTTGGATGTTTTACAATCATTTTATAGCAACTTTATATCATTTTTTGGGACTAACCTATTGACATAGTGCCCAGTGCCAGTTGCTGTTTTTTACTTCGCAGAATATCAGTACCAAATGGAGTCCAAACGCAGCGAAACTTTTTGGAGCATTTTTTTGGACCAGAAGGCACCTGTTGGGCCAAAGAAGTACCAGAGGGGGGCTCCGAGGGGAGCACAACCCACCTGGGCGCGCCTGGGGGCCCAGGCGCGCCCTGGTGGGTTGTGCCCACCTCGACCGCCTCCCGCACCGCCTCTTTGCTCTATAAATACCCCAAAAATCCAAAAACCCTGGGGGAGTCAATGAAACACAATTCCAGCCGCCGCAAGTTCCAGAACCACTAGATCCAATCTAGACACCATCACGGAGGGGTTCATCATCCTCATTGGTGCCTCTCCAATGATGCGTGAGTAGTTCATTGTAGACCTACGGGTCCGTAGTTAGTAGCTAGATGGCTTCCTCTCTCTCTTTTGATTCTCAATACAATGGTCTCTTGGAGATCTATTTGATGTAACTCTTTCTGCGGTGTGTTTGTTGGGATCCGATGAACTTTGAGTTTATGATCAGATCTATTTATCCATGAAAGTTATTTGAGTTTCTTTGATCTCTTATATGCATGATTACTTATAGCCTCGTATTTCTTCTTTGAATCTTTGGTTTAGTTAGGCCAACTAGATCGATTTTTCTTGCCATGAGAAGAGGTGCTTTGTGATGGGTTCGGTCGTGCGGTGTTCTTTCCGAGTGACAGAAGGGGCAGCAAGACACGTATTGATTATTGCTATTAAGGATAACAAGATGGGGTCTATTCCTACATGAATAGATCTTGTCTACATCATGTCATCGTTCTTATTGCATTACTCCGTTTCTCCATGAACTGAATACAGTAGATGCATGCTGGATAGCGGTCGATGTGTGGAGTAATAGTAGTAGATGCAGGCAGGAGACGGTCTACTAATCTTGGACGTGATGCCTATATAATGATCATTGCCTGGATATCGTCATAATTATTTGAAGTTCTATCAATTGCCCAACAGTAATTTGTTTACCCGTCGTATGCTATTTTTCTCGAGAGAAGCCACTAGTGAAATCTACGGCCCCCGGGTCTATTCTTTATCATATTTGCTTTGAGATCTATTTTTATTTGCTTTTGTTTTCAGATATATTATTCTAAAAACCCAAAAATAGCTTGCTGCACTTTTTCTTTATTTATTTTATTTTGTTTTATCGCGAGATCTATTTATCTAAAACCATACAAACCAATCTATCTTTTACCCGAGAGGGATTGACAACCCCTCTTACGCGTCGGGTTGCAAGTATTTGTTCTTTGTGTGCAGGTACCGTTTACATAGTGTTGCTTGGTTCTCCTACTGGTTCGATAACCTTGGTTTCAAAACTGAGGGAAATACGTACCGAAGTTGTACTGCATCATCCCTTCCTCTTCGGGGAAATACTGACGCGGATACGAGCCATCACTCCGTATCATGAAATGCGATGAAACTTTCTCTCATATTTTTTTCTTGGGAAATAGGGAATTTAAAGTATCTAGATTAGGGTCAGTGGAGCCTTGTGGGCCCCACTACCCACCAGGGTGTGCCGTTGGGGGGTGGCGCACCCTGGTGCCCAGTGGGCAGCAGGCCCCCCCTCCAGTGGGTCTTTGCTCCAGTATTTTTCTTTTATTCTAAAACAATTCTGCAAAAAGTTTCGTCCAATTTTGAGAACTTTTATTTCTGCACAAAAAACAACTCCATGGTAGTTCTGCTCAAAATAGCGCCAGTCCGGGTTAGTTTCATTCAAATCATGCAAACTAGAGTGCAAAACAAGAGCAAAAGCGTTAGGAAAAGTAAATACGATGGAGGCGTATCAACTCCCCCAAGCTTAACTCATTGCTTGTCCTCAAGCAATTCAATTGACAAACTGAAAGTGCTAAAGAAAAACTTTTATGAACTCTTTTGTTCTTGTGTCCATATATATGCTTAAATAATACCCCGGTTTTCAACAAAGATCATGACTAACCATGTAAACGATAACTCTTAGAAATTATATTCACTCATATCAATGGCATAATCAACTAGCGAGCAATAATAAAATATCTCAAATTTCAACACTTTGTCAAAACAATCATGATATAATATGACAATAATGGTATCTAGCTAGCCCTTTCTGAGACCGCAAAACATAAATGCAGAGCACCTCCAAAGTTCAAGCAGCGACTAAACATTGTAATTCATGGTAGAAGATATTCAATCATGATGCACACAACATTAACTATACACAATGCATAAGAATGACAATAGTGCGCTCCAATCTGGTGCTTGTTTGAGAAGGTGATGACTCAATAATAAAAGTAAAATAACATAAAATTAAATAGATAGGCCCTTCACAGAGGGAAGAAGATATTTGCAGAGGTGATAGAGCTCAAAGTTTAAATCAAAGATAAATATAATTTTGGGCGGTATACCTTTCTTGTCAACGTCACGACCAAGAGTTTCAATATCTTCCATTCTAAACACACTAGCGGTGGTTCCCAAGCGATAAAAGTAAAGTTTACTCCCCCTCCACCAACAAACACAAGCCATGGCTAGCCGAATCCTCGGGTGCCCTCCATACCAACAACTTTTCGGGGAGAGTTTTGTTTAATTATTCGCAATTTTAATCATGGGAGTGGGCATCCCAATTACCGGCCCTTCTCGTGCAAGGACAAGTGAGTAAACACTCATCATGAGAATAACCCGCTTAGCATGGAAGATATTGACCACCCCGTGTCGCTCCATGAGCGGTACGGGCACACAAAACAGATGTTCATTTGAATTTTTAGAGGTGGGACATGCAAATTTACTTGGAACGGCAGAGTAATACCGCATATAGGTAGATATAGTGGACTCATTTGGAATAAATTTGGTTTAAGGATGCAGTATTCCCGCTTAGTACAGGCGAAGGCTAGCAAATTGGTTGAGAAGCGACCAGCTAGAGAGCGAAAACGGTCAGAAACATGCGTTGTGAATAATTAACATCAAACACTAGCATGATTAGGATATAAAGACCATGAACATAAATATCATGGAGGCTATGTTGGTTTTGAACCAACTACATGCGTGAACATGTGCCAAGTCAAGCCACTCGAAATATTCAGAGGAGGATACCATATCATCATACTACATCACAACCATTTTAATGCATGTTGACATCTAAGATAAATCATTATCCACTCCTAGCTACTTAAGCATGGCATGAGCAACTATAATCTCTAATTGTCATCATAAACATGTTTAATCATAATATGCTGAAACATGGATACTGAGTTAAATGTATTTACAAAAACAAAAACAAGTTGAGTTCATACCCGCCTTTCTTTGCCCCAGTCACTTCATCAAATATCGTCATTATTGCCTTTCACTTGCATGACCGAATGATATGAAAATAATAACAGTGCAAGGGCGTCGTGGACTAAGATGGAATCTGCAAACATTTTATTCAAAGGAGAAGACAAAGTAATACGGGCTCTTTGTTAGATCAACAATAATGCATATGAGAGCCACTCAACATTTTCATCGTGGTCTTCTCCTTAGTACGACTCAACAAAAGAAAAGAATTTCAGAGAAACAAACCGGAATATTTTTGGAGTTTTTTAGTTTTTCTTGAAGGAAGCAAATTAATAAAGGAAAACAAAAACAAGAAAAACTATTTACACGGGAAAGCTCCCAACAAGCAAAAGAAGAAACGAGAAATCTTTTTGGGTTTTCTTTTAATACTTCAACTAATTAAAACAAGAAAGTAAAACCGAAAAGAAGCGAGAAATATTTTTGGGATTTTCTCAAAGTTTTTCAAACGCACAAAAAGAAGGCGAGAAAATAAATCTAACATGGATCATGTAACACCCCTGTGTAACTACCACTGTGATCAGCTGCTAATAATGCCAAGTCATATCATTTGCAGTGCCTAAACATAGTGGTTAACCAAAATAATTCAAACTCTATTCTGGGAAATCACCTCAAATTCAAAAGTGCAAAATAAAATTTCTCAGACACTGTTGCAAAAATGTTCACTAAGTAGTAAATATTCCAGGAGCACTCTTAAAATTATAGCTAATGCTACTTGAACTAGTTGAATGATTCCAACGATATGAAACAACACCAAAACAGCAATATTTAATACATTTAAAATCATTCCAAATTCAAACAAACTCCAAATCTGCCCAAACCAATTTTTGGTGGAAGATAATATTGCATTGCAATATATGGGCCAAGTCTCATATTTTACAAAAGTGCAAAAGTGGCCTAACTATTACAAAACAGAAAAGAAGTAAAGGAAAAAGGCAGAAACAGAAATAGAAAATGGAAAAGGCCTACACTTCTACTGTGCACTAAAGCCTATGTACTACAGTACCTGACCCAGCCCATCAACCACAGTCGCCGTCCTCCTTGTGCGCTGTCGCGCGCGCTCGCCGACGCGACGACGGCCGCCGCACGCGTCGCCCATCCGCCGTGGCCCGCGCGCAGATAAGATCCCCGAGCCCCCTGGCTCAAACCCTAGCCCTTAGTCTCTCCCTTGCTTTTCCCTACACTCAAAAAACGGCGGCGCCCGAGAGCTTCGACGCCGCGCAACCCCCACCGTCGCAGACACCGAGCTCCTCTGGCCTTGTCTCCGTGTCCACGCGCTCCGGGCCCCTCGTCTCCTTCGAGTGGAAGCTCTGCATCGACCTGGGAAGCAGCGCGGCCACGGGATCAAGCCGATCCCCTTCTCTGCATCGCCGGCGCCCGCCGTCGATCCCCGTCGACCCCGGGCTCGTCTGCGCTACTAAGCTATCACGGGCTTTACTTAGCCGCGCGGCGAGCTCCTCCCTCCCTCCTCTTCTCTCCTCGCGCTACGTTCTTCGCCATAGCCACCTTACCGCCATGGCCGCACTCTGGTCGCCGCCGGCGAGCTCACAGCCATCGCTGCAGTGCACCTCACGCCACGTTAGTGGCACCACCAAGCTTTTGGTGGTCACGCGCATCGCTCGCAAGCATCAGCTTGGCTCGGGCGAGCCCCTATGCTCGTACCCGAGCATGACCGAGCTTCTGTCGCCGCTGATGTGGCCGCCGCCGTCATGTTAGGCCACCCCGCGCCCTACTGTTGCCTTCCCTAGATGCGGTTGAGCGCGGGCTATCTTCTGATGGTCTCCGCGCGTCTCCCCGTGCCCGTTGCCTCGACTCCGAGCTCGTCCGAGTCCGCCGCCGTCCGCCGTAGCTACTCCGACCAACTCCGGCCTCCCCTGCTCGAACCAGCACCGCGGATCGACGCGCGGCTCTGCCCGCGTTCGATCCCGCTTTCCCCCGTGTCGAATGGACGTCGGAGGCGCGAATCCGACGCCCTTCCGAGATGCGCCGCCACGTACGACGGTCGCCGGCGACATGTCGCCGGTGGGTTGACGTGTCCGCGTCTGTTAGCGCTAATGACGCCAATTAGCTTAGCTAGAGAGACTGACAGGCGGGCCCGCGGCTAATTAAACGCAGTTAAGTTTCTGTTTAAGTTAAACTAAACCCAGTGGGTCCCCCGCGTCAGCTTTGACCCTGCCCAGTCAGCTTTGACCGGGCCCAGTCGTCAGTTGACTGTGGCCCACTGACATCTGGGCCCCACGGGGCCTTTTGACCAGTCAACGGTGACCCAGTCAACTGCTGACTGTGCAGTTGACTGGGCCCACTGTCAGTGACTCAGCTCCTCTGACTGGGTACACTAGTGGGTACACTTAGTATTTCTGCTAATTAATTTGAATTATTAATAAAACAAATAATTCCAGAAAATCAATTAATATTTAAAAATTCATATCTTTTAAACCGTAGCTCAGATCGAAAAGGTTAAAACATGAAAGTTGCTCAGAACAACAAGACGAGTCTGATCGTGCTATCTGTTTCCTTGTCAGAACCTCCTACGTAGGAGAACTCGTAACTCCAAGCCCGAATCCGGTAGATGAATAGTGCACACATGCCGATTAATAAATCCCCGGTTAATCCTAAAAATAACCAAAATGACTTAGATGCATATTTAGTCGACCCTGCACCGCATCATAGCATAGCACGCACTGTGTTGCGTCTTTTTGCATTATGTTTACCTATTTCTTCCCCCTCTTCTCTTTCGGTAGACCCCGACGATGACGTAGCTTCTGAGGCAGACGCCGCTCGGGAGTACGACTACGTCCCCGACGACCCTGCCCTTGCCGTCGAGCAGACAGGCAAGCACCCCCATTTTGAGCATTCCGATATCGCCCACTCTCTTCTCTCTTATGCTTGCATTAGAAGTTACTGCTGCTACTGTTGTCCTATATCTGCTGCATAGCCTGTTTACTTGTAACCTATTGTTGATACTTTCCTGCTATCCTAAACTGTTTAGTATAGGATGAGTAGAGCCTTATCAGAGACCCACTTGTCCCGACTGCCCCGATGGACCCTCAGAAGACCCGAGCAACGGGATCGAAGATCAGACCCTGGCACCGCACGTCACTTCTCCCTTAAATTGCTCGACACTACTGGGTTACTATCAAGTGCCGAGGGTGATGCCTCGTCAGCACTTCTGATGATAACCTTGTAGGTTAGTTAATCGGACGTGGTAAGCGAGGGTGATTCCTCCTACTCCACCCCCGATACCGATGCCATCGTGCAACTGTTCAAGTGTGGACCTCGAGGGTGATTCCTCCTTCATTCACCTTGATGATATCATCAAGTGGAATTCCATCGAGGGTGATTCCTCAGGGTTCCCCCTTGGTGTCAGACACACGGAGACTTTGGTTACTATGACTGAACACTGAACCATGATACTAAAGACGGGTCGGCCCTGAGGGGTACCCGCGCGAGCATGTTGCGAAGTGATGTGGAGTCGGGTTGACCTGAGAGGTGCCCGCGAGATAACTACGAGGCGTGACCGGGCATTCTTGGCCCTTGCCGCAAGTCCTCGAGATGGGGCGACGGGGTCACATCGATCGTGAGTCTCTGCTTGTTACCGCGCGCTCCTAATCCACTAACGGTTTGGATATTTGATCCAAGGGGCCTCTGGCCTGATAGCACTAACCATCACGTGGGCATAGTATGGGTGTTCTGTGTCGTACACTTTAGCCGAAGCTTAATGGACGTCAGCGACTAAGCGGCGCGCGCCAAGTTGGACTGGTTAAGCAACTACGCTTGTATTAAGGGGTTGCTAGGTCTGCTCTCGGCCGCCTGACGCAACATGCAGGAGTTCCCGGGGCGATGGCCCAAGACCCCTGGGGGCATAGGTTTAGTCCGGCGTGCTGACCTCTCTGTTAAGTATTTGGTCGGGTTGCGGCGTGTTGCTTAGCCGAGGCCGGGCATGACCCAGAAAAGTGTGTCCGGCCGGAGTTAAGTGAGCGTGGTGGGTAAGTTGGTGCACCCCTGCAGGGAAGAAACTTCTATCGATAGCCTGTCCTACGGTAACGGACACTCGGAGTTGTATCCCGATCGGTACAACTAGAACTGATGACTTGAGATGAACTGGATAGTATGGCTCTAGGATTGCTTTCTCGCAGGGAGTTGAGAAAGGATCTCTGGCCGAGGTTGATGATACTGCAACTACTTTACATTATGTTTCTGTACTCTTCTTATGCTGCAAGACTGACGAAGATGCTTGAAGATGCTAGTCTTTGATAGGACTAGGCTTTCCCCTCTACTCTGGCATTTCTGCAGCCCAGTCCACATATACAGCCATCCTTTGAAAATGTTGCATATGTAGTTTAGATCCTTGCTTGCTGAGTACTTCGGATGAGTACTCATGTTTGCTTTATTTTCTTTTTCTCCCCATATCCAATTGATGCCACCAGACGTCGGAGCCTCTGAGCCAGACGCCCCCGTTGACGACCACTACTACTACCAGCCCGGAGAGTACTACGACTATGAGGAGCCGACTGACGACCAGGAGTAGGATTCGGAGGGTCCTAGGCAGGAGGCCTACGCCTTTCGATCGTAGAGTTTTAATTTGCCCCGCCTTCTAAAGGCTTATCTTCATTTCTGTAATATATCTGTACCCAGATATCTGATGCTTCCGCTGACACTTGTATGCCATCGAGCTATGTATTCGAGCCCTCGAGGCCCTGGCTTGTAATATAAAGCTTGTATGAATTTATTTATGTTTTAGAGTTGTGTTGTGATATCTTCAAGTGAGTCCTTAGGCTTGATCGTGTGCAATTGCGTGTATGGTTAGTGCACGATTAAGCCGGGGTCGTCACAGATCATACAATGAAATAGGATGAACATCGACAACTGGAATGAAGTGTGGGAACATGATTGTAACATCGGCGAGAAAATGTACTCCCCCAAGCCTTTTGCCTAGCTTGGTAGTCACCATCCATAGTAGCCATCCGGTCCCATATGAAAATGCTGAGGCGGCGACACCTGAGCGTCCCAGCACTGGGCCTCATCCTCTGCTACTGCCAACGCATTACGGTAGGCGACGATGTCTGCCGGTAGGACGGTGTATCCGTTCCTGGCATAAGAGTCAAACAAATTAGGTGCAGGCAACGGAATAATATCACGAGTATCCTCACTAAAAACTAAATTATAACGAATGTGGTGAGGAGGCTCAGGGGTATCAATAAAGTGGTGATTCTCCATCGACTGGTGATCCAAGTAAACTCTAGGCAATAAATAATCATCGGGGCGTATAGCAACATTGAAACGTCTCGCTAAGCGAGTAGCAAAAATACCACCATGAATTTTACCCTTAGTCCTATTAGTGTGCAGGCGGCGTGCAATGATAGCCCCGAGGTTATAAGTGTGGTCATTATGAAGTGCACGGTATAGAATGGCAAGGTCAGGGGCACTGAGTATACTGCCTTTCTCTCTAGCAGTCAAACATTTCATTATGAATAAACAAAAGTAATGCACAAAAGGAAATTGCAAACTAGTGGCTGTAGCTTTCGACACGCCCCTTTCCTCTCCCACAGTTAAGGTGCAGAGGAAACCCTCAAACTCCGCCGGTCTAGGCTCCCTTATTTCCTCATCAGAAGGAATCAAACATATCTCACAAAATTCAGCAAGTGGTATCTGATGATGTTCAAAATATAAATCAAAGAGCACCTCAGGGGGTTCGAGCCTATTCAGGAAATGAAAATTTTGCACAAAGGAGTTCGTAAGGATGTGATGTTGGTCACACTCATCTGTGAGGAAGTTGGTCAATCCGGCATTTGCAACAAATTGGGCGAACTCTTGGTAAACCCGGCTTCGTTCATGAAGGCATTGTGCGGCCATTTGCACGGCCGGACCTTCGTCCTTCATGGAGTGTTGAGGTCGCTGTACGAGGATTCCCCAATGACTCCTTTGGAATTCCTTTTGGAAGAACTCCTCCAAAAGAAATCCATTTTTCCTATGAACAAATTTCTGAATTTTTTTGGGACACAAAATAATATCAATAAAACTTCACAGAACAGATAGCAACTACTCATATGGATGTCTAGAGGCTATATCAAGCATTCAAACTACTTGGAACTCAAAGAATCTAACATGCAAGCTCATTTTTAGTAGCACCAAGAGTAACCAATTACTCATAATATAAACCACTAAAGCAAAAACTAATTGGAGCAATGGAGGAGTCACATACCAAGTAGCAATAACCCAAAATAGTTTCGGAAATGGAGCTCCGAACAAAGAGATCGAAAATCTTAGGTGTGGGAGCAAGAGCACGAGAGAGAGAGAGCTACAGGGATTTTTTTCTGGAGGTGAGTGACGATGTGAATTGAGAGAGTAAGTGAGGGGATCCTTGTGGGGCCCACTACCCACCAGGACACGCCCTGGGGGTGTGGCGCGCCCTGGTGCCTAGTGGGCACCTGAGGCACCCCCCTGTGGTGTATTCAGTGCCAGAAATTCTCAAATATTTAGAAAAAAATCGTGTTAAAATTTCATGTCATTCGGAGCACTTTTATTTTTGGACCATTTTTTATTGCACGGATAATTTAGAAAACCAGGTAAGCATGGCATTTTATTGCATTTAACTAGAAATAACAGAAAACAAAAGGTAGGGACAGAAGGTTGTGCTTACTAAATTCATCGACCAAATGCCTCTAAAAAAGAATCCATTAATAAGGTTGATCAAGTCTTATTAACAAACTATTTTTGATTAACATGAAACCGAAGAATCTTCGTATAACACTAGGTTACCTCAACGGGAATATGCATATCCCGTACAATAATTATTTCATATTTCTTTTTGGCAGTAGGAAGATGGAGTTGAAAACTTCCAATAGTAACTGTAGGAGTCTTTTCAATAACATTAATACCATTCACTTGAAATTGTTTCTTCGGAAAGGGCACCGTGTGCTCATTACCATTGATATGAAAAGTGACCTTGCTTTTGTTGCAATCAATAACAGCCCCTGAATTGTTCAAAAAGGGTCTACCAAGGATAATCGACATGTTGTCATCCTCGGGCATATCAAGTATAACAAAGTCTGTTAAGATAGTAACATTTGCAACTACAATGGGTACATCCTCACAAACACCGATATGTATGGCAGTTGATTTGTCGGCCATTTGCAAAGATATTTCAGTAGGTGAGAGTTTATTCCAATCAAGTCTTTTATATAAAGAGAAAGGCATAACACTAACACCGGCTCCCAGATCACATAAGGCAGTTTTGACATAATTTCTTTTAATGAGCATGGTATAGTTGGTATTCCTGGATCTCCTAGTTTCTTAGGTATTCCATCCTTAAAAGAATAATTAGCAAGCATGGTGAAGATTTCAGCTTCAGGTATTTTTCTTTTATTGGTGACAATATCTTTCATATATTTAGCATAAGGGGGCATCTTCAAAATATCAGTCAAACGAGTACGCAAAAAAGACTGGCCTAAGCATTTTAGCAAAGCGTTCAAATTCTTAATCATCCTTATTCTTAGATGGTTTAGGTGGGAAAGGCGTGGGTTTTGAACCCATGGTTCTCTTTCTTTACCATGTTTGCTAGCAACAAAATCTCTTTTATCATAACGCCTATTTTTAAGAGGTGGGTTATCAAGATCAACAGCAGGTTCTATTTCAACTTCATTGCCAGGCTCTTTATTATTGTCTGGTTGGGCATCTACATGAACATCATCATTGTCTTATTATCACTAGGTGAATGTTCATTGCCAGATTGTGTTTCAGCATCAGAAATAGAAACATCATTATGATGTCGCTTGAACTACATTGGTATTTCCCCAAAGAGGAAGGGACGATGCAGCACAGCTACGGTAGGCATTTCCCTCTGTTATGAAACCAAGGTATCAATCCAGTAGGAGAACCAAGCAACACTATGTAAATGGTACCTACACACAAAGAACAAATACTTGCAACCCGACGCTTATGAGGGGTTGTCAATCCCTCTACGGGTAACGATGCCAGAAATTGTCAAGTTAACGGGATAAAATTTGTGTGGATTAGATAAATAGATCTCGATAAAACGCAAAATAAAATAAATAAATAAAAGTGCAGCAAGGTATTTTTGGGTTTTGGGAACAATAGATCTAAAAATAAAAGCGAATAAAAATAGATCTCAAAGCAAATATGATAAAGAATAGACCCGGGGGCCGTAGATTTCACTAGTGGCTTCTCTCGAGAAAATAGCACACGGTGGGTAAACAAATTATTGTTAGGCAATTGATAGAAGATCGAATAATTATGACGATATCCAAGGCAATGATCAATATATAGGCATCACGTCCAAGATTAGTAGACCGACTCCTGCCTGCATCTACTACTATTACTCCACACATCGACCGCTATCCAGCATGCATCTAGTGTATTAAGTTCATGGAGAAACAGAGTAATGCAATAAGAACGATGACATGATGTAGACGAGATCTATTCATGTAGGAATAGCCCCCATCTTGTTAGACTTAATAGCAACGATACATGCATGTCTTGCTGCCCCTTCTGTCACTGGGAAAGAACACCGCACGATCGAACCCATCACAAAGCACCACTTCCCATGGCAAAAAAATCAATCTAGTTGGCCTAACTAGACCAAAGATTCGAAGAAGAAATACGAGGCTATAAATAATCATGCATATAAGAGATCAAAAAAAGACTCAAATAATATTCATGGATATAGATTTGATCATAAACTCAAAGTTCATCGGATCCCAACAAACACACCGCAAAAAAGAGTTACATCAAATAGATCTCCAAGAGACCATTGTATTGAGAATCAAAAGAGAGAGAGGATGCCATCTAGCTACTGCCTATGGACCCGTAGGTCTATGATGAACTACTCACGCATCAACGGTGAGGCACCAATGAGGATGATGAACCCCTCCATGATGGTGTCTAGATTGGATCTCGTGGTTTTGGAACTTGCGGCGGCTGGAATTGTGTTTCGTCGACTCCCCTAGGGTCTCTGGAATATTTGGGTAGTTATAGGGCGAAGAGGCGGTGCGGGAGGTCACCGAGGGGGGCACAACCCTCCTGGGCGCGCCCTGGTGGGTTGTGCCCACCTCGGGCCTTCCCTCTAGTACTTCTTTGGCCCATGTTGTGTCTTCTGGTCCAAAAAAAATCTCCAAAAAGTTTCGCTGCGTTTGGACTCCATTTGGTACTGATATTCTGCGAAGTAAAAAACAAGCAAAAAACAACAACTGGCACTGGGCACTATGTCAATAGGTTAGTCCCAAAAAATGATATAAAGTTGCTATAAAATGATTGTAAAACATCCAAGAATGATAATATAATAGCATGGAACAAGCAAAAATTATAGATACATTGGAGACGTATCAGCATCCCCAAGCTTAATTCCTACTTGTCCTCGAGTAGGTAAATGATAAAAACAGAATTTTTGATGTGGAATGCTGCCTAACATGTTCATCACATATTCTTTTCTTTTTTAGCATGGACATTTGGACTTTTATATGGTTCAAAGCAATAGTCTATTTTGACATGAAGATTTGAATACTCAAGCATATCAACAAGCCACCATGTCTTTCAAAATATCAACTCTAAAGAAAGTTATCCCTAGCCCATCATGCTCAATCATTGATCCATTCATGAAACACACTCGCATATTAGCTACATCCAATGCTCAAGTATGATCATAGTGCCCCTTAGTTGGTGCTTTATAAGAGAAGATGGAGACTCAAATAAAAATAAAAATTGCATAAAGTAAATAGATAGGCCCTTCGCAGAGGGAAGTAGGGAACTGTAGAGGTGCCAGAGCTCAAAGCTTAAATTGAGAGATAAAAAATTTTGAGAGGCATACTTTTCCCGTCAACGAAAACGACTGAGTAATTCCCAACACTTTCCATGCTAGATATATCATAGGCGGTTCCCAAACAGAAAATAAAGTTTATTCCTTTTTCCACCATTCTTTCACAATCCATGGCTAGCCGTATCCACGGGTGCCTTCCATACCAACACTTTCCAAGGAATTTATTATTTGACAACAAAAAGTAATTTTTTTTCATTTCGGGACTGGGCATCCCTATTACTGCTGCACTCTCATGCAATGACAAGTGAATAAACACTCATCTTGAGAATAACACATCTAGCATGGAAAATATTGGCCACCCCATGCCGCTTCATGAGCGGTACGAGCACACAAAAAGGAAATTCAATTTGAAAATTAGAGATGCCACATACAAATTTGCTTAGAACGGCATGGAAATACCGCATATAGGTAGGTATGGTGGACTCATATGGCAAAACTGGGTTTAAAGATTTTGGATGCACAAGTAGTATTTCTACTTAGTACAAGTGGAGGCTAGCAAAAAGATTGAGAAGCAACCAACCAAGAAACAAAAAATCACATAAGCGAGCATTAAGCATAACTAACACCGAATAATGCACCACAAGTAGGATGTAATTTCATTGCACAACTATTGACTTTCATGCTTGCATAGGGAATCACAAACCTTAACACCAATATTCTTACTAAAGCATAATTACTCACCAACATGACTCACATATCACTATCATCATATCTTAAAACTATTACAAAGAATCAAGTTTATTTTGTCCAATGATCTTCATGAAAGTTTTTATTATATCCCTCTTGAATATCTATCACTTTGGGACTAGTTTCATATATTGCAATTGCTTTTGACAAGCTCAAATAAATCTAAGTGAAGAACATGAGCATACAAATATTTGTCTCTCAAAATAATATAAGTGAAGCATGAGAGAATTTCTTCAAAAATTTACTAACTCTCAAATTAATCTAAGTGAAGCATGAGAGCATTTCTTCAAAAATATTAAAGCACACCGTGCTCAAAAAGATATAAGCGAAGCACTAGAGCAATTCCATAGCTCAAAAAATTGAAGTGAAGCATATAGAGCAATTCTAACAAATCATAGCATAATTTTGGCTCTCTCAAATAGGTGTGTCCAGCAAGGATACTTGTGACAAACTAAAAATCAAAACAAGCAAAGACTCATATAATACAAGACGCTCCAAGTAAAACTCATGATATGTGAGGAATAAAAATATAGCTCCAAGTAAAATACCGATGGTCGTTAGAAGAAAGAGGGGATGCCTTCCGGGGCATCCCCAAGCTTAGTTGCTTGGTTCTCCTTGAATATGAACTTGGGGTGCCATGGGGCATCCCCAAGCTTAGGCTCTTTTCACTCCTTATTCCTCCATCCATCGTGATCTCACCCAAAACTTGAAAACTTCAATCACACAAAACTTAACAAAACCTTCGTGAGATCCGTTAGTATAATAAAGCAAATCACCACTCTAAGTATTGTTGCAAACCCATTCATATTTTATTATTGCATTATACTACTATATTCCGACTTTACCATGGCTTATACCCCCCGATACAATCCATAGATTCATCAAAATAAGCACACAACACAACGAAAACAGAATCTGTCAAAAACAGAACAGTCTATAGTAATCTGTACTCTAAGCATACTTCTGTAACTCCAAAAATTCTGAAAAATTAGGAAATGTAAGAAATTTTTATATCAATATTTTGTAAAAAAATCAGAATTTTTCGTCGCTTGTGTGATTTTACAAAATTATTTTACTTGACGCAAAAGTTTCTATTTTCCAACAAGATCAAATCAACTATCACCCAACATGATCCCAAAGGCTTTATTTGGCACAAACACTAATTAAAACATAAAAAACACAATCATAACAGAGTCATAATTTTTCAAACACTCAAGAATAGAAAGAAAAAGGAAAAAATAAATTTTATTCATTGGGTTGCCTCCCAACAAGCGCTATCATTTTATGCCCCTAGCTAGGCATAATTCATAGTTTCAAGTGTTGTCACCTTTAGTTTTTGATCCATAGGATGCCCTCATGATTGATTCATATGGTGTCTTAATTCTTGTTCTAGGGAAGTGTTCCATACCCTTTATTAGTGGAAACTGAAATTTAATATTGCCTTCTTTCATATCAATCATGGCACCAATAGGGCGTAAAAACGGTCTACCAAGTATAATTGGACAAGACGGATTGCAATCAATATCAAGAACAATAAAATCTCTGGGCACGTAATTCTTATTTGCAAGAATAAGAACATCATTAATTCTTCCCACAGGCTTTTTAATAGTAGAATCCGCCAAGTGCAAATTAAGAGAACATTCTTCAATATCGGTAAAACCAAGCACATCACATAAAGATTTCGGAATTGTGGAAACACTGCACCCAAATCACATAAAGAAAAACACTCATAATTTTTAATCTTGACTGTGATAGTGGGTTTCCATTCATCATGCAATTTTCTAGGAATTGAAATCTCTAGTTCCAATTTTTCCTCCAAAGCTTTCATCATGGCATCTACGATATGTTTAGTAAAAGCTTTATTTTGTTCATAAGCATGAGGTGAATTTATCATGGATTGCAACAAAGAAATAAATTCAATCAAAGAGCAATTATCATAATTAAAGTCCTTGTAATCCAAAAGAGTGGGAACATCACTAGTTAAAGTTTTGACCTCTCCAAACCCACTTTCATCAATAGTTTCATCAAGATTTTCACCCTCCGAATTATCGGGATGCCTTCTAACTAAAGTTGACTCTTCTTCAGTCCCTTTATCATTAATTTTAATTTTACTAACCAAGGAATTAATAGAAGAAACACCAATCACTTTAAGATCTTCATCATTTTTTATGAAAGCAATCACTAGAAAACGCTCTTTCTAAAAATTCTCTTTTAGCTCTAAGCATAGCGGTTCTTTTCTTACTTTCATCCATAGAAACATATAAAGCTTTAATTGATTCATCAAACTTGGGTACAAAAATTTTCAACTTGAGATTTTCTACATCGTGAGAAATCCTATCAATGCTTCTAGATATATCATCAACCTTATTCAACTTTTCTTCTATCGTAGTATTGAAAACTTTTTGAGCATTGATAAATTCTTTAATATTATTCTCAAGATCAGAGGTATTACTATTATTATTGTAAGAATAATTACCATAGGAATTACCGTAATTATTAGAGGAATTTCCAGGAAAAGGCCTAGGATTAAAATTACCTCTGTAAGTATTGCTATTAAAATTGTTTCGCGAGACAAATTCACATCTACGGGATCACTATTTTGCTCAATCAAAGTAGACAAAGGCACATCATTAAGATCAATGGGAGCACTTTTATTAGCAACCGATTTCATAACAGCATCAAACTTTTTCACTCAACGTACTAATTTCTTCAACTGAATTAACTATTTTACTAGTAGGTGCTCTTTCGGTATGCCATTGTGAATAATTTGCCGTAATATTATCAAGCAATTTAGTAGCTTCACCCAAAGTAATCTCCATAAAAGTACCACCCACGGCAGAATCTAAAAGATTTCTAGAAACAAAATTCAATCCCGCATAAAAAATTTGTATGATCATCCAAAGATTTAAACCATGAGTAGGACAATTTCTTAGCATCAACTTCATTCTTTCCCAAGATTGTGCAACATGTTCATGCTCAAGTTGCTTAAAATTCATGATTTGAGTTCTAAGGGAATAATTTTCGCGGGCGGAAAATACTTAGTAATAAAAGCATCTTTGCACTTATCCCAAGAATCAATACTATTGCGAGGCAAAGAAGAAAACCAAATTTTTGCAGATCCCTCAAAGAGAAAGGAAATAATTTCAACTTCACAATATCATTGTCCACAGCTTTTTTCTTTTGCATATCACACAATTCTACGAATGTGTTTAGATGGGACGCGGCATCCTCATTAGGAGTACCGGAAAACTGATCTTTCATAACAAGATTCAACAAAGCGGCATTAATATCACAAGATTCCGCACAAGTGGTGGGAGGAGCAATTGGAGTGCTAATAAAATCATTATTATTGGTATTGGAAAAATCACACAACTTGGTGTTTTCTTGATTCATCGTGGCACGCAAACAAGATTGCAAACAAAAACAGATCTGACGAGAAAAAGGCAAACGAAAAAGAGGGCGAATAAAACGGCAAATTTTTATGAAGTGGGGGAGATGAAAATGAGAGGCAAATGACAAATAATGTAAATTGCAAGGAGATGAGATTTGTGATTAGGAACCTGATAGATGTTGATGATGTCTCCCCGGCAACAGCGCCAGAAATTCCTTTTGATGTCGCTTGAACTACGTTGGTATTTCCCCAAAGAGGAAGGGATGCTGCAGCACAACTACGGTAGTTATTTCCCTCAGTTATGAAACCAAGGTATCAATCCAGTAAGAGAACCAAGCAACACTATGTAAATGGTACCTGCACACAAAGAACAAATACTTGCAACCCGACGCTTATGAGGGGTTGTCAATCCCTCTACGGGTAATGGTGCCAGAAATTGTCAAGTTGACGAGATAAAATTATTGTAGATTAGATAAATAGATCTCGATAAAACGCAAAATAAAATAAGTAGCAAAAAAGTGCAGCAAGGTATTTTTGGGTTTTTAGAATAATAGATCTGAAAATAAAAGCGAATAAAAATAGATCTCAAAGCAAATATGATAAAGAATAGACCCGGGAGCCGTAGATTTCACTAGTGGCTTCTCCCGAGAAAATAGCACACGGTGGGTAAACAAATTACTGTTGGGCAATTGATAGAAGATCGAATAATTATGAAGGTATCCAAGGCAATGATCAATATATAGGCATCACGTCCAATATTAGTAAACCGACTCCTGCCTGCATCTACTACTATTACTCCACACATCGACCGCTATCCAGCATGCATCTAGTGTATTAAGTTCATGGAGAAACGGAGTAATGCAATAAGAATGATGACAAGATGTAGACGAGATCTATTCATGTAGGAATAGCCCCCATCTTGTTATCCTTAATAGCAACGATACATGCGTGTCTTGCTGCCCCTTCTGTCACTGGGAAAGAACACCGCATGATCGAACCCATCACAAAGCACCTCTTCCCATGGCAAGAAAAATCGATCTAGTTGGCCTAACTAAACCAAAGATTCGAAGAAGAAATACGAGGCTATAAATAATCATGCATATAATAGATCAAAAGAAGACTCAAATAATATTCATGGATATAGATCTGATCATAAACTCAAAGTTCATCGGATCCCAACAAACACACCACAAAAAGAGTTACATCAAATAGATCTCCAAGAGACCATTGTATTGAGAATCAGAAGAGAGAGAGGAAACCATCTAGCTACTGCCTACAGACCCGTTGGTCTATGATGAACTACTCACGCATCATCGGAGAGGCACCAATGAGGATGATGAACCCCTCCGTGATGGTGTCTAGATTGGATCTCGTGGTTCTGGAACTTGCGGCGGCTGGAATTGTGTTTCGTCGACTCCCCTAGGGTTTCTAGAATATTTGGATATTTATAGGGCGAAGAGGCGGTGCAGGAGGTCACCGAGGGGGGCACAACCCCCTGGGCGCGCCTGGGCTCCTGGGCGCGCCCTGGTGGGTTGTGCCCACCTCGGGCCTCCCCCCGGTACTTCTTTGGCCCATGCTGTGTCTTCTGGTCCAAAAAAATTCTCCAAAAAGTTTCGTCGTGTTTGGACTCCATTTGGTACTGATATTCTGCGAAGTAAAAAACAAGCAAAAAATAGCAACTAGCACTGGGCACTATGTCAATAGGTTAGTCCCAAAAAATGATATAAAGTTGCTATAAAATGATTGTAAAACATCCAAGAATGATAATATAACAGCATGGAACAAGCAAAAATTGTAGATACGCTGGAGACGTATCACATTACTATTATCACAAAGTTTTTCTGCCTCGGGTTCACTAGAAGTATGCAAAGTCCTATCATTTTTCTTATTCTTTTTCTTTCTAGATGGACTAGGCGCATCAGTATTAACTCTTTGAGAGTCTTGTTCAATTCTTTTAGGATGACCTTCAGGATAAAGTGGCTCCTGAGTCATTCTACCTCCTCTAGTCATTACTCTAGCAGCATGATCATTCATATTATTACTCATTTCATTAAGCAATTCACGTTGATATTTAGCAACTTGTTCTAACTGGGTTTGAACCATAGAAACATGTTTTCCTACACCTTTAACATCATTTGTAATTATAAATAACAAGTCACTCAAGCGATCAATCATATCGGCATTACGTTTTAATTGTTTCATAACATAAGCATTGAAATGATCTTGCTTCATAATGTAATTGTCAAACTCATACATGTATTGACTAGGGTGTTTATTATAAGGAATATCACCTTCATCAAACTTCAGAAGAGAATTTACCTCTACCACCTGTGGTGGTGTGTCAAGACCATGTATCTCTTCAATAGGTGGTAAATTTTTAACATCTTCAGCTTTAATACCTTTTTCCTTCATACATTTCTTTGCCTCTTGCATATCTTTTGGACTGAGATATAGGATACCCCTCTTCTTTAGAGTGGGTTTAGGCGGTGGTTCAGGAAATGTCCAATCATTATCATTCTTCAATATATTATTCAATAATTTCTCCGCTTGTTCAGTAATTCATTCCCTGAAAATACAACCAGCACAACTATCTAGGTAGTCCCTAGAAACATCAGTTAGTCCATTATAGAAGATATTAAGTATTTCATTTTTCTTAAGAGGATGATCAGGAAAAGCATTAAGTAATTGGAGAAGCCTCCCCCAAGCTTGTGGGAGACTCTCTTCCTCAATTTGCACAAAGTTAAATATTTCCTGTAAGGTAGCTTGTTTCTTATGAGCAGGAAAATATTTTACAGAGAAGTAATAATCATATCCTGGGGGCTACGCACACAACCAGGAGAAAGAGTGTTATACCATATCTTAGCATCACCCTTTAACAAGAAAGGAAATAACTTGAGAATATAGTAATAGCGAATTTTTTCCTCATGACCAAATAGGGTGGCTATATCATTTAATTTAGTAAGATGTGCCACAATAGTTTCAGTTTCATAGCCATGGAAAGGATCAGATTCAACCAAAGTAATTAACTCAGGATCGACAGAGAATTCATTATCCTTATCAGTAATAAAGATAGGTGAAGTAGCAAATCCAGGATCACATTTCATTCTAGCATTCAAAGATTTTTCTTTCAACTTGCATAGTAATTTCTTAAGATCATCTATATCCTTACAAGCAAGAAAGTCTCTAGCTACCTCTCCATCCATATAAATCCTTCAGGTATCTCAGGTAATTCATATCTAGGAGTGCTAGTTCCAATAGGTGAATCATAATCTTTAGTTTCAGTAATTTAATCAGTTTCAGTATTTTCAAATTCTTTAGCTTTAGCAAGTTGTTCATCAAGAAATTCACCTAGTGGCACAGTATTATCAAGCAAAGTACTAGCATCATTCCTAGCATCATGCATAGCAGAAGTGGCATCATCAATTACTTGTGACATATCAGAATTAATAGCAAGCTGTGGTCTTGCAAGCTTAATTAAAACAGAAGGTGAATCAAGTGCAGAGCTAGATGGCAGTTCCTTACCTCCCCTCGTCTTAGAGGGAACGATCTTGGTTCTATCACCCTTAAGATTCTTCATAGTGATCAACAAATATAAATACCAAGTGACTCGACAAATATAGCTATGCTCCCCGGCAACGGCGCCAGAAAAAGGTCTTGATAACCCACAAGTATAGGGGATCGCAAGAGTTCTAAAGGGTAGAGTATTCAACCCAAATTTATTGATTCGACACAAGGGGAGGCAAAGAATATTTGCAAGTATTAGCAGTTGAGTTGTCAATTCAACCACACCTGGAGAACTAAATATCTGCAGCAGAGTGATCAGTAGCACAGTAGTATGATAATGTGGTAGCAATAGTAACGGTAGCAATAATAGATGTAATAGTAATAGTAGTAGTTTTGTAGCAATTGTAACAGTAGCAGCAACAATAGTAACTTAGCAAAGATCAATATGTGAAAAGCTCATAGGCATTGGATCGGTGATGTTAATTATGTTGGATGACATTCATCATGTAACAGTTATAACCTAGGGCGACACAGAACTAGCTCCAATTCACCAATGTAATGTAGGCATGTATTCTGTAAATAATCATAGATGCTTATGGAAAAGAACTTGCATGACATCTTTTGTCCTACCCCCCCCCCCCCTCCCCCCCGGTGGCAGCGGGGTCCATAAGGAAACTAAGGGATAATAAGGCCTCCTTTTAATAGAGATCCGAAACAAAGCATTAACACATGGTGAATACATGAACTCTACAAATTACGGTAATCACCGGAAAGAATCCCAATTATTGTCACCTTGGGGTTTGCGGATCATAACACGTAATAGGTGCATATAACTTGCATGGTAAGATCAAGAACACAAATATATTGGTGAAAACATAAACGGTTCAGATCTGAAATCATGGCACTCGGGCCCTAGTGACAAGCATTAAGCATAGCAAAGTCATAGCAACATCAATCTCAGAACATAGTGGATACTAGAGATCAAGCCCTAACAAAACTAACTCGATTACGTGATAAATCTCATCCAACCCATCACCGCCCAGCAAGCCTATGAAGAGATTACTCACTCCCGGCGATGAGAATCATGAAATTGGTGATGGAGGATGGTTGATGATGACGATGGTGGCGAACCCCCCTCTTCGGAGCCCAGAACGGACTCCAGATCTGCCCTCCCGATGAAGAACAGGAGGTGGCGGCGGCTCCGTATCGTGAAACGCGATGAAACTTTCTCTCCTATTTTTTTCTTGGGAAATACGAATTTAAAGTATCCAGGTTAGGGTCAGCGGAGCCTCGTGGGCCCCACTGCCCACCAGGGCACGACATAGGGGGGTGGCGCACCCTGGTGCCTAGTGGGCAGCAGGCCTCCCTCCAGTGGGTCATTGCTCCAGTATTTTTCTTTTATTCCAAAACAATTCTCCAAAAAGTTTCTTCCAATTCCGAGACCTTATATTTCTGCACAAAAAACAACACCATGGTAGTTCTGCTGAAAATAGCGTCAGTCTGGGTTAGTTTCATTCAAATCATGAAAACTAGAGTCCAAAACAAGAGCAAAAGCGTTAGGAAAAGTAGATACGACGGAGGCGTATCAATGTGTTGGTCCTCAAACATATCATAAACATCCGCGGAAGCCTCTACATCAGCAGTGGTGTAAGCATCATCTTGTTGTGCAACTTCATTAAATGAATTCCTCTGCTCAAACTTTTGCAATACTCTCCAGTCTTGGTTACCTGGAAATGTGTCTTCCAACAAAAATATCTGTGTTGCTTGATTTGCCAAAATGTAAGGCTCGTTGGTGCGGTACGGCGCCTTAACATTGATGGATTTGAAACAATTACCAGCTCTGGGTCTTGAGATCTTGGTAAACTGGTTATACCAACGACAGCAAAAGAAAACCACGCGCCGATGAACCTCGAAACTGGAGATATACTGAAACTGAACAATATCTGTTATGTTAGCATACATTTTAGTTGTCACTTTCTCATGCGTATCTGTGCTCATGATGGCTCTATTTTGTGTCTTCCTGCCTTCGTCCCGTGCAAGGGTGTTGTAGCGCACATCTCCAACAACACAAGATGCATAATGTCTTACCCCGAGTATCAGGGCCCATTGCTAGCAAGTCATAAGGGTATCACTAAATGCTTGCCCATCCTCCCCCATCTTCTTATCCTATGGTTAGAAAATAGACAAGCTGATCATCTCATGTACTCAATATACTAAAAAAACTAAGAGTGCAATTCAAAAGCTTACACGGCTCTTCAACCATTTCGCAAAGCCTTCCCTAACCCATTTCTCAATGTTTCTAGGATTTTGCGCCAGTAACTCCTCTTCGTACATGCTGCAGAACATAGTGATCACGTCAAACATCTAAATATATAAGAATGTGCTGCATTTTGGTAGATTATGATGTATAAGATGTAGTATTTAGCAGTTACTCGATATAAGGCGGAATCTTAGGACAATTATTCAACACATACCAAACTTTTTTGTCCAAATCTTTCGGTTTGTCATCTTGTCGACTCTTCCCTATTACTCGAACAACAGGATCGAAAACATTGAGCTCAGGATTTTTTTTGCCCACCTTTTTGCTAGGCTGATGAGTTGTTTCAATGTATCTTGAGTAGAATGTCAACGCTTCCGTAGCAATGTAGGCCCGTGCAAATGGAACCCTCAGGTCTAGCTCTGTTCCTAACATAGCCCTTAAGAATGCCTAGCCGCCTTTCAATAGGGTAAATCCATCCATACTATATTGGACCTCTAAGTAGTGCCTTATCAGGTAGATGAACAACCAAATGCACCATCACATCCAAGAAGTATGGAGGATATAGCTTCTCAAGGTCGCATAGGATTGTTGGTATCCTGTCTTTAAGATGCACCAGAACATCTATCCTGATACTTCTACTGCAGAGTTCCCTGAAGAATTGTCCCAACTCTGCAACTGCTCTGTATAAGTCAGGGCGGACCAATCCTCTAAGGAGAACAGGTAAAACCCTTTGAAGTAGGACGTGACAGTCATGGGTTTCCAACCCTTGTACCTTGGTTCCATCTGCACCGACTCTCCTTTCAGTGTTGGAAGCAAATCTATGTGGGAATCACACACGGGACACTACCTTGCAGAATCTTTTCTTTTTTCCTCAGCGAGATGGCTTGGAGCGGCGAGTTGTTGAACCATGCGTCGGCTTGGAGCCTCACCCATGGTACTGACAGCCTGGAACGACGAGGGAGGTGGAGTAGCGAGTTGTCTGGCTTGTATCCGGCGGGCTCGACGGGCCATCCTAGCTAGATTTTATGCCGAAGAACTCTCTTCATGCTCACCGGTTGCCATGTGGAGAATATGGTGTAAGAAGGAGATGAGGAGCAGAGGTGTGGTGCGATTCTTCACCTGGTGTCCGGCCTCGTTTAAATACCGGGCAGACGCAAGCATCCAACCGGCGTTGTGTTTAATGCCGATCGTCTCGTAAACAGATATGTGGCCGAAGTAGGTTTCTTGGTAAATCCACGGATTTAATGGAGGTAGGTGGGAAGTCTGTAGCGGTTTGAATGCGGCGAGGAGGCGTTTTCAGCCAGATGTGCCGCGGGCTGCACTCTCTCGGCTGGCGCGCCGCTCCAATGCCGGTAGTGAGAGGTCGCGTCCGCTTTGGGCCGGCGTCAATGCGGGCAACTGGCGTCGGGTGGGAACACACACGGACGAGGGAGGAGGGTTTTGGGTGGGCCATGGTTGCCAGAAGCGGACGTGGCAGCGGTCCGAATGTCCAAAAATTCCACCCCTATTTTATCTTCATTTTACGGGAAAAAGAATGTGTATACCGACTTATGGACAGGACCATATTGGATGGCACAATACGGTTTGAATCATGCAGTCCGAATGAACTGCAGACAGTTTGAGGAATTACTATGGCGGTGCGCAAGTGGATAGAGGCATTAGGGTCAGTTTTCACTCACCCTGGGTTAATCATTTGCTTTTTGCTGATGATAGTTTGATTTTCATGAAAGCTAAAGAGCAAAGTGCAAATAGATTAAATGACATTCTCCGGATATACGTTGCGTGCTTGGGATAGGCAGTAAACCGGGAGAAAAGCTCTATTTATTTCAACTCCAATGCTTCTCAGCAACTTAGGGCAGAAGTTAAACAAGCTCTTGGAGTTTTTGTTGAAGCTTTTACTGAAAGGTATCTCGGTCTCCCAACTGTGGTGGGCAGGATACTAGTTGTACTTTTGATCATATTAGAGAGAGGAGCCATGGTAAAATGCAAGGGTGGTCAGAAAAGAACTTGTCTTGTGCGGGCAGGGGGGTCTTTCTTAAATCGGTGGTCCAAGCTATCCCCACGTACAACATGAGTTGTTTTCAATTGACAAAGAAGGTTTGCAAATAGTTGATGTCGTCTATGGCAAAGTATTGGTGGAGTAGCTCCATTGACAAATGCTCAGTACACTGGATGTCTTGGGAGAAGCTATCTGAACCAAAAATAAGAGGAGGCATGGGTTTCCGGGATTTTGAGCAATTCAATCTTGCACTGCTTGGGAAGCAGGGGTGGCGTCTAATTACGCACCCGAATACCTTTATGATCCAGAGTTTTGAAGGGCAAATATTTTCCGCACTGTGATTTCATGTCAGCACAAGCTCCTCGTTCGGCATCAGCTACATGGAAGGCTATCATCGCTGGCCGTGAAGCCTTGGAATAGGGGCTGATAAAGAGGGTGGGTTCAGGTGAGTCCATCTTTGTTTGGATTGATCGGTGGATCCCAAATACAACAACTTTCAAGCCTATGGGCCACTCTGGGAATGATCCGCTGCACCGTGTGTCTGATTTAATTGATCGTCAAAGAGGATCCTGAGACAGAGAGTTGGTGCAGCGCAATTTCTTGGCCCCGGATGTGGATGCAATTACGAATATCCCATTGAGAGCTTCCGAAGGTGAAGATGAATATGCTTGGGCTCTTGAACCATCAGGTGTTTATTCAGTAAAGACGGCTTATCGTGCTCTAATGACTCGAAAAGAGCAGTCCGCTGCAGAGGAAGGAACGATAGAAGAATCATCATCAGATAAACACTTGTGGACCGCCTTGTGGAAATTCAAGGTGATCCGAGAGTCAGAGTTATTTGGTGGCGAGTTCTCCGGGGATTCCTCCCGGATTATGCCACGCTATAGCATCGTCACATTAGGACGACAGCGAGATGTGATCTATTCAAAGTCGCAAATGAAGATTTACAACACACACTTATGCACTGTTCGCATGCCACACCGTTTTGGGGTGCAGCAAGGGAGCTTTTGAAGCTCAAATTACCTCGGTTGCATCCAACAACGTAGGCTAAAGATATCCTCATGGATGAGATGTTAGCTGAACAAGACAGGTGCAAGATCATCACGATAATGCATGCTACTTGGACACTCGTAATTGTTGGACGCATGATAAATAGTCATTTGATCCAGTACATTCGGTGAAGACAGTCCGCAATAATCTATTGTTACTCGAGTTACCTAAGCCCCGATGTGGTATGACGGGGGTCTAGTGGCGGCCGCCGGACGTCGGATGGATCAAGATCAACACGGACAGAGCTGTTAATACTGAAGCCCGGTGTGGAGGCGCGGGTGGCGTCGCTCGCTCCCATTTCTCGTTCATGGGTGCTTGGAGTAAACCCTTTTCCGGAGTTACAGATCCTTTGATTGCAGAAGCCATGGCACTTCGAGAAGGAGTTATTTTTGCATAGCTATGTGGATTCTCGCACGGAGTGATGGAGGTGGATAGTTTAGAGGTGGTGAACCTCTGGTCTTTGCGCATCAATTCTAGATCGGTTGTTGCGCCTATCTTAGAGCATCTCTAGCAGACCCCGTATATCGCCGACCCGCAAAACTCGTTTACAGTTCGCTCCGCGAACTGTAAACGAGTTTTGCTGCGCCTATCTTAGAGCATCTCTAGCAGACCCCGTATATCGCCGACCCGCAAAACTCGTTTACAGTTCGCGGAAAAACGGTTTTGCGGGCCGGCGCGGGCGGCGGCCGAGCAGAGATATACGGGGTCTGCTAGAGATGCTCTAAGATAGGCGCAACAACCGATCTAGAATTGATGCGCAAAGACCAGAGGTTCACCACCTCTAAACTATCCACCTCCATCACTCCGTGCGAGAATCCACATAGCGCCGGCCCGCATATCAGATGCGGTTTTATCTGAATTTGACACATATGCACATATTCAGAATTACTAATTTGCAATATAAGAAAAATATCAATATTGCAATACAACAATCATCCAAATTACAATAATTATTCAAATCTTCGAAGCAAACTAAATAATTCAGTACAAAACTTGTCACGAATACAAATCACACATGAATTAAATGAAAATGAATGAAAAAATGTGATGTGTTACTGCCTAGCTCTTTGCCAATGGTGCTCAATGAGATCCTCCTGAAGCTGAAAGTGGGTGCTTGCATTTTCAATCTCCTTGTAGGTCTGAAGAAAAGCTCTAATGCGGTTAGGGTCTCTAGCTGGTTTGACACAGCTACCCACATTGTCGTAGAAGAACTCCAAGTTCATGCCTCTCTCATCTTCGATAATCATATTGTGAAGAATAACACAGCATGTCATGATGTTTTTCAAGGATCGCTTGTCCCAAAAACGAGCAGGACCACGAACAATGGCAAACATAGATTGCAAAACCCCGAATGCTCTTTCAATGTCTTTTCGGGCTGCCTCTTGTACCCTTGAGAATTCACATTGTTTCCTAGTTTGTGGGTCTTTGATGCTCTTGACAAATGTGCACCAAGGAGGGTATATACCATCTGCAAGATAGTACCCCTTTGTGTATTCATGCCCATTGATAGTGTAGTTGCAAACAGGAGTATCACCACTAGCAAGCCTAGCAAACAATGAGACCGTTGCAACACATTGATATCATTGAGAGTACTCGGCATACAAAAAAGCAATGCCAAATCCATAAATCCTCGGATGCTACGGCATCTAGCACAATTGTTGCATCACGAGACTTGCCACAATACATTCCCTGCCATGCCTTTGGGCAATTTTTCCAAGTTCAATGCATACAATCTATGCTTCCTAGCATGCCAGGCCAACCTCTTCTGTCATTAGATGCCATCAATTTTTTTTGTCTTCCTCGTTGGGTGCCTGAATATATTCAGGACCAAAGATACGGATGATCACTTTGGCAAACCTACGCACTGACTCAATTGTAGTATCTTCACCAATGCGAAGGTACTCATCGGCATAGTCAGCCGGAATGCCGTATGCAATTACCCGCATAGCTGCCGAGATTTTTTGATATGCACTAAATCCCTTCAAGCCCGCGGCATTTCTTCTTTGAGTAAAATACTGACAATTGGCCTCGCAAGCATGAACAATTTTCACAAAGAGGGATCGGCGCATTCGGTACCTTCTCCGGAAGAGGTGCGGCGGATATGTTGGATTCTCCGCGAAGTAGTATTGCATCAACATCTCGTTCCCGAGATGGCGATTTCGAGGAATGCAAAGACGGCCGACGGCCGATCCTCGCCGCCTCTTTCGGTTCTCATCTCCGTGCTCCTTCACGACAAGGGCCATCACGAACGTCTGCTGGCGATAGTTGACAAGCAGCGTCTCAACATCCGAGTCGTCCGAATCGTCGAGCAAAAACTTCTCGCACGAGCTCAATTCCATCTAAATTCACAAATACGCGCGCCGCGTTAACCAACTATGCATACCGCTCAGCGCAAGCACAAGTACAAACTCACCGGCTGCTCGGGGGCGGTGGCTCTCCGGCGGTGGATCCCGAGGCGGCGACGGCGACTAGGGGCGGCTCAGGGGCGGTGGATCCCGGGCGGCGACGACGACTGAGGCGGTCGGATCGGCGGATCCGGGGAGCCGGTGAAGCGGCTCGGTGGAAGAGGGTAGGGGCGCCCCCGCGGCGCGATTCCGCCCGCAGATTTGGCCGGAATCGCCGGCGGCGGACGGGCGGAACCAATGGCAGGCGACGGCGGAAGGGGGGTGGGGAAAAGGGCGCGGGCTGAAATGTCCCTCCCGCCAACCGCTTTCCTGGGATACGGGGCACCGTAGGGGCGAGGCGGAAACCTGCGTTTTCGCGGGTTGGGGATGGGATTTTACCGCGCCCCTCAAAATTTTTTACGGGTCGAACGCGTTTGCGGGGTCTGGTCGGCCAGCATTTTCCGCGCCGACCCGTATTTTGATGATTATTTTGTGGGTCACGGCTTTATACGGGGTGTGTTAGAGATGCTCTTAGATGATATTGGGAAAAAGTTGTCATCGTTTATTTCTTTCTCTGTTAAGCATGTCCCTAGGGAGGGAATTGTATGGCGGACCTTTGTGCCAAGCAGGCCTGTTCCTTGTTGGCTGCGGACTGTTGGCTAGAGGAATGCCCTCCTTTTCTCAGTCATTGCCTTAGGGCAGATTGTAATCTCATGTTACTTCACGCAATAAAGATCCCCATATTGATAGCAAAAAAAAAGAAGACAGTTTGAGGAGCGTTTCCGCATTAAAACAATTAAAGGGCGGACCCGAAAGTCAAGCGGACTGCAGCACACGTGACCAGGGGTCAGCTACAGTGTGGTTTACATGGGCTGATGAGCCAGAGGCACAAGCATAACTGCTTCGTACAGCTTCCCTGCCGGATTTGCCCCTTGGTTGCGACCAGTTTTACTACGCTGCCATCCGATTCTTGAGAGCAACTCCAACGCGCGCCGACCTAAACAGACGGTGTTTTTGTCTGTTTGGGTCGGCCGCCCTCTCGGCGTCCGCACCGTTTGAGATTTGGGTCGGCAGTGTGCCCAACACGCCGATCCATTTCATGTTCGCATGCAAATTTTGAAAAAGGCCCGCGGCCATAGTTCATGCCAGCGGCCATGTCATCGCCCGAAGTTCATGCCGGCACCATGCCAGCTTCAGAAAACACCACACAGTTCGGCTGGCGCACTTGTCAGCGGCCGGCACACATGCCAGCACATAAAAAGGGACGGGAGTTCAACCACGCCATAACGGCCATGGTCATGCCAGCACACTTGTCGGCATAAAAAAAGGATGGCGCTCGCCACCATAGGTCACTCGTCGTCGAACTTGAGCATGTCGGCCTGCATCTTCTCGAACCACGGCCTCTTCCTCGGCGACACGGTGTTGAGATCCACCTTCATGATCTCCACCCCGGTCATCAAGCTCGCGAGAGCCACTTCTTTTGCCTTTGTCTTGGCGTTGGCGGCCTCGATCTCTAGCATCTTGGCTGGCTTCTCCGCCTTCATCTCAAGCATCTTGACTTACTTCTCCGCATCCATCTCAAGCCTCCTCCTTTGGATCTCCATGAAGGCGTTCATTTGTTCTTCTTTGTATCGTCGGCGCTCCTCCTCCCTTGAGTCCTTCTTGGTCATCATGCCCTCCACGCTTGCGATCAAGGCGTTCGACGTCACATCCCACTTGTTCTCCTTCTTGGAGTTGGTCTTCCCCCGCGGCCATGGCTTCTCGCCGTCTTCCTCCTCCACGGCCCTCTTCCCCACGCGACTTGAGGGCGGCATATTGCGCCTTGAACTTCTCCTCGTCTTTGATGACCCTCCAACAATGGGAGAGGTTGAAGCACTTGCCATCGTGTTGGACCTTGAATGCCTTCAAAGCTTGGAATGCCTACAAATGAATTGCATGCAAGCATATTGGCAAATGGATATGGAAATGGACATGCAAGCATAAACGAAATGACACAAAAAGAGGGCCGCTTGCTAGCATACCATGTCTTGCATGCCGATGCCGCTCACGGGGCGTGCCTTGATGCTCTCAAGAGTGGCACGAAACTTGTTGCATTCTTATTGGATCACCCTCCATCGCTTCGAAATGGACACCCACCCGCGCGTGCTTTGCATTTGGTACGGCAGAAACTTCTTACGCTCATGGAACTAACGGTGGAAACGAATCCAAAAGGTTGATGCCTTTTGTTCGGCGCCGACCTTGGGGTCTTGCCCAATGTCCCTCCAACACTCACAAAGGAGCTTGTCCTCGACCGCCGTGTATGCCTTCGTCCGCTTGCTCTTGCGCTTCGGCTTCGCCCCGCCGGCTTGGTTGGCGAGCTCGTCCTCGAACAAAGGCCCCCCTTTGATGTCCAAGTCATCCTCTTCCTCTTGTCCGTAGTCCTCCGAAAACTCGTGGTCGAGCGGGAAGCCGTCCAGGTCGAGGCCGATCTGATCATGCATGAAGGCGACCTGATCTTGATCAATGATGGACGGCGTGTACTGCCCTCGGCCGTCCTGGCTTTGTGTCTCTTCGGGATCATAGCCGGCCCCGGCGGCACCGCCAATGGCCGACGCACCACCCTCGAAGATGATGTTCTGCATGTAGTCGTTGTCGCCGGAGGCCGGCATTCCGTCGAACAGGTTGCGTGCGCCTGGCAACACGTCGGCTGGCATGTGCCGCGCGCGTTTCCTCGCCCCTCCGGATAACGAGCCACCGGCCACCGGTGCGGCGTTGAGGTCGATGGGCGCGGGCGCGGGCGTGGAAGGCGCCACCACGCTCACCTCGGGCGAGCACTCCCCGGAGAGTCGGGAGGCCTGCGGGTAGACGTGGAAGCCGGGTATCGGCTACGTCGCCGACGCGCGGGGCGAGTCGGGCAGCACCATCCGAGGGAACGCAGATGAGCCGGTGCTGGCCGCGGCCACGGCGGCGTTGACGAGGTTGTGCTGGCCAGGGTTTAACCCTAGCATAATTAGCGCCTCCCTCGTTGCCGCCGCGACGCGGGCGTTCGTGGCCTCCTGCTGCGCGGCGGCGGCGATGGCGGCCGCCGCGATGGCTTCCTCCCTCGCGTCCGCCGCGTGCCTCCAGCCCTTTCTATTCGCCGACTCCCTTGCCCGCTCTTCGGCCGTCAGCTTCTTCTTCGGTTTGGGCGCGGCGGCGGTCTTGCGGGGGGCGCGAGGCTTGCCTTTGCCGGAGGGGGCGGACGTGATGCCGGACGAGGCGAGGGAGGCGAGGCCGACGGCGGGATCGAGGTCGGCGTCCATGACGAGCGGCGGGAGCGCGCACGGGCGAGAGGGTTTTGGGGGAAAATGGAGAGAAATGGTGAAGGCTGCCACCGACCAGCGGGCCAGGGGGGAGGAGAAGGCGGGCGCGCACGCGTCCGTCTCGTTTCCGCGCCGACACAAATCCGGCTAAAAAATGAACCAGGAATGGGTCGGCAGGTAGACGAAAAGCGGGTGTGCGTCCGTTTGGGTCGGCGCGTTCGCCCGACTTTTCTGTACGCGCCGACCCAAATAAACGCGCGCGGACGAAATGGGTCGGCACGTTAGAGTTGGTCCGAGGGTACAGTTCTTGCCCAGTGGTTTTCTTCCATGTCAAATGCTTTAGTATATGCGACCCTAGACAGCTCTTCGAAGTCAATTGACAACGACTAGTTTAGTACTATCAGCAGAAAAAAAAACGACTAGCTTGTACTTCTTCAACTTTAATTATAGATTTTACTAGCAAAATATATGTGTTATACTAAAATAAAATACATCGCTGGACTCGTACTCAAAAGAAGTTTTCAATAGTGCTCTCTCTGTAAAGAAATATAAGAGTGTTTAGATCACTACTATTTTGCTGAATATAAATTATATATTTTAAGTTAAATTTATGATTAAAATTTAACTCAAGAGCAAGGGTAACTAATAAACATGGACGAATGAAATAGTCCCCTTGGCTGCTTTGTACGTAAAAAAACTTTGTAACCTGGGATGCTAAATTCCTTTGCAAAAGGGAACTCTTTTATATTGATGTGTTTTTTTTTAGAACTCAAAATTCGAGTGCGACATAACATATAGTCTGTGAACATACCTGGGTGTGCGAATTATGTGTTCCAACATAAGCACACTATGCATGTATTGAGCTACACAACTCGAACACCGATATTAAATTGTACATTGAGAAAAAGGCGATTAAATTATGTTGTGAATAGTATCTAAACAATATGATTTTAAGTGATATTGCATAATAATATGTTTTTTTTGCCCTGAGGTCAATAGGAATCATTTCTTGTCCAAGCTTTTTACACGAGTACAATACATGATCACGTTTGACTCCAAAAAAGATTCAGAATTTTTAGAACTTTTTTTGAATTACTAAATTATTTGGCGTATATAGGGTGCTTGTACCCGATAGCACCAAGTCCCCGTTTGATAATGTACCTGCTTTGTCTATTTGTTTTGTAATTTATCATGACTTTTTAAATGTTCATACCAAATATTGCGTATATTGCACCTAAGGGGCAATTTTTCTAATCATTGTACCATACAAATAGGATGCAGAAAAAGCTTGGAGTAACTGTTTTGTTTTACAACTTTTTATTTCAAAATTGTCACAGAGTAGGGCATTTTGGAGGTCGAGCCCCACGGAAGCCTTGATTTTGAAAGAGTCAAAATTTTAACTTTTCAGTTTCAATTTTTTTGAAAACAAATATACATGTATACAAGGATGTAATGTGTATGTGTTTCATGATGAAGTTACCTTGAATTGCGAGCTGTACGAGAAAACATAATCATTGACTTTGAGGATGAATATCATGTGTGCTAGAAAGCCACATATTTGTGTTTCTTGTGTAGCTCTCATTTTAATGTATTTTGGCTTGAAAAATTACACACATGTACATTATGTTTGTAGGTATATGTGTACTTTAAAAAAGTGAAACTAAAAGTTTGAATATGAAATCCGGCCTACATGGAGCTCGACCTCAATTTGGCACTTTCGTCCCTATAGCTCTACAAAGATACAAAGATAACAACCATGAGAGATTGACACGTTTACCAATATCTCGAGTCACATCTCAAGGAAAAATTAAGGTATATTGCACCTATATTTGTTTGAAATTAAACTATACAAAGTTTGACCAAATTTATATTAAAAAATATTAACATCTACACTACAATACTAAACTTATATAGTATGCAAATTAATTTCGTGATGTATCTGGTTATAATTGAAGGAAATATGCCCTAGAGGCAATAATAAAGTTGTTATTTTATATTTCCTTATTCATGATAAAGGTTTATTATTCATGCTAGAATTGTATTGATCGAAAACTTAAATACATGTGTGAATACATAAACAAAAACCGTGTCCCTAGTATGCCTCTATTAGACTGGCTCGTTGATCAAAGATGGTTAAGGTTTCCTAACCATGGACATGTGTTATCATTTGATAACGAGATCACATCATTAGGAGAATGATGTGATGGACAAAACCCATCCGTTAGCTTAGCATAATGATCGTTCAGTTTTATTGCTATTGCTTTCTTCATGTCAAATACATATTCCTTCGACTATGAGATTATGCAACTCCTGGATACCGGAGGAATAACTTGTGTTCTATCAAACGTCACAACGTAACTGGGTGATCATAAAGATGCTCTACAGGTATCTCTGAAGGTGTTTGTTGAGTTGGCATATATCAAGATTACAATTTGTCACTCCGAGTATCGGAGAGGTATCTCTAGGCCCTCTCGGTAATACACATCATAAGAAGCCTTGCAAGCAAAGTGACTAATGAGTTAGTTGCAGAATGATGTATTACGGAACAAGTAAAGAGACTTGCCGGTAACGAGATTGAACTAGGTATGAAGATACCGACGATCGAATCTCGGGCAAGTAACATACCGATGGACAAAGGGAATTACGTATGTTGTCATAAGGTTCGACCGATAAAGATCTTCGTAGAATATGTAGGAGCCAATATGGGCATCCAGGTTCCGCTATTGGTTATTGACCGGAGAGGCGTCTCGGTCATGTCTACATAGTTCTCGAACCCGTAGGGTCCGCACGCTTAACGTTCGTTGACGATATAGTATTATATGAGTTATGTATGTTGGTGATCGAATGTTGTTCGGAGTCCCGGATGAGATCACGGACATGACGAGGAGCTCCGGAATGGTCTGGAAGTAAATACTGATATATGGGATAATAGTGTTTGGTCTTCGGAAGTGTTCCGGAATTCACCGGAAGGGGTTTCGGATGTTTCCCGAAATGTTTGGGTACGAGAACACTTTATTTGGGCCAAAGGGGAAAGCCCACGAGGGTTTTGGAAAGAGCAAAATGAAGTTTTGCGGAGACCAGAGGCCAGACGCCGGGAACCCTGGCGTCTGGCCCTGGAGTCCGAGAAGGACTCTTGCCTTTCGGGCAAAACCGACTTTGAGGAGGCTTTTACTCTAAGTTTCGACCCCAGGGCTCAACATATAAATAGAGGGGCAGGGCTAGCACCCAAGACACATCAAGATTCACCAAGCCGTGTACCGGCAACCCCGTCCCCTCTAGTTTATCCTCGGTCTAGTTTCTGTAGTGCTTGGTGAAGCCCTGCGGAGATTGTTCTTCATCACCAACCGTCACCACGCCGTCGTGCTGCCGGAACTCATCTACTACTTCGCCTCTCTTGCTGGATCGAGAAGGCGAGGACGTCATCGAGCTGAACGTGTGCTGAACGCGGAGGTGCCGTACGTTCGGTACTTGATCGGGACGGATCGTGAAGGTGTACGACTACATCAACCGCGTTGATAAACGCTTCTGCTTAGCGATCTTCAAGGGTATGAAGATGCTCTCCCCCTCTCGTAGCTATGCATCTTCATGGATAGATCTTGCGTGTGCGTAGAAATTTTTTGTTTTCCATGCAACATTCCCCAATAGTGGCATCCGAGCCAGGTATATGCGTAGATGATATGCACGAGTAGAACACAAAGAGTTGTGGGCGGTGATAGTCATACTGCTTACCACCAACGTCTTATTTTGATTCGGCGGTATTGTGGGATGAAGCGGCCCGGACCAACCTTACTTGTCCATGCACATGAGACCGGTTCCACCGACAGACATGCAACTAGTTTTTCATAAAGGTGGCCGGCGGGTGTCTGTTTCTCCTACTTTAGTTGAATCGAATTTGACTGCGGCCGGTTCTTAAAGAAGGTTAAAACAGCAAACTTCATAAATCACTGTTGTGGTTTTTGTCGTAGGTAAGAACGGTTCTTGCTAGAAGCCCGTAGCAGCCACGTAAATTTTGCAACATCAAAGTAGAGAACGTCTAACTTGTGTTTTGCAGGGCATGTTGTGATGTGATATGGTAAGACATGATGTGATATACGTTATTGTATGAGATGATCATGTTTTGTAAATTTATCAGCAACCGGCAGGAGCCTTATGGTTGTCTCTTTATTGTATGAAATGCAATCGCCATGTAATTGCTTTATTTTATCGCTATGCGTTAGCAATAATTGTAGAAGCAATAGTTGGCGAGACGACCACGACGCAACGATGGAGATCAAGGTGTCGAGCCGATGACGATGGAGATCATGACGATGCTTTGGAGATGGAGATCAAAAGCACAAGATGATGATGGCCATATCATGTCACATATTTTGATTGCATGTGATGTTTATCTTTTATGCACCTTATTTTGCTTAGAACGGCGGTAGCATTATAAGATGATCCCTTCACTTAATTTCAAGATAAAAGTGTTCTCCCTGAGTATGCACCGTTGCTGCAGTTCATCGTTTTGAGACACCACGTGATGATCGGGTGTGATAGACTCTATGTTCACATACAACGGGTGTAAGACAGTTTTGCACATGCAGAATACTTGTGTTAAACTTGACGAGCCTATCATGTACAGACATGGTCTCGGAACACTGGAGACCGAAAGGTCGAACATGAATCATATAGTAGATATGATCAACATAGAGAGGTTCACCATTGATGACTGCCCCATCTCACGTGATGATCGGACATGGGTTAGTTGATTTGGATCACGTATCACTTAGATGACTTAAGGGATGTCTATTTAAGTGGGAGTTCATTAGTAATTTGATTAATTGAACTTAATTTATCATGAACTTAGTCTTATAGTTTTGCATATCTATGTTGTAAATCAATGGCACGAGCTACCGTTCCCCTGAATTTTAATGTGTTCCTAGAGAAAGCTAAGTTGAAAGATAATGGTAGGAACTACACGGACTGGGTCCGTAACGTGAGGATTATCCTCATTGCTGCACAGAAGAATTAAGTCCTTGATGCACCGCTAGGTGAAAGGCCTGCTGCAGGAGCTGAAGCTGATGTTATGAACGTCTGGCAAGCTTGATCTGATGACTACTCAATAGTTTAGTGTGCCATACTTTACGGCTTAGAACCGGGACTTCAAAGACGTTTTGAACGTCATGGAGCATATGAGATGTTCCGGGAGTTCAAGTTAATATTTCAAGCAAATGCCCGGGTTGAGAGATATGAAGTCTCCGACAAGTTCTACAGCTGCAAGATGGAGAAGAACAGTTCTGTCAGTGAACACATACTCAAAATGTCTGGGTATTATAATCACTTGACTCAGCTGGGAGTTGATCTTCCAGTTGATTGTGTTATTGACAAAGTTCTTCAATCACTGCCACCAAGCTACAAAGGCTTCGTGATGAACTATAATATGCAAGGGATGAACAAAACAATTCCCGAGCTCTTCGCAATGCTCAAGGCTGCGGAGGTAGAAATCAAGAAGGAGCATCAAGTGTTGATGGTTAACAAGACCACTAGTTTCAAGAAAAAGGGCAAGGGAAAGAAAGAGAACTTTAAGAAGAATGGCAAGCAAGTTGCCACTCCCAGGAAGAAGTCCAAAGCTGGACCCAAGCCTGAAACTGAGTGCTTCTACTGCAAAGGGACTGGTCACTGGAAGCGGAACTGCCCCAAATACTTGGCGGATAAGAAGGATGGCAAAGTGAACAAAGGTATATTTGATATACATGTTATTTATGTGTACCTTACTAATGCTCGTAGCAGCGCCTGGGTATTTGATACTGGTTCGGTTGCTCATATTTGTAACTCGAAATAGGAGTTGCAGATTAAATGAAGATTGGCTAAGGACGAGGTGACGATGCGCGTCAGAAATGGTTCCAAGGTCGATGTGGTCGCCGTCGGCACGCTACCTCTACATCTACCTTCGGGATTAGTTTTAGACCTGAATAATTGTTATTTGGTGCCCGCGTTGAGCATGAACATTATATCTGGATCTTGTTTATTGCAAGACAGTTATTCATTTAAATCATAGAATAATGGTTGTTCTATTTATATGAGTAATATCTTTTATGGTCATGCACCCTTGAAGAGTGGTCTATTCTTGTTGAATCTCGATAGTAGTGATACACATATTCATAGTATTGATGCCAAAAGATGCAAAGTTGGTAATGATAGTGCAACATATTTGTGGCACTGCCGTTTAGGTCATATTAGTGTAAAGCGCATGAAGAAACTCCATATAGATGGACTTTTGGAATCACTTGATTATGAATCATTTGATACTTGCGAACCATGCCTCATGGACAAGATGACTAAAACTTCGTTCTCCGGAACAATGGAGCGAGCTAATGACTTATTGGAAATAATACATACCGATGTATGCGGTTCGATGAGTATTGAAGCACACGGCGAGTATCGTTATTTTCTGACCTTCACAGATGATTTGAGTAGATATGGGTATATCTACTTAATGAAACATAAGTCTGAAACATTTGAAAAGTTCAAAGAATTTCAGAGTGAAGTGGAGAATCATCGTAACAAGAAAATAAAGTTTCTACGATCTGATCGCGGAGGCGAATATTTGAGTTACGAGTTTGACCTTCATTTAAAACAATGTGGAATAGTTTCACAACTCACGCCACCTGGAACACCACAGCGTAATCGTGTGTCCGAAACGTCGTAACCGTACTTTATTAGATATGGTACGTTCTATGATGTCTCTTACCGATTTACCACTGTCGTTTTGGGGTTATGTATTAGAGACAGCTGCATTCATGTTAAATAGGGCACCGTCTAAATCCGTTGAGACGACACCGTATGAACTGTGGTTTGACAAGAAACCTAAGCTGTTGTTTCTTAAAGTTTGGGGTTGCGACACTTATGTCAAAAGGCTTCAGCCTGATAAGCTCGAACCCAAATCGGAAAAGTGCGTCTTCATAGGATACCCTAAGAAAACAATTGGGTACACCTTCTACCACAGATCCGAAGGCAAGATCTTTGTTGCCAAGAATGGAACATTTCTAGAGAAGGAGTTTCTCTCGAAAGAAGTGAGTGGGAGAAAAGTAGAACTTGATGATGTAATTGTACCTTCTCTCAATTTGGAAAGTAGCACATCAGAGAAATCCGTTCCCGTGATGCCTACACCAACTAGAGAGGAAGTTAATGATGATGATCATAAAACTTCGGATCAAGTTACTACTGGACCTCGTAGGTCGAACAGAGCACGTTCCGCACCAGAGTGGTACGGTAATCCTGTCCTGAAAGTCATGTTACTAGACCATGACGAACCTACAAACTATGAAGAAGCTATGATGAGCCCAGATTCCGATAAATGGCTTGAGGCCATGAAATCTGAGATAGGATCCATGTATGAGAACAAAGTGTGGACTTTCGTGGACTTGCCCGATGATCGGCAAACCATTGAGATTAAATGGATCTTCAAGAAGAAGACTGACGCTGATGGTAATGTTACTGTCTACAAAGCTCGACTTGTCGCGAAAGGATTTCGACAAGTTCAAGGAGTTGACTACGATGAGACTTTCTCACCCGTAGCGATGCTTAAGTCTATACGAATCATGTTAGCAATTGCCGCATTTTATAATTATGAAATCTGGCAAATGGACGTCAAAACTGCATTCCTTAATGGATTTCTTAAAGAAGAGTGGTATATGATGCAACCAGAAGGTTTTGCCGATCCTAAAGGTGCTAACAAAGTGTGCAAGCTCCAGCGATCCATCTATGGACTGGTGCAAGCATCTCGGAGTTGGAATATACGCTTTAATGAGATGATCAAAGCATATGGTTTTATACAGACTTACGGTGAAGCCCGTATTTACAAGAAAGTGAGTGGGAGCTCTGTAGTATTTCTGATATTATATGTGGATGACATATTATTGATTGGAAATGATATAGAATTTCTGGATAGCATAAAAGGATACTTGAATAAGAATTTTTCAATGAAAGACCTAGATGAAGCTGCTTATATATTGGGCATCAAGATCTATAGAGATAGATCAAGACGCTTAATAGGACTTTCACAAAGCACATACCTTGATAAAGTTTTGAAGAAGTTCAAAATGGACCAGTCAAAGAAAGGGTTCTTACCTATGTTACAAGGTGTGAAGTTGAGTCGGACTCAAAGCCCGACCACTACAGAAGATAGAGAGAAAATGAAAGTCATTCCCTATGCCTCAGCCATAGGTTCTATCATGTATGCTATGCTGTATACCAGACCTGATGTGTGCCTTGCCATAAGTTTGGCAGGGAGGTACCAAAGTAATCCAGGAGTGGATCACTGGACAGCGGTCAAGAACATCCTGAAGTACCTGAAAAGGACAAAGGATATGTTTCTCGTTTATGGAGGTGACGAAGAGCTCGTCGTAAATGGTTACGTCGATGCTAGCTTCGACACTGATCCGGATGACTCTAAGTCACAAACCGGATACGTGTTTATATTGAATGGTGTAGCTGTCAGTTGGTGCAGTTCCAAGCAGAGCGTCGTGGCGGGATCTACGTGTGAAACGGAGTACATAGCTGCTTCGGAAGCAGCACAAGAAGGAGTCTGGATGAAGGAGTTTATATCTGATCTAGGTGTAATACCTAGTGCATCGGGTCCAATGAAAATCTTTTGTGACAACACTGGAGCAATTGCCTTAACGAAGGAATCCAGGTTTCACAAGAGAAGCAAACACATCAAGAAACGCTTCAACTCCATTCGTGAAAAGGTCAAGGATGGAGACATAGAAATTTGCAAAGTACATACGGATCTGAATGTGGCAGACCCATTGACTAAGCCTCTTCCGCGAGCAAAACATGATCAACACCAAGACTCCATGGGTGTTAGATTCATTACAATGTAATCTAGATTATTGACTCTAGTGCAAGTGGGAGACTAAAGAAAATATGCCCTAGAGGCAATAATAAAGTTGTTATTTTATATTTTCTTATTCATGACAAAGGTTTATTATTCATGACAAAGGTTTATTATTCATGCTAGAATTTTATTGATCAAAAACTTAAATACATGTGTGAATACATAAACAAATACCGTGTCCCTAGTATACCTCTACTAGACTGGCTCGTTGATCAAAGATGGTTAAGGTTTCCTAACCATGAACATGTGTTATCATTTGATAACGAGATCACATCATTAGGAGAATGATGTGATGGAAAAGACCCATCCGTTAGCTTAGCATAATGATCGTTTAGTTTTATTGATATTGCTTTCTTCATGTCAAATACATATTCCTTCGACTATGAGATTATGCAACTCCCGGATACCGGAGGAATACCTTGTGTTCTATCAAACGTCACAACATAACTGGGTGATCATAAAGATGCTCTACAGGTATCTCTGAAGGTGTTTGTTGAGTTGGCATAGATCAAAATTATGATTTGTCACTCCGAGTATCGAAGAGGTATCTCTGGGCCCTCTCGGTAATACACATCATAAGAAGCCTTGCAAGCAAAGTGACTAATGAGTTAGTTGCAGAATGATGTATTACGGAACAAGTAAAGAGACTTGCCGGTAACGAGATTGAACTAGGTATGAAGATACCGACGATCGAATCTCGGGCAAGTAACATACCGATGGATAAAGGGAATTATGTATGTTGTCATAAGGTTCGACCGATAAAGATCTTCGTAGAATATGTAGGAGCCAATATGGGCATTCAGGTTCCGCTATTGGTTATTGACCGGAGATGCGTCTCGGTCATGTCTACATAGTTCTCGAACCCATAGGGTCCGCACGCTTAACGTTCGTTGACGATATAGTATTATATGAGTTATGTATGTTGGTGACCGAATGTTGTTCGGAGTCTCGGATGAGATCACAGACATGACGAGGAGCTCCGGAATGGTCCGGAAGTAAAGATTGATATATGGGATAATAGTGTTTGGTCTTCGGAAGGGTTCCGGAATTCACCGGAAGGTGTTTCGGATGTTTCCCGAAATGTTTGGGTACGAGAACACTTTATTTGGGCCAAAGGGGAAAGCCCACGAGGGTTTTGGAAAGAGCAAAAGGAAGTTTTGCGAAGACCAGAGGCCAGACGCCGGGAACCCTGACGTCTGGCCCTGGAGTCCGAGAAGGACTTTTGCCTTTCGGGCAAAACCGACTTTGAGGAGGCTTTTACTCCAAATTTCGACCCCAGGGCTCAACATATAAATAGAGGGGCAGGGCTAGCACCCAAGACACATCAAGATTCACCAAGCCGTGTGCCGGCAACCCCGTTCGCTGTAGTTTATCCTCCGTCTAGTTTCTGTAGTGCTTGGCGAAACCCTGCGGAGATTGTTCTTCATCACCAACCGTCACCACGCCGTCGTGCTGCCGGAACTCATCTACTACTTCGCCTCTCTTGCTGGATCGAGAAGGCGAGGACGTCATCGAGCTGAACGTGTGCTGAACGCGGAGGTGCCGTACGTTCGGTACTTGATCGGGACGGATCGTGAAGGTATACGACTACATCAACCGCGTTGATAAACGCTTCCGCTTAGCGATCTTCAAGGGTATGAAGATGCTCTCCCCCTCTCGTAGCTATGCATCTTCATGGATAGATCTTGCGTGTGCGTAGAATTTTTTGTTTTTCATGCAACGTTCCCCAACAATATTGATTTCATAGTTTGAATTATATTTTTTATTATAATAAAGTTGTTCAAACATTACGAAGTTTGATTTCAAACAAATTTATGGGCGGACTGAAAAGAAATGAAAAGAGTATTATAAGAATAGAAAAAAAAACATGAATGCCACGTAGTATATAACATTTCAAGATATCAGAACACATGAATCTTCAAAGTTGTACAAAAATTTATGGCCACTTTCGCCTTGTGTGAAAAACAGAGAAGGAGAAGGCTATATTCTACCCCACAAAAATAAAATAAAATAGAAGGCTATATTCTAGCTTTTCGCAGTAATAAAAAAATCATGTAGAAAGGTGAATAGGAAATTCAACCACATAATTTTTCACAGAAAATTATTGGCCATTTGAAATGATCATGCTGATGTTGCGCTAGCACTGGCAGGAGGCCGCGGCGAAGTTTCCCGGAAACCAGCACGGCGACGCGAAGCGTACATCATAGCCCACGAGGCATCTATCCGGAACCCCGAGCTGATGGACGGGGAGCAGGTGGTGCGAGTGAAGGGAGCAGCGAAACGCCGAACGGTCAATGAAGCTGGGTGCCCCACCTTGAAGCCAGTCATCGCAGTAGGCTACACAGGCAAGCGACGAGCGCGAGCTGTCAGACCACCGCAGCGGCAGCGGCCGGGCCTCCTGCCGCGCCTTGTCAGTTGTCAGGCAAGGCGCCTCCCCTCCCCCACCCCCGCCGCCGGCGCGAAATTACGGGCGCACCCCCGCCCCACCGCGCGTCCCCGCGGGGCGGCCCCGTCATTTCGCCCACTGCGGCAAAGACAAAACCGCACGCCAGGTGAGGCGCGCGCTGCTCTCCCCCCTCGGGCAAAAGGCTGGCGCGCTTCACTTCAATGCCCGTGGTACTATGCGCAGCTGCACTGCACAGCACCCCGACCCGACCCCGTTGCTTTGCGTTTGTTTCTTTCTTTTTCTCGTGCGAGAAGCCCTCCTGCGCTGCCCCTGCCTGCTCGCTGCCTTTTCCCTCTTCGGGCCAGTTCTTTTCGTTGCTTTTTTTTCTTCCAGAATAAGCTATCCCCTATCCAGTTTATTTTAAAAGCCCAATCAAAATTTTCATTTTAGAAGCCTACTAATTAAGTCTTAACTACTAGACTTCTAAAAAAATAAATTTTATTGGGCTTCTAGAATAAACTGGGTAGGGGACAGCTTATTTCAGCTTATTCTAGAAGCCACCCAAAGAACTGGCCCTTCCTCTCGTTGGCTCGTGAGCCGTGATGAGCTCATGAGGTTTTTGGAGAGTGAGCGAAACGGAGCAGCAGGGGGTTGTGTGTCGGTGTCGCGTGCGCGTTGTACGAAGAGATTGTGCAGTCTAGTACTCCCTCCGTTCGGTACATCCATTTCTGCGACAAGTAATTCCGAACGGAGGGAGTACTAGCTAGGGACTAGGGGTGGGGTGGGGTGGACGACGTAGGACATGGTGGACGAGGGGCTGTTTGGTTTCTAGCCACGTCTTGTCACACTTTGCCACACCTTACTTTAGGATTGTGCAGTCTAGGACTAGTTAGGGACTAGGGGTGGGGTGGGGTGGACGACGTAGGACGTGGTGGACGAGGGGCTGTTTGGTTTCTAGCCATGTCTTGCCACATTTTGCCACACCTTACTTTAGGCAAATTTGATCAAGTTAGATGGATGTTTGGTTCTAACCACACCTAAGGCAAGGTTTTTTTATGAGAAGTGAACCCCACATGTCATGAACAGAAAAAATGTGACAAAATTTCCTTAGGCAAGCCAAAGTGTGGCTAACAATTTAAGCAACTCAAGTTAGACAAATATAACAAAAATAATGTGACAATATATGATAAACATAGTCACAATCCAAACAGCCTCGCGGATTCAACAGCCGGTTGCTTCCATCGGCCCGGGCCGTCGCACCGGGGAGGGGACGGCCAGCTGCGAGTTACTATAGCTAGCTATAGGAGTGACTTTTTTTTTGGAATAGTTGAAATCCCAGCTATAGAAGTGACTTGACTTGACGGCACCGCGCGACGGGGCCGAGCCTGATGTAAAACAGCGTGCGCGCGGCCGTGTAAATGGTGTGCGTCCGGTCGTCGGAGCGACGTGGCGACGTACTGATGTCCTTTTTTTAATTGTTTGTATTGCTTACTACTGTATATTTGTCACGTCGTCGTACTTGATGCCCTATAAACCTACAGTATTGCTGTTTATCCAAATGTAAGTGTTTTTTTTTTACATGAATGTAAGTGCTTTTCTGATTCCACTTTTACGGTTTGATGTTCCTACTACTCTGTTGCCTGAATTTGAAGTAAGTTAACCTCGTGATAGATCATTCTAAAGTTGATGCGCTCCCGAGGGTGTGGTTTCAATTGACGAAGATGCTTTACTTAGAGCTCGCCCCGGAGCTGCTTGCTCTTGCGCCGCGGCGCCGACGCCGTCGCACCCTGGTTTCGGACGGCCTACATCAGCAGGTATGGATTCGCGATATCCACGGCAGTCTGGGTCCTGTGTCGAGGTGCTCCAATATGTCGATCTCTGGCGTCGCCTGCAAGGCATCCAGCTGAGTAGCTCCCCGAACCTTATCAGCTGGAAACGGACCGCCAATGGTATCTACTCCGCCAAATCCTGCTACAAAGCGCTCTTTTTTGGCTCAACCTCCCCGCCTGCTTGGCGTTTGATCTGGAAGGGCTGGGCCTCTCTTACGAACAAGTTCTTCCTTTGGCTCGTATCCCTTGATCGGTGCTGGACTGCGGAGCGTCGTGCGAGGCACGGCCTCCCGCACGATCCGGAGTGCATCTTCTGTTCCCAAGAGCTTGAGACTATCGACCATCTCCTGGCTGGTTGCGTCTTCTCGTAGATCACTTGGCATGAGATTCTCTCATGGTGTCGACTAGTTACACCACCCATGCTGGACTCGACCGCCTTCTTCGACTGGTGGCTCCTGGCCACGGCGTCATCCCCGGACAGCCTCAGGCGAGGCCTAAACTCCATCATCGCTCTCACAGCTTGGGCGATCTTGAAACACCGAAATGCGGCCATTTTTTACGGTGCCCGACCTTCCACGGACGAGCTCGTGCAGCTGATCAAGGACGAGACACGCCGGTGGGCCAAGGCCGGCGATAGAGGATTATATAAAATTATCCCTGTAACCTGACCATGATGTATTGAGGCTGAGCATCCTCCTTCGCTGCTCGCTCTGCACTCTCTCGGACGCCATTGCGTGTACGCCCGTGAGAGCTGCACCATGTATTCTCTTCTTTCCACCTATCAATGAAATGATACGCTGCTCAGCGTATTCACGAAAAAAAAAATTTGGGTCCATATACGCTTGCGAACATGTTTGGGACGCGTACGCCGAAGGTGATCAGGTAGACCACATCTCTCTCTCCACGACCACACCCTCATATGCCCTATCTCAAATCTATACAAACTACGTAACCAACGTAGATTAACATATGAACATAGCAATTCAGTATAGATATAACATATAAAACAACAATCCGACAAAGATATAACATTAAAAGTTAACAAAATCCAATCCATGAACATTTGTGTTGAATCTCATGAATATTTTTAAAATTTTGGAAACACTTTTAAAAATCATAAACATTTCTAAAAGAAAAAGAAAAAACATGTAAAAGAAAATAAAATAGAAAACAAGAAAGAAAAATCATCTGAACAAAACGAAGGAATCCGATTTAAAACCTCTCCAGAACAAGAAAAGGTCACTCATCTAAATATCCTATGCCGCCTGGCCCATGACATTGCCCCCTATACGATTGCACGACACTAAACTTGATCATGTCCGAGGATGGGCCGGGTTTAGGGGCAGTCTTGACAAAGCCTAAAAGTGAAAACCCCAAGTTCGGGCATGAGCTGTCCCAAAACGTGTGAACAATGCACCTTTTCATTCGAAATTATTATTTAGTACTATACCTATTTGTCAACTAAAATATTTAACATAATTTGGGCTTTGTTTGGGTTTTCGGGAAACTTCGGGTAAAAAATCCAATCCCTTGGGCATCCAGGCCGGCCTCATCAAGCCAGGTTGCCTATGAAAGGGTATACACGACACTTTGACACAGTGAGCGCGAGCTGCTAGATAAGAATCCACCTAAAACTAGATAGAGGCAACCTAGCATGCCAAACCTCGAACTCCATTGGATGTCGGGGTTCCAAACTTTTGCTAGAAGCCTGGCCAGAAACGCCAAAATAGCAAATGATAAATTCATTAAGAATAGGTGTAATAATACATTTAGTATCCAAAAAAGATTGAATTAAATAAAATGCATTGTTTATGAGGTCTGATGTGGGCTTAGGCTTCGTGTTTACACATCGGGCTTCCATAAGGCCTGGCCGGGGTAGATCAGTCCTAAGCTAGACTTACGACAATGAAGTGAGGGGGGCTCCTAAGTGGCGCTAAGTGCCACTCGGAGGAACGGGCGCTCATGCACCCATTAAAAGGTGAGCACCCGATCGCTTGACATGTTTCCCCCAAGTCGTTCGAGATTGCCCAGTTGACTAGTCAACCATTGACTTTTGAAAAAAAAAAATGGAAAACAATTTTAAAAACGAAAAAAAGAAAAAAAAAGTGACTTAAAAAATGTTCATGAATTTGAAAAAAAAAATCAAAGATAATGGAAAAAGTTCATCGAATTTTATAAAATGTTTATCAATTTCAAAAAAGTTCATCAAATTTGGGAAAAAAGTTATTTGATTTGAAAAAAATCATTGATTTAAAAAAAGTTCATCAACTTTAAAGAAAGGTTCATCATATTTGAAAAAAATCATCAATTTTGAAAAAAAATATTTTAAAAAATTCATGCATTTGAGAAAAGAAAAAAATAAACATGAAAAAAAATGTAGAAAGCCCAAGTGAAAACGCAGAGAAAACAATCAAACAGAAAAGAAAAAAAATGGGCCGGCCATTACTAGACCTAGTGTACAAGGAGGTGTGCGCCCTGTTCCTTTAGGTCTGTAACGCGGGCCATGGGGGTCGTTTAGGAATTGCTTGAAGTGAGGTTATTACAACATCTGTAGTTCAAAAATCACCTTCCAAAATTTGAAAATATCAAACAACCTATGGATGTAATTCGGTTACAAATATTTTTAAGATTTGTCGGAGAATATATCACATCGTGGCCTCTAAAAAAAATACAAACTTTAGAGCTATCACTATTCTTTCCTTCTCATTTTGTCTTCTTGGTCACCCTGCTACAATGGTTATAATTAAATGTGTCACAAATGTATATTGTTTTCTAATATTCACTGAGGGAGTGTATGCGTGTAGCATGAGACATCTACTCTATTATAGATATGCTATAATTAATGACTGAAATATTGTAGTCATGTAAGAAAAATGCTTCGCGGGACATGAATAGGGCCGAGAATCTTGTTGACTTGTCACATCAAAATGAACTGCTAAGCAATCGTGCTACCAAAGTCATTGGTCACTCTGCATTTTGAGATCAATAGATAATTTCATTGTTCAAACACAAAAAGAATTTCGTGCAGTCACGCTTAGGCGCAACGATGCTCCCTGGTTGGGAGCTCCTAATCTGCGCTCTCAGTGCTGGTTAGCGCTGCTGGCGCTCACAGGGACTTGTCGTGGGCCGACCCAACAACCTGCTATCGAACAACAAATGCAAAGAAAAAAAGCAATAGGTTGTTACTTCAGATATCACTACAAGAAGCAACACTCGAACTCGACGCAGGAACGATGACAACTGTAGCCAATAACCACTAGGTCGAGTTCACTTAGTTCTCTACAATCATGAAACAGTGTTATTTGACTATTGTCATAGTACAACATTAACACACATTATGTATCTAGTTTAAATTATTTGAAAAAGAAAGCATAAATTTGAAAAAGAATTCTCAAAAATGGTGAAAACAACCAAGAATAAAAAAAAAGCTCTGTAAAAATTGGAAAAAGTTCACGGAAATGAAAAAAGTTCGCGAAATTGAGAAAGTTGATGAATTTGAGGAAAGTTCACGAATTTGCAAAAACGAGTTCATGAATTTGGAAAAAAGTTCATGGAATTTGAACGAGTTTACGAAATTATAAAAAAATCTTGAATTTGGAAAAAAGTTCACAAGCTGCACTTTTGTGAATTAGAAGAAGTTTTCAAATTTAAGGAAAACTTCGTGAAATTTGAAAAAGTTCATGAACTTGTAAAAAGTTCACTTCACAAAACTGAAAAGAGTTCATGATTTTTTTAAAAAAATCACAGAATTTGAAAAGAGTTCATCAATTTGGGGGACAAATTCATCGAGTTTGAAAAAAATTCACGGATTCGGAATATGTTCATAAAAATTGAAAAGAGTTCACAGATTCAAAAAAAGTTCATGGATTTGAAACAAGTCCACCGTTTCATAAAAAGCATCACAAATTTGAAAAAAATTCAACTTGAAAAAACTTTAACGCATTTGAAAAAAAATCACGTTGTCCATTAACGTTGGTTTCCACGAATATATGAAAGAACATAAGAGGGAAAATGCAGTAAGTACTCACAACATATGAGATGTCCTGGTTACTGCAGTTTGTACCGAATGAGGAGGTCACGAGTTTGGATCATGTCGCGCTCATCTTTTTTTGCATAGGTTAACAAAAAGAGAAGAAAAAGAAAAGAAAAATGGGCCGACACAACACGGGGTGTGTGTGTGTGTGCGGCGGTTTGCGGATATAACATACTAAGGGGTGCAGAAGGCAACAAATTGGAGTTGGGTCCCTGGTTCGCAGTTTTTTTTTTGAGAAACACCCTGGTTCGTTGTTAATACGTCTTTACATGGATGGATCGCAAATCCTATTCAGCTCTTGACCTACCTTTTTTTTACAGATTTGCCAACATGGCGCACACCCCCTTTCATCATGGGGTCGGTCCATTTTTCTTCTTCTCATTCACATGAGTACTCAACGCGCGCCAGTTTTTTGTCAGCCACTGGCCCATTTTGATTTGGGAACCTTCAAGATGCTTCCAGTTCAGTTTTCTTTTTTGTTTTTCCTTTGGCTTTTCGTTCTCCTTTTTCATTTTTTTCAACATTTTCCTAAATTTGTGAACTCTTTAAAATTTATGAATGTTTTTCAAAAGCGTTATCTTTTTACAAATTGGTGAACCTTTTTTCAATTTGGTGAACTTTTTTTGAATCCATAAATTTTCTCAGATGGATGAACATTTTCAAATCTGCAACCTTTTTCTCCAAATTTTGCTTTTTTTTTCAAAATTTATGATTTTTTCAAAAAATTTAGTTTTTCCTATTCACATATTTTTTAAAAATTTATGAATTTTTTTGAATACATGATTATATTTCAATTTTATGATTTTTTTTCCAAATCTTTTTGTCATAAGTCAACAGTCAAATGGTGAGCGGTCAACCAATCCACCAGTCAACCTGTCCACATGTCAACCCACAACGGTCCACCTGTCAACCAGGCATAGCTTGGCCAACCCAGTGAGCGCGAGCGAGAGCATCAGTTGGCTAGCTGGCGCCGTAAGGGCGATCATGAGCTCTTCGGTGAGTTCCAATCTACGAGGTCTCTCCTAACGATTTGGCACATGTATTTCGGGCTCTCCGATGGGGTTGGTAAGTTTGATTCGCGATAGCTTGAGTAGTGAAGCCTGATTCTCATATATAGAGAAAAAAACTATCTTGGCCGGCATGGACAATTCTAGAAAATTTCTAGTTCTTGTAGTCACCTCCTCAAATCAAAATAGAAAAGTTCTCATAGTCATCTCCTCAGAATCAAAAAGTTCCCATAGCCAATAGTCACAGTTAGAGAGGAAAAAACGGTAATGCTATCTGGCTGACGTTCCGTGTGAAGGGATGTCAAACGAACGTTGTTTGCTGGCAGTTTTAGTTGCCATGCGAGATCAAGTGATGGCAGTTTCTGCTCGTTTTTGGTCAAAATTTCCTTCTTTCCAGTAACTGTCATGCTGCTCTGAAGAAACTGTCAACCTCCACACTACTACAACCGTCATCTAAATGTTCGCAAATGCTAATCTTTAAAGTGAACATTTGTCAGATAAGAGGGTCCAAAAACCCAAAAACGATTCGTTGTGCATAAAAATTCCTTACCACAACTATCTGGTCCAAATATGGCAGATACAGAACTATCCCATACTAACGCGTGGAACTGCATGCGTTGCCACCTGTTGGACGAGTATTGCATGCGTGACAATTCATTCATTGTGTGCATGAGCACATATATAGGTACAAGGGGGTCCGACCTCTACTTGTCTCCCAAGGAATACAAATATACGGGGGAGAGAGGAGGCACGGAGGTACAAAATATACAGACCCTAGTACTATACATGTGCACCGAAAACGTCTACTCAACACCCCCCGCAGTCGAAGCGTCGCCGGAGACGCAGAGACTGGACCGAAACTCCTCGAAGACAGAAGTCGGTAGTCCCTTAGTCCTAACATCGGCGAACTGTTGGGCGGTGGGGACATGAAGAACCCGAACGCGCGCAAGGGCCACCTGCTCACGAACGAAGTGAATATCGAGCTCAATATGCTTCGTGCGGCGATGATGAACCGGGTTGGCGGAGAGGTAGACGGCGGAGACGTTGTCGCAGTAAACAAGCGTGGCCTTGTGAATATCACAAAGCAACTCCTGGAGCAGTTGACGGAGCCAAGAGCATTCGGCAACGGCATTAGCCACTGCCCGATACTCTGCCTCGGCACTCGAGCGGGAGACCGTGGGCTGTCGCTTGGACGACCAAGAGATCAGTGAGGGCCCAAGGTAGACACAGCAGCCTGATGTAGAGCGTCGTGTGTCAGCGCAGCCTGCCCAGTCCGCATCAGAGTAAGCGACGAGGTTGGTGGAGGCGGAGGCCGTCAGTGTGAGTCCCAAGGACATAGTGCCGCGTATGCAATGGAGGATACGCTTCACCAAGGCCCAATGAGAGTCGCGAGGGGAGTGCATGTGGAGGCACACCTGTTGAACATCATACTGCAGGTCTGGGCGTGTCAGCATCAGGTACTGCAAGGCACCGACAATGGAGCGGTAAAACGCTGCATTGGACGCGGGAGAGCCCTCCAAGGCAGAAACCTTGGCCTTCGTGTCGACGGGGGTGGCGGTGGGCTTGCAGTTAAGCATGCCAGCACGCTCAAGAAGCTCGTGAGCGTACTTCTGCTGATGCAAAAAGAACCCATCGGCACGACGGACCACCTCGATGCCGAGGAAGTAATGCAGGGGCCCCAAGCCCTTGAGGGCAAACTCATCACGAAGACGAGCCATGATCCGCTGGAGGAGCTCAGGAGCGGATGCCGTCAGGATGATGTCATCGACGTATAGCAACAGATATGCAGTGGCAGCTCCCTGATGATACACGAAGAGGGAAGCATCGGAGCGTGTGGACCGGAATCCAAGCGACTGCAGAAAGGCAGCGATACGCTGGTACCATGCCTGTGGCGCCTGCTTCAACCCGTTAAGAGAATGAGAAAGCAGGCACACATGGTCAGGATGATCGGCGTCGACAAATCCAGTGGGCTGCTGATAGAAGACCTGCTCGGCGAGATGACCATGCAGAAAGGCGTTGGAGACATCCAACTGGTGGATGGGCCATGCTCGAGAGACCGCCAGAAGAAGCACCGTGTGGATGGTGCCCGGTTTGACAACCGGGGCAAAGGTGTCGGTGAAGTCCACACCCGCATGTTGCCGGAAACCGCGAACCTCCCACCGAGCTTTGTAGCGCTCAAGAGAACCGTCCGGCCGAGTCTTGTGACAAAACACCCATTTGCCAGTGATGATTGTGACGCCCCCGGCCTAATCGTGCACTAATCATACACGCAAATGCACACGATCAAGCCTAAGGACTCACGGGAAGATATCACAACACAACTCTAAAACATAAATAAAGTCATACAAGCTTTATATTACAAGCCAGGGGCCTCGAGGGCTCGAATACATAAGCTTGCGAACAAGCGTCAGCGGAAGCATCAGATATCTGAGTACAGATATGAAATAGAAACAGAAAGGCCTTTAGAAAGGCGGGGCAAAATAAAACACTACGATCGAAAGGCGAAGGCCTCCTACCTGGGACCCTCCGATCCTACTCCTGGTCGTCAGTCAACTCATAGTAGTATCCATCCTCTGGGTAGTAGTAGTAGCGATCGTCGGCAGGGCAGCTGTCTCAGGGGCTCCGTCATCTTGGTCACGACAAACTGATATGGGGAGAAAAGGAAAACAAAGCAACCGTGAGTACTCAGAAGTACTCAGCAAGCAAGGATCTACACTACATATGCAACATTTTCAATGAGAGGCTGTATATGTGGACTGGGCTGCAGAAATGCCAGAATAGAGAGAAAGCCTAGTCCTATCGAAGACTAGCATCTTCAGCGGTCTTGCAGCAATAGAAGAGAGCAGAACAGATCAATATAATGTAGTAGTATCATTAAGTCTCATCCTCACCCAGAGATCCTTTCTCGACTCCCTGCGAGAAAGCAATCCCAGAGCCATACAGTCATCAACCTCGTCCTGAGATCCCTTCTCGACTCCCTGCGAGAAGCAATCCCAGAGCCATAGTATCCAAGTATCCAGTTCTAAATTGTATCAATCAGGATACAACTCCGAGTGTCCGTTACCGTAGGACAGGCTATCGATAGAAGTTTTCTTCCCTGCAGGGGTGCACCAACTTACCCAACACGCTCGATTAACTCCGGCCGGACACACTTTCCGGGGTCATGCCCGGCCTCGGCCAAACGACACACCGCAGCCCTACCTACAGCTTAGCAGAGAGGTCCCCGTCGGTCTACATCCTAAGCGCTCAGAGGTCTTGGGCCATCGCCCTGTGCACTCCGAGTCGTTGTGTGCAGGGGGAAGCCAGGCACCAGGGGGGCGCCGGTCCGTCCCGGCCGCAAGGCTGAACTAGACATCTGACAGAGCTTTCGGCTGATGCTCCGATGCAGAACGCCCATACTATGCCCATGTGATGGTTAGTGCTATCAGGCCAGAGGCCTGCTCGGATCAAATATCCAAATCCTTAGGACTAGGGGCTTGCGGTAACGAGCAGAGACTCACGAAAGATGTGACCCCGTCGCCCCGTCTCGAGGACTTGCTGCAAGGGTTAAGAATGCCCGGCCGTGCCTCGTATTCACCACTCGGGCACCACACTGGCACCCATCTTCACAACACTCGCCACTTAGGCGCACGCAGGTACCCCGCAGGGCCGACCCGCCTATCCAAGTAACAGTGTAAAGTCCAAGTATACGTGTGTCCATAACATCAGGGGAATCCGAGGTATCACCCTCGTTGGATTCCTACACGATGTATCCGTCAAGGTGAACTCGGAGGAATCACCCTCTCTGGGTCCACACTTGAGGGGTTGTACGACAGCGTCGTTATCGGAAGCGGTGAAGGAGGAATCACCCTCGATGACCACGACCGAATAGCTACTCTACAGAGTTAACATCAGAAGTGCTACAAGAGGTTTCACCCTCGGCACTCGATAGTAACGCTGTAGTGTCGTTACAACTAAAGGGGGTGATGTGCGGTGTCGGGGCCTGGTCTTCAATCCCGTTGATCGGGTCTTCTGACGATCCAGCGCGGCAGTCGGGATAAGTGGGGTCACTGATAGGTCTCTACCTAGCCTATACTAAGCAGTTTAGGATATGCAGGTAATTATCAACAACATGTTACAATAAACAGGCTATGCATCAGACTAGGTAAAGCAGCAGCAGCAATTCTAATGCAAGCATGAGAAATAGAATGGGCGATATCGGGATGATCAAAAAGGGGGGGGGGGCTTGCCTGGTTGCTCGGCGACCAGGGCAAGGTCGTCAATGGTGTCTTCGGGATCCAGAGCTGCGTCGGTACCGGGAACTGCGTCGGGGTCTAACGAGAGAGAAGAGGGGGAGGAAACAGTATAAATATAGAGCAAACATAAGCATCACGGAGCAGGCCATGCTAACGTGCAGTGCAGGGTTGCGTGAAGATACGTCTAAGTCTTTTAGTTATTTTAGGAATTTGTTTGGAATTATTTTATTAGGGTCATGCACTATTCATCTATCTGAAACAGGCAAAAAGTTGCATGTTCAGATAGTTAGAGGCATCTAACAGGTATGTGGGTAGCGTATTCGGATTCGTCTCATTTTTCTGATCATTTTTCATATATAAATTATTTTCATCGGAGTTACGGATTAAAAGATATGATTTTCTAAAGTTTTATTAATTTTCTGGAATTTATTTAATTATTTAAATCAACATTATCCGAAACAGTAGCAGGGTGACGTCACTGTGACGTAATGCTGACGTCAGCAGTCAACGGTCGGCTGACCAGGGTCAAACCTGACAGGTGGGACCCACATGTCATAGACTGTGACATTAACAGTGGGGTTAAAATTAACTAACTGGGTTAATTAGTGGGTGGGCCCCAGCCGTCAGTGACTGATTAGTGTTTAAACTAATTAACAGATTTTCTATTTAATTAAATTAGTTTAACCAAGTGGGGCCCGCATGTCAGCGAGACAGGGCGGCCACGTCAGCTGTTGACCTGGTCAACAGGTCAACTGGGGGCCCGCGGGGCCCCACATTCAGTGGCCTAGGAGCGGGGCCCATCGGGGCCAGGTCAGCGCCGGCCGCCGGAGCTCTCCGGCGAGCCCCGACGCGGTGGCTCAACTCCGGCGAGCTCGGAAACGGCGCACAGGGCATCATTTGCGACGCGGTTGGCGGCAGTCGAACGGGGAGACGACGCCGCGTCGATCTAGGGCACTAGCACGAGGCGGGGCAGTCGGAGACGAGCGTTGCGACGGCAATGGCGGACGGCGGCGTTCGGGCGAGACGGCGAACGGCGTTGCAGCGCGCGTGCGAGCGAGCCAAGAGGATAGGCGTGGCCTACGCAGTGCATTGAGTGCGATGGCCACGGGCACGGGGCCCAAAGGTCGCCGGGTACACGCCGGCGACGAGCGAGGCGGATGCGCGTTCGGTGACGAAGGGGGCGGCGCCCACGGCTAGCTAGCGGCGACGAGAGGGAGCGGGGAGGAAGCAGAGGCTCACTGTGAGCCGTAGGGAAGTGGCAGCGGGCTCGGGGAGGTGTCGACGGCGGCGAATCGGCGGTGGCGATGCGGGCACCCGAAGGTTGAAGACGACGGTGTAGGAGGCGAAGCAGAGGCGCTCGGCTTCGGCTCGATGGCGCAGTCGAAGGAGGCGATGATGGCGGGCACCGTGGACACGTCGGGGAGGCCAGAGGGGCACGGTGGCCGCGGCTGTTACGGCGGCGGCGCCATGGTCGTGCTCGGGCTTGCGGGAGAGGAGAGGGACGAGGCAGGGAGAGGGGGAAGTAGGGCAATGAGTGCCAGGGGGGTCGAGAGGGGCCTTGTAGGCGCTGGCGTGGGCGCGGCGTGCTGTCGAGCACGGTGAGGGGGCCTGGCGCGCGCGCTGGGCAAGTGCTCTGACATCGTCGCGCGTGAGCAGTGCGAGGTGAGGGACGGCGCGGGGGTGGGCTGGGCCGCGCTGTAGCAGTAGGCCTAGTGCACAGTAGATCCTTTAGGCCTTTTTCCTTTTTTTCTTTTTCTTTTTCTGTTTCTTTTCTTTTCTATTCTGTTAATTGTTTAGGCCCCAAATGGTTTTTGTAAAAAGGGAGACCTAGTCCATAAATACCAGTGCTTTATACCCTAACACCAAAAACTAGTTTGGGCAAAACATCATTTCATATTTGTTTTAAATAAATTAAAAGGTTACTAAATGTTATTTTCAGCCACTGTTTTAAGTTGTTTGAGTCACTTACCCAACTCCAATGATGTTGGTTACAATTTTAGAATTGTCTCTAGAATATTTGTTATCTATTGAACATTTTAGTTTTTTATGTTGGACAACTTTTATATTCCACTTTCATTTAAATTTGAATTTGACTTAGGAGTTGAAATGCAATATGATGTTAATGATGATCATGCACTGTTAAACATGATGACATGGCATAATCAAAAGGGTGATTACTGTAGTTAACCACCGGGGGTGTTACAAATCTCCTCTACTGACAAGAATTCTCGTCCCGAGAATTAAGAGGTAGAAGGAAAAAGTTCGGGGTATTCCGCACGAAGATTATCCTCGCGTTCCCAAGTGGCTTCATCTTCAGTATGATTTGACCACTGTACTTTGAGGAACTTGGTAACCTTCTGACGGGTCCGACGTTCAGCTTCATCGAGAATGCGGATCGGATGCTCCTTATAAGAAAGGTCATCTTGCAATTCGAGCACTTCGTGATCCACAGCTCGGTGCGGAGATTCTTTGAAGCATTTACGAAGTTGCGACACATGGAAGACGTCGTGGATATGGGAGAATTGCGGCGGCAATTCCAATTTATACGCCACTTGACCACGTCTAGCAATTATGCGGAAAGGACCAATGTAGCGTGGAGCTAGCTTGCCCTTGATTCCAAAACGGTGAGTGCCTTTCATAGGAGTGACACGCAGATAAGCTTGATCACCAGGCTGATAAGTCAAACCCCATCGTTTGCGATCATAGTTGCTCTTCTGGCGGTCCTGAGCCGCCTTGAGGTTTTCACGGACGATACGGACTTGTTCTTTGGCGTGTTGAATAATATTCGGACCCACGAGCGGTCGTTCCCCAGTTTCTGACCAATTCAGAGGGGTTCGACACTTACGTCCATAGAGTACTTCGAAGGGGCCATTTTCAAACTGGCTTGATAGCTGTTGTTATAAGAGAACTCAGCATACGGAAGAGATTGTTCCCACTTCTTGCCGAAAGAAATAACACACGCCCGAAGCATGTCTTCAAGTACTTGATTTACCCGTTCGACTTGGCCTTGGGACTGGGGGTGATAAGCTGAACTCCAAGTAATATGAGTTCCCATAGCTGTTTGAAAACTTTCCCAGAACTTGGAAGTGAAAAGGCCGCCACGGTCTGAACTGATCTCCTTCGGAATACCGTGGAGTGATACAATTCTGGAGATATACAACTCTGCTAACTGACTAGCAGTGATAGTCTCTTTGACAGGCAGAAAGTGTGCAACTTTAGAGAGTTGGTCAACGACGACAAGAATAGCATCGTGACCCTTCTGTGACCTGGGAAGTCCTGTAAAGAAATCCATCTGAACCTTATCCCATTTCCATAGAGGAATAGGAAGTGGTTGCAGAATTCCAGCAGGTTTCTGATGTTCTGCTTTAACGCGACGACACACATCACATTCAGCAACATATCGAGCAATATCCTACTTCATTTTAGACCACCAGTACCTTTGACGGAGATCACGATACATCTTGGTGCTACCCGGATGAATAGACAGCGGGGTATCATGTGCCTCCTTCATGACTTTGTCAGTCGTGAGTTCGAAGCGAGGTACGACAATGCGGTTTTTGAAATACAAGGTTCCATCTTCAGACAGCGAGAAATCCCTGTACTTTACAAGGTGAAGGTCTTTCTTCATCAGATCAATTTCAGCATCTTTAGCTTGCGCATCCTTAACAGCTTTCTCAAGATCTGGTTGTATCACAAGGTTATTAAGAGAACCCTGTGGAACAATACGCAGATTCAGCTTGCGCAGTTCTTCAAAAAGACGAGGTTGAGCTCGCCTAACCATGAGGTTGTCGCAATAGGACTTGCGGCTTAAGGCATCAGCCATCACGTTAGCCTTACCAGGGGTATAGGAAATACCCAAATCATAGTCCGCAATGGCCTCCATCCATCTTTGCTGACGGAGGTTTAGAGATGGCTGAGTGAACAAGTACTTCAGACTTTTATGATCCGTGTAGATCTCGCAACGATTACCGAGAAGGTAATGTCGCCACAACTGCAGTGCATAGATGACATCAGCTAGTTCTAGATCATGTACAGGATAATTCTCTTCATGTGGGCGCAACTGACGAGAGCCATAAGCAATCACCTTACGCTCTTGCATTAGGACACAGCCTAATCCTTCACGGGATGCGTCACAATAAATCACAAAGTCTTTGCGGGTATCTGGAGGAGATAGTACTGGGGCAGATGTTAGCTTGTCTTTGAGTGTCTGGAAACTTTCCTGACATTTTTCTGTCCATTCAAACTTAACGCCCTTGTGAAGCAGATCAGTCAAAGGCTTAGCAATCTTAGAAAAATTCTCAACAAATCGACGGCAATAGCTTGCTAGGCCGAGAAAACTTCTGACTTGCTTGACATTCTTCGGAGGAGTCCAGTCAAGAATAGCCTGAACTCGTTCTGGGTTAACAGCAATTCCATCTTTTGAAATCACATGACCAAGATATGTCACTTCAGATAACCAGAACTCGCATTTGGAGTATTTGGCATACAACTGGTGTTCTCGGAGCCTTTCCAGTACAAGACGGAGGTGTTCGGCATGTTCTTCCTTATTCTTCGAATATACCAGAATATCATCCAGATATACCACGACGAACTTGTCGAGGTAATCCATGAAAATATAATTCATCAGACGGGAGAATGTGGCTGGAGCATTTGTTAAGCCAAATGACATGACAGTGTACTCGTAGGAGCCATAACGAGTAACAAATGTAGTCTTCGGAATATCCTCTTCACGAACACGGATCTGATGATATCCCAATCTCAAATCAAGCTTAGAGAATACTGAGGAACCGGCAAGTTGATCATACAAATCATTGATCCGAGGAAGCGGATATTTATTCTGGATTGTAGCTTGGTTAATGGGCCGATAATCCTGAACCAATCGGTTAGTTCCATCCTTCTTCTTGACGAAGAGTGAAGGTGCTCCCCAAGCAGAGGAACTGGGGCGGATGAAACCTTTCTTAAGTGACGTGTCGATTTCTTCCTTAAGTTCAAGAAGGTGGTGCGGAGGCATCTTGTAAGGACGCTTCGCAATAGGAGTTGTGCCAGGCTTCAAGTCGATGACGAACTCAACAGCTCTAGCAGGGGGTATTCCTGGAAGTTCTTCTGGAAATACATCTTGAAAATCACGAACAACTGGAACGTTGTCGATGCCTTCAAGAGGTGAAGCGTTCAATGCATTTAGAACATATATCTGGCTCTCAGCATCTTGAGCTATTCGGGCTGAGTATTTGACTATCTGGCTAGAAGGGTGTGTGAGCTGGACTGTCTTAGTAGCACAGTCAATCAAAGCATTATGGGCTGTCAACCAGTCCATACCGAGAATGATGTCTATGTCGGAAGGTCCAAGAGCAATAAGGGAAGCAGAGAACATCAACCCTTCAATTTTGATCTGATTGTTGTGACTTACCATCTTGGTTTGCCACCTAGAACGGGGAGTGATAATCTCTAATGGTGTGGGCAATAACTCTAGAGGTAGCTCATGTCGCTGAGCAAATTGTTGAGACACAAAGGAATGTGATGCCCCGGAATCAAAGAGAATAGAAGCTGCAACTGAATTAACTGACAGAGTTCCCATCACGATTTTGGGAGACTCACGAGCTTCTCCCATTCTGACGTGAGTAACCTGGCCTCGGTCCATAGCAGACATCCTGGCCTTACGATTTCTGCAACGATGGGTTCGATGGCCCTTCGGACGACCATCAGGAGGACGTGGTGCAGCCTGAGGTGTAGCCATGGCATTGGACTGTCCACCCTGAATCGTTAGCTGTCTCGGCGGCGAAGGCAGACGAGGTGCAACATAAGATTTCCTTGGTGTTGGAGCAGGTTGATGATGAACATTGTGTGGGATCCAGACTCGACGTTTCTGAACAGGCTGACCCGAGGATGAGCCAGCTTCATGAGTGCGCTTGAGTGACTCCTGGTACTCAGTCAGAGCTGTTTCAACTTGGAAAGATTTGCTGACAAGCGTTGCGAAATCTGTGAAATCATGGACAGCAAGTGCAAGTTTTATATCCGTACGCAGTCCTTCACGGAATTTCTCCTGCTTGCGTGTGTTGGTGTCGATGTCATCCGCAGCATAGCGGGACAATTCAAGAAATTTCCTCTGGTATTCATCCACAGTCATTGTGCCCTGTGAGAGTTTGCGGAACTCCTGCTTCTTCTGGTCGATCAGACCTTGAGGAATGTACCGTGCACGAAAAGCTGACTGAAATTCCTGCCAAGTGGTTACAGTCTCCGCAGGCAACATAGCCTTGTGGCTTTCCCACCATTGAGCAGCTGGGCCCTTCAGGTGGAATGTCGCAAAGGTGACGTAACTGTCAGGGGCAACATTAGCTGACTCCATTTCAAACAGGATGTCACGAAGCCAATCATCAGCATCCATAGGATTGGTGGAGTTGCGGAAAACGGACGGATTGAGGCACACAAATTCTGGCAGCGAGATCGGTCCAGGCTCCTGGCGAGCCTCGTTGCGTTCCAAACGTCTTACCAGACTCTCGTTGAGCTGACGGTTCAATTCAAACTGCTGCATCATTGCGGCAATATAGGGTGGAGGTGGAGGATCGTCAGCCATCCTGCCAAATCAACAGGGGCAGTTTAGCAAGAAAACTGCATGTGTATGGAATGATTCATGAAGTATCACGCACAACAGAAGGAAGTGCAATAGCTAATTCAGCATATTCGCACCAGACATTAAAATCCACACATAGCCTCGGTTACAATCCGGCATTACGACAGTAGAAAAGGGAGGGCTAGACATCTAGGCGGCGCGCAGGCACGCGGTAGGGAAGTACACAACGAGACATAGCAAAGGCTACATCAACATCGGAGAAAACTATTGGAGCGAGGAATCTGCAAGTGAAACACAGGGTGCCCACGATAAAAGGATCCTGTAAGCAGAACCTGGCCCACAATCTTGAAGCAAGGGGGGATATTTCAGAACTCCGGGTGGATGTGATCACGAGAACCTGATGTTGGAGTTAGTAAAATTTTAACCCGAATAGAAGAGAGGTCAGAGTCCCAGAGTAAAGGTCAAGGAGTAAAAGATCCTAATACCACCCAATTGGCGACGTGGGCCCGTAAGCCACACAGCCAAGTTAGTAAAACAGTTTTTTAGTTACTAGACTCAACTTCGGCCAAGGAGTTGGAAAGGGGGGTTCCTACAGTCAGTCGGCTCTGATATCAACTTGTGACGCCCCCGGCCTAATCGTGCACTAATCATACACGCAAATGCACACGATCAAGCCTAAGGACTCACGGGAAGATATCACAACACAACTCTAAAACATAAATAAAGTCATACAAGCTTTATATTACAAGCCAGGGGCCTCGAGGGCTCGAATACATAAGCTTGCGAACAAGCGTCAGCGGAAGCATCAGATATCTGAGTACAGATATGAAATAGAAACAGAAAGGCCTTTAGAAAGGCGGGGCAAAATAAAACACTACGATCGAAAGGCGAAGGCCTCCTGCCTGGGACCCTCTGATCCTACTCCTGGTCGTCAGTCAACTCATAGTAGTATCCATCCTCTGGGTAGTAGTAGTAGCGATCGTCGGCAGGGCAGCTGTCTTAGGGGCTCCGTCATCTTGGTCACGACAAATTGATATGGGGAGAAAAGGAAAACAAAGCAACCGTGAGTACTCAGAAGTACTCAGCAAGCAAGGATCTACACTACATATGCAACATTTTCAATGAGAGGCTGTATATGTGGACTGGGCTGCAGAAATGCCAGAATAAAGAGAAAGCCTAGTCCTATCGAAGACTAGCATCTTCAGCGGTCTTGCAGCAATAGAAGAGAGCAGAACAGATCAATATAATGTAGTAGTATCATTAAGTCTCATCCTCACCCAGAGATCCTTTCTCGACTCCCTGCGAGAAAGCAATCCCAGAGCCATACAGTCATCAACCTCGTCCTGAGATCCCTTCTCGACTCCCTGCGAGAAGCAATCCCAGAGCCATAGTATCCAAGTATCCAGTTCTAAATTGTATCAATCAGGATACAACTCCGAGTGTCCGTTACCGTAGGACAGGCTATCGATAGAAGTTTTCTTCCCTGCAGGGGTGCACCAACTTACCCAACACGCTCGATTAACTCCGGCCAGACACACTTTCCGGGGTCATGCCCGGCCTCGGCCAAACGACACACCGCAGCCCTACCTACAGCTCAGCAGAGAGGTCCCCGTCGGTCTACATCCTAAGCGCTCAGAGGTCTTGGGCCATCGCCCTGTGCACTCCGAGTCGTTGCGTGCAGGGGGAAGCCAGGCACCAGGGGGGCGCCGGTCCGTCCCGGCCGCAAGGCTAAACTAGACGTCTGACAGAGCTTTCGGCTGATGCTACGATGCAGAACGCCCATACTATGCCCACGTGATGGTTAGTGCTATCAGGCCAGAGGCCTGCTCGGATCAAATATCCAAATCGTTAGGACTAGGGGCTTGCGGTAACGAGCAGAGACTCACGAAAGATGTGACCCCGTCGCCCCGTCTCGAGGACTTGCTGCAAGGGTTAAGAATGCCCGGCCGCGCCTCGTATTCACCACTCGGGCACCACACTGGCACCCGTCTTCACAACACTCGCCACTTAGGCGCACGCGGGTACCCCGCAGGGCCGACCCGCCTATCCAAGTAACAGTGTAAAGTCCAAGTATCCGTGTGTCCATAACATCAGGGGAATCCGAGGTATCACCCTCGTTGGATTCCTACACGATGTATCTGTCAAGGTGAACTCGGAGGAATCACCCTCTCTGGGTCCACACTTGAGGTGTTGTACGACAGCGTCGTTATCGGAAGCGGTGAAGGAGGAATCACCCTCGATGACCACGACCGAATAGCTACTCTACAGAGTTAACATCAGAAGTGCTACAAGAGGTTTCACCCTCGGCACTCGATAGTAACGCTGCAGTGTCGTTACAACTAAAGGGGGTGATGTGCGGTGTCGGGGCCTGGTCTTCAATCCCGTTGATCGGGTCTTCTGACGATCCAGCGCGCAGTCGGGATAAGTGGGGTCACTGATAGGTCTCTACCCAGCCTATACTAAGCAGTTTAGGATATGCAGGTAATTATCAACAGCAGGTTACAATAAACAGGCTATGCATCAGACTAGGTAAAGCAGCAGCAGCAATTCTAATGAAGCATGAGAAATAGAATGGGCGATATCGGGATGATCAAAAAGGGGGGGGGGGCTTGCCTGGTTGCTCGGCGACCAGGGCAAGGTCGTCAATGGTGTCTTCGGGATCCGGAGCTGCGTCGGTACCAGGAACTGCGTCGGGGTCTAACGAGAGAGAAGAGGGGGAGGAAACAGTATAAATATAGAGCAAACATAAGCATCACGGAGCAGGCCATGCTAACGTGCAGTGCAGGGTTGCGTGAAGATACGTCTAAGTCTTTTAGTTATTTTAGGAATTTGTTTGGAATTATTTTATTAGGGTCATGCACTATTCATCTATCTGAAACAGGCAAAAAGTTGCATGTTCAGATAGTTAGAGGCATCTAACAGGTATGTGGGTAGCGTATTCGGATTCGTCTCATTTTTCTGATCATTTTTCATATATAAATTATTGTCATCGAAGTTACGGATTAAAAGATATGATTTTCTAAAGTTTTATTAATTTTCTGGAATTTATTTAATTATTTAAATCAACATTATCCGAAACAGTAGCAGGGTGACGTCACTGTGACGTAATGCTGACGTCAGCAGTCAACGGTCGGCTGACCAGGGTCAAACCTGACAGGTGGGACCCACATGTCATAGACTGTGACATTAACAGTGGGGTTAAAATTAACTAACTAGGTTAATTAGTGGGTGGGCCAGCAGTCAGTGACTGATTAGTGTTTAAACTAATTAACAGATTTTCTATTTAATTAAATCAGTTTAACCGAGTGGGGCCCGCATGTCAGCGAGACAGGGCGGCCACGTCAGCTGTTGACCTGGTCAACAGGTCAACTGGGGGCCCGCGGGGCCCCATAGTCAGTGGCCCAGGAGCGGGGCCCATCGGGGCCAGGTCAGCGCCGGCCGCCGGAGCTCTCCGGCAAGCCCCGACGCGGTGGCTCAACTCCGACGAGCTCGGAAACGGCGCACAGGGCATCATTTGCGACGCGGTTGGCGGCAGTTGAACGGGGAGACGACGCCGCGTCGATCTAGGGCACTAGCACGAGGCGGGGCAGTCGGAGACGAGCGCTGCGACGGCAATGGCGGACGGCGGTGTTCGGGCGAGACGGCGAACGGCGTTGCAGCGCGCATGCGAGCGAGCCAAGAGGCTAGGCGTGGCCTACGCGGTGCAGTGAGTGTGATGGCCACGGGCACGAGGCCCAAAGGTCGCCGGGTACACGCCGGCGACGAGCGAGGCGGATGCGCGTTTGGTGACGAAGGGGGCGGCGCCCACGGCTAGCTAGCGGCGACGAGAGGGAGCGAGGAGGAAGTAGAGGCTCACTGTGAGCCGTAGGGAAGTGGCAGCGGGCTCGGGGAGGTGTCGACGGTGGCGAATCGGCGGCGGCGATGCGGGCACCCGAAGGTTGAAGACGACGGCGTAGGAGGCGAAGCAGAGGCGCTCGGCTTCGGCTCGATGGCGCAGTCGAAGGAGGCGACGATGGCGGGCACCGTGGACACGTCGAGGAGGCCAAAGGGGCACGGTGGCCGCGGCTGTTACGGCGGCAGCGCCATGGTCGTGCTCGGGCTTGCGGGAGAGGAGAGGGACGAGGCAGGGAGAGGGGGAAGTGAGGCAAGGGAGTGCCAGGGGGGTCGAGGAGGGGGCCTTGTAGGCGCTGGCGTGGGCGCGGCGTGCTGTCGAGCAGCGGTGAGGGGGGGCCTGGCCGCGCGTGGCAGGTGCTCGACAGCGCGCGCGTGAGCAGTGCGAGGTGAGGGACGGCGCGGGGGTGGGCTGGGCCGCGCTGTAGCAGTAGGCCTAGTGCACAGTAGATCCTTTAGGCCTTTTTCCTTTTTTTCTTTTTCTGTTTCTTTTCTTTTCTATTCTGTTAATTGTTTATGCCCCAAATGGTTTTTGTAAAAAGGGAGACCTAGTCCATAAATACCAGTACTTTATACCCTAACACCAAAAACTAGTTTGGGCAAAACATCATTTCATATTTGTTTTAAATAAATTAAAAGGTTACTAAATGTTATTTTCAGCCACTGTTTTAAGTTGTTTGAGTCACTTACCCAACTCCAATGATGTTGGTTACAATTTTAGAATTGTCTCTAGAATATTTGTTATCTATTGAACATTTTAGTTTTTTATGTTGGACAACTTTTATATTCCACTTTCATTTAAATTTGAATTTGACTTAGGAGTTGAAATGCAATATGATGTTAATGATGATCATGCACTGTTAAACATGATGACATGGCATAATCAAAAGGGTGATTACTGTAGTTAACCACCGGGGGTGTTACAATGATGTTGGCGTGAGAGGGTTGCGGAACAAGATGCCACGTGCGGTTGCGCTGTAAAGCGTTGAACTCCTCCTGCATCGCCGCAAGCCAATGGGGATCCCGAAGGGCCTCGCGAGCGGAGGAGGGGATGGGTGATGGTACTGATGTCGAGGCTGTGCACGCGTACTCGTCCGGGGGATAACGCGTGCTCGGTCGGAGCACACCGGCGCGGCCGCGGGTCGTCACACCAAGAGGTGGAGCCGCGGGCGATGGTGACGGCAAGCCCGTCGCACGAGCACTGGCTGGCGAGCCAGCAGGGGTTGCGGCGCTGGTGGAGGGGGCGGTCGCGCCAGCTATAGGGGCACCCGAGAGGGATGCCTGGTCCGACTCGACCTCATGGGAGGGAGTCACGGACTCGGGTGCCTGGTCGGACTTGACCTCACGGGAGGGAGTTGTGGACCTGGGTGCAGCAGGTGGCGGGGGAGATCGCCGAGCCAGAGGGGCGGCGGGAAGCCGCGGCGGGGCTCACACCGAGAGGGAGCCGCAGGGGCCGCGGGAGCCGCGGGGGGCGCCGCCGAGGGTGCTGCAGCCGGAGGTACCTTAAAGAAAGAAAACACCTTCTCGACAAAATACACGTGCATCGAGGTGTACACGCGGTGAGTGACAGGATCATAGCACCGGTAACCTTTGGTGTTTGAGGGATAACCGAGAAAGATGCATGGGAGCGATCGTGGTGCGAGTTTGTGGGGGGTAGTGGATGCGTTGCTAGGATAGCAAAGACACCCGAAGGTGCGAAGACCGTCATAGGACGGAGGCGCACCGAAGAGAAGGTGGTGAGGGGCGTAGTTCCAACGAGGACGACACGGACGGAGGTTAACAAGGAGGGTGGCGGTGGCAAGAGCATCAGGCCAAAACCGTGCGGGTACGTTAGAGTGAAAGAGTAACATACGAACGCAGTCATTAAGAGTGCGGAGGATGCGCTCAGCGCGGCCGTTCTGTTGCGATGTGTACGGACAGGTTAGATGGAAAATGGTGCCGTGAGATGCGAGAAGATCGCGAACAGCAACATTATCAAACTCTTTGCCGTTATCGGTTTGAAGTGCAAGAATGGGGCGACCGAACTGGGTGGTGACATAGGAGTAAAAGGACGAGAGTGTGGCGAAAGCATCGGATTTGCGACGAAGAGAAAAAGTCCACACATAATGAGAATAATCATCTAAAATCACCAAGTAGTATAGGTAGCTCGTATTACTTGCAATGGGAGACGTCCAAACATCACTATGAAGTAATTGAAACGGAAAGGTAGAAATAGTTGTAGACGCGCTAAAGGGAAGACGAACGTGCTTGCCTAGGCGGCAAGCCTCACAAGTATGCTCGTCAAGCTTATCACATGAGAATGAAAAAGTCCTAAGAATTTGACGTAAAACGGTGGGGCTAGGGTGGCCCTAGCGAGCATGCCAAAGGTCGACGCCGGCGGCAAGAGCGACTGGAGTGGATGTGGAGGCGCCGGCGTGCACGGGATAGAGCTCATCAGGACTGTCACAGCGGTGCAGTACCATCCGGGTACGGACGTCCTTCACAGAAAAACCAACATCCTCAAATTCAACGGTAAGAGGGTTCTCACGAGTAAGACGATGAACAGAAACAAGGTTCGTGACTAATTCAGGCGAAACAAGAACATTAGACATAGTGATGGGTGTGGAAGTGGAGGGAAAATTAGTGCTGTCGATATGAGTAATAGGTAAGGAAGAACTGTTGCCAACGGTGATGCGAGTGGGTGTGTGAACGGGAGTGGAGGAGGTTAGGTTACCGGGATGAGCTGTCATGTGCGCGGTGGCACCTGAGTCCATGTACCAGTTGCCCCCACCACTGTAGTTACTCGGCGACGACGCGAAGTGCAGGGCGGCGAGGAGGGCGGGATCCCATGGCGCGGGTACCAGTGGTGGCTGGAGGGCCCCGTAGGGCGGTGCCGAGGCAGGCTGCCTGTAGTCGCCGAGTGGCGGTGGAGCGAGAGGGGCGCCGTAGCCGGCTCCAGCTGGCTGGTGAGGCGCGCCGAAGAAGGCCTGGTGGCCCGCGGGACGAGGGCCGAGGAGACCCGGCGCGGGAGCCCTTGGGACGGGCATGTGGTATGCATGCACCACACCCGTCCAAGGGTTCTGGCCAGCGGCCCACGGTGGCGATGGCTGCGGATAGCGCGGGGCCCTCCCGGAGCCCTGGTTCGGCTGCTGCTGTCGGCGGCCACCCCCGCCGCACCGGTTACGCCGGCCCCCGCCTGGCTGCTGCTGTTGGGGAGGCGCACGGGGGGGGGGGGGGCAGGAGGCGCGGGCGGCAGCGGGTAGTACCCGGGTGGCGGAGAAGGGCGCAACCGATGGAGCAGGACCGCCGCGGGTGGTGCCGGCGGCGAGGGCGGTGTGTTGAACCCGCTGTTTCACCTTCGTCATCCGGCGCTCCTCGAGCTTCAGGTACGCGACGACGCGCTAAAAGGTGGGCTGTGGTAACAAAGTGAGGTTAGACGCGGCGTTGCCAAAATCTTCGTTGAGGCTGACGGTGAGGGTGCTGAGCATGAGGTCGTCGGAGACTTTGGCACCGATGTCACGAAGTTCATCAGCGAGCATCTTGAGCCGCATGCAGTATTCATCGATGGTGGAGTTGTCCTGATGGCAGCCGAAGAACTTCTGCTGCAAGAAAACAAGGCGCTGAAGTTTATTGTCGGTGAAGAGCGCGTTGATCTTGGTCCACACGGCGCAAGCATCGTCGTCCTCGGCGACGACCGTGTGGAAGATGTCCTTCGAGACGGTTTGATAGAACCATCGGATGAGCGTGGCCTCATTGGCGGACCACTCCGGATCACCCTTCATGAACTCGCCGTCGACGGAGCCATCGATGTGCTCGGTGAGGTAGTACTCGCGGAAGACAAGGTTGAAGTAGGTCTTCCACGCGTAGTAGGAGGAGCTGTAGCTGTCGAGGCGGATGGGAACCCGGGCCTCGATGTTGAGGTCGCGGATAGCGACGGCGGAGGGTTCGGGACCGGCGAAGGGGTTGGAGTCGATGGACGCCGAGAAGCTCATGGTGGCGACGGACAGCGGTAGGTAGGGGGGATGGCGGCTGTGGTGCGGCTAGGGAAGGGCAGAGGCTGTGGTGGCTGCTAGGGGAGAAGGCGACGCGACAGCTAGGGTTAGAGGAGGGGGCGGCGCGGCGGCTAGGGTTAGGGTTTAGGAGAGGTGGCAGCGGCGGGGGGAGGGGGGGGGGAGGTGTAGCTGCGGGTAGGGAGAAGGGGGTGGGGATGCGGCGCGGCAAAGAAGGGGCGGCGCGGCGGCAGGAGGGCGCGCGGCAGGGGGAGCGGAAGCGATTTGGATCACGCGGTATCTGATACCATGTTGGACGAGTATTGCATGCGTGGCAATTCATTCATTGTGTGCATGAACACATATATATAGGTTAAAGGGGGTCCGGCCTCTACTTGTCTTCCAGGGAATACAAATATACACGAAGAGAGGAGGCACGGAGGTACACACCGTAGTACTGTTTTCGTCTACTCAACACCACCGGTCACCCGTCACAATCACGGCGACACCTCGAGGATTCAATATTGGCACGATACGACCAATGGCGGTGTAGTCGTATCTCCATTCTTTTCGACCATATAAGGTGGAGGTAGGGAAGCGGATTTTGTCTCGCCGTGGATCAGAGCGAGCAAACATGGCTGCCTCGCCGTCGTCGACCCTTCTGAGCCCTCCTCGCGTTGACCTCGACGGGGAGGACACGAGCACGCTGGTTCGTGGCACGCCGGAGTGGGTGCGGTGCGCGGGCCTCGTCCGCCGCGCGCTTGAGGCTAACGGTTGCGTCGCCGTCGGGTGTCGCCGCCGCGTACCGCCGGAGCTGCGGGAGCGGATGCTCGTGGCGATGGCGGAGCTGTTCGCACTCCCGCCCGAGACGAAGCGCCGGACCGGCGCCGCGGACGGCCCGTACAGGGCGTACATGGAGAAGCGGGACTCCGCCGCGTGCCATCACGAGGCGTTCGGGGTTCTCAACGCGGCCGGCGGCGGCTGCGAGGAGGCCCGCGCGTTCGTTGCGCGCGCGTGGCCGCACGGCAACGACCGTTTCCTGTAAGCTCTGGCCGTTCAGAGCCATCATTTGCTGTGATGTGGCCGAGTAATCATTTCTCCACGTTGCCATCCAGGGAGACGCTGACTTCGACGGCCGGAGAGATGGGGAGGCTGGCCCGTGTGATCCTCGCCATGGTCGTCGACAGCTACGGCCTCTCGCACCGCTCCGACGAGATCGTCGGCGCCACGGACACCAATTTCCGCATGCTCAGGTACCACAACGACACCACGCGGACGTCGTCGTCGGACGAGCAGCCGGCCGTCGGCCTCGCCGCCCACGTCGACGGGAGCTATCTGACGGTCCTGTTCCAGAACGACGCGGACGGCTTCGAGCTGAGGACGAGGGACGGCGGAGAGTGGGTGAGGGTGCACTCTCCAGGCCCTGACTCCCTCCTCGTCGTCGCCGGCCAGCCACTTGTGGTGAGTTGTGAGCTTATGTGCCACAGCCGGCACTTCAATTGCATCTCTTGGTTCACTCGTGGAGTAATTGGGAACTGACTTGCTGCAGGCTTGGAGTAACGGGAGGCTGCACGCGCCGGTGCACAGGGTGGCCGTCCGCGGGCGGGAGGACCGGCTGTCCTGCGGCGTGTTCCTGCTTCCAAGCAAGAACCTTGTCGTCGACGCGCCGCCAGAGTTGGTCACCGTGGACGTCCCGCGCCGGTTCAGGCCGTTCGAGTACAGTGACTACCTCAGGTTCAAGCACGCCGGCGGCAACGGCGAGGACGTGCTCGACCGCTTCGCTGGGATTTGATACGTTGCATTTTTCTTTATCAAAGGTGTCGGCCCCTTGCACGTTGACAAGTTAAGAATTACACATGTTGACAAGTTGCACGTTGCACTTGACTAGTTTCTTATTCATTAAGCTACTTACTTTACTTGCTTATTAACTAGGCTGCTTATTGCTCAAGGAGCGGAGTACATAATTGCATGTGGGTATATATACTGCGAATCTACCATCATTAAAGAAACGTACTCATCATTTTCTATCTCTCTCGCTCTTTACTTTGAGTTTTTTCCGCCCCAAACGTCCGGACCCGGACGACATGCCCGGTCACTGCCCGAGTAGAAAAACGCCACCCATGCAGGCCAGACAAACCCATCCGAAATGTTCAGCCTGACCGGCAAACCCCGTTATCAGCCCATATGTAGAGCAGATATGAGGACGACGGGTCACGCTTCGACGTTTCGGTTATGTCGGACAGACCGCGGTGACCCGCGCCAACATCCCTGTCCTTGCCCGACCTGCCCTCTTCTCTCCTCTTTTCCGCCTCGTTCGAACAACCGCCACTTTAACTCCCCTACCATTGTTGGTCTGCTGTCATCCCCAACCTACAATGCCACCATCGGTGATGGTGTCCTGGACTAGGGGGTGCTAACCTGTACTACCGACAGTCCATGGGCGGAGCTTATGCCCACCGACCGTTACAAGGAAGGACTTCAGAAGCTATGAACCTCGGCGGGACCAAGATGGAAACCTCTGAAGACTTGACGTCTACCTCAAGGATAGCTCAATAGCTGGCATGTTGGCAACCGATCATATGAGTAACCTAGGGACCCCCGGTGTGTATATAAGTCGTGGGGTTTAGTCTTTAGGGGCACGATTACCAGCCTTAGGGTTTAGAACAAAATCATACGATCTCGAGGTAGATCATCTTGTACTTTGTACTCCATCACATCAATACAATCAAAGCAGGATGTAGGGTTTTACCTCTTCGAGAGGGCCTGAACCTGGGTAAACATCGTCTCCCTTCGTACCTTGTTGCCGTTGTTCCCAAACATACATCTCGGGACCCCCTACCCGACATCCACCGGTTTTAGCACCGACATTGGTGGCCCATACATGTCCCGCTGTGTGGTAAAAAAGGATCAATCAATAACGACATCGGCTGTGGCGGCATCTTTGTCCCCGACCAGCTTTTCGTGTTTGGCAGCATCGTCCTTCATGCTGATTCAGTCGGACACCTCGGCCGTGTTGAAAGCTTCGCCCTAGATCAAACCATTAGATTCGGGAGCCTGGAGTACACCGCCGGTTCCCGTGGTGATCTCGCCCTCTTTGGCTGGGCACCAGATCGACTGGAAAGCTCCACGGATACTGTGGCTTTGACCTCAGACCCAACCTTAGATCCTAACTTCGGATCGAATCTCACCTCGGACCCAACGTCGAGTTCGGATCCGATCTCTTCCGGATCATACCAGGCCCTCGCACTGGCCGATCCACCCTCTGAAGCCGTGTCACACACTTTGTCAAAAAAACTGCAGGTTAGTCCCGCTTACTATCAAGAGATGGGACCGACAGATCTCTCGCTTTTGAATGAGATGCTAGACCGAATTCAGAATCTGGCGATTTCGAATGGTCAGTCTTTGGTCTATGACCAGATCGGGGGTAAAGTCGATAATAGGGAAATTTACGTCCCACCCACCACCCACCTAGTTGCCATGGTCGAGGATTTAACCCACGTATTGTACTACGCCTCCGAGGAGGCAACCGACATGGATGAAGATGTCGGCGATAGGCTCGGCATCACGCTAGCCAACATAGGCAGCTGGACTGCTACCTCCACTGAAGACGTCTACATGGTGGACACCCAAGGACGATGAGAAAAAGGAGGAGAAAAGGGATGTCCCTAGACGCCGACGAAAGCGTGGTAAACACACCGGTAGGGGGGACGCCAACAACAACAATACTGGTAATGGTGCTCCTGGTAACAACACCACCCTGGACGGTGCCGAGGACCGGGACAGTGGTGATGGCGCCGATGACCAGGCCAACAACGATAACGCCATACCCGATCAGATTGACGGCACCGCGGGGACAGAGGACCCTGATGATCCAGATGATAGCAATTACATGCCAGAATCCGAAGAGGACATAAGTCTGGGACCTGACGAATTCAAAGTCACCGAATACTTCCTCGATCTAGAAACTTTCCGGCGGCAGCTCATTCAATCTGCTTAAGGCATTAAAAGAGGGCGTGAGAAGCTTAAAGCCGACTAGGACACGCTCAACGACAAATGGGTAGAAGTCCTTGCAACCGAGCAGGACCTCGAGCAAAGGCGTGTGGACCAAACCAAGACCTACCCACGACGGCGTCTACTTCCGGCATTTGATGACGAAGTTGACGACAATCTGCATTACAAGAATGATCAAACAAATCAGCCCGACAACCCTCCTCGGGGGCGAAACAGGCCAAGGGGAGATCATCGAGACCCCCCCCCGCCATTCCTCGCCTTGAAGGAAAAGACCCGGCCCCGTCTGCTCCGCAATATTATTTGCGGGAAGAATTGACAGCCCAGCCTCCCCCATCACGATCCATATACAGATGCAAGGATCAAGCACCTGCTGGACATGCCGTATATCAGGCATGGCTCAATAAGCATGGCAGGGCTTGGGATTATACGCGTGCTCAGACAACAACAAACGTCCGAAAAACCAAACCTCGGGTTAGAGGAGCCGCACACCCGATGTGTTTCACAGACGAGTTGATGCTGCATCAGTTCCCAGAAGGGTTTAAACCCGTTAACATTGAACAGTATGACGGAACCACTAACCCCGCTATTTGGATCGAAGGCTTTCTTCTCCACATCCATATGGTCCGAGGAGATGACCTCCACGCCATCAAATATATCTACCTTTAAAACTTAAGGGGCCAGCTCGGCACTGGCTCAATAGCTTGCCCGAGAACTCCATTGGGAGCTGGGAGGAGCTCGAGGATGCATTTCGAGCTAATTTCCTGGGCACTTATGTCCGGCCTCCAGATGCCGATGATTTAAGTCAAATCATCGAACAGCCTGGCGAGTCTGCTAGGAAATTTTGGAACCGATTTTTGACCAAAAAAAAGCAAATCATTGACTGTTCTGATGCGGAAGCGATCGCTACTTTTCGGCACATGATTCGTGATGAATGGCTGGCTCGATAGCTCGGACAGGACAAGCCGAAGACCATGTCGGCTCTCACTTCTCTCATGACCTGCTTCTGTGCTGGAGAGGATAGATGGTTGGCCTGTAGCAGCCACAGCGGAAGACCCTGGTATGTCGGAAGTACGCGACAAGAACGGAAAACCTAGACACAAAAAAAAACAAGCGTCGCCATAAAGGCAATAGTAGTGACACCAATGAGGTGATTGGATTCAGCAACCAACGCACTGGCCAGAAGAAGAAGCCCTTTAAAGGGAGCAAAGACGACCCATCTACGTTGGATAAGATCGTCGATAAGCCTTGCTAAATTCACGACACCTCAGATAAACTTGCCAATCATACTAAATGGAATTGCTAGGCCTAATAAGTGAATCATAATCTTCATTAGTTTCAATAGTTTCAAGTTCTTTAGCTTAGCAAGTTGTTCATCAAGAAATTCACCTAGTGGCACAATTTTATTAAGCAGAGTACTAGCATCATCAATAGCATCATTCATAGCAGAAGTAGCATCATCAATAACTTGCGACATATCAGATTGAATAGTAAGTGGTGGTGCCGCAAGCCTACTCAAAACAGAAGGTGAATCAAGTGCGGAGCTAGATGACAGTTCCTTACCTCCCCTCGTCTTAGAGGGTACGATCTTGGTTCTAGTGTCTTTCAGATTCTTCATAGTGATCAACAGATATAATTCCCAAGTGACTCGACAAAGAGCTATGCTCCCCGGCAACTACGCCAAAAAAATGTCTTGATAACCCACAATTATAGGGGATCGCAACAATCTTCAAGGGTAGTATTTCACCCAAATTTATTGATTCGACACAAGGGGAATCAAAAAATATTTATAAGTACTAGCAGTTGAGTTGTCAATTCAACCACACCTGAAGAAATAAATATCTGCAGCAAAGTGTTTAGTAGCACAGTAGTATGATAGTTTGATATCAATAGTAACAGTAGCAACAGTAGCGTAACAGTAACAGTAGCAGTTGTATAGTGATTGTAACAACAACAACAAAAGTAACTTAGCAAAAATCAAATATGCGAAAAGCGTAGGCATTGGATCGGTGATGGATATTTGTGTTGGATGATATTCATCATGTAACAGTCACAACCTAGAGCGATACACAATAGCTCCAATTCATCAATGTAATGTAGGCATGTATTCCGTATATAGTCATACGTGCTTATAATAAGAACTTGCATGACATCTTTTGCCCTACCCTCCCGTGGCAGCGGAGTCCATATGGAAACTAAGAGATATTAAGGCCTCCTTTTAATAGAGAGCTGGAACAAAGCATTAACACATGGTGAATACATGAACACCTCAAACTACGGTCATCACCAGAAAGAATCCCAACTATTGTCACTTTGGGGTATGCAGACCATAACACGTAATAGGTGCATATAACTTGCAAGATAGGATCAAGAACTCAAATATATTCATGAAAACATAGAGGGTTCAGATCTGAAATCATGGCACTTGGGCCCTAGTGACAAGCATTAAGCATAGCAAAGTCATAGCAATATCAATCTCAGAACATAGTGGATACTAGGGATCAAGCCCTAGCAAATTGACTCGATTACATGACAAATCTCATCCAACTCCATCACCATCCAGCAAGCCTACGAAGGAATTACTCACTCCCAATGGTGAGCATCATGAAATTGGTGATGAAGAAGGGTTGGTGATGATGATGGTGATGAATCCCCCTCTCCGGAGCCCCGAACGGACTACAGATCAGCCCTCCCGATGAAGAACAGGAGGTGGAGGCTTCTTCGTATCGTAAAACACGAATTTATAGGCTTGAAATTAGGGTCAGCGGAGCCACGTGGGCCGCACAAGGCATCAGGGCTCGCCTAGGGGGGTGGCTGCGCCCTGTTGCCTTGGGGCAACTGGTGGCCCCCTCCGGTGGATCTCCACTCTAGTATTTTTTATATATTCCATAAATAATCTCCAAAAAGTTTCGTCCAATTTTGAGATTTTTTTTCTCCGCAAAAAAAACCATGGTAGTTCTGCTGAAAACAACGTCAGTCCGGGTTAGTTTAATTCAAATAATGCAAATTAGAGTCCAAAACAAGAGCAAAAGTGTTTGGAAAAGTAGATACGACGGAGACGTATCGCGCCACTGCCCCCGTCGTTGACGAGGAGACCCTCCGCCATGACCTAGAGACGGTGATCGATGAGGAGGACTACTCGAGCGCAGGCTCCGGGATGAGCTCCGGCACCCGCGGGAGGATGGGAGGTTGTCGTTGCTCGCAGCGAATGCTCGGTCCTATGACACATTCCAAGACGGCGACCTGGCAACGATGCATGCTTTGTGGGCGAAGGGGGAGCGCGTGTACATGGTGCACCCGTCAGCGGGGTGGTGTACGACGCCGACCATGAGTTCCCGCTGTGGTTCAACCTGCAGGACGTGGAGGTGCACATTGATGTCAACTACACAACTTGTTCTTGTAGACTTGTGTTGGGCCTCCAAGCGCAGAGTTTTGTAGGACAGTAGCAAATTTCCCTCAAGTGGATGACCTAAGGTTTATCAATCTGTGGGAGGGGTAGGATGAAGATGGTCTCTCTCAAACAACCCTGCAACTAAATAATAAAAAGTCTCTTGTGTCCCCAACACACCAAATACAATGGTAAATTGTATAGGTGCACTAGTTCGGCGAAGAGATGGTGATACAAGTGTAGTAATGATAGTAGATATTGATTTTTGTAATAGGAACAATAAAAAATAGCAATGTAGCAATTGATAAAACGGAGCACAAACGGTATTGCAATGCTTGAAAATGAGGCCTAGGGTCCGTACTTTTGCTAGTGCAATCTGTCAACAATGCTAATATAATTGGATCATATAACCATCCCTCAATGTGCGATGAAGAATCACTTCAAAGTTCCTATCTAGCAGTGAACATAAGAATAAATTGTTTGTAGGGTAAGAAACCATCTCAAAGTTATTCTTTTCGATCAATCTATCCTAGAGTTCGTACTAAAATAACACCAAGCTATTCTTTCCGATCGATCTAACCAAGAGTTCGTACTAAAATAACACCATATGATACAGATCAACCAACTCTAATGTCACATAGATACTCCAATGTCACCGCGAGTATCCATGAGTTGATTATGTGATATGCATCAAATAATTTCAAATTCATAATACTCAATCCAACACAAAGAACCTCAAAGAGTGCCCCAAGATTTCTACCGGAGAAACAACGACGAAAACGTGCATCAACCCCTATGCATAGATTACCCTAATGTCACCTCGGGAATCCGCGAGTTGAGTGCCAAGACATAGATCAAGTGCTCTCAAATCCAACAAAGTATTCAATCCGGTAAAAACGAAATCTCAAAGGGAAAAATCAATTTATCACAACAAGATAGAGAGGGGAAAACACCATATGATCCAACTATATTAACAAAGCCCGCGATACATCAAGATCGTGCCATCTCAAGAACACGAGAGAGAGAGAGAGATTAAACACATAGCTACTGGTACAAACCCTCAGCCCCGAGGGTGGACTACTCCCTCCTCATCATGGTGGCTGCCGGGATGATGAAGATGGCCACCGGTGATGATTCCCCCCTTAGGCAGGGTGACGGAACGGGGTCTAGATTGATTTTTCATGGCTGCAGAGGTCTGCGGTGGCGGAACTTCTGATCTAGGGTTATTTCTGTGGGTTTATGTATTTATAGGATTTTTTGGCGTTGGTTTCACGCTAAGATGGGCCTCGAGGTGAGCACAACCCACCTGGGCAAGCCAGGCCCCTCTGGCGTGCCCTGGTGGGTTTTGCCCTCCTCGTGGCTCTTCTGGCCCTCCCACGAAGCTTCTAGTGCCTCTTTTCTTCCAAAAAAAATTGTTAAAAAGTTTCGTTGCATTTGGAGAACTTTTATTTCTGCACAAAAAACAACACCATGGTAGTTCTGCTGAAAACAGCGTTAGTACGGGTTAGTTCCATCCAAATCATACCAAAACCATATAAAATTGTTGTAAACATGGCATGAATACTTCATAAATTATAGATACGTTGGAGACGTATCACACATCAGGGGGAGTTAGGCTACGTGACCTGCCTGGAGATTGTGAAGACGAGGGGCAGCTGGGGCAAGCAGACCGCCACCAACGTCTTGGAGAAGGTCGCCAGCGAGAGTGGCTCATGTGGTTTCATGGTACAGATGTGAGCGTATACAAAGTGACAGCCCGTACTACCATTCTACAGAGTTGAGAGACATTTTATGTTTTCTAGTTCTCCCATTTGAGCGAACAGTTCTACAAAAATGCCAACAAATGGTTTCAACCCAGATTAGCCCTTGGTTCAGTTCAGTTTGGGTGGAAATATCGAATTGGTTTGGTTTTGATTGGACTGACAGAAATGTCAAATGGGTTCAGTTGAGGTTGGGTTCCCAAGTTTATACGTGCGGGTATGGTTGAGGTATAGTGCGGTTTTCAAACCATTCTCAGGTTTACCTGCAACCTGCTGCCCCGATCAACTACCTAGAAGTTGATGTGTAACTTTCCCCTACCCCGATGGATTGTTCAACTTTCTCTTACTCATGGATGAGCACTGCTGGCATCCCTACCCCAATACCATTACCTTTGAGATGTGCAACTTCATGTGCTGGTCCGGTCAAGTGCCTAGTAGTAGATTTGTAGTTTTCTTCCTAACTTGTGGATACTAAATTTTCAGTGCCGACACCCTGCTGACAGCTACTCTGCCAGTAGGATGTGTGATACGTCCATTTTGATCATGATTTCCTACTGTTATTTATAGCATTTTTAATCAATATAACACTTTGTGGAGCAATTCTAATGCCCTTTCTCTCTTAATATGCAAGATTTACATGAAGAGGGAGATTGCCGGCAGCTGGAATTCTGGACCTGAAAAAGCTATGTCAGAGATACCTATTCTGCACATCTCCAAATGAGCTAAAAATTTACGGAGATTTATTTTGGAATGAATAAAAAATATTGGAGTAAATAAGTACCAGAGGGGGCCACCCAGGTGCCCACAAGGCACCAGGGCGCGCCCATCCTCCCATGCACGCCCTGGTGGCTTGTGGGGCCCCTGTCCAGCCTTCGATGCCCATCTTCTGGTATATAAGCCCATTTTCCCTAGAAAAAATAAGAGAGGACTTTCGGGATGGAGCGCCGCCGTCTCGAGGCGGAACTTGGGCAGGAGCACTTTTGTTCTCCGGCGGAGCGATTCCGCCGGGGACACTTCCCTCTGGGAGGGGGAAATCGAAGCCATCATCATCACCAACAACCCTCTCATCATGGAAGGATCTATCTTCATCAACATATTCACCAGCACCATCTCATCTCAAAGCCTAGTTCATCTCTTGTATTCAATCTTTGTATCAAAACCTCAGATTGGTACATGTGGGTTGCTAGTAGTGTTGATTACATCTTGTAGTTGATGCTAGTTGGTTTATTTGGTGGAAGATCATATGTTCAGATCTATTATGCTATTCAATACCCCTCTGATCTTGGACATGAACATGATGTGTGAGTAGTTACTTTTGTTCTTGAGGACATGGGAGAAGTCTTGTCATAAGTAATCATGTGAATTTGGTATTCGTTCGATATTTTGATGATATGTATGTTGTTGATTCCCTTAGCGGTGTTATGTGAACATCGACTACATGACACTTCACCATCTTTGGGCCTAAGGGAATGCATTGTGGAGTTTTAATTAGATGATGGGTTGCTAGAGTGACAGAAGCTTAAACTCTAGTTTATGCGCTATTCCGTAAGGGGCTGATTTGGATCCATATGTTTAATGCTATGGTTAGATTTATCTTAATTCTTCTTTCGTAATTGTGGATGCTTGCCGAGGGGTTAATCATAAGTGGGAGGCTTGTTCAAGTAAGAATAGCACCCAACCACCGGTCCACCCTAATGGGGAACGAAGCATGAAAATCAAAGAAATTCCTACAAAACACCCAAGATCTAATCTAGGAGATGCATAGCTACGAGACGGGAGTGTGTCTACATACCCTTGTAGACCGAAAGCGGAAGCATATATAACGTGGTTGATGTAGTCGTACCCAAGATCTAATCTAGGAGATGCATAGCTGCGAGACGGGAGTGTGTCTACATACCCTTGTAGACCGAAAGCGGAAGCATATATAACGCGGTTGATGTAGTCGTACTCTTCGCTGTCCAATCATGATCCAATCCGATCTAGCGCCGAACAGATGGCACCTCCGCGTTTAGCACACGTTCGGCTAGATGACGTCTCCTCCTTCTTGATCCAGCAAGCAAGATAGGAGAAGTAGATGGGATCTCAACCACCACGACGGCGTGGTGGAGATGGTGGTGGTGCAATCTGAGGAGAAAACAGAGTTTTGGGAGAGGTAGGGCTGCCGCCGGGGCGTGGGATTTGGTGTGTCCAGCCCCTACCTCTCCCCCACTATTTATAGGAGGCAAGGGGGAGGGTTGGGGCGCAGCCTTGGCCCCTCCTCCAAGGGAGGTGGTGCGGCTAGGCCAAGGGAGGTTTCCTCCCTTCCCAAGGCACCTCGGGGGGTGCCTTCCACCCTTAGGACCCTTCCTTTATACTCTCTCTTGGCGAATGGGCCGCTTAGGGCTGGTTCCCTTGGCCCATATAGGCCAAGGCGCACCCCCTACATCCCATGTGCCCCCCCGGGGCAGGTGGACCCCCCCGGTAGACCCCCGGACCCCTTTCGGCACTCCCGGTATAATACCGATAATGCCCGAAACCTTTCCGACGACCAAAACATGACTTCCTATATATAAATCTTTACCTCCGGACCATTTCGGAGCTTCTCGTGATGTCCAGGATCTCATCCGGGACTCTGAAAAACATTCGGTTACAAATGCACATATCCCAATACTACTCTAGCGCCACCGGACATTAAGCGTGCGGACCCTACGGGTTCGAGAATCATGTAGACATGATCAAGACACCTCTTCGATCAATAACCAATAGTGGGACCTGGATGCCCATATTGTTTCCTACATATTCCACGAAGATCTTTATCGGTTGAACCACAATGTCGAGGATTCAATCAATCCCGTATGCAATTCCCTTTGTCCGGCGATATGTTACTTGCCCGAGATTCGATCGTCGGTATATCCATACCTAGTTCAATCTCATTACCAGCAAGTGTCTTTACTCGTTCCATAATACAAGATCCCATGACCAACTCATTAGTCACATTGCTTGCAAGCTCTTTAAGATGTTGTATTACCGAGAGGGCCCAGAGATATCTCTCCGTCATACGGAGTGACAAATCCCAGTCTCGATCCATGCCAATCCAACAGACACCTTCGGAGATACCTATAGAGCACCTTTATGACCAACCAGTTACGAAGTGACGTTTGGATACACACTAAGTATTCCTCCGGTGTCAGGGAGTTACACGATCTCATGGTCTAAGGAACAGATACTTGACATGAAGAAAGCTATACCAAATAACTTAAACGATCTGATGCTAAGCTTACGGTTGGGTCTAGTCCATCACATCATTCTCCTAATGATGTGATCCCGTTATCAAATGACAACTCATGTCTATGGTTAGGAAACCATAACCATCTTGGATCAACGAGCTAGTCTAGTAGAGGCTTACTAGGGACACAGTGTAGTTTATGTATTCACACATGTATTTAAGTTTCCGGTCAATACAATTCTAGCATGAATAATAAACATTTATCAGGAACGAGAAATATGATAATAACCATTTTATTATTGCCTCTAGGGCATATTTCCAACAGTCTCCCACTTGCACTAGAGTCAATAATCTAGTTCACATCGCCATGTGATTAACACCCAATGAGTTCTGGGTTTGATCCTGTTTTGCTTGTGAGAGAGGTTTTAGTCAACGGGTCTGCAACATTCAGATCCGTGTGTACTTTGCAAATCTCTATGTCATACTGTAGATGCTTCTACCACGCTCCACTTGGAGCTATTCCAAATGACTGCTCCACTATACGTATCCGGTTTGTGACTCAGGGTCATCCGGATGGGTGTCAAAGCTTGCATCGACGTAACCCTTTACAACGAACTCTTTATCACCTCCATAACCAAGAAACATTTCCTTAGTCCTCTAAGGATAATTTTGACCGCTGTCCAATGATCCATTACTGGATCACTCTTGTAGCCCCTTGCCAGACTCATGACAAGGCACACATCAAGTACTGACTAGTCCATTTTGAACTCCTTCAAAATCTTGTCAAGGTATGTGCTCTGTGAAAGTCTTATTAGGCATCTTGATCTATCTCTATAGATCTTCATGCCCAATATGCAAGCAGCTTTACCCAGGTCTTCCTTTGAAAAACTCCTTTCAAACAACCCTTTATGCTTTCCAGAAATTCTACATCATTTCCAATCAACAATATGTCATCCACATATACTTATCAGAAATGCTATAGAGCTCCCACTCACTTTCTTGTAAATACAAGTTTCTTCATAAACTTTGTATAAACCCAAAAGCTTTGATCACCTCATCAAAGCGTATATTCCAACTCCAAGATGCTTGCACCAGTCCATAGATGGATCGCTAGAGCTTGCATACCTTTTTAGCATCCTCAGGATCCACAAAACATTTAGGTTGCATCATATACAACTCTTCCTTAAGGAAAGCGGTTTTCACATCCATCTGCCAGATTTCATAATTGAAAAATGCAGCAATTGCTAACGTAATTCTAACAGACTTAAGCATCGCTATGGGTGAGAAAATCTTATTGTAGTCAACCCCTTGAACTTGTCGAAAACCATTTGCGACAAGTCGAGCTTTATAGATGGTGACATTACCATCAGCATCTGTCTTCTTCTTAAAGTTCCATTTATTCTCAATGGCTTGCCGGTCAATGGGCAAGTCCACCAAAGTCCATACTTTGTTCTCATTCATGGATCCTATCTCGGATTTCATGGCCTCAAGCCATTTGTCAGAATCCAGGCTCATCATTGCTTCTTCATAGTTCGTAGGTTCGCCATTGTCTAACATGACTTCCAAGACGGGATTACCGTACCACTATGGTGCGAACGCGTCCTGGTCGATCTACGAAGTTCAGTAGTAACTTGATCCAAAGTTTCATGATCATCATCATTAAGTTCCTCTCCGGTTGGTGTAGGCATCACGGGAACTGCTTACTGTGATGTGCTACTCTCCAGTTCGAGAGAAGGTACAATTACCTCATCAAGTTCTACTTTCCTCCCACTCACATCTTTCGAGAGAAACTCCTTCTTTAGAAAGGACCCATTCTTGGCAACAAAAATCTTGCTCTCGGATCTGTGGTAGAAGGTATACCCAATGGTATCTTTAGGGTATCCTATGAAGACGCACTTCTCCGCTTTGGGTTCGAGCTTATCAGGCTGAAGCCTCTTGACATAAGTGTCGCATCCCCAAACTTTAAGAAAGGACGGCTTAGTTTTCTTGCCAAACCACAACTCATACGGTGTCGTCTCAACGGACTTAGACGGTGCCCTATTTAAAGTGAATGCGGCTGTCTCTAATGCATAACCCCAAAACGACAGTGGCAAATCAGTAAGAGACATCATAGAATGCACCATATCTAATAGAGTACGATTACGACATTCGGATACACCATTACGCTGTGGTGTTCCAGGTAGCATGAGCTGTGAAACAATTCCACATTGTCTTAAATGCATACCAAACTCGTAACTCAAAATATTCACCTCCACGATCATATTGTAGACATTTTATCTTCTTGTCACGATGATCTTCAACTTCACTCCAAAATTGCTTGAACTTTTCAAAAATTTCAGACTTGTGATTCATCAAGTAAATATACCCGTATCTACTCAAATTATTTGTGAAGGTAAGATAATAACGATATCCACCGCGTGCTTCAATACTCATCGGACCACATACATCAGTATGTATTATTTCCAATAAGTCACTAGCCCACTCCATTGTTCTAGAAAACGGGGTTTTAGTCATCTTGCCCATAAGGCATGGTTCACATGTCTCAAGTGATTCATAATCAAGAGATTCTAAAAGTCCATCAGCATGGAGTTTCTTTACCGATGGTGATCATATCAACCTTGGAGACACTTCCAACACTCATCGTCACCTCGCCCCCAGCTAGTCTCCATTACCCTGCAGCTCCTGCTCTGAGTTACTAATATTAGCAACTGAATCGGATCAAATACCCAGACGCTGCTACGAGCACTAGTGAGGTACACATCAATAACATGTATATCAAATACACCAACGTTGACGTTGCCATCCTTCTTATCTACCAAGTACTTGGGGCAGTTCTGCTTCTAGTGACCATTCCCCTTGCAGTAGAAGCACTCAGTCTCGGGTTTGGGTCCAGCCTTAGGTTTCTTCATGGGAGCGGCAACTGGCTTACCATTCTTCTTGAAGTTCCCTTTCTTTCCCTAGCCTTTCTTCTTGAAACTGGTGGTCTTATTGACCATCAACACTTGATGCTCTTTCTTGATTTCTACCTCCGCGGCCTTAAGCATCGCGAATAGCTCAAGGATCATCTTCTTCGTCCCTTGCATATTATAGTTCATCACGAAGCCCTTATGGCTTGGTGGCAGTGACTGGAAAACTTTGTCAACCGCTGTCTTATCTGGAAGATTAACTCCCACTTGATTCAAGCGATTATAGCACCCAGACACTCTGAGCACATGCTCACTAACTGAGCTGTTCTCCTCCATCTTGCAGCTAAAGAACTTGTCGGAGGTGTCATACCTCTCAACCCGGGCATGAGCTTGAAATACTAATTTCAGCTCCTGGAACATCTCATATGCTTCGTGGTGCTCAAAACATCTTTGGAGCCCCGGTTCTAAGCCATAAAGCATGGCGCACTGAACTATCGAGTAGTCATCAGAACATGCCTGCCAGATGTTCACAACATCCACAGACGATGCTAGAGGGGTTGGCACACCGAGCGGTGTATCAAGGACATAAGCCTTCTATGCAGCAGTGAGGACAATCCTCACACTACGGACCTAGTCCGCATAATTGCTTACAATATCTTTCAACTTAGTCTTTCTCTAGGGTGCTACAACGCGAGCTATTGATCTACAACATAATTTGCAAAGACAATTTAGACTATGTTCATGATAATTAGTTCAGTTAATCAAATTACTAATGAACTCCCACTTAAATGAACATCCCTCAAGTTGTCTAAGTGATACATGATCCAAACCAACCAACCCATGTCCGATCATCACGTGAGATGGGGTGGTCATCAACGGTGAACATCTCCATGTTGATCATATCTACTATATGACTCATGTTCGACCTTTCGGTCTCCTGTGTTCCGAGGCCATGTCTGTACATGCTAGGCTCGTCAAGTTTAACCCAAGTATTCCGCATGTATAAAAACTGGCTTACACCCGTTGTATGCGAACATAGAGTCTATCACACCCGATCATCACAAGGTGCTTCGAAATGACAAACTTTCACAACGGTGCATACTTAGGGAGAACACATTTATCTTGAAATTAAGTGAAGGGATCATCTTATAATGCTACCGGCTTCCTAAGCAAAATAAGATGCATAAAAAGATAAACATCACATGCAATCAAAATATGTGACATGATATGGCCATTATCATCTTGTGCTTTTGATCTCCATCTCCAAAGCACCGGCATGATCTCCATCGTCACTAGCATGACACCATGATCTCCATCATCGTGTCGTTACTTGGTTGTCTCGCCAACTATTGCTTCTACAACTATTGCTAATGCATAGCGATAAAGTAAAGCAATTACATGGCGTTTAATGATTGACACGCAGGTGATACAATAAATTAAAGACAACCCTATGGCTCCTGTCGGTTGCCGTACTCATTGACATGCAAGTCGTGAACCTATTACAAAACATGATCATCTCATACATCAACATATATCACATCACGTTTTGGCCATACCACATCACAACATGCCCTGCAAAAACAAGTTAGACATGCTCTACTTTGTTGTTGCAATTTTTACGTGGCTGCTAGGGCAAACTATAAGAACCGTTCTTATCTATGCAAAACCACAACGGTGATATACAAGTTGCCTTTTAACCTTCTACAAGGACCGCCTTTGTCAAATCAGATTCAACTAAAGTAGGAGAGACAGACACTCGCAAAGCCACTTTTTTGCAATACAAGTTGCATGTCAAACAGTGGAACCGGTCTCATGTGCGTGGACATGTAAGGTTGGTCCGAGCCACTTCATCCCACAATACCGCCGAATCCAAATAAGACAAGGGAAGTAAGCAATTTGAACATCAACGCCCACAACTTCTTTGTGTTCTACTCGTGCATATACATCTACGCATAGACCTAGCTCATGATGCCACTAATGGGGAACGAAGCATGAAAATAAAAAAATTCCTACGAAACACCCAAGATCTAATTTACGAGATGCATAGCGACGAGAGGGGAGTTTGTTTACATACCCTTGTAGACCAAAAGTGGAAGCGTATATAACGCGGTTGATGTAGTCGTACTCTTCATGATCCAATCCGATCTAGCGCCGAATGGATGGCACCTCCGCGTTCAGCACACATGCGGCTCGATGACTGTCGGTGTCAAAACTGGCGGATCTCGGGTAGGGGGTCCCGAGCTGTGGATCTTGGATCGATGGGGAACAAGGGACGATGAACATAGTGTTTACTCAGGTTCGGGCCCTCTCGAAGAGGTAAAACCCTATGTCCTGCTTGATTGTATTTGATGTATGGTATGGTTACAGAGTAGATCTACCTCGAGATCAAGCGAGCTAAACCCTAAGGTAATGAGGTCACGAATGTAGCTCCCCTCCTAAGGCCCTAAACCCTCTAGTTTATATAGACACCAGTAGGGTTAGGGTTACATTTGATCGGTTACAATGAAGGGAAGATCACGCTAATCTTGACTTGGAGGGCACACCACAACTCCGAAGATCTCCTGTCCGGTCCCGGGTCCGCACTCTAGCTTGGCCCCATAGCAGCCCATCAGTCCGGCCCATATGTAATAGGTCGACGGCCCGGGGACCCCTTAGTCCAGGACTCCCTCAGTAGCCCCCGAACTAGCCTCCAACGCCAGGGCTTGTATCTGGCGTCCACACATATCATGGTCTTCGGCTTGCGAGGCGAGTTCTCCGTTTTATCCTGTGCGTATTCGGAGCTTGAGTGGTGTTCAGAATCTGAAGCGTCTACGTTACTTAGCCTTGAAGGCCAAAGTGCTTGAGTGTGAACAGTGCCCACGCCTGACAACTTTTAGCAAATGGTCGCAGCCTGTCATAACATCGAACGGCTGGCAGTTCTTGATGCGCAGCTCGAGGCCGCCCTTCCAATGACACGTCTCATCAAAACAGAGACCGTGCCCCATTTTTTGGGGGATATGATCAATGATTTTGATTCTCCCACCCGCGCATAATGTTGCGAGTATATCGGGAAGTGGACAAGCCCACGGCGTGAAAAGGTGAACACTTGGCTCCTCCGTGGCCTATAAAGAGGGGAGTCGGCTACAGTTAACGCCTCATGTCTTCTCCCACCTCCCGCCGCTGCCTTTGCAATCTCCAGAGCTCTAGCACCCTTCTTCGCCACTACGCGACAATTCCCTTTCAGCTCCTCCCTAGCCCCAGCCATGGCCGGATCCGACGCCAATGGCAAGTGGGGCGCCTCCATCGTCACCAACGACGACATCGTGGAGCTGAAGCGGGCTGGCTACTTATCGGGCGACATCGCCCATCGGGCCCCTGAGGAGGGCCAAATCATCCCCACGCCCAAGCCGGGCGAAAGGGTAGTATTCCTTCCTCATTTTATCCGGGGGCTGGGATTTCCTCTGCACCCCTTCGTGAGGGGGTTGATGTTCTTCTACGGGCTAGATTTCCATGATCTAGCCCCCAACTCCCTCCTCCATATTTCAGCCTTTATCATCGTCTGTGAGGCCCTACTATGGGTTCAGCCACACTTCGGCCTGTGGCTGAAGGTGTTCAATGTCAAGCCTAAGGTGGTCAGCGGCGCCCAGGCGAACTGCGGTGGAGCCATGATCAGTAAGCTGACCCGAGTGCAATGGCTGGAGGGTCAGTTTATTGACACCGTCAAGGTGTGGCAAAAGGAGTGGTTCTACATCACGGAACCAAGCGATGCGGCCTGGACGGCCGCTCCCGAATTCAGATCCGGCCCCCAGCGAGATTAACCTCATGGACCCAGAAGGGCCCTAACTGGGGGCCTGCCAGTGAAGTGAAGACGCTGTAGAAGCGCGTCGCCAGCGTGATGGAGACCGGCGCCAAGCTGACCAACGTGGTCCAGATCATGCTCAGGCGCCGACTTCTTCTTCCCAGCAAAGGGACAACCCCATGTGGGCTTACAAGACCGATGACCTGGCCACCATGCAGTACCTCTATGGGACAACCCATGACAAGGTGTGGGGTCAACTGTTCAAGCCCCAGGAGGATTGGCCGGCCGAGAATGAAGACATTGGCCTCGACGCCGAAAACCAGCCGAAGGAGGTAATTGACCCTTTCCCCGGTCTATATTCGGGGGGGGGGGGGGGGCGAGGGTGTACTGCACAGGATCCGATCTAAACACCTGCTTGTGGTTTTTACAGGGCTAGCTTGAAAAGTCCAAGAAGATCAGTAGCCCGGCTCCTCTACCTGAAGGGCCTCGATCGGCTCAACTGGAGGGGCTGCTGGTCGTGGCGCCTTACAAGGCGCCAGAAAAGAAAGGGAAGAAGAAGAAGGACTTACCGGAGGCCAGGGAGGGCCTCCGTCGAAGAGGTCGTCCAGACACCAAGTCCGGAGACACTGCCACCCTGTCTGCCCTAGATGGGGATGATGAGGAGGATGAGGAGGAAAGTGCCTCCTCCCACTCCAAGAAGAGGGCGGCGTCCGGGGATGTCGAGGAGGAGCAGCCTTCCTAGGCCCAGAAGAGGTAGTGCAGGCCCAAGCTGGTCCTGCCCGAGAGATCGGACTCTGAAGAGGAGTCCGTGGCATCCAAGAAGGTTCCAGATAAGGAACCTAGGGTCAAGCCCCCTGCTGCCAAGTATGTATTTTGGCGTTTGTAGTTGTTTTATTTTTAACAACCCTTCGCTTGATGGAAGCTGATTGTATGATCTCACAGCCCATCGCGCGGCCACCCTGCCGAGCAGACCTCGGAGGGGACATCTCCTCCGGCCGAATTGGCGGACAGTGGATCCGCGTCGCGCTCTGCACCTTCCCTGATCCCTGAAGAGGTCGAGGAACCACTGTCCTGAAGGACCTCTCCTCGTCCGAGCATGGGAGAGGAGGGCGATGCCACCATGGCCGAGGCTGATGCCTTGGTCACCGAAGACCAGGAGGATGCGTCCCTCTTGGCTAATGCGGGAGGAGGATCCAGGCCATCCGGACCCTCCCAGCCGGCCGCACCTGAGCCCCCGAGGCCTCCACAGGTGCCAATCCTGCCTTTCTATGGGGAGGGGGTTAAGGTCCCACCACCCGCGCAGGACACCACCAACCAGGCGGTGATGGGCTGGCCGAACGTACTGGAGGAGCTGGTGAACCACTCTATCATCGTCGACGTGCACCGCACCCTTATGGGCCCGGTTCTATGGTGTGTTTGGTCTGCCCAATCCGGACTGAACGACGCCATCCAGGGCCTTCTAACAGGCTTTGAGGTGAGTCAAGTAATGTACTTTTCCCCGAAAAAATGGTCTTTACTTTTTTAGTCAATGTTTGAGCAGGCCGTATGTATATAACAGCCACCGAAGCTCTGTGAGGTTTGCAAAAAACCTCGCAGAGGGTCAAATATCTGTAGGCCAGCTTTTAAAATGTGGTGTTTGATTTGACATCGCAGGCATCATCCTTGGCCGTGGTTGCTAATGCCGCTGCCCTAGAGGAGATGGATCAGGAGCTGAAGCGCTCCGATGAAGAGCTTGACCACGTCAACAAGCGGCTTGATGAGGCACAAGGTACGCTCTTGCCGACGTACATAGTTAACACTACCGGATACTTTCGGTCTAGACTGTATGCTGAGCGTATGGTGTTTGGTACGTGCAGCTGTCGCCGCGGAGGTTGAAGGCCTGAAGGCGGCATTGAAGGAGGCCGAGGCTGAGGCGGCCAAGAAGAAAGCGGCTGCCGAAAAGGCGGTTGCCAAACTTGAGAAGGCGAGGACCACCGGAGAGAAGCACGAGGCTCGAGTGGCTGAAGTGCATCTAGAGCTTAAGGATGCCGTCACGAATTGTGAGGCCCTTGAGCAAAAACAAAAAAGAGTAGTCCTCCAAGCTGTCCAAGGCGGACGAAGAGCTCCAGGAGGCCAGGACGGAGGTACGGGGTGTCCGGGAGGAGCTCCGCCAAGTGGGGCAAATAGCAGATGGTAAGAAGTACTTACTGTAGAGTTTTTTTGGCGGCAACAAGTTCGCCTTGCTGACGCGGGTCTGGCGCTCTACAGACATTTTCGCCGAGCTTCCGAAGAGTGCGGCCGCTGCGGCGGAGCACTACGCGACGCGGGAGGACGACTCCGAATGGCAGCTTTTCTGGTCGCAATTCCAGGCGCCCGAACACCCTCCGATCCTCAGTAACCAGATGAAGCAGCTGATGGAGCTGCACCGGATGGCTGAGCCAGCTCTGAAGGATCTTTGTGTCCGGTTGTGGCCCACTGAGCCTATTCCAGACAGCTATTTTGGCTTTGTGTAGAGGCTGCGCGATGCCTCGCCGCGGATTGACACCGTGAAGCATTCCGTGTGCCTTGAAGGGGCGAGGCTGGCCTTCGCGAAGACCATGGTACATTGGCCAAATATCAAGCCGATGGGTATGACCACCGGTCCTCCACCAATTGGGAAGGAGCACCGCCGCCCCGAAATGTATTTTGCGCAGGTCATGGATGGTGCTCGGGCGATAGAGGGCCAGTGTTCCAAGGATGTAATCATTGAGTGAAAGTGTGCTAAATTGTAGATCGAACCCTTTTGCTTTATAATGGGGTTTGCTTGGGTATTATGGTGTGTTTATTTTGACTCTTGTGCGGCCATTTATTATTCTAAAAGTTACCAGTCGTCGGCTTCAGCCCCCAAGTAAATGTTACGAGGGGTGTTTCGTCTCCGCACTATTATCCTTAGCCAATGTCTCGGTGCCTGGAGGCGGTAGTGCGAGAGAGAGACTAGGCAATCGGATTATACGGCTTTATCGCTTTCACTTAGCCATAGGAGCTTGACGGCGGGGGCTAGTGACTAGCCCCTAGGTTTTTGTGATGTACATGAGAGCCGAGGCATGCCTTTGTGATCACATGGTTCGTGCTAGGACGGACCCTGCGTATGACATGGATAAATCGCCAATGATTTCTTAGTTTGACACTTGTCGTCGGATCGCTGACCAGTTCTCGCTTACTATGATGGTCGATTTTTGGCTTTCTCCCTTGAGGTGCTTGACTGGACTAGCCAGAAGCACAATCACAGGTGTTCTCCCTTTACCTTCTTAGCTGAACATGCGGAACGTAAGAGGGCAAGCACAGGAGCCGGGCAACCCAACTATTGACCCAAGACATAGTTTGGAACTAATGCATATAGTGCAATATCCGAGGTGTCGGACACTCGACGCGAGGTGGTGCCGGACTTAATATGTATAGCTGACGGAAAATCAGGCCTTTGGTCAAGTAACTGATTTATTACACAAGATGTGCATACCCAGCTGTTCGAAGAGCGGGAAAAAAAGAAAAGGAAAGAAAGAGGGCCTAATAATGCGGATGCCCGAACACTGTGAAAGATGTTTCTATTTTCCATAAGCTCTGGATGTCTATCCGTACAATTCAAACTACTGAGGTGATTATAATAATGGAGAAAATAAAATTTTACAGAGGAAGGTTTACACAGGGGCTTGATGCGTGGGTCGAGGCCTCAACTGTGCCCTGCTGCACGTCTGCGCCTTTCCCTCTGCTAGGTGGAGGGGAGTGAATTGGACATCCATTTAGAACGCCGCGTGCTGGCGAGGGGTGCCTTCAATAGGGACCTTGAGATGTAGTCCTGCCGTTATAGCTTGATGCTGAGCGAGTCCGGAGTCCTGCCCGTTGTCGTCCAAGGACGTGGTGATGCCATAGTTTGGTTGAGCCGAACACATGGTGTTATAAGCCCACACGCCCGCCCATGGTATCTTGAGCGCGGAGTTGTGCTGATGAGGCACGTAGCGCATGGTGAAGGCGGACGTACCATGGGGAGCATATCCCTATTTGCAGCGAACGCAGGCGGGTTCCCATGACGGGGATCGGGCTCGAGCCCGTTTGAGTGTATCTTTTGCCTTTATGGCGGGCTGTGATGGAAATATGCCCTAGAGGCAATAATAAAATGGTTAATATTATATTTCCTTAATCATGATAAAGGTTTATTATTCATGCTAGAATTGTATTGACCGAAAACTTAAATACATGTGTGAATACATAAACAAATTCCGTGTCCCTAGTAAGCCTCTACTAGACTAGCTCCTTGATCAAAGATGGTTAAGGTTTCCTAACCATAGACATGCGTTGTCATTTTATAACGGGATTACATCATTAAGAGAATGATATGATGGACAAGACCCATCCGTTAGCTTAGCATATTGATTGTTCAGTTTATTGCTATTGCTTTCTTCATGTCAAATACATATTCCTTCGACTATGAGATTATGCAACTCCCGGATACCGAATACCTTGTGTGCTATCAAACATCACAATGTAACTGGGTGATCATAAAGATGCTCTACAGGTATCTCCGAAGGTGTTTGTTGAGTTGGCATAGATCGAGATTAGGATTTGTCACTCCGAGTATCGGAGTGGTATCTCTGGGCCCTCTCAGTAATACACATCATAAGCTTGCAAGCAAATGACTAAGGAGTTAGTCACGAGGTGATGTATTATGGAACGAGTAAAGAGACTTGCCGGTAATAAGATTGAACTAGGTATAGAGATACCGACGATCGAATCTCGGGCAAGTAACATACCGATGGACAAAGGGAATTGCGTATGTTGTCATAACGGTTCGACCGATAAAGATCTTCGTAGAATATGTAGGATCCAATATGGGCATCCAGGTTCCGCTATTGGTTATTGACCGGAGAGGTGTCTCGGTCATGTCTACATAGTTCTCGAACCCGTAGGGTCCGCACGCTTAACGTTCGTTGACGATATAGTGTTATATGAGTTATATGATTTGGTGACCGAATGTTGTTCGGAGTCCCGGATGAGATCACCGATATGACGAGGAGTCTCGAAATGGTCGAGAGGTAAAGATTTATATATAGGACGATGGTATTTGGACACCGGAAGTGTTTCGGAGGGTAATGGGTACTTATCGGGTCACCGAAAGGAGTTTCGGGCATCCCCGGCAAAGATATGGGCCTTATGGGCCAAGTGAGGGAACACACCAGCCCACAAGGGGCTGGTGCACCCTCTATAGGGCCGGCCGTATGGGGAGGGAAAGGAAATGGGAGGAGGAAAGGAAAGTGTGGAGTTGGACTCCCTCTTCCTTCCCTCTCCCCTCTCCCCCCTCTTTCCTTTCCCCCTTGTTCATACAAGGAAAGGGGGGGCGCAGGAGGGCAGGAGCCCTAGGGCCGGCGGCCAGCCCCTAGGGGCGCGCCCTGGCTGCCTCCCTCTCCCCTCCCACCTATATATACATGAGGAGGGGGCGCCACACAAGGACACAACATTGTTTTAGCCGTGTGCGGCGCCCCCGTCCACCATTTACACCCTCGGTCATATTTTCATAGTGCTTAGGCGAAGCCCTGCGGAGATCACTTCACCATCACCGTCACCATGCCGTCGTGCTGCCGAAACTCATCTACTACTTTGCCTGTCTTGCTGGATCAAGAAGGCGAGGACATCATCGAGCTGAACATGTGCTGAACGCGGAGGTGTCGTACGTTCGATGCTCGATCGGTTGGAACGCGAAGAAGTTCGACTACATCAACCGCGTTGTCAAACGCTTCTGCTTATGGTCTACGAGGGTACGTAGACACACTCTCCCCTCTTGTTGCTATGCATCTCCTTGATAGATCTTGCGTGTGCGTAGAATTTTTTTTGTTTTCAATGCAACATTACCCAGCAGTGGTATCAGAGCCAGCTCTATGCATAGATGATATGCATGAGTAGAACACAAAGAGTTATGGGCGGTGATAGTCATACTGCTTACCACCAACGTCTTATTTTGATTCGGCGGTATTGCGGGATGAAGCGGCCCAGACCAACCTTACATGTCCACGCACATGAGACCGGTTCCACCGACTGACATGCAACTAGTTTTGCATAAAGGTGGCTGACGGGTGTCTGTTTCTCCTACTTTAGTTGAATCGAATTTGACTACGGCCGGTCCTTGAAGAAGGTTAAACAGCAAACTTGATGAAACACCGTTGTGGTTTTTGCGTAGGTAAGAACGGTTCTTGCTAGAAGCCCGTAGCAGCCACGTAAAACTTGCAACAACAAAGTAGAGGACGTCTAACTTGTTTTTGCATGGCATGTTGTGATGTGATATGGTCAAGACATGATGTGATATACGTTATTGTATGAGATGATCATGTTTTGTAAATTATCGGCAACTGGCAGGAGCCTTATGGTTGTCTCTTTATTGTATGAAATGCAAACGCCATGTAATTTCTTTACTTTATCGCTATGCATTAGCAATAGTTGTAGAAGCAATAGTTGGCGAGACAACCACGACGCTACGATGGAGATCAAGGTGTCGAGCCGGTGGCGATGGAGATCATGACGATGCTTTGGAGATGGAGATCAAAAGCACAAGATGATGATGGCCATATCATGTCACATATTTTGATTGCATGTGATGTTTATCTTTTATGCATCTTATTTTGCTTAGAATGATTGTAGCATTATAAGATGATCCCTTCACTAAATTTCAAGATAAAAGTGTTCTCCCCGAGTATGCACCATTGCCAAAGTTCATCGTTTCGAAGCACCACGTGATGATTGGGTGTGATAGACTCTACGTTCACATACATCGGGTGTAAGACAGTTTTGCACATGCAGAATACTTGGGTTAAACTTGACGAGCCTAGCATGTACAGACAAGGTCTCAGAACACTGGAGACCAAAAGGTTGAACGTGAGTCATATAGTAGATATGATCAACATAGAGATGTTCACCATTGATGACTTCCCCATCTCACGTGATGATCGGACATGGGTTAGTTGATTTGGATCACATATCACTTAGATAACCCGAGGGATGTTTATTTAAGCGGGAGTTCATTAGTAATTTGATTAATTGAACTTAATTTATCATGAACTTAGTCTTAATAGTTTTTTCATATCTATGTTGTAGATCAATAGCTCATGATATAGCTCCCCTATTTTTGATATGTACCTAGAGAAAACTAAGTTGAAAGATAATGGTAGCAATAATGCGGACTGGGTCCGTGATCTGAGGATTATCCTCATTGCTGCACAGAAGAATTATGTCCTTGATGCACCGCTAGGTGACAGACCTATTGCAGGAGCAGATGTAGACGTTATGAACGTTTGGCAAGCTCGATATGATGACTACTTAATAGTTTAGTGCGCCATGCTTTACGGCTTAGAACCGGGACTTCCAAAATGTTTTGAACGCCACGGAACATATGAGATGTTCCAAGAGCTGAAATTGGTATTTCAGACTCATGCCCGTGTCGAGAGGTATGAGATCTCTTACAACTACTTTGCCTACAAGATGGAGGAGAATAGCTCAGCCAGTGAGCATGTGCTCAGAATGTCTGGGTACTACAATCGCTTGAATCAATGGGAGTTAATCTTCCAGATAAGATAGTGATTGACAGAGTTCTTTAGTCACTATCACCAAGCTACTAGAACTTTGTGATGAACTATAATATGCAAGGGATGACGAAAATGATTCCCGAGCTCTTCGCGATGCTGAAATCGGCGAAGGTAGAAATCAAGAAAGAGCATCAAGTGTTGATGGTTAAACAAGGCCACTAGTTTCAAGAAAAAGGGCAAGGGAAAGAAAGGGAACTTCAAGAAGAATGGCAAGCAAGTTGTCGCTCCCATGAAGATGCCCAAAGCTGGACCCAAGCCTGAAACTTAGTGCTTCTACTGCAAAGGAATTGGTAACAGGAAGCGGAACTTCCGCAAATACTGTTGGGAAACGTTGCATGGAAAACAAAAAAAATTCTACGCACACGCAATGATCTATCCATGGAGATGCATAGCAACGATGGGGAGAGTGTGTCTACGTACCCTCGTAGACCGTAAGCGGAAGCGTTTCACAACACGGTTGATGTAGTCGAACTTCTTCGCGCTCCAACCGATCTAGTACCGAACGCACGGCACCTACGCGTTCTGCACACGTTCAGCTCGGTGACGTCCTCGCCTTCTTGATCCAGCAAGACAGGCAAAGTAGTAGATGAGTTCAGTCAGCACGACGGCGTGGTGACGGTGATGGTGAAGTGATCTCCGCAGGGCTTCGCCTAAGCACCGCGAAAATATGACCGAGGGAGTAAACGGTGGACGTGGGCGCCGCACACGGCTAAGACAATGTTGTGTCCCTTTGGGGCGCCCCCTCTGCTCTATTTATATATGTGTAGGGGCTTGGAGTAGAAGGAATAGTGCCATGTGAACAGTAACTGTGAATAGTACACACGTGGACTTGGACTCCAAAGTCCAATCCTGTTCCTACAAGGACTCTCCCTTTTTCCTTCCCTACCTGCGTGGGCTTTTGAGGACTTGGTGCGCCTGGCTCAATAAGGCCAGGGCACCTCCCCTTAGCCCATGCCAGCCCTTGGGATGTGGTGGACCCACTTGTGGACTTCCGGACCCCTCCGGAACCTTCTGGAAGCTTCCCGGTACAATACCGAAAAAAACTGCCCCTTTTTTCGGAACCCAAAATATGACTTCCCATATATAAATATTTACCTCTCGACCATTCCGAGACTCCTCGTGACGTCCGGGATCTTATCCGGGAATCCGAACAACATTCGGTTACCAATTCACATAACTCATATAACACTATATCGTCAACGAACGTTAAGCGTGCGGACCCTACGGGTTTGAGAACTATGTAGACATGACCGAGACACCTCTCCGGTCAATAACCAATAGCGGAACCTGGATGCCCATATTGGCTCCTACATATTCTATGAAGATCTTTATCGGTCGAACCGTTATGACAACATACGTAATTCCCTTTGTCCATCGGTATGTTACATGCCCGAGATTTGATCGTCGGTATCTTCATACCTAGTTCAATCTCGTTACCGGCAAGTCTCTTTACTCGTTCTGTAATACATCACCTCGTGACTAACTCCTTAGTCGTTTGCTTGCAAGCTTATGATGTGTATTACCGAGAGCGCCCAGAGATACCTCTCCGATACTCGGAGTGACAAATCCTAATCTCGATCTATGCCAACTCAACAAACACCTTCGGAGATACCTGTAGAGCATCTTTATAATCACCCAGTTACGTTGTAACGTTTGATAGCACACAAGGCATTCCTCCGGTATCCGGGAGTTGCATAATCTCATAGTCTGAGTAATATGTATTTGACATGAAGAAAGTAATAGCAATAAAACTAAACGATCATTATGCTAAGCTAACGGATGGGTCTTGTCTATCACATCATTCTCCTAATGATGTGATCCCGTTATCAAATGACAACTCATGTCATGCTTAGGAAACCTTAACCATTTTTGATCAACGAGCTAGTCAATTAGAGGCTCACTAGGGACACGATGTTTGTTTATGTATTCACACATGTATTTAGGTTTCCGATCAATACAATTCTAGCATGTATAATAAACTTTTATCATGAATAAGGAAATATAAAATAACAACTTTATTATTGCCTCTATGGCATATTTCCTTCAGTCTCCCACTTGCACTAGAGTCAATAATCTAGTTCACATCACCATGTGATTAACACCCATAGTTCACATCGCCATGTGACCAACACCGAAAGAGTTTACTAGAGTTAATAATCTAGTGCACATCGCCATGTGATTAACACCCAAAGAGTACTAAGGTGTGATCATGTTTTACTTGTGAGAGAAGTTTAGTCAACGGGTCTGCCACATTCAGATCCGTATGTATTTTGCAAATTTCTATGTCTACAATGCTCTGCATGCAGCTACTCTAGCTAATTGCTCCCACTTTCAATATGTATCCAGATTGAGACTCAGATTCATCCAGATTGGTGTCAAAGCTTGCATCGACGTAACCCTTTACGACGAACTCTTTATCACCTCCATAACCGAGAAACATTTCCTTAGTCCACTCAGGTAACTAAGGATAATTTTGACCGCTGTCCAGTGATCTATTCCTGGATCACTATTGTACCCCCTTGCCAAACTCATGGCAAGGTACACAATAGGTCTGGTACATAGCATGGCATACTTTATAGAACCTATGGCTGAGGCATAGGGAATGACTTTCATTCTCTCTCTATCTTCTGCCGTGGTTGGGCTTTGAGTCTTACTCAACTTCACACCTTGTAACACAGGCAAGAACCCTTTCTTTGACAGATCCATTTTGAACTTCTTCAAAACTTTGTCAAGGTATGTGCTTTGTGAAAGTCCTATTAAGCATCTTGATCTATCTCTATAGATCTTGATGCCCAATCTATAAGCAGCTTTACCAAGGTCTTTCATTGAAAAACTCTTATTCAAGTATCCTTTTATGCTATCTAGAAATTCTATATCATTATCAATCAACAATATGTCATCTACATATAATATCAGAAATGCTACAGAGCTCCCACTCACTTTATTGTAAATATAGGCTTCACCGTAAGTCTGTATAAAACCATATGCTTTGATCACCTTATCAAAGCATATATTCCAACTCCGAGATGCTTGCACCAGTCCATAGATGGATCGCTGGAGCTTGATCACTTTGTCAGCACCTTTAGGGTCGACAAAACCTTTTGGTTGCATCATATACAACTCTTCTTTAAGAAATCCATTAAGGAATGCAGTTTTGACGTCCATTTGCCAGATTTCATAATCATAAAATGCGGCAATTGCTTAACATGATTTGGACGGACTTAAGCATCGCTACGGGTGAGAAATTCTCATCGTAGTCAACCCCTTGAACTTGTCGAAAACATTTCGCGACAAGTCAAGCTTTGTAGACAGCAACTTTACCATCAGCGTCAGTCTTCTTCTTGAAGATCCATTTATTTTCTATGGCTTGCCGATCATCAGGCAAATCCACCAAAGTCCACACTTTGTTGTCATACATGGATCCTATCTCAGATTTCATGGCCTCAAGCCATCTGTCGGAATCTGGGATCATCATAGCTTCTTCATAGTTTGTAGGTTCGCCTTGGTCTAGTAACATGACTTCCAGTACAGGATTCCCAGACCACTCTGGCACGGATCGTGTTCTGGTTGACCTACGAGGTTCTGTAGTAACTTGATCCGAAGTTTCATGATCATCATCATTAGCTTCCTCTCTACTTGGTGTAGGCATCACGGGAACGGATTTCTCTGATGAACTACTTCCCAATTCGAGAGAAGGTACGATTACCTCATCAAGTTCTACTTTCCTCCCACTCACTTCTTTCGAGAGAAACTCCTTCTCTAGAAAGGACCCATTCTTGGCAACAAAGATCTTGCCTTCGGATCTGTGGTAGAAGGTGTACCCAATTGTTTCCTTAGGGTATCCTATGAAGAAGCACTTCTCCGTTTTGGGTTCGAACTTATCAGGCTGAAGCCTTTTGACATAAGTGTCACAACCCCAAACTTTTAAGAAACGACAGCTTAGGTTTCTAGCCAAACCACAGTTCATACGGTGTCATCTCAACGGATTTAGACGGTGCCCTATTTAACGTGAATGCAGCTGTCTCTATTGCATAACCCCAAAATGATAGTGGTAAATCGGTAAGAGACATCATAGAACGCATCATATCTAATAAAGTACGGTTACGATGTTCAGACACACCATTACGTTATGGTGTTCCAGGTGGCGTGAGTTGTGAAACTATTCCACATTGTTTTAAATGAAGGCCAAACTCGTAACTCAAATATTCGCCTCCACGATCAGATCATGGAAACTTTATTTTTTTGTTACGATGATTCTCCACTTCACTCTGAAATTCTTTGAACTTTTCAAATGTTTCAGATTTGTGTTTCATTAAGTAGATATACCCACATCTACTCAAATCATATGTGAAGGTTAGAAAATAACGATACCTGCCACGTGCCTCAATACTCATCGGACCACATACATCGGTATGTATTATTTCCAATAAGTCATTAGCTCGCTCCATTGTTCCGGAGAATAGAGTTTTAGTCATCTTGCCCATTAGGCATGGTTCGCAAGTATCAAATGATTCATAATCAAGTGATTCCAAAAGTCCATCTGTATGGAGTTTCTTCATGCGTTTTACACCAATATGACCTAAACGGCTGTGCCACAAATATGTTGCACTATCATTATTAACTTTGCATCTTTTGGCATCAATATTATGAATATGGGTATCACTACGATCGAGATTCAATAAACCATTTATATTGAGTGTATGACCATAGAAGGTTTTATTCATGTAAACAGAACAACAATTATTCCTTGACTTAAATGAATAACCATATTGCAATAAACATGATCCAATCATATTCATGCTCAACGCAAACACCAAATAACATTTATTTAGGTCCAACACTAATCCCGAAGGTAGAGGAAGTGTGCGATGGTGATCTTATCAACCTTGGAATCACTTCCAACACACATCGTCACCTCATCCTTAACTAGTCTCTGTTCATTTTGCAACTCCTGTTTTGAGTTACTAATCTTAGCAACTGAACCAGTATCAAATACCCAGGGGCTACTATGAACACTAGTAAAGTACACATCAATAACATGTATATCAAATATACCTTTGTTCACTTTGCCATCCTTCTTATCCGCCAAGTATTTGGGGCAGTTCCGCTTCCAGTGACCATTTCCTTTGTAGTAGAGGCACTCAGTTTCAGGCTTGGGTCCAGCTTTGGGCTTCTTCACGGGAGCGACAACTTGCTTGCCATTCTTCTTGAAGTTTCCTTTCTTTCCCTTGCCCTTTTTCTTGAAACTAGTGGTCTTGTTAACCATCAACACTTGATGCTCTTTCTTGATTTCTACCATCGCTGATTTCAGCATCGCGAAGAGCTCGGGAATCATTTTCATCATCCCTCGCATATTATAGTTCATCACGAAGTTCTAGTAGCTTGGTGATAGTGACTAGAGAACTTTGACAATCACTATCTTATCTAGAAGATTAACTCCCACTTGATTTAAGCGATTGTAGTACCCAGACATTTTGAGCACATGCTCACTGGTTGAGCTATTCTCCTCCATCTTGTAGGCAAAGTACTTGTCAGAGGTCTCATACTTCTTGACACGGGCATGAGTCTTAAATACCAATTTCAGCTCTTGGAACATCTCATATGCTCCGTGGCGTTCAAAATGTTTTTGAAGTCCCGGTTCTAAGCCGTAAAGCATGGCGCACTAAACTATCAAGTAGTCATCATATCGAGCTTGCTAAACATTCATAACGTTTGCATCTGCTCCAGCAATAGGTCTGTCACCTAGCGGTGCATCAAGGACATAATTCTTCTGTGCCGCAATGAGGATAATCCTCAGATCATGGAACCAGTCCGCATCATTGCTACTATCATCTTTCAACTTAGTTTTCTCTAGGAACATATCAAAATAAAATAGGGGAGCTATACGCGAGCTATTGATCTACAACATAGATATGCAAAAGCTATCAAGACTAAGTTCATGATAAATTAAGTTCAATTAATCAAATTACTTAAGAACTCCCACTTAAATAGACATCCCTCAAGTCATCTAAGTGATACGTGATCCAAATCAACTAACCCATGTCCGATCATCACGTGAGATGGGCTAGCCATCAATGGTGAACATCTCTATGTTGATCATATCTACTATATGATTCACGTTCGACCTTTCGGTCTCCAGTGTTCCGAGGCCATGTCTGTACATGCTAGGCTCGTCAAGTTTAACCCAAGTATTCCGCATGTGCAAAACTGTCTTGCACCCGTTGTATGTGAACGTAGAGTCTATCACACCCGATCATCACGTGGTGTCTCAACACGACGAACTGTAGCAATGATGCATACTTAGGGAGAACACTTTTACCTTGAAATTCAGTGAAGGGATCATCTTATAATGCTACCGCCATACCAAGCAAAATAAGATCCATAAACGATAAACATCACATGCAATCAAAATATGTGACATGATATGGCCATCATCATCTCATGCTTTTGATCTCCATCTCCAAAGCATCGTCATGATCTCCATCGTCACCGGCTCGACACCTTGATCTCCATCGTTGCGTCGTGGTCATCTCGCCAACTATTGCATCTACAACTATTGCTAAATCGTAGCGATAAAGTAAAGCAATTACATGGCGTTTGCATTTCATACAATAAAGAGACAACCATAAGGCTCCTGCCGGTTGCATGATATCTTACAAAACATGATCATCTCATACAATAACATATATCACATCATGTCTTGACCATGTCACATCACAACATACCCCGCAAAAACAAGTTGGACGTCCTCGACTTTGTTGTTCCAAGTTTTACGTGGCTGCTATGGTTTCTAGCAAGAACCGTTCTTACCAACGGCAAAAACCACAACGGTGATTCGTCAAGTTTGCTGTTTTAACCTTCTTCAAGGACCGGCCGTAGTCAAATTTGATTCAACTAAAGTAGGAGAAATAGACACTCGCCAGCCACATTTATGCAAAACTAGTTGCATGTCAGTCGGTGGAACCGGTCTCATGTGCGTGGACATGTAAGGTTGGTCCGGGCCACTTCATCCCACAATACTGTCAAATCAAAATAATATGTTGGTGGTAAGTAGTATGACTATAACCGCCCACAACTCTTTGTGTTCTACTCGTGCATATCATCTACGCATAAACCTGGCTCATGATGCCATTGTTGGGAAACGTTGCATGGAAAACAAAAAATTTTCTACGCACACGCAATGATCTATCCATGGAGATGCATAGTAATAAGGAGGAGAGTGTGTCTACGTACCCTCGTAGACCGTAAGCGGAAGCGTTTCACAACGCGGTTGATGTAGTCAAACTTCTTCGCGCTCCAACCGATCTAGTACCAAACGCACGACATCTCCGCGTTCTACACGCATTCTGCTCGGTGACGTCCTCGCCTTCTTTATCCAGAAAGACGGGCAAAGTAGTAGATGAGTTCCGTCAGCACGATGGCGTGGTGACGTTGACGGTGAAGTGATCTCCGCAGGGCTTCGCCTAAGCACCGCGAAAATATGACCGAGGGAGTAAACAGTGGACGTGGGCACCGCACACGGCTAAGACAATGTTGTGTCCCTTTGGGGTGCCCCCTCTCCTCTATTTATATATGTGTACGGCCTTGGAGTATAAGGAATAGTGCCACATGAGCAGTAACCATGAATAGTACACACGTGGACTTGGACTCCAAAGTCCAATCCTATTCCTACCAGGACTCTCCCTTTTTCCTTCCCTAGCTGCGTGGGCTTTTGAGGATTTGGTGCGCCTGGCCCAATAAGGCCAGGGCACCTCCCCTTAACCCATGCCAGCCCTTGGGACGTGGTAGACCCACTTGTGGACTTCCGGACACCTCCGGAATCGTTCGGAACCTTCTGGAAGCTTCCCGGTACAATACCGAAAAAAACTGCACCTTTTTCCGGAACCCAAAATATGACTTCCTATATATAAATCTTTACCTCTCGACCATTAAGAGACTCCTCGTGACATCCGGGATCTCATCCGGGCTCCGAACAACATTCGGTTACCAATTCACATAACTCATATAATACTATATCGTCAACGAACGTTAAGCGTGCGGACCCAACGGGTTCGAGAACTATGTAGACATGACCGAGACACCTCTTCGGTCAATAACCAATAGCGGAACCTGGATGCCCATATTGGCTCCTACATATTCTACGAAGATCTTTATCGGTCGAACCGTTATGACAACATACGTAATTCCCTTTGTCCATCGGTATGTTACTTGCCCGAGATTTGATCGTCGGTATCTTCATACCTAGTTCAATCTCGTTACCAGCAAGTCTCTTTACTCGTTCCGTAATACATCACCTCGTGACTAACTCCTTAGTCGTTTGCTTGCAAGCTTATGATGTGTATTACCGAGAGGGCCCAGAGATACCTCTCCGATACTCGAAGTGACAAATCCTAATCTCGATCTATGCCAACTCAACAAACACCTTCGGAGATACCTGTAGAGCATATTTATAATCACCCAGTTACGTTGTGACGTTTGATAGCACACAAGGCATTCGTCCGGTATCCGGGAGTTGCATAATCTCATAGTCGAAGGAATATGTATTTGACATGAAGAAAACAATAGCAATAAAACTGAACGATCATTATGCTAAGCTAACGGATGGGTCTTGTCCATCACATCATTCTCCTAATGATGTGATCCCGTTATCAAATGACAACTCATGTCCATGGTTAGGAAACCTTAACCATCTTTGATCAATGAGCTAGTCAAGTAGAGGCTCACTAGGGACACGGTGTTTGTTTATGTATTCACACATGTATTTAGGTTTCCGATCAATACAATTCTAGAATGAATAATAAACTTTTATCATGAATAAGGAAATATAAAATAACAAATTTATTATTGCCTCTATGGCATATTTCCTTCAGTCTCCCACTTGCACTAGAGTCAATAATCTAGTTCACATCACCATGTGATTAACACCCATAGTTCACATCGCCATGTGACCAACACCCAAAGAGTTTACTAGAGTCAATAATCTAGTTCACATCGCCATGTGATTAACACCCTAAGAGTACTAAGGTGTGATCATGTTTTGCTTGTGAGAGAAGTTTAGTCAACGGGTCTGCCACATTCAGATCCGTATCTATTTTGCAAATTTCTATGTCTACAATGCTCTGCATGCAGCCACTCTAGCTAATTGCTCCCACTTTCAATATGTATCCAGATTGAGACTCAGATTCAATTGGATTGGTGTCAAAGCTTGCATCGACGTAACCCTTTACGACGAACTCTTTATCACCTCCATAACCGAGAGACATTTCCTTAGTCCTCTCAGGTAACTAAGGATAATTTTGACCGCTATCCAGTGATCTACTCCTGGATCACTATTGTACCCCCTTGCCAAACTCATGGCAAGGTACACAATAGGTCTGGTACACAGCATGGCATACTTTATAGAACCTATGGCTGAGGCATAGGGAATGACTTTCATTCTCTCTCTATCTTCTGTCGTGGTTGGGCTTTGAGTCTTACTCAACTTCACACCTTGTAACACAGGCAAGAACCCTTTCTTTGACTGTTCCATTTTGAACTTCTTCAAAACTTTGTCAAGGTATGTGCTTTGTGAAAGTCCTATTAAGCATCTTGATCTATCTCTATAGATCTTGATGCCCAATATATAAGCATCTTTACCGAGGTCTTTCATTGAAAAACTCTTATTCAAGTATCCTTTTATGCTATCCAGAAATTCTATATCATTTCCAATCAACAATATGTCATCTACATATAATATCAGAAATGCTACAGAGCTCCCACTCACTTTATTGTAAATACAGGCTTCACCGTAAGTCTGTATAAAACCATATGCTTTAATCACCTTATCAAAGCGTATATTCCAACTCCGAGATGCTTGCACCAGTCCATAGATGGATCGCTGGAGCTTGCTCACTTTGTCAACACCTTTAGGATCGACAAAACCTTTTGGTTGCATCATATACAACTCTTCTTTAAGAAATCCATTAAGGAATGCAGTTTTGACGTCCATTTGCTAGATTTCATAATCATAAAATGCGGCAATTGCTTAATATGATTTGGACGGACTTAAGCATCGCTACGGGTGAGAAAGTCTCATCGTAGTCAACCCCTTGAACTTGTCGAAAACATTTCGCGACAAGTCGAGCTTTGTAGACAGCAACTTTACCATCAACGTTAGTCTTCTTCTTGGAGATCCATTTATTTTCTATGGCTTGCTGATCATCGGGCAAATCCACCAAAGTCCACACTTTGTTCTCATACATGGATCCTATCTCCGATTTCATGGCCTCAAGCCATCTGTCCGAATCTGGGCTCAACATAGCTTCTTCATAGTTCGTAGGTTCGCCTGGGTCTAGTAACATGACTTCCTGTACATGATTCCCGTATCACTCTAGCGCGAATCATGTTCTGGTTGACCTACGAGGTTCTGTAGTAACTTGATCTGAAGTTTCATGATCATCATCATTAGTTTCCTCTCTACTTGGTGTAGGCATCACGGGAACGGATTTCTCTGATGAACTACTTTCCAATTCAAGAGAAGGTACGATTACCTCATCAAGTTCTACTTTGCTCCCACTCACTTCTTTCGAGGGAAACTCCTTCTCTAGAAAGGATCCATTCTTGGCAACAAAGATCTTGCCTTCGGATCTGTGGTAGAAGGTGTACCCAATTGTTTCCTTAGGGTATCCTATGAAGACGCACTTCTCCGTTTTGGGTTCGAACTTATCAGGCTGAAGCCTTTTGACATAAGTGTCACAACCCCAAACTTTTAAGAAACGACAGCTTTGGTTTCTAGCCAAACCACAGTTCATACGGTGTCATCTCAACGGATTTAGACGGTGCCCTATTTAACATGAATGCAGCTGTCTCTATTGCATAACCCCAAAACGATAGTGGTAAATCGGTAAGAGACATCATAGAACGCACCATATCTAATAAAGTACGGTTACGACGTTCAGACACACCATTACGTTATGGTGTTCCAGGTGGCGTGAGTTGTGAAACAATTCCACATTGTTTTAAATGAAGGCCAAACTCGTAACTCAAATATTCGCCTCCGCGATCAGATCATGGAAACTTTATTTTTTTGTTACGATGATTCTCCACTTCACTCTGAAATTCTTTGAACTTTTCAAATGTTTCAGATTTGTGTTTCATTAAGTAGATATACCCACATCTGCTCAAATCATATGTGAAGGTTAGAAAATAACGATACCTGCCGCGTGCCTCAATACTCATCGGACCACATACATCGGTATGTATTATTTCCAATAAGTCATTAGCTCGCTCCATTGTTCTGGAGAATAGAGTTTTAGTAATCTTGCCCATTAGGCATGGTTCGCAAGTATCAAATGATTCATAATCAAGTGATTCCAAAAGTCCATCTGTATGGAGTTTCTTCATGCGTTTTACACCAATATGACCTAAACGGCTGTGCCACAAATATGTTGCACTATCATTATCAACTTTGCATCTTTTGGCATCAATATTATGAATATGTGTATCACTACGATCGAGATTCAATAAACCATTTATATTGAGTGTATGAACATAGAAGGTTTTATTCATGTAAACAGAACAACAATTATTCCTTGACTTAAATGAATAACCGTATTGCAATAAACATGATCCAATCATATTCATGCTCAACGCAAACACCAAATAACATTTATTTAGGTCCAACACTAATCCCGAAGGTAGATGAAGTGTGCGATGGTGATCTATCAACCTTGGAATCACTTCCAACGCACATCGTCACCTCGTCCTTAACTAGTCTCTGTTCATTTTGCAACTCCTGTTTTGAGTTACTAATCTTAGCAACTGAACCGGTATCAAATACCCAGGGGCTACTATGAACACTAGTAAAGTACACATCAATAACATGTATATCAAATATACCTTTGTTCACTTTGCCATCCTTCTTATCCGCCAAGTATTTGGGGCAGTTCCGCTTCCAGTGACCTTTTCCTTTGTAGTAGAGGCACTCAGTTTCAGGCTTGGGTCCAGCTTTGGGCTTCTTCATGGGAGCGGCAACTTGCTTGCCATTCTTCTTGAAGTTTCCTTTCTTTCCCTTGCCCTTTTTCTTGAAACTAGTGGTCTTGTTAACCATCAACACTTGATGCTCTTTCTTGATTTCTACCATCGCTGATTTCAGCATCGCGAAGAGCTCGGGAATCATTTTCATCATCCCTCGCATATTATAGTTCATCACGAAGTTCTAGTAGCTTGGTGATAGTGACTAGAGAACTTTGACAATCACTATCTTATCTAGAAGATTAACTCCCACTTGATTTAAGCGATTGTAGTACCCAGACATTTTGAGCACATGCTCACTGGTTGAGCTATTCTCCTCCATCTTGTAGGCAAAGTACTTGTCAGAGGTCTCATACTTCTTGACACGGGCATGAGTCTTAAATACCAATTTCAGCTCTTGGAACATCTCATATGCTCCGTGGCGTTCAAAATATTTTTGAAGTCCCGGTTCTAAGCCGTAAAGCATGGCGCACTAAACTATCAAGTAGTCATCATATCGAGCTTGCTAAACATTCATAACGTTTGCATCTTCTCCAGCAATAGGTCTGTCACCTAGCGGTGCATCAAGGACATAACTCTTCTGTGCCGCAATGAGGATAATCCTCAGATCACGGAACCAGTCCGCATCATTGCTACTATCATCTTTCAACTTAGTTTTCTCTAGGAACATATCAAAATAAAACAGGGGAGCTATACGCGAGCTATTGATCTACAACATAGATATGCAAAAACTATCAAGACTAAGTTCATGATAAATTAAGTCCAATTAATCAAATTACTTAAGAACTCCCACTTAAATAGACATCCCTCAAGTCATCTAAGTGATACGTGATCCAAATCAACTAACCCATGTCCGATCATCACATGAGATGGGGTAGCCATCAATGGTGAACATCTCTATGTTGATCATATCTACTATATGATTCACGTTCGAACTTTCGGTCTCTAGTGTTCCGAGGCCATGTCTGTACATGCTAGGCTCGTCAAGTTTAACCCAAGTATTCCGCATGTGCAAAACTGTCTTGCACCCGTTGTATGTGAACGTAGAGTCTATCACACCCGATCATCACGTGGTGTCTCAACACGACGAACTGTAGCAATGGTGCATACTTAGGGAGAACACTTTTACCTTGAAATTCAATGAAGGGATCATCTTATAATGCTACCGCCATACCAAGCAAAATAAGATCCATAAACGATAAACATCAGATGCAATCAAAATATGTGACATGATATGGCCATCATCATCTCGTGCTTTTGATCTCCATCTCCAAAGCATCGTCATGATCTCCATCGTCACCGGCTCGACACCTTGATCTCCATTGTTGCGTCGTGGTCATCTCGCCAACTATTGCTTCTACAACTATTGCTAACTCATAGCGATAAAGTAAAGCAATTACATGGCGTTTGCATTTCATACAATAAAGAGACAACCATAAGGCTCCTGCCTGTTGCATGATATCTTACAAAACATGATCATCTCATACAATAACATATATCACATCATGTCTTGACCATGTCACATCACAACATACCCTGCAAAAACAAGTTGGACGTCCTCTACTTTGTTGTTGCAAGTTTTACGTGGCTGCTATGGTTTCTAGCAAGAACCGTTCTTACCGACGGCAAAAACCACAACGGTGATTCGTCAAGTTTGCTGTTTTAACCTTCTTCAAGGACCGGCCGTAGTCAAATTTGATTCAACTAAAGTAGGAGAAACAGACACTCGCCAGCCACATTTATGCAAAACTAGTTGCATGTCAGTCGGTGGAACCGGTCTCATGTGCGTGGACATGTAAGGTTAGTCCGGGCCACTTCATCCCACAATACCGTCAAATCAAAATAATATGTTGGTGGTAAGTAGTATGACTATAACCGCCCACAACTCTTTGTGTTCTACTCGTGCATATCATCTACGCATAAACCTGGCTCATGATGCCACTGTTGGGAAACGTTGCATGGAAAACAAAAAAATTTCTACGCACATGCAATGATCTATCCATGGAGATGCATAGCAATAAGGAGGAGAGTGTGTCTACGTACCCTCGTAGACCGTAAGCGGATGCGTTTCACAACGCGGTTGATGTAGTCGAACTTCTTCGCGCTCCAACCGATCTAGTACCAAACGCACGACATCTCCGCGTTCTACACGCATTTAGCTCGGTGACGTCCTCGCCTTCTTGATCCAGCAAGACGGGCAAAGTAGTAGATGAGTTCCGTCAGCACGATGGCGTGGTGACGTTGACGGTGAAGTGATCTCCGCAGGGCTTCGCCTAAGCACCGCGAAAATATGACCGAGGGAGTAAACGGTGGACGTGGGCGCCGCACACGGCTAAGACAATGTTGTGTCCCTTTGGGGTGCCCCCTCTCCTCTATTTATATATCTGTACGGCCTTGGAGTAGAAGGAATAGTGCCACATGAGCAGTAACCATGAATAGTACACACGTGGACTTGGACTCCAAAGTCCAATCCTATTCCTACCAGGACTCTCCCTTTTTTCCTTCCCTAGCTGCGTGGGCTTTTGAGGATTTGGTGCGCCTGGCCCAATAAGGCCAGGGCACCTCCCCTTAACCCATGCCAGCCCTTGGGACGTGGTAGACCCACTTGTGGCTTCCGGACACCTCCGGAATCCTTCGGAACCTTCTGGAAGCTTCCCGGTACAATACCGAAAAAAACTGCACCTTTTTCCGGAACCCAAAATATGACTTCCTATATATAAATCTTTACCTCTCGACCATTAAGAGACTCCTCGTGACATCCGGGATCTCATCCGGGACTCCGAACAACATTCGGTTACCAATTCACATAACTCATATAACACTATATCGTCAACGAACGTTAAGCGTGCGGACCCTACGGGTTCGAGAACTATGTAGACATGACCGAGACACCTCTCCGGTCAATAACCAATAGCGGAACCTGGATGCCCATATTGGCTCCTACATATTCTATGAAGATCTTTATCGGTCGATCCGTTATGGCAACATACGTAATTCCCTTTGTCCATCGGTATGTTACTTGCCCGAGATTTGATCGTCGGTATCTTCATACCTAGTTCAATCCCGTTACCAGCAAGTCTCTTTACTCGTTCCGTAATACATCACCTCGTGACTAACTCCTTAGTCGTTTGCTTGCAAGCTTATGATGTGTATTACCGAGAGGGCCCAGAGATACCTCTCCGATACTCGGAGTGACAAATCCTAATCTCGATCTATGCCAACTCAACAAACACCTTCGGAGATACCTGTAGAGCATATTTATAATCACCCAGTTACGTTGTGACGTTTGATAGCACACAAGGCATTCGTCCGGTATCCGAGAGTTGCATAATCTCATAGTCGAAGGAATATGTATTTGACTTGAAGAAAGCAATAGCAATAAAACTGAACGATCATTATGCTAAGCTAACGGATGGGTCTTGTCCATCACATCATTCTCCTAATGATGTGATCCCGTTATCAAATGACAACTCATGTCCATGGTTAGGAAACCTTAACCATCTTTGATCAATGAGCTAGTCAAGTAGAGGCTCACTAGGGACACGGTGTTTGTTTATGTATTCACACATGTATTTAGGTTTCCGATCAATACAATTCTAGCATGAATAATAAACTTTTATCATGAATAAGGAAATATAAAATAATAATTTATTATTGCCTCTATGTCATATTTCCTTCAGTCTCCCACTTGCACTAGAGTCAATAATCTAGTTCACATCACCATGTGATTAACACCCATAGTTCACATCGCCATGTGACCAACACCCAAAGAGTTTACTAGAGTCAATAATCTAGTTCACATCGCCATGTGATTAACACCCTAAGAGTACTAAGGTGTGATCATGTTTTGCTTGTGAGAGAAGTTTAGTCAACGGGTCTGCCACATTCAGATCCGTATCTATTTTGCAAATTTCTATGTCTACAATGCTCTGCATGCAGCTACTCTAGCTAATTGCTCCACTATACGTATCCGGTTTGTGACTCAGGGTCATCCGGATTGGTGTCAAAGCTTGCATCGACGTAACCCTTTACGACGAACTCTTTACCACCTCCATAACCGAGAGACATTTCCTTAGTCCTCTCAGGTAACTAAGGATAATTTTGACCGCTATCCAGTGATCTACTCCTGGATCACTATTGTACCCCCTTGCCAAACTCATGGCAAGGTACACAATAGGTCTGGTACATAGCATGGCATACTTTATAGAACCTATGGCTGAGGCATAGGGAATGACTTTCATTCTCTCTCTATCTTCTGACGTGGTTGGGCTTTGAGTCTTACTCAACTTCACACCTTGTAACACAGGCAAGAACCCTTTCTTTGACTGTTCCATTTTGAACTTCTTCAAAACTTTGTCAAGGTATGTGCTTTGTGAAAGTCCTATTAAGCATCTTGATCTATCTCTATAGATCTTGATGCCCAATATATAAGCATCTTTACCGAGGTCTTTCATTGAAAAACTCTTATTCAAGTATCCTTTTATGCTATCCAGAAATTCTATATCATTTCCAATCAACAATATGTCATCTACATATAATATCAGAAATGCTACAGAGCTCCCACTCACTTTATTGTAAATACAGGCTTCACCGTAAGTCTGTATAAAACCATATGCTTTAATCACCTTATCAAAGCGTATATTCCAACTCCGAGATGCTTGCACCAGTCCATAGATGGATCGCTGGAGCTTGCTCACTTTGTCAACACCTTTAGGATTGACAAAACCTTTTGGTTGCATCATATACAACTCTTCTTTAAGAAATCCATTAAGGAATGCAGTTTTGACGTCCATTTGCTAGATTTCATAATCATAAAATGCGGCAATTGCTTAATATGATTTGGATGGACTTAAGCATCGCTACGGGTGAGAAAGTCTCATCGTAGTCAACCCCTTGAACTTGTCGAAAACATTTCGCGACAAGTCAAGCTTTGTAGACAGCAACTTTACCATCAACGTTAGTCTTCTTCTTGGAGATCCATTTATTTTCTATGGCTTGCCGATCATCGGGCAAATCCACCAAAGTCCACACTTTGTTCTCATACATGGATCCTATCTCCGATTTCATGGCCTCAAGCCATCTGTCGGAATCTGGGCTCAACATAGCTTCTTCATAGTTCGTAGGTTCGCCTGGGTCTAGTAACATGACTTCCTGTACATGATTCCCGTATCACTCTAGCGCGGATCATGTTCTGGTTGACCTAAGAGGTTCTGTAGTAACTTGATCTGAAGTTTCATGATCATCATCATTAGCTTCCTCTCTACTTGGTGTAGGCATCACGGGAACGGATTTCTCTGATGAACTACTTTCCAATTCGAGAGAAGGTACGATTACCTCATCAAGTTCTACTTTCCTCCCACTCACTTCTTTCGAGGGAAACTCCTTCTCTAGAAAGGATCCATTCTTGGCAACAAAGATCTTGCCTTCGGATCTGTGGTAGAAGGTGTACCCAATTGTTTCCTTAGGGTATCCTATGAAGACGCACTTCTCCGATTTGGGTTCGAACTTATCAGGCTGAAGCCTTTTGACATAAGTGTCACAACCCCAAACTTTTAAGAAACAACAGCTTAGGTTTCTAGCCAAACCACAGTTCATACGGTGTCATCTCAACGGATTTAGACGGTGCCCTATTTAACGTGAATGCAGCTGTCTCTATTGCATAACACCAAAATGATAGTGGTAAATCGGTAAGAGACATCATAGAAAGCACCATATCTAATAAAGTACGGTTATGACGTTCAGACACACCATTACGCTATGGTGTTCGAGGTGGCGTGAGTTGTGAAACAATTCCACATTGTTTTAAATGAAGGCCAAACTCGTAACTCGAATATTTGCCTCAGCGATCAGATCGTGAAAACTTTATTTTCTTGTTACGATGATTCTCCACTTCACTCTGAAATTCTTTGAACTTTTCAAATTCATGATCCAATCATATTCATGCTCAACGCAAACACCGAATAACATTTATTTAGCTCCAACACTAATCCCGAAGGTAGAGGGAGTGTGCGATGGTGATCTTATCAACCTTGGAATCACTTCCAACACACATCGTCACCTCATCATTAACTAGTCTCTGTTCATTTTGCAACTCCTGTTTTGAGTTACTAATCTTAGCAACTGAACCGGTATCAAATACCCAGGGGCTACTATGAACACTAGTAAAGTACACATCAATAACATGTATATCAAATATACCTTTGTTCACTTTGCCATCCTTCTTATCCGCCAAGTATTTGGGGCAGTTCCGCTTCCAGTGACCATTTCCTTTGTAGTAGAGGCACTCAGTTTCAGGCTTGGGTCCAGCTTTGGGCTTCTTCATGGGAGCGGCAACTTGCTTGCCATTCTTCTTGAAGTTTCCTTTCTTTCCCTTGCCCTTTTTCTTGAAACTAGTGGTCTTGTTAACCATCAACACTTGATGCTCTTTCTTGATTTCTACCATTGCTGATTTTAGCATCGCGAAGAGCTCGGGAATCATTTTCATCATCCCTCGCATATTATAGTTCATCACGAAGTTCTAGTAAATTGGTGATAGTGACTAGAGAACTTTGTCAATCACTATCTTATCTGGAAGATTAACTCCCACTTGATTTAAGCGATTGTAGTACCCAGACATTCTGAGCACATGCTCACTGGTTGAGCTATTCTCCTCCATCTTGTAGGCAAAGTACTTGTCAGAGGTCTCATACTTCTTGACACGGGCATGAGTCTTAAATACCAATTTCAGCTCTTGGAACATCTCATATGCTCCGTGGCGTTCAAAATGTTTTTGAAGTCCCGGTTCTAAGCCGTAAAGCATGGCGCACTAAACTATCAAGTAGTCATCATATTGAGCTTGCTAAATGTTCATAACATTTGCATCTGCTCCTGCAATAGGTCTGTCACCTAGCGGTGCATCAAGGACATAATTCTTCTGTGCAGCAATGAGGATAATCCTCAGATCACGGAACCAGTCCGCATCATTGCTACTATCATCTTTCCACTTAGTTTTCTCTAGGAACATATCAAAATAAAACAGGGGAGCTATACGCGAGCTATTGATCTACAACATAGATATGCAAAAACTATCAAGACTAAGTTCATGATAAATTAAGTTCAATTAATCAAATTACTTAAGAACTCCCACTTAAATAGACATCCCTCAAGTCATCTAAGTGATACGTGATCCAAATCAACTAACCCATGTCTGATCATCACGTGAGATGGGTTAGTCATCAATGGTGAACATCTCTATGCTGATCATATCTACTATATGATTCACGTTCGACCTTTCGGTCTCCAGTGTTCCGAGGCCATGTCTGTACATGCTAGGTTCGTCAAGTTTAACCTAAGTATTCCGCATGTGCAAAACTGTCTTGCACCCGTTGTATGTGAACGTAGAGTCTATCACACCTGATCATCACGTGGTGTCTCAACACGACTAACTGTAGCAACGGTGCATACTTAGGGAGAACACTTTTACCTTGAAATTCAGTGAAGGGATCATCTTATAATTCTACCGCCGTACTAAGCAAAATAAGATGCATAAAAGATAAACATCACATGCAATCAAAATATGTGACATGATATGGCCATCATCATCTCGTGCTTTTGATCTCCATCTCCAAAGCATCATCATGATCTCCATCGTCACTGGCTCGACACCTTGATCTCCATCATTGCGTCGTGGTCGTCTCGCCAACTATTGCTTCTACAACTATTGCTAACTCATAGCGATAAAGTAAAGCAATTACATGGCATTTGCATTTCATACAATAATGAGACAACCATAAGGCTCCTGCCGGTTGCCTGATATCTTACAAAACATGATCATCTCATACAATAACGTATATCACATCATGTCTTAACCATATCACATCACAACATACCCTACAAAAACAAGTTAGACGTCCTCTACTTTGTTGTTGCAAGTTTTACGTGGCTGCTATGGGTTTCTAGCAAGAACCGTTCTTACCTACGGCAAAAACCACAACGGTGATTCTTCAAGTTTGCTATTTTAACCTTCTTCAAGGACCGGCCGTAGTCAAATTCGATTCAACTAAAGTAGGAGAAACAGACACCCGCCAGCCACCTTTATGCAAAACTAGTTGCATGTCAGTCGGTGGAACCGGTCTCATGTGCGTGGACATGTAAGGTTGGTCCGGGCCGCTTCATCCCACAATACCGCCGAATAAAAATAAGACGTTGTTGGTAAGCAGTATGACTATCTCCACCCACAACTCTTTGTGTTCTACTCGTGCATATCATCTACGCATAAACCTGGCTCATGATGCCACTGTTGGGAAACGTTGCATGGAAAACAAAAATTTTTCTACGCACACGCAATGATCTATCCATGGAGATGCATAGCAACGAGGGGAGAGTGTGTCTACGTACCCTCGTAGACCATAAGCGGAAGCGTTTCACAACGCGGTTGATGTAGTCGAACTTCTTCGCGCTCCAACAGATGTAGTACCGAACGCACGGCACCTCTGCGTTCTGCACACGTTCAGCTCGGTAACATCCTCGCCTTCTTGATCCAGCAAGACGGGTGAAATAGTAGATGAGTTCTGTTAGCACGACGGCATGGTCACGATGATGGTGAAGTGATCTTCGCAGGGCTTCGCCTAAGCATCGCCAAAATATGATCGAGGGAGTAAACGGTGGACGTGGGCGCCGCACATGGCTAAGACAATGTTGTGTCCCTTTGGGGCGCCCCCTCTCCTCTATTTATATATGTGTAGGGGCTAGGAGTAGAAGGAATAGTGCCATGTGAACAGTAACCATGAATAGTACACACGTGGACTTGGACTCCAAAGTCCAATCCTATTCCTACTAGGACTCTCCCTTTTTCCTTCCCTAGCTGCGTGGGCTTTTGAGGACTTGGTGCGCCTAGCCCAATAAGGCCAGGGCGCCTCCCCTTAGCCCATGCCAGCCCTTGGGACATGGTGGACCCACTTGTGGACTTGTGGACCCCTCCGAAATCCTCTGAAACCTTCTGGAAGCTTCCCGGTACAATACCGATTTTTTTTACCTTTTTTCGGATCCCAAAATATGACTTCCCATATATAAATATTTACCTCTCGACCATTCCGAGACTCCTCATGACGTCCGGGATCTCATCCGGGACTCCGAACAACATTCGGTTACCAATTCACATAACTCATATAACACTATATCGTCAACGAACGTTAAGCGTGTGGACCCTACAGGTTCGAGAACTATGTAGACATGACCGAGACACCTCTCCGGTCAATAACCAATAGCGGAACCTGGATGCCCATATTGGCTCCTACATATTCTACGAAGATCTTTATCGGTCGAACCGTTATGACAACATACGTAATTCCCTTTGTCCATCGGTATGTTACTTGCCCGAGATTTGATCGTCGGTATCTTCATACCTAGTTCAATCTCGTTACCGGCAAGTCTCTTTACTCGTTCCATAATACATCACCTCGTGACAAACTCCTTAGTCATTTGCTTGCAAGCTTATGATGTGTATTACTGAGAGGGCCTAGAGATACCTCTCCGATACTCGGAGTGACAAATCCTAATCTCGATCTATGCCATCTCAACAAACACCTTCGGAGATACCTGTAGAGCATCTTTATAATCACCCAGTTACGTTGTGACATTTGATAGCACACAAGGCATTCCTCCGGTATTCGGGAGTTGCATAATCTCATAGTCGAAGGAATATGTATTTGACATGAAGAAAGCAATAGCAATAAAACTGAACGATCATTATGCTAAGCTAACGGATGGGTCTTGTCCATCACATCATTCTCCTAATGATGTGATCCCGTTATCAAATGAAAACTCATGTCCATGGTTAGGAAACCTTAACCATCTTTGATCAATGAGCTAGTCAAATAGAGGCTCACTAGGGACACGGTGTTTGTTTATGTATTCACACATGTATTTAGGTTTCCGATCAATACAATTCTAGCATTAATAATAAACTTTTATCATGAATAAGGAAATATAAAATAACAACTTTATTATTGCCTCTAGGGCATATTTACTTCAAATACTTAGCGGATAATAAGGATGGCGAAGTGAACAAAAGTATATTTGATATACATGTTATTGATGTGTAGGTTACTAGTGTTCGTAGTAGCCCCTGGGTATTTGATACCGGTTCAGTTGCTAAGATTAGTAACTCAAAACAGGAGTTGCAGAATAAATAGAGACTAGTTAAGTGCGAGGTGGTGATGTGTGTTGGAAGTGATTCCAGTGTTGATACGATCACCATCGCACACTCCCTCTACCTTCGGGATTAGTGTTGAACCTAAATAAATGTTATTTGGTGTTTGCATTGAGCATGAATATGATTAGATCATGTTTATTGCAATACGGTTATTCATTTAAGTTAGAGAATAATTGTTGTTCTGTTTACATGAATATATCCTTCTATGGTCATACACCCAATGTGAATGGTTTATTGAATCTCAATCGTAGTGATACACATATTCATAATATTGATGCCAAATGATGCAAAGTTGATAATGATAGGGCAACATATTTGTGGCACATCCGTTTAGGTCATATTGGTGTAAAGCGCATGAAGAAACTCCATACGGATGGACTTTTGGAATCACTTGATTATGAATCATTTGATACTTGTGAACCATGTCTCATGGGCAAGATGACTAAAACTCCGTTCTCAAGAACAATGGAGCGAGCTAATGACTTATTGGAAATAATACATACCGATGTATTTGGTCCGATGAGTGTTGAAGCACGCGGTGGGTATCATTATTTTCTAACCTTCACAGATGATTTGAGTAGGTATGGGTATATCTACTTAATGAAACACAAGTCTGAAACATTTGAAAAGTTCAAAGAATTTCAGAGTGAAGTGGAGAATCATCGTAACAAGAAAATAAAGTTTCTACGATCTGATCGCGAAGGCGAATATTTGAGTTACGAGTTTGGACTTCATTCAAAACAATGTGGAATAGTTTCACAACTCACGCCACCTAGAACACTACAATGTAATGGTGTGTCCGAACATCATAACCGTACTTTATTAGATATGGTGCGTTCTATGATGTCTCTTACCGATTTACCACTATCGTTTTGGGGTTATGCATTAGAGACAGGTGCATTCACATTAAATAGGGCACCGTCTAAATCCGTTGAGACGACACCATATGAACTATGGTTTGGCAGGAAACCTATGCTGTCGTTTCTTAAAATTTGGGGTTGCGACACTTCTGTCAAAAGGCTTCAACCTGATAAGCTCGAGCCCAAATCGGAAAAGTGCGTCTTCATAGGATACCCTAAGGAAACAATTTGGTACACCTTCTACCATAGATCCGAAGGCAAGATCTTTGTTGCCAAGAATGGAACCTTTCTAGAGAAGGAGTTTCTCTCGAAAGAAGTGGGTGGGAGGAAAGTAGAACTTGATGAGGTAATAGTACCTTCTCTCGAATTGGAGAGTAGCACATCACAGAAAACCGTTGCCATGATGCCTACACCAACTAGAGAGGAAGGAAATGATGATGATCATGAAACTTCAGATCAAGTTGCTACTGAACCTCGTAGGTCGAATAGAGCACGTTCCGCACCAGAGTGGTACGGTAATCCTGTCCTGGAACTCATGTTAGTAGACCATTGCGAACCTACAAACTATGAAGAAGCTATGATGAGTCCAGATTCCGATAAATGGCTTGAGGCCATGAAATCTGAGATAGGATCCATGTATAAGAACAAAGTATGGACTTTGGTGTACTTACTCGATGATCGGCAAGCCATAGAAAATAAATGGATCTTCAAGAAGAAGACTGACGCTGATGGTAATGTTACTATCTACAAAGCTCGACTTGTCGCGAAAGGTTTTCGACAAGTTCAAGGAGTTGACTACGATGAGACTTTCTCACCCGTAGTAATGCTTAAGTCTGTCCGAATCATGTTAGCAATTGCCGCATTTTATGATTATGAAATCTGGCAAATGGACGTCAAAACTGCATTCCTTAATGGATTTCTTAAAGAAGAGTTGTATATGATGCAACCAGAAGGTTTTGTCGATCCTAAAGGTGCTAACAAAGTGTGCAAGCTCCAGCGATCCATCTATGGACTGGTGCAAGCATCTCGGAGTTGGAATATACGCTTTGATGAGGTGATCAAAGCATATGGTTTTATACAGACTTACGGTGAAGCCTGTATTTTCAAGAAAGTGAGTGGGAGCTCTGTAGCATTTCTGATATTATATGTGGATGACATATTGTTGATTGGAAATGATATAGAATTTCTGGGTAGCATAAAAGGATACTTGAATAAGAATTTTTCAGTGAAAAACCTCGGTGAAGCTGCATATATATTGGGCATCAAGATCTATAGGGATAGGTCGAGACACTTAATAGGACTTTCACAAAGCACATACCTTGACAAAGTTTTGAAGAAGTTCAAAATGGTTCGGTTAAAGAAAGGGTTCTTGCCTGTGTTACAAGGTGTGAAGTTGAGTAAGACTCAAAACACGACCACGGCAGAAGATAGAGAGAGAATGAAAGTCATTCCCTATGCCTCAGCCATAGGTTCTATAAAGTATGCCATACTATGTACCAGACCTATTGTGTACCTTGCCATGAGTTTGGCAAAGGGGTACAATAGTGATCCAGGAGTAGATCACTGGACAACGGTCAAAATTATCCTTAGTTACCTAAGAGGACTAAGGAAATATTTCTCGGTTATGGAGGTGATAAAGAGTTCGTCGTAAAGGGTTACGTCGATGCAAGCTTTAACACCGATTCAGATGACTCTGGGTCTCAATCTGGATACATATTGAAAGTGGGAGCAATTAGCTAAGTAGCTCCATGCAGAGTATTGTAGACATTGAAATTTGCAAAATACATACGGATCTGAATGTGACAGACCCGTTGACTAAAATTCTTTCAGAAGAAAAACATGATCACACCATAGTACTCTTTTGGGTGTTAATCACATGGCGATGTGAACTAGATTATTGACTCTAGTAAACTCTTTGGGTGTTGGTCACACGGTGATGTGAACTATGGGTGTTAAATCACATGGTGATGTGAACTAGATTATTGACTCTACTGCAAGTGTGAGACTGATGGAAATATGCCCTAGAGGCAATAATAAAATGGTTATTATTATATTTCCTTTATCGTGATAAAGGTTTATTATTCATGCTAGAGTTGTATTGGTCGAAAACTTAAATACATGTGTGAATACATAAACAAATACCGTGTCCCTAGTAAGCCTCTGCTAGACTAGCTCGTTGATCAAAGATGGTTAAGGTGTCCTAACCATAGACATGTGTTGTCATTTGATAACAGGATCACATCATTAGGAGAATGATATGATGGACAAGACCCATCCGTTAGCCTAGCATATTGATCGTTCAGTTTGTTGCTATTGCTTTCTTCATGTCAAATACATATTCCTTCGACTATGAGATTATGCAACTTCTGAATACCGTAGGAATACCTTGTGTGCTATCAAATGTCACAACGTAACTGGGTGATCATAAAGATGCTCTACAGGTATCTCCGAAGGTGTTTGTTGAGTTGGCATAGATCGAGATTAGGATTTGTCACTCCGAGTATCGGAGAGGTATCTCTGGGCCCTCTCGGTAATACACATCATAAGCTTGCAAGCAAATGACTAAGGAGTTAGTCACGAGGTGTTGTATTCCGGAACGAGTAAAGAGACTTGCCGGTAACGAGATTGAACTAGGTATAGAGATACCGACGATCGAATCTCGGGCAAGTAACATACCGATGGACAAAGGGAATTGCGTATGTTGCCATAACGGTTTGACCGATAAAGATCTTCGTAGAATATGTAGGAGCCAATATGGGCATCCAGGTTCTGCTATTGGTTATTAACTGGAGAGGTGTCTCGGTCATGTCTACATAGTTCTCGAACCCGTAGGGTTCGCACGCTTAACGTTCGTTGATGATATAGTGTTATATGAGTTATATGATTTGGTGACCGAATGTTGTTCGGAGTCCCGGATGAGATCACGGACATGACGAGGAGTCTCAAAATGGTCTAGAGGTAAAGATTGATATATAGGACGATGGTATTCGGACACTGGAAGTGTTTCGGAGTGTACCGGGTACTTATCGGGTCACCGGAAGGAGTTTCGGGCATCCCCGGCAAAGATATGGGCCTTATGGGCCAAGTGAGGGAACACACCAGCCCACAAGGGGCTGGTGTGCCCTCTATAGGGCCGGCCCTATGGGGAGGGAAAGGAAATGGGAGGAGGAAAGGAAAGTGTGGAGTTGGACGTGAGGAGGGGGCGCCACACAAGGACACAACATTGTTTTAGCCGTGTGCGGCGCCCCCGTCCACCGTTTACACCCTCGGTCATATTTTCGTAGTGCTTAGGCGAAGCCCTGCGGAGATCACTTCACCATCCCTGTCACCACGCCGTCGTGCTGCCGTAACTCATCTACTACTTCGCCTGTCTTGCTGAATCAAGAAGGCGAGGACGTCATCGAGCTGAACGTATGTTGAACGCAGAGGTGTCGTACGTTCGGTGCTCGATCGGTTAGAGCGCGAAGAAGTTTGACTACATCAACTGCGTTGTCAAACACTTCCGCTTACGGTCTATGAGGGTACGTAGACACACTCTCCCCTCTCGTTGCTATGCATCTCCTTGATAGATCTTGTGTGTGCGTAGAAAAGTTTTTGTTTTCAATGCAACGTTACCCAGCAGGCTGATACCTTGGCCTATTGGCGACGGACTGGTCTTCGGCTACCAGGGCCGCAGTATGTTCCTCAGTCCAGAGCGAGCACTCCGTGTTGCCGTTTATCGTTATGACGCCCGCAGGACCTGGCATCTTTAGCTTGAGGTATGCGTAATGTGGGACAACGTTGAACTTGGCAAACATCGTTCGGCCGAGGAGGGCGTGATAGCCACTGCGGAATGGGGCGATATCAAAGATCAAGTCTTCGGATCGGAAGTTGTCTGGTGAGCTGAATACCACTTCTAGCATTACCGTGCCTGAGCAGCATGCCTCTACGCCCGGAATAACCCCCTTGAAGGTGGTGTTGGTAGGTTTGATCCTTGACGGATCGATCCCCATTTTCCTCACTGTGTCTGCATAAATCAGATTGAGGCTACTGCCTCCATCCATTAGGACTCTCGTGAGGTGGTACCCATCGATAATGGGGTCAAGTACCAGGGCCGCCAATCCTCCATGACGGATACTGGTCGGATGGTCCTTGCGGTCAAAGGTGATCGGGCAAGCCGACCACGGGTTTAACTTTGGTGCTACGGGCTCGACGGCATACACATCCCGTAGCGCGCGCTTCCTCTCCTTCCTTGGTATATGGGTGGTGTAGATCATATTCACCATCTTGACCTCAGAAGGGAAGGGTTTTTGGCTCCACTGTTTGGCCTGCGGGGCTCATCATCGTCCTCGCTTCATGGGCTTTTGCCTGAGTCTTCGGCTGTGAGTTTGCCGGCTTGCTTTATCACCCAACAATTACGGTTGGTGTGGTTAGCGGGTTTTTCGACGGTGCCATGAATCTGGTAGGGCCTGTCCAGGAATGTGTCCAATTTAGTTGGTCCATCCAGATTGCCTTTAGAAGGTTTTTTCTATGACCCAGACTTCGGATTACGGAATCTGGCATTTGCTGTCGTCTCGTCGGCTTCGCCATTGTTGTGGCGACGATTGTTCTTGTTGCGTCGTGGCTTTCCATTGCCGTCCCGGACCTCAGAGGTGCCGGGGGCTTCCGGGTTGGTGCTTCTACGAGCCAACCAGCTATCCTCCCCGGCACAGAAATGGGTCATGAGGGAGGTAAGCGCCGCCATTGTCTTCGGCTTGTCCTGGCCGAGTTGCCGTGCTAGCCATTCATCTCGAATACTGTGCCTGAAGGCGGCTATAGCTTCAGCATCCGGACAGTCGACGATTTGGTTCTTCTTGGTTAAAAACCGGTTCCAGAATTGCCCGGCTGACTCGCCAGGCTATTGGATTACGTGGCTCAGGTCATCGGCGTTCGGGGGCCGGACATAAGTGCCCTGAAAGTTGGCTTGAAAGGCATCCTCGAGCTCCTCCCAACATCCTATGGAGTCTTTGGGGAGACTATTTAGCCAGTGTCGAGCCGGACCTTCGAGCTTCAATGGTAGGTATTTGATGGCGTGGAGGTCGTCGCCTCATGCCATGTGGATGTGTAGTAGGAAATCTTCGATCCATACGGCCGGATCCGTTGTCCCATCGTGGGGCTCGTTGTTTATGGGCTTGAAGCCCTCCGGAAATTGGTGTTGCATCACTCTATCTGTGAAGCACAGAGGGTGAGCGGCGCCCCTGACTCGGGCTACGTCGCACCGGAGGCCATCCGTCATCCGGGCTCGCTGTTGTTCCCGAGCTCTGTCGTTTCGGTCTAGCTAAGCATGGTAACTGTCCCGCCTAACAGGAGGGTTGTCTTTGGGTCCGTAGATGGACCTTGTCAGACCTGCGCGGGCGTCTAGGTCGTGTCGTAGGTCGTACTCGTAGGCTGACCGAACTGGCTCCTTGCCTGGACGGCAAGGTGGAGCGGGAGGCTGTTCGGTTTTGTCGGCCGGCCTATCCCTTCCTCGAGGGGGGGCGGTCCGGCTGGCCCACCTGACTGTGCCGCGCAGGTACTGGCTCTATGGCCTCATCGTCAAATTGCGGCAGAAGCTTTCACATTGGGTAACTTTTGGTCTGCCGCTCGTAGCCGTACCCTTCTTCGGCAGCTAGGACTTTGGTCCATCTGTCATTGAGGGTGTCTTGCTCGGCCTTTATTCTCTGTTGCTGTTTCTTCAAGCTATGCGTGGTGGCAATGAGCTGCCGTTTAAACCACTCTTGATCCAGCGGGTCTTCGGGGACGATGGAATCCTCGTCGGCCAAACTAACCTCCTCTTCGGAGGGGGGAGGTAGTTGCTGTCTTCGGAGTCATCGAGGTCCTCTAGGTTCAGCGGGTCTTCCTCCTCGTGATCGGCTTGGGGTTGCTCGTCGGCGCCGTGGTCATCGAGGTTGTCCGTGTTGTCCGGAGTGCCGTTCTCTCCGGTGTTCGTGTTGCTCGCATGGCTTCGACGTGCCTTGGAGCGACGGCGTTGTCTGCGGCGCCTGTGCTGCTCACCGCCGGGTTTGCCGTTATCCTTCCTGTGGGTGCCGTCGTCGTCCTTCGGAGTGTCCACCATGTAAATGTCGTAAGTGGACGTGGCCGCCCAGCGGCTGGTGACGAGGGGTGCGGCATCGGCGCTGGCGGTGGCTCCGCTATCCTCATCCATGGAGTAGGCGTTTTCTGAAGTGTAGTCCGACATGTCAGTTAAGTCCTCGACTGTGGCCACAAGGTGGGTGGTGGGTGGGACGCAAAATTCCCCGAAGTATATCTCAAAAGGCTGCTGAACATAAGCCGAGGGCGGGTCCTCCCGAATAGCCATCATCTGGATTCGGTCCAATGCCTCGTTTAATAAGGTGAGGGTCGTTGGACTGGTATGCGGCAGCCACCGAGGGCCAATTTCCGATGTGGCGGGGCAAGGAATGATCTGGGCCTGGGCGGATCCTGGTCTTCGAGGGCCGAGTTAACCTCGAGGCCCGGGGCGAGACAGTCGTAAGAGACCGAGGACAAGACCTGGTCTTCGGATACTGCTTCCGTGTTGGGGCTCGAAGCCAAGTTGTCGAGGGGGAGTTCAGCTAGGGATGACTCTTGGCCACTGAGCGTCGACCTGTCGCTAGGGCTCAAGGCCATAGGTGTGTTGCAAGGAGAGGGTTCAGCCGAAAGCGATTCTCGGTGTTCGAACATTACTCCGCATCATGGCCCGAAGATGGGTCTTCGATGGTCATCGCAGGCATGGTCGAGAGGGCTCCCTGGCCTCCATTCGAGGTGGAGACGTCCGAGCTCGAGGCCGGCCGAGGGATGGGGGTCGATCCGTAGATTGGATCGGGGAAGGGTTCTGGAGCGGGCGCAGCGAATCCGGCGAAAACCAGATCAGCTCGCGCGTCCGTAACGTACTCCAGATTGCCTAATCGAATCCGGTGCCAAGTTGTTGATCTGATCTAGATGACCAGTTGGGTTGGCGTGCAGCACGATGCTGCCGAATGTGAAGAGTTGGCCGGGGACAAAGAGGTCCCCGGAGCTGACGCCTTCTCCGATGATCAGGCGAGCCATTGATCCTTTGGCGACCCATCAGCGGAACTCTCAATGAAAGCACCAATGTCGGTGTCAAAACCGGTAGATCTCGGGTAGGGGGTCCCGAGCTGTGGATCTAGGATCGATGGGGAACAAGGGACGATGAACACAGTGTTTACCCAGGTTCGGGCCCTCTCGAAGAGGTAAAACCCTATGTCTTGCTTGATTGTATTTGATGTATGGTATGGTTACAGAGTAGATCTACCTCGAGATCAAGCGAGCTAAACCCTAAGGTAATGAGGTCATGAATGTAGCTCCCCTCCTAAGGCCCTAAACCCTCAGGTTTATATAGACACCGATAGGGTTAGGGTTTCATTTGATCGGTTACAATGAAGGGAAGATCACGCTAATCTTGACTTGGAAGGAACACCACAACTCTGAAGATCTCCTGTCCGGTCTCGGGTCCGCACTCTAGCTTGGCCCCATAGCGGCCCATCAGTCCGGCCCATATGTAATAGGTCGATGGCCCGGGGACCCCTTAGTCCAGAACTCCCTCAATGATGTATCCTCTATCTTGATCCAGCAAGCAAGAGAGGAGAAGTAGATGGGATCTCAACCAGCACGATCGCGTGGTGGAGATGGTGGTGGTGCAATTCCGGCAGGGCTTCGCCAAACGCTGTCGGAACCAATCTGAGGAGAAAACGGAGTTTTGGGAGAGGTAGGGCTGCCGCCGGGGCGTGGGATTTGGTGTGTCCAGCCCCTACCACTCCCCCACTATTTATAGGAGGCAAGGGGGAGGGTTGGGGCGCAACCTTGGCCCCTCCTCAATGGGAGCTGGTGCAACTAGGCCTAGGGAGGTTTCCTCCCTTCCCAAGGCAGCTCGGGGGGGTGCCTTCCACCCTTAGGACTCTTCCTTTATCCTCTCTCTTGGCGCATGGGCCCCTTAGGGCTGGTGCCCTTGGCCCATATAGGCCAAGGCGCACCCCCTACAGCCCATGTGCCCCCCGGGGTAGGTAGACCCCCGGTGGACCCTCGGACCCCTTTCGGCACTCCTGGTACAATACCGATAATGCCCGAAACCTTTCCAGCGACCAAAACATGACTTCCTATATATCAATCTTTACCTCCGGACCATTCCGGAGCTCCTCGTGATGTCCAGGGTCTTATACGGGACTCTGAACAACATTCGGTTACAAATGCACATATCCCAATACTACTCTAGCGTCACCGAACGTTAAGCGTGCGGACCCTACGGGTTCGAGAATCATGTAGACATGACCGAGACACCTCTCCAGTCAATAACCAATAGCGGGACCTGGATGCCCATATTGGTTCCTACATATTCCACGAAGATCTTTATCGGTTGAACCACGATGTCAAGGATTCAGTCAATCCCGTATGCAATTCCCTTTGTCCGGCGATATGTTACTTGCCCGAGATTCGATCATCAGTATCTCCATACCTAGTTCAGTGTCGTTTTTGGCAAGTCTCTTTACTCATTCCATAATACAACATCCCGTTACTAACTCATTAGTCACATTGCTTGCAAGCTCTTTAAGATGTTGTATTACCGAGAGGGCCCAGAGATCTCTCCGTCATACGGAGTGACAAATCCCAGTCTCGATCCATGCCAACCCAACAGAGACCTTCGGAGATACCTGTAGAGCACCTTTATGACCAACCAGTTACGAAGTGATGTTTGGATACACACTAAGTATTCCTCCGGTGTAAGGGAGTTACACGATCTCATGGTCTAAGGAATAGATACTTGACATGAAGAAAGCTATAGCAAATAACTTAAACGAGCTGATGCTAAGCTTACGGTTGGGTCTAGTCCATCACATCATTCTCCTAATGATGTGATCCCATTATCAAATTACAACTCCTTTCTATGGTTAGGAAACCATAACCCTCTTTGATCAACGAGCTAGTCTAGTAGAGGCTTACTAGGGACACGGTGTAGTTTATGTATTCACACATGTATTTAAGTTTCCGGTTAATACAATTCTAGCATGAATAATAAACATTTATCATGAATGAGAAATATGATAATACCATTTTATTATTGCCTCTATGGCATATTTCCAACACACCCACATATCAAATTATCAAAGTAGCGAACGCGGATCAAACAAACATGATGAAAGTGACTAGATGAAATTCCCGTGTGTCCTCAAGAACGCTTAGCTTATTATAAGAGACCGTTTCGGCCTGTCCTTTGCTACAAAAAGGATTGGGCTACCTTGCTGCACCTTAGTTACTATTGCTACTCGTCACTTGTTACAAATTATATTGCTAACAAACTACTCGTTACCGATAATTTCAATGCTTGCAGAAAATACCTTGCTGAAAACCCCTTGTCATTTCCTTCTGCTCCTCGTTGGGTTCGACACTCTTACTTATCGAAAGGGCTACGATAGATCCCCTATACTTCTGGGTCATCAATTCTCTTTTCTGGCACTGTTGTCGGGGAGTGAAGCGCCTCTGGTAAGTGGAATTTGGTAAGGAAACATTTATATTATGTGCTGAAATTTACTGTTACTATGGAAAACCATCCTTTGAGGGGTTTGTTCGGGGTATCTTCACCTCGACCGGAAGAACAAAGATTTTCTCCTCAACCTATTGCACCTACTGAAAATATTTATTATGAGATTCCTTCGGGTATGATAGAGAAACTGCTAGCTAATTCTTATGCAGGAGATGGAACATTACATCCTGATATGCACCTAATCTATGTGGATGAAGTTTGTGGATTATTTAAGTTTGCAGGTTTACCCGGAGATGAAGTTAAGAAGAAGGTCTTCCCTTTATCTTTGAAGGGAAAAGGCATTGACATGCTATAGGCTATGTGATGATATTGGAATGTGGGATTAGAATCGTTTGAAATTAGAATTTCATCATAAGTTTTATCCTATGCATCTGGTTCATCGTGATCGGAATTATATATATAATTTTTGGCCTTGTTAAGGAGAAAGCATCGCTCAAGCTTGGTAGAGGCTTAAGTACATGATGTACACATGCCCCAATCATGAGCTCCCAAAGGAAATTATCTTACAAAATTTTTATGATCGGCTTTCTAATGATGATCAAACCATGCTCGATTCTTCTTCTACTGGCTCCTTTATGAAGAAAAATATTGAATTCAGATGGGATCTTCTTGAAAGAATTAAACGCAACTCTGAAGATTGGGAACTCGACAATGGTAATGAGTCAGGTATAATACTTGAGTTCGATTGTGTTAAATCTTTTATGTATACCGATGCTTTTCATAAGTTTAGCACTAAATATGGACTTGACTCTGAGATAGTAGCCTCTTTCTGTGAATTATTTGCTACTCATGTTGATCTCCCTAAGGAGAAGTGGTTTAAATATCATCCCCCTATTAAAGAAAATATTGAGGAGCCCGTTATAGTTAAAGATGAAAATATCATTTACAATGTTGATCCAGTTGTTCCTACTGCTTATATTGAGAAACCACCTTTCCCTATTAGGATAAAGGAACATGCTAAGGTTTCAACCGTGGTTAACAAAAGTAATATTAGAGCACCTATACCCTCTGAACAAATTAAAGTTGAACCTAATATTGCTATGGTAAAAGATCTCTTGGTCGATAATATAGATGGGCATGTTATTTACTTTTGTGGGTAAGCCGCTAGAATTGCTAAGTGATACGTCTCCATCGTATCTACTTTTCCAAACTCTTTTGCCCTTGTTTTGGACTCTAATTTGCATGATTTGAATGGAACTAACCCGGACTGACCCTGTTTTTAGCAGAATTGCCATGGTGTTATTTTTGTGCAGAAATAAAAGTTCTCGGAATGACCTGAAACTTCACGGAGATTATTTTTGGAATTAATAAAAAATATTGGCGAAAGAATCAACAGAAGGGGCCCACACCCTTTCCACAAGGGTGGGAGGCGAGCCCACCCCCCCAGGGCGCGCCATCCGACCTTGTGGGCCCCCTGGATCTCCACCGACCTCAACTCCAACTCCATATATTCATGTTCGGGGACAAAAAAAATAGGAAAGAAGGATTCATCGCGTTTTACGATACGGAGCTGCCGCCACCTCCTGTTCTTCCTCGGGAGACCAGATCTGGAGTCCGTTCGGGGCTCCGGAGAGGGGAAATCATCGCCGTCGTCATCATCAACCATCCTCCATCACCAATTTCATGATGCTCACCGCCGTGCGTGAGTAATTCCATCGTAGGCTTGCTGGACGGTGATGGGTTGGATGAGATCTATCATGTAATCGAGTTAGTTTTGTTAGGGTTTGATCCCTAGTATCCATTATGTTCTAAGATTGATGTTGCTATGACTTTGCTATGCCTAATGCTTGTCACTAGGGCCCGAGTGCCATGATTTCAGATCTGAACCTATTATGTTTTCATGAATATATTTGTGTTCTTGATCCTATCTTGCAAGTTATAGTCACCTACTACGTGTTATGATCCGGCAACCCTGGAGTGACAATAGTCGGGACCACTCCCGGTGATGACCGTAGTTTGAGGAGTTCATGTATTCACTAAGTGCTAATGCTTTGGTCCGGTTCTCTATTAAAAGGAGGCCTTAATATCCCTTAGTTTCCAATAGGACCCCGCTGCCACGGGAGGGTAGGACAAAAGATGTCATGCAAATTCTTTTCCATAAGCACTAATGACTATATTCGGAATACATGCCTACATTATATTGATGAATTGGAGCTAGTTCTGTGTCACCCTATGTTATAACTGTTGCATGATGAATGCCATCCGACATAATTATCCATCATTGATCCATTGCCTACGAGCTTTTCACATATTGATATTTGCTAAGTTACTTTTCCGTTGCCACTGTTATAATTGCTACAAAACTGCTACTGTTACTTTTGCCACCATTACCGTTACTTCCATACTACTTTGCTACTAAATACTTTGCTGCAGATATTAAGTCTTTCAGGTGTGGTTGAATTGACAACTCAGCTGCTAATACTTGAGAATATTCTTTGGCTCCCCTTGTGTCGAATCAATAAATTTGGGTTGAATACTCTACCCTTGAAAACTGTTGCGATCCCCTATACTTGTGGGTTATCAAGACCTTTTTCTGGCGCAGTTGCCGGGGAGCATAGCTCTATTCTCTGAGTCACTTGGGATTTATATCTGTTGATCATTATGAAGAATTTGAAAGATACTAGAACCAAGATTTTTCCCTCCACTTGATTCACCTTCTGTTTTGAGTAAACTTGCGACACCTACACCTGCTATTGATTCCGATATGTCGCATGTTATTGATGATGCCACTTCTGCTATGCATGATGCTTATGATGATACTACTGCTTTGCTTGATGATACTGTGCCACTAGGTAAATTTCTTGATGAACAACTTGCTAGGGTTAGAGAAAATATTATTGAAACTGAAGATTATGATTCTCCCCCTAGATATGAATTTCTTGTTGTGCTTGAGGGTTATATTATGGATGAAGAAACTGCTAGAGATTTTCTTGCTTGTAATGATAGAGAAGATCTTAAGAAATTGCTAGCTAAGCTGAAAGAAAAATCCTTGAATGCTAGAATGAAATATGATCCCAATTTTGCTACTTCACCTATTTTTGTTACTGATAAGGATTATGAATTCTCTATCGATCCTGAGTTAATTACTTTGGTTGAATCTGATCCTTTCTATGGTTATGAATCTGAAACAGTTGTGGCACATCTTACTAAACTGAATGATATAGCCACCCTATTTGCCCATGAGGAAAAAATTCGCTACTATTATATTCTTAAATTGTTTCCTTTCTCGTTAAAGGGTGATGCTAAGTTATGGTTTAATTCTCTTGCTCCTGGTTGTGTGCGTAGTCCCCAGGATATGATTTATTACTTCTCTCAGAAATATTTTCCTACTCATAAGAAACAAGCTGCCTTACAGGAAATATTTAACTTTGTGCAATCTGGAGAAGAGAGTCTCCCACAAGCTTGGGGGAGACTTCTCCAATTACTTAATGCTTTGCCTGATCATCCTCTCAAGAAAAATGAAATACTTGATATCTTTTATAATAGACTAACCGCTGCTTCTAGGGACCACCTAGATAGTTGTGCTGGTTGTATTTTCAGGGAACGAACTATTGAGCAAGCTGAATTGCTATTGAATAATATATTGAGTAATGATAATGATTGGACACTTCCTGAACCAACTCCTAAGCCAACTCCGAAGAAAATAGGTATTCTATTTCTCAGTCCTGAAGATATGCAAGAGGCAAAGAAATCTATGAAAGAAAAAGGTATTAAAGCTGAAGATGTTAAGAACTTACCGCCTATTGAAGAAATACATGGTCTTGATAACCCGACACAGGTAGTGGAGGTAAATTCTCTTTATAGATTTGATGAACGTGATATTCCTCATAATAAGTCTGCTAGTCAATGCTTGGATGAGTTTGATAATTTTATTGTTAAACAAGAAAACTTCAATGCTTATGTTAGTAGACAATTGAAACGTAATGCTTTCATGCTCGACCACTTGGGTGATTATATGAGTAGAACTGTTAATGAACTTAAGCTTATTAGTAAACATGCTTCCATGGTCACAACTCAAGTAGAACAAGTACTTAAGGCACAAGATGATTTGCTTAATGAGTCGAATAATAAGAACAATGATAATGCTGTTAGGGTTATGACTAGAGGTGGTAAAATGACTCAGGAACCTTTGTATCCTGAGGGCCATCCTAAGAGAGTTGAGCAAGATTCTCAGAGAATTAATACTGATGCATCTAGTCCTAGTAATAAAAAGAAAAAGAAAACTGATAGGACTTTGCATACTTCTAGTGAACCTGTCATAGATACACCTGAGAATCCCAATGATATTTCTATTTCTGATGTTGAGACACAATCTGGTGATGAACATGAACCTAGTGATGATGTTCATGTTGATGCTCAATCTAGTAATGATAATGATGTAGAGATTGAACCTGCTGTTGATCTTGATAACCCACAATCAAAGAATCAACGTTATGATAAGAGAGACTTTGTTGCTAGAAAACATGGTAGAGAAAGAGAACCATGGGTTCAGAAACCCATGCCCTTTCCTCCTAAGCCATCCAAGAAAAAGGATGATGAGGATTTTGAGCGCTTTGCTGAAATGATTAGACCTATCTTTTTGCGTATGCGTTTGATCGATATGCTTAAAATGCCTCCTTATGCTAAGTATATGAAAGATATTGTTACAAATAAAAGAAAGATACCGGAAGCTGAAATTTCCAGCATGCTTGCTAATTATACTTTTAAGGGTGGAATACCAAAGAAACTTGGGGATCCAGGAGTACCAACTATACCATGCTTCATTAAAAGAAACTTTGTTAAAACTGCTTTATGTGATCTTGGAGCCGGTGTTAGTGTTATGCCTTTCTCTTTATATCGTAAACTTGAATTGAATAAGTTGACGCCTACTGAAATTTCTTTACAAATGGCTGATAAATCAACTGCTATACCCATCGGTATTTGTGAGGATGTGCCTGTTGTGGTTGCAAATGTTACTATCTTAACGGACTTTGTTATTCTTGATATTCCCGAGGACGACAGTATGTCGATCATCCTTGGTATACCCTTTTTGAATACTGCAGGGGCTGTTATTGATTGCAATAAAGGCAATGTCACTTTTCATGTTAATGGTAATGAGCATACGGTACACTTTCCGAAGAAACAACCTCAAGTTCATAGTATCAATTCTATTGGAAATTTTTTAACTATTACTATTGGCGGTTTTGAATTCCCTCTTCCTACTGTCAAAAAGAAATATGATATTCTTATTGTTGGGGACATGCATATCCCCGTTGAGGTAACCTAGTGTTATTCGAAAATTCTCCGGTTTCATGTCATTCGGAAGAAGTTTGTTAATAAGACTTGATCAACCTTGTTAACGGATTCCTTTTGATGAGCATGAGATGGATGAATTTAGAAGGCACAACTCTCTGTACCCATTTTTTTTACTTTCTGTTATTTAGATTAAATAAAGTAAAAATAGTATTTTCCGTCTGTTTTCTGAATTATCCATGAAAAAAAAAATGTCCCAAAAATAAAAGTTCTCCAAATGCCCTGGAAATTTAGTATGATTTTTTATAGAATATTTGAGAATTTCTGGCACTGAGAACACACCAGGGGGACCCACCACGTGTCCACAAGGACGAAGGGCGCGCCCTACCCCCCTGGGCGCGCCCCCACCCTTGTGGGTCCCACGTGGCCCCCTTCACTTATTCCAGCACCCATCCACTTCGTCTTCCTCCAGAAAAAATCATCCCGTAGCTCAAACTCGTGTTCTTGCTCATTTTGCTGCCATTTTCGATCTCCTTGTGTAAAGCTCCATTTGCAAAACTGCTTTGGGGGATTGTTCTTCGGTATGTGACTCCTCTAATGGTCCAATTAGTTTTTGTTCTAGTGCTTTATATATTGCAAATTTTTGCTGCTGTAGTGACCCTGTTCTTGAGCTTGCATGTCAAATTTATATGGTCCAAAGTAGTTTTGATGCATGATTTAGCCTCCAGGCACTTGTAGGAGTAGTCACTATCAATTTTGTTGAGTTTGGTTCACTTTTATTTTTGAGTCACTAAAAATTTCAAAAAAAATTCTGAGGAAGAAAAATGTCTAGGAAAATGTACCAAGGTGGTTCTTCGAGGAAGCAAGCACCGAGGCTCGCGATACGTGAGCCAGACCTTGAACCACCAAGGGAGGCTCAAGTGCGGCCTTGTGAATGGCCGTCGAATGAATTCATGGTTCGTGCAGGCTTCAAGGATGAGTTTGATGCATATGTACGGAATGCTGATCTTGAGGACTTCGTGTCAGACAAGTGCCAACAATACTATTATCTCACCAATTCCTTTGTGCGGAGGTTTGAATTTTCATCTAAGCGCAATACCCATACTGTTTTATTTGATCTTTATGATGAATCATATACGATGGACCTTGAAGATTTTAATACTGCTTGCAAAATCCCACAGTGGGGCCTTCTTAGTGAGCCTCAGAAATCTGAATATAATGATTTCCTTGCTAGCATCACCATGGGAGAAACTAGAAATATCACACAAGCTACCATAGGGAGCATTCACTTTCCTGCCATACATTATTTTGCCCTCTTTATAGGAGGATGCATTAACGGTAAACATGATCACTGCCGCCTTTGCGTTCTAGATCTTAGTATCCTCAAGTGTGTGGTGTTAGGTGACAAGCGATATAATTTGGGGGCTATTATTGCAAGGAGGTTACATCTTAATGCTAAAGATGGAGATTTATTTGGTGGGATTTATGCAACTCGCTTAGCTAATTATCTTGGTGTACCCATAAGGGAGAATGACATGGAGTTGCCACCTGCTTTTCTTGATTAAGATGCTTTAGTACGCTATCAATTTCTTGAGAGGAATGAACAGTCCGTCCAGTACCAACTAATCTTTGACAGATGACGTGCCGTCCATATTACCCTTCCTGCTCCTGCCTTCTTTAACTTTTAGGTAAATGGGAGATATTTTATAACTAGAGAGGAGGCAAACGAGTATGAGAGGGCAGCCCGCCAAGCAGCGGCTGCCGCAGCACAATACGACCCCAACTATGACTTTGGATATCATCCGGGCCAGTGGTGGCCCTAGACCAACTTAGGCCAAAAGCCTAAGCTTGGGGGAGTACGTATTTCTCACCGACATTACATTCATGTTCACACACTCATTCTAGTTGTCGGTGTTCATACTTTTTCATTGTATTATCCATGTTAGGTTATTTCTTTTTCTCGTTTTCTTATTGAGTATTTGAAAACCTTTGAGAAAAACAAAAAATTTGGTTGTAGCTTAGTTTACTTTCCATGCTTTGTTGTAGTATTAAAGAAAACCCAAAAATATTTCTCGTTCTTCTTTTACTTGTTGGGAGCTTTCCCGTGTAGATAGTTTTTCTCGTTCTTATTTTTTTCAGAAAAACAAAAACTCCAAAAACATTTCAGTGTGTTTCTTTGAAATTCTTTTCCTTTCTTTGGGGGTCGAAGAGAGAAGACCACGATGAAAATGTTGAGTGGCTCTCATATGCATTATTGTTGATCTAACAAAGAGCCCATATTACCTTGTCTTCTCCTTCGAATAAATGTTTGCAGATTCTAGCTTAGTCCAATGCATGTGCACTATATCATTCGGTCGTGCAAGTGAAAGGCAATAATGACGATATATGATGAAATGATTGAGATGAGGAAAAGCTGGTATGAACTTGACCTATCTTGTTTTTGTAAATATGATTAGTTCATCGTTCTTGATTCAGCCTATTATGAATGAAACATGTTTGCAATGACAGTTAGAGATTATAGTTATTCATGCCATGCTTAATTAGCTAGGAGTTTATAATGGTTTACCTTGCGTGCCAACATGCTTTTAAAATGGTTGTGATGTAGTATGATAGGATGGTATCCTCCTTTGAATGATTCGAGTGGCTTGACTTGGCACATGTTCACACATGTAGTTGAAACAAAATCAACATAGCCTCCACGATATTTATGTTCATGGTGATTTATATCCTACTCATGCTTGCATTCAATGTTGGTTAATCACAATGCATGTTTATGACTGTTGTCGCTCTCTAGTTGGTCGCTCCCCAGTCTTTTTCTAGCCTTCACTTGTACTAAGCGGGAATACTGCTTGTGCATCCACTTCCATAAACCCAAAGTTGTTCCATATGAGTCCACCATACCTTCCTATATGCGGTATTTACCTGCCGTTCCAAGTAAATTTGCATGTGCCAAACTCTAAACCTTCAAATGATAATCTGTTTTTTATGCCCGAATCGCTCATGTAGCGACTGGGGGCTGTCAGTATCTTCCATGCTAGGTGGGTTATTCTCACGATGAGTGGACTCCGCTCATCATTCACGAAAAAATGGCTGGTAATCGGGATGCCCAGTCCTATGATCAAAAGATCAAAGACAAAATTTCAAATAATTAAACAAAACTCCCCCAGGAAAGTTGTTGGTATGGACGGCACCCGTGAATTCGGCTAGCCGTGGAGTGTGATTGTTGGTGGAGGGGGAGTAAAAACTTTACCATTCTGTTTGGGAACCGCCTATAATGTATGTAGCATGGAAGATATTGAGATCTCTTGGTTGTTATGTTGACAATGAAAGCATACTGCTCAAAATTATATTCATCTCTATTTTAAAAACTCGAGCTCTGGCACCTCTGCAAATCCCTGCTTCCCTCAGCGAAGGGCCTATCTATTTACTTTTATGTTGAGTCATCATCCTCTTATAAAAAGCACCAGTTAGAGAGCACCACTGTCATTTGTATGCATTGTTATTAATTGATATTGCGTATGACTGTGACTGGATCTCTTTTACCATGAATTACAATGTCTAGTCCGTCCTTGATCTTCAGGGGTGCTCTGCATTTATGTTTTGCGGTCTCAGAAAGGGCTAGCGAGATACCATCTTGTTATATCATATCATGATTGTTTTGGAAAAGTGTTCTCATCCGAGATATATTATTATTGCTCGCTAGTTGGTTATGTCATTGATATGAGTAAACGGGAGACCTAAATGTTATAGTGAATATGGTTAGTTCGTAATCTTTGCTGAAAACTTGAATGTTGGCTTTACATATTTGCAACAACAGGATCAAACGGAATTTGTAAAAGTTTTTCTTTATTACTTTCAGTTTGTCAACTGAATTGCTTGAGGACCAGCAATGGGTTAAGCTTGGGGGAGTTGATACGTCTCCATCGTATCTACTTTTCCAAACTCTTTTGCCCATGTTTTGGACTCTAATTTGCATGATTTGAATGGAACTAACCCGGACTGACGCTGTTTTCAGCAGAATTGCCATGGTGTTATTTTTGTGCAGAAATAAAAGTTCTCGGAATGACCTGAAACTTCACGGAGATTATTTTTGGAATTAATAAAAAATACTGGTGAAAGAATCAACAGAATTGGTCCACACCCTTTCCACAAGGGTGGGAGGCGCGCCCACCCCCCAGGGTGCACCATCAGACCTTGTGGGCCCCCTGGACCTCCACCGACCTCAACTCCAACTCCATATATTCATGTTCGGGGACAAAAAAAATAGGAGAGAAGGATTCATCGTGTTTTACGATACGGAGCCGCCGCCACCTCCTGTTCTTCCTCGGGAGACCAGATCTGGAGTCCGTTCGGGGCTCCGGAGAGGGGAAATCGTCGCCGTCATCATCATCAACCATCCTCCATCACCAATTTCATGATGCTCACCGCTGTGCGTGAGTAATTCCATTGTAGGCTTGCTGGACGGTGATGGGTTGGATGAGATCTATCATGTAATCGAGTTAGTTTTGTTAGGGTTTGATCCCTAGTATCCATTATGTTCTAAGATTGATGTTGCTATGACTTTGCTATGCCTAATGCTTGTCACTAGGGCCCGAGTGCCATGATTTCAGATCTGAACCTATTATGTTTTCATGAATATATTTGTGTTCTTGATCCTATCTTGCAAGTTATAGTCACCTACTACGTGTTATGATCCGGCAACCGCGGAGTGACAATAGTCGGGACCACTCCCGGTGATGACCGTAGTTTGAGGAGTTCATGTATTCACTAAGTGCTAATGCTTTGGTCCGGTTCTCTATTAACAGGAGGCCTTAATATCCCTTAGTTTCCAATAGGACCCCGGTGCCACGGGAGGGTAGGACAAAAGATGTCATGCAAGTTCTTTTCCATAAGCACTAATGACTATATTCGAAATACATGCCTACATTATATTGATGAATTGGAGCTAGTTCTGTGTCACCCTATGTTATAACTGTTGCATGATGAATGCCATCCGACATAATTATCCATCATTGATCCATTGCCTACGAGCTTTTCACATATTGATCTTTGCTAAGTTACTTTTCCGTTGCCACTGTTACAATTGCTACAAAACTGCTACTGTTACTTTTGCCACCGTTACCGTTACTTTCATACTACTTTGCTACTAAATACTTTGCTGCAGATATTAAGTCTTTCAGGTGTGGTTGAATTGACAACTCAGCTGCTAATACTTGAGAATATTCTTTGGCTCCCCTTGTGTCGAATCAATAAATTTGGGTTGAATACTCTACCCTCAAAAACTGTTGCGATCCCATATACTTGTGGGCTATCACTAAGCCCGATGATAAAGATAAGAATAAACCTGTTGTTGGTATGCCTGTTGTCTCAGTTAAGATAAGAGACCATTGTTATCATAGCTTATGTGATTTGGATGATAGTGTGAGTGCTATTCTGTTTACCTTATATCAAGAAATTATGAATGATATTGCACCTGTTCAAATAGAGGATATTGATGTTACTATCAAGCTTGCGAATAGAGATACTATTACGCCGCTTGGGATCGTTAGAGATGTTGAAGTCTTGTGTGAAAAAATAAAATACCCGACTGATTTTCTAGTTCTTGGTTCTTCACAAGATGATTTTTGTTCCATAATATTTGGTAGACCTTTCTTGAACACTGTTAATGCTAAGATTGATTGCGCTAAAGAAACTGTCAGTGTTAACTTTGGTGATGTATCTCATGAGTTTAATTTCTCTAAGTTTCATAGACAACCTCATGATAAGGAATCCTCTAGTAAAGATGAAATTATTGGTCTTGCGTCTATTGCCGTGCCTCCTACTGATCTGTTAGAACAATATTTGCTAGACCATGAAAATGATATGCACTTGAATGAAAGAAATGAAATAGATAAGATGTTCTTTGATCAACCACCTATCCTTAAACACAATTTGCCTATTGAAACTCTTGGAGGTCCTCCTCCACCTAAAGGTGATCCTGTGTTTGAATTAAAATAATTGCCTGATACACTGAAATATGCTTATCTTGATGAAAAGAAGATATTTCCTGTTATTATTAGTGCTAACCTTTCAGAGCATGAAGAAAAGAGATTATTAAAAACTCTGAGGAAGGACCATGCTGCTATTGGATATACTCTTGATGATCTTAAGGGCATTAGTCCCACTCTATGTCAGCATATAATTAATATGGAGCCTGATGCTAAACCAGTTGTTGATCATCAACGACAGTAAAATCCTAAGATAAAGGAGGTGGTAAGAACTGACATATTAAAGCTTCTAGAAGCAGGTATAATCTATCCCATAGCTGATAGTAGATGGGTAAGTCCCGTTCATTGTGTCCCTAAGAAAGGAGGCATTACCGTTGTCCCTAATGATAAAAATGAACTTATTCCACAAAGAATTGTAACTAGTTATAGGATGGTAATTGATTTTAGAAAACTAAACAAAGCTACTAGAAAAGATCATTACCCCTTACCTTTTATTGATCAAATGTTCGAAAGATTGTCTAAGCATACACACTTTTGCTTTCGTGATGGATATTCTGGTTTCTCTCAAATACCCGTATCGCAATCCGACCAAGAGAAAACCACTTTTACTTGTCCTTTTGGAACTTATGCTTATAGACGTATGCTTTTTGGTTTATGCAATGCAACTACTACCTTTCAAAGATGTATGACTGCTATATTCTCTGAGTTCTGTGAAAAGATTGTTGAGGTCTTTGATGGATGATTTTTTCGTTTACGGAACTTCTTTTGATGATTGCTTAAGCAACCTTGATCGAGTTTTGCAGAGATGTGAACAAACTAATCTTCTCTTGAATTGATAGAAGTGCCACTTTATGGTGAATGAAGGTATTATCTTGGGGCATAAAATTTCTGAGCGAGGCATTGAAGTGGATAAAGCTAAAGTTGATGCAATTGAGAAAATGTCATGTCCTAAAGATATTAAAGGTATAAGAAGTTTCCTTGGTCATGTTGGTTTCTATAGGAGGTTTATTAAAGACTTCTCTAAAATTTCTAGGCCTCTTACTAATCTCTTCCAAAAAGATGTTCCATTTGTTTTTGATGATGATTGTGTAGAAGCCTTTGAAACACTTAAGAAAGCCTTAACCTCTGCACCTATTGTTCAACCACCTGATTAGAACTTGCCTTTTGAAATTATGTGTGATGCCAGTGATTATGTTGTAGGTGCTGTTCTAGGACAAAGAGTTGATAAGAAATTAAATGTTATCCGTTATGCTAGCAAAACTCTAGACAGTGCCCAAAGAAATTATGCTACTACTGAAAAAGAATTTCTAGCAGTTATGTTTGCTTGTGATAAATTCAGATCTTACATTGTTGATTCTAAAGTAGTTGTTCACACCAATCATGCTGCTATTAAATATCTTATGGAAAAGAAAGATGCTAAACCTAGACTCATTAGGTGGGTTCTTTTGCTTCAAGAATTTGACTTGCATATTACTGATAGGAAGGAAGCTGAGAACCCCGTAGTTGATAACTTGTCTAGGTTGGAAAATATTCTTGATGACCCACTACCTATTGATGATAGCTTTCCCAATGAACAACTAGCTATCATAAATGCTTCTCGTAATACTCCTTGGTATGCATACTATGCTAATTATATTGTTGCTAAATTTACACCACCTAGTTTTACATACCAACAAAATAAAAAATTCTTCTTTGATTTAAGACATTACTTCTGGGATGGCCCACATCTTTATAAAGAAGGAGTAGATGGTATTATTATTAGACGTTGTATACCTGAGCATGAATAGGAACAAATCCTGCGGAAGTGTCACTCCGAGGCTTACGGAGGTCACCATGCGGGAGACAGAACTGCACACAAGGTATTACAATCTGGTTTTATTGGCCTAATCTTTTCAAAGATGCTCGTAAGTTTGTTGTAGCGACCCGACCCGAATGGATCGAATCTCTGTGTTCAAGTGTCATCCCTGGATCGGTAATGCTGACACACACAGTACTTGAGGGATTTATAACAGAGTAGCAATCACACACTTATTACATCGAATGTCTCAAAAGAGAACTGATTACAATAAATATGGCTTAAGGCCATCTAAATAAGATAACAGCGGAAGGCTTGGAAGATAAAGTGAGTCCATCAACTCCAACGGCATAGCTGAGTGCACGACAACGACCTAGCACACCTTACTCTTCGTCTGAAAAGTCTGCAACATGATACGTTGCAGCCCGAAACGGGTCAGCACATGGAATATGCTGGCAATATAACACAGTAGAGCAATGAACAGAATAATTGCTAATACTACATGCATATTTGGCTGGTGGAAAAGCTCTAGTGTTATACTGTTTTGCGAAAAGCTAATTTTTTCCTACAACAAAGGAATATATTTTATTTAACTATCATGGTGGTTGTTGAACATTGAGAAGGTAAATCCCCCTCTCAATCCCAATTAAAAGTAATTATTAATCCCAACAAATTAATTTAGAGTGATGGGATTCAATATGATGATCCAAGAACCAGATACTCAAGATGTCCATAACCGGGGACACGGCTAATCATGATTAGTTTTTACACTCTGCAGAGGTTTGTGCACTTTTCCCCACAAGACTCGATCTCCTCCGTTGGATTTCTCGCACTACATGGTGTTTGAGAAACGGATGACCGAGACACAGTCTTTCAGAAACATTTACTCTTTACTCTGGGTAGACAGTTACACCTACTTTCCCCTACATCTGCTAGCCTACCACTGAAAGAGGTCCTGCAACATACTCAACTATGCTAGAGCCCATAATAGCTTGTGGCTGCACACGGAAGTTTCTAGCATGAATAATCTTATGATCCCTTTGAGCCTGGGTGGCGGACCGTAGGAGGATCACACGGTATATCCCCGGGATCTCCTAGGACAACACTGGTATATCCCCAGGTGCCCAAACAAGCAATCCACCCAGATGTGTATTAAAGTTGCCACCTTAAGTTGAACCATTAATTAAAAATCTCACATCTGTCATGGATACACTCAAACCCAATCCTCGTCTACGAGCATAGCATGGCAACATAAGCATAGCGTAGAAGTAACTCCCAAGGGTTTGTTATTAAAAGGGCAATAGGTTCTACCTCATCATCTACTTCCCAGTACCCACAAGTTAATCACATCCTAATCATGCAATATTTGAGGGTCGAAACTAATGCATAAAAGCTGGGTAACGAAGAAGTATGATCAATGTGTTACTTGCCTTGCTGACGATCTGCAAAACCTAGGGACTCGTAGTAGCACGCTTCGCACTCCGGAAACTCTATCGCAAACAAACAATAGCATACATAAGCAATCAAGTGAAGATGCACGGGTAAAACTCAAATGAGATGATTTAACCAGAAAGTTCAACCTAAGAACTCCGGTTTGCAAAAAGAATCAAATCAAACGGAGCAACTAAACTCAAACTGCGAAAGAAACAAGCTTCGATTACTAATCTGGACTAAAGTCAAATTTTACAGTAGCAAAAACTTGTTTAAGTTGGTTAAACAGAAAGAGGGCTTCGAGACGAAGATCTAGGCGCTTGAATCGCCTGATTCCGACAAACGAGCGAAAAGTTATACTAAAACGAAAATCGGATCAGGAATCGCGATCGAAAATAATCGCGAAAAACCCGAGAAAAAGAAAAACTAACGAACAGGCTAACTAACGAACGTTCGCTGTCTGCGGTTAAACGGTGAAAACCGTTCGTTAAAACGAACGTACGGACGAACGTCCGCTAAATAACTAAACCGACGGAAAACCGATCTAAAAAGAATAAACCGGAATTTAAAAAAAAAACGAATCTAGATCTAGGTTTTTACAAAAAAAACCGAACGGTTAACCAAAAAAAAACGAACGGCGGCAGCGGCTACTACCTCCGGCGACGCTCCGGCGGGACGGCGGGGGTGCGCGCGGCGGCGCGACTGCGAGGCGACGGGCGGGGCGCGCGCGGTGCAGCGGCGGCGAGCGGCGGACCGCGCGGCTGCTGCTGCTGCTGCTGCGAGGGCAGGCGCGCGCGGCTTGGGGCTCCAGGGGGGGCCCCGGGTCGGCTTTTAAAGAGGGGGAGGGGGTGGCGGCTTGGGGAAGGGGCGACGGGGTGGAGGCGGCGTCGGCTCGGACCACGCCGGCGGCGGCGGGGCGGACTCCCGTGCGGGGAAGGCGGCGGCGGCCTGCTGGGCCGGCTGGGCTTCGGCCCATTCGGTCCGGCGGAGTTTTTTTTTTAAAATAATTCCGCGCAGAAAAACAAATAAGAAATACTAAACGGACTCCAAAATTCCCGAAATAAATTTTCCCCGTCCCTAAAAATCTCCCGGACAAGGTAACATTTATTTGGGACTCTAATGCAATTTTGAAAATGCATATTTTTCTAAATCAATAAAATTGCAATAAAAATCCAATAAAATATTTATTGATTTTAATATTTTTCCTCCAATATTCCATTTATTTTGGAGAATCATATTATCTCCTCTCATATTTTTAATATGAAATATTTTCGGAGAGAAAAAATAATTAAACCAAATTGATCCTTGTTTCAATATTTGAGAAAATTCAAATATGAAAACGGTGAAATCCCCAACTCTCTCCGTGGTCCTTGATTGCTCAGGATTTGAGGATCGCAATGAAATGCAATAAAATATGATATGCATGGATACCTATGTATAACATTCCAATTAAAAATTTGGGATGTTACAAACCTACCCCCCTTAAGATGATCTCGCCTCGAGATTCGGGTTGGCTAGAAAACAGGTGTGGGTGGTCCTTCCGAGGACTTCTTCGCGCTCGCAGGTAGCTTCCTCCTCGGTATATGACTCCCTGACTTTGCAAAACTTGATAACTTTTGTTGCGTGTACCTCGGCTGGCAAACTCGAGATCTTGACGGGTTTCTCCTTGTAGGTTAGATCACTATCCAATTGAATTGCTTCTAGGGCACTGTATCTCTCAGAGAAATATCAGCCTCTCCGTCGGCACTTCTTTAACTGGGAAACGTGAAACACATCATGAACTCCTGACAGTCCTTCGGTAACTCCAACCTTGTAGACAACTTCTCCCATCCGTTCCACAACACGATACGGTCCTACAAACCTCGGGGCTAACTTTCCTTTGACTCTGAACCGTTTAACTCCTCAAGTGGCGACACACGTAGATATGCTCTGTCTCCGACTTCATAGGTTACCTCCTTGCGTTTTGGATCGGCATAACTCTTCTGTCTGGACTGGGCTACTTTCAGTCATCTCGAATCAGCTTAACCTTCTCTCGGATTCCTTAATCAAATCTTCCAAACAACTGACGGTCTCCAACTTCATCCCCCATCAACGGTGTCTGCACCTCCTTCCATACAAAGCCTCGAAAGGTGCCATCTTCAAACTGGCTTGGTGCTGTTGTTGTATGAGAACTCCGCGTAGGGCAATTGTCATCCCAACTAGATCCATAATCTAGCGCACAAGCTCTTAACATGTCCTCCAGAATCGGATTGACTCTCTCGTCTGTCCATCTTGTCTGCGAGAGGCTGTACTAAACTCTAGCCTGGTTCCCAATGTCTGGTGTAGTTGGCGCCAAAACTTTGAAGTAAACTGGGTTCCTCTATCTGATACGATGTCCTCGGAACTCCGTGCAGACATACGATCCTGGTCATATATATCTTGGCCAACTTCGCACTCGTATATGTGGTTTTCACTGGAATAAAGTGAGCTACTTTGGTCAAACGATCCACTACTACCCAGATAGAATCATATCCTGATCGGGTCCTGGGTAATCCGGTGATGAAATCCATGCCAAGTTTATCCCACTTCCATTCGGGTATTGGCATAGGCTGTAGCAATCCTGCGGGCTTCTGATGCTCTGCCTTCACTCTCTGACATACATCACATACGGCTACATACTCAGCAATATCCCTCTTCATACCCGTCCACCAGAAACGCTCTTTTAAATCCAAATACATCTTGGTGTTTCCGGGGTGTATCGAGTATGGCGAGTCATGAGCCTCCTGTAGTATCAACTTCCTGATCTCGGCACTATTGGGTACATACACACGGTCCTCAAACCATAAGGTGTCGTGCTCATCTTCACGAAAACCTTTGGCTTTTCCTTTGCGCATTCTATCCTTTATCTCGGCAATTTCTTTGTCATCTTTCTGAGCTTCTCGAATCCTTCCCAATAATGTTGACTGAGCTTCCATAACTGCGACAAAACCTCTAGGGACTATCCCCAAACGAAACTCCCTGAGATCTTCAGATAACCCCTTTGGTAAACCTCCGCTTTTGAGGGTATTGACATAACTCTTCCGGCTCAAAGCGTCTGCTACGACATTGGCCTTTCCTGGATGATAATGCAACTTCATATCATAATCCTTTATAAGTTCCAACCATCTCCTCTGCCTGAGGTTCAGCTCCTTCTGAGTGAAAATATACTTCAAGCTCTTGTGATCCGTGTACACATCACAACGGTTCCCAATAAGAAAATGTCTCCAAGTCTTAAGTGCATGAACTACAGTTGCTAACTCCAAGTCATGCGTGGCATAATTCAACTCATGCGGCCGAAGCTGACGTGAGGCATATGAAACAACTCTTCCTTCCTGCATAAGTACTCCTCCCAGTCCTAAGCGAGAAGCGTCGCAATACACTTGGAAATCCTTGCGTATATCTGGCAGAATCAGAACTGGGGCTGTAACCAAACGTTTCTTCAGTTCCTGAAAACTTGCCTCACATTCATCTGTCCATTTGAACTTAGTGTCCTTCTTCAGTAACTCCGTCATAGGCTTCGCAATCTTAGAAAAATTCTCGATAAATCTCCGATAATATCCTGCAAGTCCAAGAAAACTGCGGATCTCCCCTACTGAGGTGGGTGCCAAACACTCTGTGACAGACTGAACCTTAGTGGGGTCTACTGCTATACCTTCGCCCGATATAACATGTCCAAGAAATCCAACTTCCTTCAACCAAAACTCACATTTGCTGAACTTGGCATACAACTGATGTTCCCTGAGCTTCTCGAGAACTAAACGCAGATGCTCCTTGTGCTCCTCTTCATTCTTTGAGTATACCAAGATATCATCAATGAACACCACGACAAACTTATCCAAGAACTCCATGAACACCTTGTTCATCATACTCATGAAATAGGCAGGGGCATTAGTCAATCCAAATGACATAACTGTGTACTCATATAGCCCATACCGGGTGGTGAAGGCTGTCTTAGGTATATCCTGTTCTCGGATCTTCAGCTGGTGATACCCTGATCTCAGATCGATCTTGGAGAACACTTTAGCTCCTTGCAACTGATCAAACAAATCATTAACCATTGGCAGTGGGTACTTGTTCTTAATCGTCACTTCATTCAATGCGCGATAATCAACAACCATTCTCAAGGATCCATCCTTCTTCTCAACTAAGAGCACTGGGGCTCCCCACGGTGATGAACTTCGTCGAATGTAACCTTTCTCCAATAATTCCTTGATCTGCTTCTTAATCTCCTCCAGATCATTTGCGGGCATCCGGTATGGTCTCTTTGATATTGGTCCGGTGCCTGGCAACAACTCTATCAAGAATTCAATGTCTCGATCCGGCGGCATGCCTGGTAACTCCTCTGGAAATACATCTGGGTAATCCTTCACAATAGGCACCTCCTCCTGAACAACTCCCGTGAGAGAATTTACTTGGCTCCTTCTAGGCACATGCCTAGATACATACTTGATCCTTTTTCCCTCCGGGGTGGTAAGCAAAATCGACTTACTCGCACAATCGATGCTTCCTCTATACATCGATAGCCAATCCATGCCTAGTATCACATCCAATCCTTGTGACTTCAAAATTATCAGGTCTGAGGGGAAAACATGACTTCCAATGATCAATGGCATCTGAAAACATCCTTGTCTTGCCATATACTCCGCACCGGGTGATCTTACTAACATGAGTGTCCTAAGTACCTTAGTGGGCAACTTATACTTATCCACGAATCCCCTTGATATGTATGAATGCGATGCACCAGTATCGAAGAGAACAATTGCAATAAAAGACTTAACCAAAAACTTACCGATAACTGCATCAGGCTGCTCCTCAACCTCCTCCACGTTCACGTGGTTCACTTGTCCTCGGTTGAATGGATTGGGCTTCTTCCCAGCGCTTCCATTACCATTGCCGTTCTTCAATTCTGGACATTCGTTGGCATAATGTCCAGTCTTCCCGCACTTGAAACAGGTAATGTGGCTTTGATCCTTCTTGGCGGGTGTGGCTGGGTTAGAGCGGTTCTGATTGCTGCCTGCTCCATTTCCATTTCCATTCTTGTGGCCATTATGGTTGTGCGAACTTCCTCCATTGTGGTTATGACCTCCATGGTTATGAACAAGCCCTCCCGAGTTCGGGGTAAAACGGGGCTTCTGCTGAGCTCCTGAGTTGAACTTCCCTTGTCCATACTTCCTCTTGCGGCTATCAATCTGCTGCTGCTTCCCTTCAATCATAAGAGCTTTGTCTACCAACTCCTGGTAGTTGTTGAATGTTGCCACCATCAACTGCATACTCAGCTCATCATTCAACCCTTCCATAAACTTCTCCTGCTTCGCGGCATCAGTGGCCACATCATCCGGGGCATAGCGAGCTAATTTACTGAACTCATCCACGTACTGCCCCACGGTACGGTTTCCCTGGCGTAAGTTGCGAAACTCACGCTTCTTCATGCTCATAGCTCCTGCTGAGACATGTGCAGTGCGGAAAGCTTGCTGAAACTGATCCCAAGTGACATTGGCTATAGGGAATGTGGCTGTGTAATTCTCCCACCATGAGGCTGCGGGTCCATCCAATTGATGTGCGGTAAAACGCACCTTCTCAGCGTCTGTGCATCCTGCGGTGGTCAACTCCCTTCCAATCCTGCGTAGCCAGTCATCCGCAACTATTGGCTCGGTGCTACTGGAAAACACCGGCGGCTGCAACCTCAGAAAACGGGCTAAGTTGTCAACTGGTGGTGGTGGCGGTGGGTTGTTGTTGTTGTTGTTGCCTTGGTTCTGAACTAGTAGCTCCATCAGGGTATTCTACTGTTGAATGAACTGAGTGAGCTCCGGTGGGAAAACAAATCCGGTGTCGCGTCTCGGAGGCATCTGATGGGTTTAGAGGGAAGAGATTAGAATAGAGTAAGGTCTAGTGAGAAGGCACTACCCATATGCACATGAGACAAACACATTCATAACACACCACTCAATTCAAGCAAGAGCATACAATCGATCTAACTACCATTACAAAAGTGCTCGGACTATTACTATTTACATGGGGAAAATACTAATGATAATATGGTGGTCATCTAGAAATTTTGATCGGTGGAAGACTCCATGATATCCGCTCCAGCTTCGTCTTCATAATCATCATCACTACTGTCGGGGTCGGAGTCGGTGTCGTCGATGATGATGTAGTCTTCAGATCGAATTTCCTCAGGTTCGTCGTCTTCTTCTCCGGGCGCGGGGTCTCCCATGAATACTCCTAGCTTCCTTGTCAGGTCGTCATTCTTTTCCACTAGTATTGCGATTTCCTCCTCGTATCCATCGCGTGTAGACTTGAGTTCCTCTTCTAGTACAGTGGCGGTGTAGGTCCCGGTGAAGCTTGGTATTCCGATGTTCAGGTACCTAGTGACTTCCTTCAAGTGTCGTCCAAAAGGTGTGTCTTCATCCGGTTGTGTAAACTTGTTCCTTAAGTCCGCCATCCTAGAGAATAGAAGATGGAGAGAAGTCAGAAATGAGTAGAGAAGAGTGACCTATGGCTTTTCTTAGTGGTCGTGTCCTACAGTCAGCGTGTGCTCTGATAGCATCTTTGTAGCGACCCGACCCGACCCGAATGGATCGAATCTCTGTGTTCAAGTGTCATCCCTGGATCGGTAATGCTGACACACACAGTACTTGAGGGATTTATAACAGAGTAGCAATCACACACTTATTACATCGAATGTCTCAAAAGAGAACTGATTACAATAAATATGGCTTAAGGCCATCTAAATAAGATAACAGCGGAAGGCTTGGAAGATAAAGTGAGTCCATCAACTCCAACGGCATAGCTGAGTGCACGACAACGACCTAGCACACCTTACTCTTCGTCTGAAAAGTCTGCAACATGATACGTTGCAGCCCGAAACGGGTCAGCACATGGAATATGCTGGCAATATAACACAGTAGAGCAATGAACAGAATAATTGCTAATACTACATGCATATTTGGCTGGTGGAAAAGCTCTAGGGTTATACTGTTTTGCGAAAAGCCAATTTTTCCCTACAACAAAGGAATATATTTTATTTAACTATCATGGTGGTGGTTGAACATTGAGAAGGTAAAACCCCCTCTCAATCCCAATTAAAAGTAATCATTAATCCCAACAAATTAATTTAGAGTGATGGGATTCAATATGATGATCCAAGAACCAGATACTCAAGATGTCCATAACCGGGGACACGGCTAATCATGATTAGTTTGTACACTCTGCAGAGGTTTGTGCACTTTTCCCCACAAGACTCGATCTCCTCCGTTGGATTTCTCGCACTACATGGTGTTTGAGAAACGGATGACCGAGACACAGTCTTTCAGAAACATTTACTCTTTACTCTGGGTAGACAGTTACACCTACTTTCCCCTACATCTGCTAGCCTACCACTGAAAGAGGTCCTGCAACATACTCAACTATGCTAGAGCCCATAATAGCTTGTGGCTGCACACGGAAGTTTCTAGCATGAATAATCTTATGATCCCTTTAAGCCTGGGTGGCGGACCATAGGAGGTTCACACGGTATATCCCCGGGATCTCCTAGGACAACACTGGTATATCCCCAGGTGCCCAAACAAGCAATCCACCCAGATGTGTATTAAAGTTGCCACCTTAAGTTGAACCATTAATTAAAAATCTCACATCTGTCATGGATGCACTCAAACCCAATCCACGTCTACGAGCATAGCATGGCAACATAAGCATAGCGTAGAAGTAACTCCCAAGGGTTTGTTATTAAAAGGGCAATAGGTTCTACCTCATCATCTACTTCCCAGTACCCACAAGTTAATCACATCCTAATCATGCAATATTTGAGGGTCGAACCTAATGCATAAAAACTGGGTAACGAAGAAGTATGATCAATGTGTTACTTGCCTTGCTGACGATCTGCAAAACCTAGGGACTCGTAGTAGCACGCTTCGCACTCCGGAAACTCTATCGCAAACAAACAATAGCATACATAAGCAATCAAGCGAAGATGCACGGGTAAAACTCAAATGAGATGATTTAACCAGAAAGTTCAACCTAAGAACTCCGGTTTGCAAAAAGAATCAAATCAAACGGAGCAACTAAACTCAAACTGCGAAAGAAACAAGCTTCGATTACTAATCTGGACTAAAGTCAAATTTTACAGTAGCAAAAACTTGTTTAAGTTGGTTAAACAGAAAGAGGGCTTCGAGACGAAGATCTAGTCGCTTGAATCGCCTGATTCCGACAAACGAGCGAAAAGTTATACTAAAACGAAAATCGGATCAGGAATCGCGATCGAAAATAATCGCGAAAAACCCGAGAAAAAGAAAAACTAACGAACAGGCTAACGAACGAACGTTCGCTGTCTACGGTTAAACGGTGAAAACCGTTCGTTAAAATGAACGTACGGACGAACGTCCGCTAAATAACTAAACCGACGGAAAACCGATCTAAAAAGAATAAACCGGAATTTAAAAAAAAAACCGAATCTAGATCTAGGGTTTACAAAAAAAACCGAACGGTTAACCGAAAAAAAAACGAATGACGGCAGCGGCTACTACCTCCGGCGATGCTCCGGCGGGACGGCGGGGTGCGGCGCGGCGGCGCGACTGCGAGGCGACGGGGCGGGGCGCGTGCGGTGCAGCGGCGCGGCGCGGCGGAGTGCGGCGGCGGCGCTGCAGCGGCGGCGGCGAGCGGCGGACGCGGCGGCGGCGGCTGCTGCTGCTGCTGCGAGGGCAGGCGGCGGCGGCGGCTTGGGGCTCCAGGGGGGCCCCGGGTCGGCTTTTAAAGAGGGGGAGGGGGTGGCGGCTTGGGGAAGGGGCGACGGGGTGGAGGCGGCGTCGGCTCGGACACGGCCGGCGGCGGCGGGGCGAACTCCCGTGCGGGGGAAGGCGGCGGCGGCCTGCTGGGCCGGCTGGGCTTCGGCCCAGTTCGGTCCGGCGGAGTTTTTTTTATTTTTTTTTAAATAATTCCGCACAGAAAAACAAATAAAAGAAATACTAAACGGACTCCAAAATTCCCGAAATAAATTTTCCCCGTCCTCTAAAAATCTCCCGGACAAGGTAACATTTATTTGGGACTCTAATGCAATTTTGAAAAATGCATATTTTTCTAAATTCAAATAAAATTGCAATAAAAATCCAAATAAAATATTTATTTGATTTTAATATTTTTCCTCCAATATTCCATTTATTTTGGAGAAGTCATATTATCTCCTCTCATATATTTTTAATATGAAATATTTTCGGAGAGAAAAAATAATTAAACCAAATTGATCCTTGTTTCAATATTTGAGAAAATTCAAATATGAAAACGGTGAAATCCCCAACTCTCTCCGTGGTCCTTGAGTTGCTCAGGATTTCGAGGATCGCAAAATGAAATGCAATAAAATATGATATGCATGGATGACCTATGTATAACATTCCAAATTAAAAATTTGGGATGTTACATTTGTCTTATCTTGTAATGAATGTCAAAGAATTGGTAATATTGGTAGACACCAGGAAATGCCTATGAATTATTCAGTTGTCATTGAACCATTTGATGTTTGGGGATTTGATTATATGGGATCTTTTCCTTCCTCTAATGGGTATACACATATTTTGGTTGCTGTTGATTATGTTACTAAGTGGGTAGAAGCTATTCCAACTAGTAGTGTTGATCATAACACTTCCAATAAAATGCTTAAAGAAGTTATTTTCCCAAGGTTTGGAGTCCCTAGATATTTAATGACTGATGGTGGTTCACATTTTATTCATGGTGCTTTCCGTAAATTGCTTGCTAAATATGATGTCTACCATAGAATTGCATCGTCCTATCACCCTCAATCTAGTGGTCAAGTTGAATTGAGAATTAGAGAAATAAAGTTAATTTTGCAAAAGACCGTCAATAGATCTAGAAATAATTGGTCCAAGAAACTTGATGATGCATCATGGGCTTATAGAAGTGCTTATAAAAATCCTATGGGCATGTCTCCATATAAAATGGTCTATGGAAAAACATGCCATTTACCTCTTGAGTTAGAACATAACGCATATTGGGCAATTAAAGAACTCAATTATGATTTCAAACTTGCCGGTGAAAAGAGGTTATTTGATATTAGCTCGTTAGATGAATGGAGAACCCAAGCTTATGAAAATGCCAAATTGTTTAAAGAAAAAGTCAAAAGATGGCATGATAAAATAATCCAAAAACGGGAATTCAAAGTGGGTGAGTATGTTCTATTGTACAATTCTGGTTTTAGATTTTTTGCAGGAAAACTTCTCTCCAAATGGGAAGGACCATATATCATCGAAGAAGTTTATTGTTCTGGAGCTATTAAGATCAATAATGCCGAAGGCACTAATCCGAAGGTGGTTAATGGACAAAGAATTAAGCATTATATCTCAGGTACGCCTATTAATGTCAAAACTAACATTATTCAAACTATGACGCCGGAGGAATACATAAAACAGACCTTTCAGAACACTCCAGAACCCTGAAAATGAAGAGGTATGTGATACGGTAAGTAAACTGACTCAAACAATTCCATAAAAATACTTTCTGTCAGTTTTGGAATATTAGAAAAAAATAAGAAACACCCCACGGAGGCACCTAGGTGCCCACAAGGCACAGGGCGCCTAACCCCCCCAAGGCGCGCCCTGGTGGCTTGTGGGCCCCTCGTGAGCCTTCCCGACTTTGTTTTCTTCTGGAATAATTGTTTTGCAAGATAAAAATTCTTTATATATACTCCCGGACGTTTTGACCACCGCATCGCGGAAATATCCTCTGTTCTTGTTTTGTGCTATTTTTCTGGCAGATCCGAAGGTATGTCGTCTCCAGATTCAGATGGGGAGAGCTTCGTATCACACTATGTTGCAAATCCAAGGATCTATGGGAATATAGATCCCTATGGATGGTCCACAGAGGAGGAGCAAGATGGCAACTTGAAGGAAACAGAAGATGTGAGCTCGGATGAAGAAGATGCCCCTCTACCTCAATCAGGAGATATGCATGTGGAGTTCAATAAGTCAAGCCTCCTAAACACAGTAGACAAATCTAAGATCAAATTTATCCCTTTCCGTCTTCTACAGGAAAACAAGAACATATTGTGTGAGAAGATAGTGGAGCTTAAGCAAGAAATTAGCGAGTTGAAGGAAGAAAACCTTGTTCTCAAGCGGAAGTTGAAGGACAAGCTCACCACTTCATCACCACCACCATCACCGAAGAAAGAAACTTGAGCACACGGGTATGGGCACTCCCCTTGGCTTGTGCCAAGCTTGGGGGAGGTGCCCTGGTATCGTATCACCATCACTTTTATTATCTTTACCTATTTTAGTTCGATCCGTAGTTATTTCATGATTTAGTTGAATAAAAGTTTAGTATGATCTATTTTTGATTACTATTTCGTGATATATCTATTTATGTAATCAAGTTGAGAGTTATAGAATAAAGAGTAGTTTGAGTTTTTGCTTCTTTACTTTTATGTTTCAATCCTAACAATGAAAATAATGAAAAAGATCATGTGCTAATCTTTTGGGGAGTAATGGCATTACATAAGGAAAAGTATAAGTGGTAAAATTTATTGAAAGTTGACAAACATAGCATTGGTCAATGATGCAATTCATGAAAAAAATTAATAAGGGAAGAGAAGATTCACATGCAAATACACTATCTTGGACATCTTGTGCATCCAAAAACCTGAAACCCAGTTTCATGTCATGAGAGTCCACTATACCTACCTATGGATTGAATACGATCCTTCAAGTAAGTTGTCATCGATGCATAAAGCAATAAAAATTGCTCTTAAATATGTATGAACTTTTAGTGTAAGGGAAAATAAGCGTTGTACGAACTTGTGATGGTAAAGAAATAAAAGCGACGAGCTGCATAATAAAGGTTGCTATCACAAGGGGCAATATAACCTGACGTTCCTTTGCACTAAGAGCTTTTGCATCCAAAAACAAAAAGCGCATGACAACTCTCCTTCCCTCTACGAAGGGCCTATCTTTTACTTTTACTAATTGACCTGTTGCGCCAAATGGCGCAGAGACCCGCTAAAACCAAGTTGTCGATGAAAATAGTTTCATTGTGCAAGGACATATTCGATATTGGTAGTGGAAAGCCCATTTTAAACCATGCTACCTGTTGCGCCAAATGGCGCAGAGACCCGCTGAATCCATGTGCGGATTGAAAAGAAAATCCATGGTTTAGTTGGTTTAGTTGTGGGCAAGCACATATGGCAACAAATTTAATCTCCTTTAAATAAAAAACGGTGGCTTGTTGTCTACAATGATATCTATATACACATTTTAATTTGGTAGCACAGAGTCCAATTCAAATCAATGAGATGACCAGTTCCAGCAAATGGCGCAGAGTCCCATTGAAAACCATGTGGGCTTTGAAAATATTTAGTAACTTTAGGTTTTAGCAAGCAATAAGGGTAAGAATTCCAACCCTTTTATATGAAAAAAATTAAGGAACACTACGTTTCAAAATATATACTTGAGCATGCATAACTTGTTATGTTTTTTTGACATGTTTCAAAATATACAACTATATTTCCAAAAGGCACAATATACCAATTCAAACCCGGAGTGTCTTCGCATTTATTTGCTTATTTGAAGTTATAGAAATTAGTTAGATGGAGGGTATTAAGCAATTGTAGCGTGCAACAGCTCTGTGGTCTACATGTTGTGATGAGGGTGGATATTTATTTGCTTTTGTGTGTGTAAGGACTCTTAGTTTAATTACTTAGCCATGCAAGTTTGCATGAAACTAACTTATAAGATGTAAAAACATCTCCCGTCCAAGATTTTTTGAAAGGTCTCCAAAACCAAGGGGCAAAAGAAACCACCACATCAACAATCGAAGAAAACAAATATGACATGTTCAATTCTTGGTTGATGTGGCATGAATAGATAGATTTATGTAATTGGTTTTTCCCTTTCCTCTTCTGGCTCTCTTAAATGGGTACTACATATCTGTTATGGTGAAAATAGAAGAAGAAGAAAAATCAACCAAGCATATCTAAGATACCACCATGATTCATACACACGTGTTACATCTGTAATTGAATGGAACCACTAATCTTTCATGTGTCTCTCAAAGGCAACCTTCACTTCCTTCTCTACGCTCTCACCAATACCATCACCAAGTTTCCTCACACCAACATATGAGTGGCATCATCATACTCATCACCAAGATCATCATGTGCATCAATGGCATCATCATACTCATCATCTGGATCCCAACACCAAGATGATAAATAGATAGTGATACACTTGGCATTAGGTCAATAACAAATCTCTCATACAAATAGGCAGGTGACCAACGAAAACAAAATCAATACAGTACTAAATCTAAGATATAGGAAGGAACAAGGAAACATGGATTTTGATGAAGACGAACCATTTTGGTATGACAAGTAAATAATCGTGTAGTTATCTACAAAGAATAATTTGGATAGTCATATTCTGTACAATACATATTAGAAAACCAGAAGATGATATATTGTTTCAAAGGGAGATGACAGCGAACACACTTGTTGAAGCTTTATTGTTATTTGCTAAGCTTAGTTTGCAGAATGCGTGTACAGAATCAGCCAACCGCTTGTCTGTTGACACAAACAAAACAGATACATCATCTACTACCATACCCTTGCTAAGGTTGGAGCTTCATTTGAAGAAGGGGAGGCCTATAGAGCAAAAACTAGGTCGCCGTCCTTGATGCTTTAACCAAGCGGCCCTTTTTCTGTGAAAAAATGAAACAGTGAAAAGATAGATCAGCAAGCAAAGAAAGAACAAGGAAAAAAACAAGGCGCATCCAAAACAGAGGAACCCAAGGTAGGGCGCAAACCAATGTGATAGGAATTTGTGAAGCAACACCAGAAGAAATAAATACATGCAAGCTTCACAGCAGCCCATGGATTTGATATACCGATCAAAAAGTGGTTATATTTATGCATCCACTCACAACCATTGGCGAGACCTAGGTACAGAACCATCATGACACGAAGGGGAAAACGCAAATCTAAAAAGAAGTAACGTAATTTGAAAAGGCAGTTAATACCAGAGTACCACTTCTGGTACTCAAATTGAAAAACCAGCACAACTGACTATTACACAACCACCTGTCAGACTCACTACACTATTTTGTAACTATGGGTAGGTTTAAGATCCACCAACTTGTAATGCCAAAACAAAACGAATTTTAGAGTACCACTTCAAGTAGAAGCAAAGGATGGAAACCAAATCAGAGAAGGAAAAATGGAGTGGAGCCAAAGAGAAGAACCCTTGCAAGCATTTCAGGGGCAAATAAATATAGGCCTGGCAAAGCGGTAGAAGCCCAGCGTGCAGGATGCACACAACATACTTGATGCACAAGGTCACTATACTGATGACACTCATGTTAATAGGAGTATCTTCGTGTGTATGACATATCCTTGTTATGACATCCATAATCAATGACAAACGACATAAGCTTCCTGAAATTGATGATATGATGAAATCAGTTTGGGTAGTACTATAGTAGGCAATCACACCATAACTCAGTCTATAACAAACACAAAACATTGTTTGGTACTCCCTCCTTCCAATTTTTTTGGGCGTATTAGATTTTACATGCAGTCCCATAATGCAGGGCGCGTAGTTACAGTCTAGTCAACGACAGCTACGTTTTTGGAAATAAAAAAGGCGGTCGGTCCTCTGGTGCCGTTAGCACCCAAATCGTGCATGCCTTCCTTTTTTTCTCCAATCGTGGATGGCTCCCTCGTACGATGGCTCACGTAACTAACAATGCGATAATTTTCGTGCTAATACCTAATACACCCAAGATTTTGGGAAGTAGGGAGTACTTGATAGTGCTCCCAAGTTGGTGTAATCAAGCAAATACATGGATGAGCTCTTGCAATATTTGCTCTAAAAAATTCATATACAATTATATGATCATGAAAATGCATGTTTATCAACAAATCTACATTACGTCATACTTGTTCCTCTTGCAACTGAATTCCATATGAATGATTGTCTTACAACATATCAAAGCAACATAGTCTATCAGGCATATGAGAATGGCATTCTCGTAATCAACTAAGCACAAGGTTGAGCTCTTGTAAATATGATACATTGTCACTGACAGTGTGTGAATATTCCATGAGAAGCTACAACTATTGCGTGAGGTAATCAACTAACACAGATACTCAGCCATTCTGATTATGAAATATATCTCACGAGATCTACACTTCCACATGCATATAGAAATATATGTCTAACCAAAGAAAATGTACGCACCAGTTTAGGCTACACAGAGTAATAGTAAGTTACTAACAACAAAGAATAACAGAGTAAAAAAAGCAAGATCTAGCATCAACCATTAGTCCTTAAAGGTTTATTTACTAAACAGTAAAAATATAGAGTTTGAAATGATTTGAGAACAACTCAGTCCAAAACAGGGGAAAATATTACACTTTCACGGCATGATAGTCTATGTATACAGAAGGACCTATTAGTTTCTAGATAACAGAGCACGAATTTAAATGAAAGAATTATATGATTCACCTGTCACTGAATAAAAAAGATCACATCTGGATAAACACCTTAAAATTTCTCTAAATCAGGTCGTTTAGAGAAGAATAAAATCTTGCGCTAGACATGAAGCATCACTTAAGAACAAAGATACTTCGGATATATCTAATCTAGCATTGACCCTTGTCAAAACCATGAAAATCCTCTAAAAATCCCCATATGTTGAGTTTCAGAAGTAACAAAAGTAAAGAGGCCTGCAAAGGCAGCAAAATCCACAACAAAAAAACTAATCTTCTGTACCTAACGCCAAAGAAATAACACAAATCATTAGATTAATCAACCTTTGCCCTGAATCACAAAGTTCATCAGAAGCCCATGCTGAAAAACTGAAGAATTCATCTAAAAAACAAAAAATCAAGTATACTCAAATATTTGCCCAATCATGGTAACACAAAAAGTGCAAGCAACATTTCAAAACATAAAGTGCATCTAGCAACCATGGTTTTTAACGTCACGCGGATCCTACATGTATAAGACTGAAAAATGAATATAACTCCCCTTTAAATTTTCAAATAGCATGGAGAGCAATGTAACATATTATACATATAGATATAGATAAGTACGAGAAGCACCTGACTAATGACTTCCACGATCATTGTTCTTGCAATCTCTATTTGATTCCAATTCCCAGTAAGTCGTATTTTTCTTTTTGTGGAAAGATCACCTTCGGGGAGATGATGCGGGATTAACTACAAAAAAGAATGTTAGTTTTCATTTTGAAATGAATAAAAACATCCATGCATATAGTCATAGCACTAACCTGAATGCCAGCCCCAGACTTAGTTTCTAAAGCTCAATGGTCTCACCTCCCTCCCCAATGAGCATCCGAGCCTACATATTATGATAAAAGGAAATACATCAGAGATCTTAAGTATGTTTTATAGCCAAGATATTTTTTTAAGGATGACCTTCTCATTTGGGACGTGGATAAAAACATCCATGCATATAGTCATAGCACTAACCTGAATGCCAGCCCCAGACTTAGTTGCTAAAAGCTCAATGGTCTCACCTCCCTCCCCAGTGAGCAACCCAGCCTACATATTATGATAAAAGGAAGTATATCAGAGAGCTTAAGTACGTTTTATAGCCGAGATTTTTTTTAAGGATGACCTTCTCATTTGGGACATGGATGTCCACTTGCTCAGCATCAGATTGTGAAGTCCCAAATCTTCTAGCGGCAGTGTAGATGAATCACCTACATCAACCTAAGAAAGGATATGATTTAATTTGGATCAGCTTCGTCATATTCCACAATCTGAATTTTAGCATCTGAGGTGATCTGCAGGCATCTGATAGTTTCTGCAGATTTACCAATCAAAACACCCACATACAATACACTTCTTCCACAAGCTTAGCTAAACAAAATAGAGAACTGGTCTGAAAGTGGATATCAGCAAGTCGGTTCTGACTTCTGAGACTAATATGAAGTGCATATACTCCACAACCTCTACTACCTTGCAAGTTAAACAAAGACAAACCATGATTTTATAATCTGAAGCAGCCACTTCTGGCTCGTTCATACCCAGGAAGAGATGTTCATGGACCTGTTATTAGTAGAAGATGGTGGAGGATGGTGGAGGCCTACCTCGGCTGGTGTGGGCGAGTGGCTGCGACGTTCCTCGTCTGGCCTGGGTCAGCCTATACGACAGCGACAGCAACGCAAAGGTGGGGCTCCATTCGCTGGCCACGGACTTTCTCGTCCCATCCTCTATGGTCGGGCTGGTGAAGAGAGAGCAGACGAGGCGAGTGAGGCCGACGACGGCGAATGGCCCCTGGTCGGCGGCGCCGCCCCCACGGACGGTCCCCATGCTAGGATCGCTAACCTGCTCCTTCCCCGATGTTGCTTGCCTTCCTCGCCGGCCTCCTCCTTCCCCTTGTCGTCCTCATCCTACCCCTCCCCTACATCCTCACCCGCACCGTGAAGACCCCGCCGCCGCTGCTCTCCCACAATGATGACCTACGTCCGATCTGGATCGACGGTGACATGGAAGAGGAGACGAGGAGGCAAGCAGAGGAGAAGGCCGGCGGTGGGATCGACGACGACATGGTAGAGGAGAGGAGGAGGCGAGTGGAGAGACGAGGCCGGCGGCTGCGGGCGAGGAGAGGATCGTGGGGATCGAGGGAGGGATGCGGCGGCTCATGGGGATTGAGGGGAGGGAGAAAGCGGGCTAGGGTTCGTTTGGCGGCTGGGGTGGGAGTGGGGCGAGACGCGGGTGATTGGGCAAAACCACTTGCACCTAAAAACGGGCAACCCAGCCAACCAACGTGCGGCGCGAGCCCACCAGTGATTGGACAACGAAAACGACTGCAAGGTGAAAACTGAGTTTAACTGCTGCGAAGATCAACGGTTCAGACGCATGAAAAAAACAGATTTGACGGCCAACGAAGGACCAATCAAGGGAGTTCCCTGGAAGCGAGTTGCCCAGCCACCTTATTGATTTAAATGTATTTACTTTTTATGCAAGAGTCAATAGTGTTCGCCTTTATTTCTTTTTATTTTTCTCTTTTGTAAGCGTCATGTGGTGGGGAAAGGTCTAGGCACATATATTCAGTTGGATATGAGTGATCATGAGTTATTATTGTTCACATCACCCTTGAGGTGAATAAGTTGGGAGGCAAAAATATAAGCCCCTATCTTTTTATGTGTCTGGCTGAAACTTTTTGCTCCATATATATGTTGTGAGTGTTAGCAATCATAGAAGACTAAATGGTGGTTGAGTATGTGGACTTTCTAAAAGCTCCGACATGAGACCCTTCCTGAAAATATGATGAATTGCAATTGCATTGTTGACTGAGAACATAGTTTGTTAGTTTTCAAGAAAGTTTATGCCTTATACTTCATTGTTGTGATGAATTGTTACTTGTTCATGAGAAGTTTTATGATAATGAATATTGTTTTTATAATAATGCACATGATGCTACCATGTCCGTATTTTGTTTTTGTCGACACTTCTCTCTCTAAACATGTGGACATGATTATCGATATCGGCTTTCGCTTGAGGACAAGCGTGGTCTAAGTTTGGGGGAGTTGATACGTCCATTTTGCATCATGATTTCCTACTGTTATTTATAGCATTTTTAATCAATATAACACTTTGTGAAGCAATTCTAATGCCTTTTCTCTCTTAATATGCAAGATTTACATGAAGAGGGAGATTGCCGGCAGTCGGAATTCTGAACCTGAAAAAGCTATGTCAGAGATACCTATTCTGCACATCTCCAAATGAGATGAAATTTTACGAAGATTTATTTTGGAATAAATAAAAAATATTGGAGCAAAGAAGTACCAGAGGGGGCCACCCAGGTGCCCACAAGGCACCAGGGGGCCACCCAGGCTCGCCTTGGTGGCTTATGGGGCCCCTGGCCAGCCTCCGGTGCCTATCTTCTGGTATATAAGCCCATTTGACCTAGAAAAAATAAGAGAGGACTTTTGGGACGGAGCGCCACCGTCTCGAGGCGAAACTTGGGCAGGAGCACTTTTGCTCTCCGGTGGAGCGATTCCGTTGGGGACACTTCCCTTCTGGTGGGGGAAATCGAAGCCATCGTCATCACCAACAACCCTCTCATTGTGGGAGGATCAATCTTCATCAACATATTCACCAACACCATCTCATCTCCAGTTCATCTCCTGTATTCAATCTTTGTATCAAAACGTCAGATTGGTACCTTTGGGTTGCTAGTAGTGTTGATTACATCTTGTAGTTGATGCTTGTTGGTTTATTTGGTGAAAGATCATATGTTCAGATCTATTATGCTATTCAATACCCCTCTAATCTTGGACATGAACATGATGTGTGAGTAGTTAGTTTTGTTCTTGAGGACATGGGAGAAGTCTTGTCATAAGTAATCATGTGAATTTGGTATTCGTTCGATATTTTGATGATATGTATGTTGTTGATTCCCTTAGTGGTGTTATGTGAACGTCGACTACATGACACTTCACCATATTTGGGTCTAAGAGAATGCATTGCGGAGTAGTAATTAGATGATGGGTTGCTAGAGTGACAGAAGCTTAAACCCTAGTTTATGCGCTATTCCGTAAGGGGCTGATTTGGATCCATATGTTTAATGCTATGGTTAGATTTATCTTAATTCTTCTTTCGTAGTTGCGGATGCTTGCGAGAGGGGTTAATCATAAGTGGGAGGCTTGTTTAAGTAAGAACAACACCCAAGCATCGGTCCACCCACATATCAAATGATCAAAGTTGCGAACGCGAATCAAACAAACATGATGCAAGTGACTAGATGAAATTCCCGTGTGTTCTCAAGAACGCTTAGCTTATTATAAGAGACCGTTCCGGCCTGTCCTTTGCTACAAAAAGGATTGGGCTACCTTGCTGCACCTTAGTTACTATTGCTACTTGTCACTTGTTACAAATTATCTTGCTATCAAACTACTCGTTACCGATAATTTCAGTGCTTGCAGAAAATACCTCACTGAAAACCGCTTGTTATTTCCTTTTGCTCCTCATTGGGTTCGACACTCTTACTTATCGAAAGGACTACGACAGATCCCCTATACTTGTGGGTCATCAATGTGCAATTTTGTTTGCTGCCTCGGCCAACTAGCTAGTAGTCGATGTGCAAATTTTGTCCTAACCCATGGATTGACAGTTTTCATTGTCGGCAATTTGGCCTCATCCATGCTGCCATTGAGATGTGCATCTTCTTCTACAGCCCCGGCCAACTGCCTGACAGTCGATGTGAAGCTTTATCTTTTGGCCCGATCAACTGTCTGGCAATCGAGATGCAACCCCCCCCCCCCCTAACCTGTGGATCTGCAGTTTTATCGTTTAGCATCCCGCTCCACCTACCCTTCCATTGGGATGTGACTGTCGTCTGATGCTCCTGCCAACTACCTAGCAGCCGACGTGCAACTTTCCTCCTACATCATGGATTAAACGGTCATCTATTGTACAACATCCTTCTTTATCTCTAGATTACATTACATAATTAAAATAAAATTGTTTAATTGACAACTGTATATGCCCATTATAGCTCAACGAATCTAGAACAGAATCACACGTGCACTTATAGATGGCCACACATATACACACTGTTCTCGCCTTGATTCATGAATGAAAAATGAAAAGGTGACTGAAAGGAAAAATGAAGCCCCAAGCCTGTGTACACTGTCTCTCTCTATTAAAATAATCTTTCGTCCGGCTTTATAAATAGAACAAGTTCAAGTGCAAGGAAACAAAGGAGTCCGCTAGGGCATCAGCACAATAACGCCAAAAAAACACAAGAGAAATAAAGAAAAAAGACCATCTAGTGACACAGTCTCTTGATCGCCCGTCATGTTGCCCCGGAGTTGCTTTAGCTTGCTCCCGTTATCTTTGTAACCGACATGCGTGCTGGTCCTCTGGAGATAATTAAGATAAACGGAGTATGCAATAAGAAACTTAATCGGAACATAAGGTTTTATTGCGTTTCTGATCTCTGATTATCGTTGTAACAAATTTTGAGTTTAGACAATCAGTGGACGATTGATAACGGACATGTGGCTGCTTCATCCTTCTTTCTCCACTTCATCAGGGTACAGGACACATATACCCACATGCGCCTCCTGTAAATATACATAGCACGAATGCCACCAGTAGCATTACTGTAACAAAACCTGGAGTATTAGTTACTGTGTTTAGTTTCTCTCGTTGAGAAGTTTTGGAAAGAAGACGACGAAGAAGATTGAAGCCTATTTCTTGTCTGTGAGAAAAAATTGAAAGCTTGAGAGAACTCACCGTCAGTGATACTGTCGCCACCCACTTCAGTGGAGACCTCAAACCGCATGTAGCAGTTGTAGCCCACCACCGCGGCCGCCACGCCACCGTCGCCGCGGGCAGCGTGGAGGTCCCAGTCCACGGCCTGCACCGAGTCCTGCAGGCAACGGACGCAGTCGGCCGCCGTCCCGTCCCTCCCGCACTGCGCCACAACGTGCACTGTTCTGATCACTGTGCCCTTGGACTTGGTCTTGTCCGCTGTGGCCAGCATCCGCGGCCCGGAGATGTTCGTGGCCGCGCGCCGCGCCACCTGCTGCGCCATGGCGACGAGCTCATCGTGCAGGTGGAGGCAGTAGAAGGATTTGGTGCTGGCCACAGAGCGAGGGACGGCGTCAACGCCCGGGAGGAGGACGCGCGCGCGGAAGGCGTCCTCGCTAGGCGAGGATGTGTTGGTGTCGGCGTAGGCGAGGAAGCACCGGTCGCTCCAGAAGCCGGCGCGCCGGCTGGTGGCACCGCAGCCGGCGGTGAGCTTCCCAGCCGCGGCGGACAGACACCGGGCGCACTCGGACGACACCGTGGAGTTGCCGAAGCAGAGCCCCCGCGCGAACGAGCGCTCCCCGCGTGCGGGGGAATGTAGGGAGGCGAAGCCCGTGCGTGCGGCGGCGGAGGGGAGAGAGCCGAGGAGCGGGAGCAGGGTGGCGCGAAACGCCGTGCCGTGGGTGGCGTTGGTGAGCGCCGGCGCCGGGTAGCACTGGAGCAAGCCGCCTGCGTCCGCGATGCGTGCGCGCCCCTCACAGGTGCCAGGGGCCGGCGTCGCGGCGAGGAGGAAGGAGAGGAGCAGCCACGAGGTCGCTGGAAGCGCCATTATTGTGGCGTAGCCGCTTTGGCACTTGGAAGTGGAGCTGTGGAAGAGGGGGCGGCAGTGGAGAATGTTTCGAACTTCGACTCCTCAGCTTGGTTGGTGCGGTGTTAACCAGGACGAGGACTAGTCGAAAACGATGCACTGAACAATAATGTGGATTCTTTCACGAAATAAGACTGCTGCCTGCTTTCCCTAAAAAAGATGACTGCTGCCTGCCTGCTCGCAAATATGCAAACTTGGTAGCGCGTACGGTACGGGTCGATGTGGGTGACAGGAGATAAACTACCACACTTCGACACGTGATAAATCAGTACCATTAGTTTTTTTTTTCATGTCAGTACCACCTCACAATCTAAGTGCTGCAAAACGGTCTGACAGCCGTATAAACACGTATTGACCGTGTATCCGACCAGTTCACCCACCAGTCAGGTGACACGGTGGCCTACCCGCTCGTCACGCTGCTGACTCGGACGAGTCACGCTCGGTCATTGTATCTGGTCGGGCCGGTTCGAACCAGTTCGAGCCGCCGCACTCTATCCCTCTGTTTGCCGCGCCCTCGTCTCTCCCATCCGCCCCCACTCGCTGTGCAGTCCGCCGCGCCCGCCAGCACCGCCGCACCATGGTCTTCGAGGATGAGAGCAGCGACGACTCCAGCCTGCAGTATATCAACTCCTCCGACGAGGGCATGCATTACCGGGTCAGTGGTAGAGCTAGGGTTAGGGTTTCTCATTTGGGGATCTGGTTATTTGGTGATTTGGTTTTTTGATTTGGCTATTTTGGTTCATTTTGCTCATGCAGATTCCTGCTAGCATTAAAGACCAAGACTACAATGGCCTCGAAAACGCACCCGAGGGTCTTTGCGTGGAGCATCGGCTGCCAAGTGAGCGCCATGTAGCTTTTGAAGGATTTGAGACGGGTAGGAGGATTCTAGTTTTTGCTCAGCTGTAAGAATCATGAGCATATTTTGTTAATTCTATTTAAATTGGTAGCCTCTTTTTAGTCCTGTAGTGTAGCCTGCGTTAAGTCATTTAGTAGTAAGGTCATTGTTTACCATTTAGTAGTATTGATGTTCACTTGAACAGATTCTGTAGGCATGTGTTCACTTTTCACTTTAGTTAAATAGGCCACTAGATGTTACTACTATATTTGGGCAGGAGCTTAGTTGGCAGTGGAGATGCTCATAGTTTAGTCATCGAACACGTTAACGTACGCGAGATGTGCGCACGCTCGTTGTGTACACCTGTCCTTTTACTGTGCCGGAGAAATAGAGAGAAAAAAAAGAAAGAAAAGGGAGGTGTTACCTGAGTCGTCGCCTCCACCCGATGCCCCCATCTCTCTCACTTATCTCTCTCGCGCGTTCCTTTTTTGCGCCGCCACCTTCGTCGGCCGGTTCCGGCGAACTCTGGCGGTCTCCGCCGTCGTGGTGGCTACCAATCTCTTCCTCTCCTCGCGCTCTATATGCTCCACCGCATCGATTCGTTGATCTCATCCTCATGTGGTTGCCCGCATCGGGTTTACCCATCTAGGGTTTCGGTGGGGTCGACCTCCTCATCGCCGGCGATGCTCCGGTGCCTTGGTCCGGACGTCTCTGTCTCCTGCCGTGCTCTCTCATGCCGCTCTCCCTCCTGACGGCGCTCTCGTGCCTCGGATGCACGCCCGCGTTGGCAGGGCGACACGGTGAGCGGGTGGAAGGAGAAGGCGGCGGCGGTTTTGATATATTATCTGCGTCGACATGGGAGGTGGTGGAGCGGTCTGGACGAGATTCCTGGTGCCGGTTTCCTCACCATGTTGTGACCACCTGCATCGAGCTATGGTTGATGCCAAGGTGAGCTTCTTCCCCCTCCGCTCCTGATCTCTCTCTCCTTGTCATTGAGTTTATTACAATATAAAATTTCTGAAAATTATTGCTGGCAGTTTTGTACAGCAAGAAACAAATCCCAGTGTCCCTGTAGGCTATAAAGCCAAGCCATTTGTTGAGGTTCTCCTGCTACTGCTGCTATCTTGCTACTTTATTTTGTACTTGTTGCTACCTCGTGCTACTACCGCTGCTGTATAGATGTCAATATATGCGTAGACGCGAGTCACTCCAGAACTTCCACAGGCTGAGGTATCAGATGAAATGCCTACGAGATGCAGAGCGTCGAATAGATAATAATCTTTGACGACATTGGTGGTTCTAGAGCATTTAGCTTCCAGGGAATTAGTGTCGTATGTGCAGTAGCTTACCCTCCAGTTGGATTGCATATTTAGCTGATCTTGCCGTGCGGAATGTTATAGCTAATTGGTTGTGCTGAAGATTGTATCTCTCCTATTGACAGTGGAGAGATGTTGCGCGGGGAAATTTCCACAGTAGTTTCGACTCCAACGCTCAATATGTCGAACCCACTGCTAATTATTACATGGTGGACGTTTATTTCAATTCCTATATGAACCAAAATACATGTAGGATAGTCTGTGGGGCAGGAGAGAGTGATGTTTTTAATTTCTACTCCTTCCAGAACTCAAGTGTTGCCACTTGACATCTAATCTACCAGTTTTTTTTGCCTAAGTAAGATGATGAATATCCAAGTATTTATTTCCTGTGATGTGTTGATCTTCTATCGTTTACTGTTTCGTTGTTCAGAACAGGGGTATAAAGATGCACTAATGCATGCCCAGGCTTTAAAAATTAATTGCAGCTCTGATCCAAGAAGCGTGAAGCTCTTGAGTCGCATATAGCAGATCTCAAGAGAGGTTTCGCTGAAATTTCAGCATTCTTCTCCAATATAGCTTCAGTACTTTCTTTCGTCTTCATGCAAATCCTGTAATACGTAATTTCCATTGCTTGCTGAGGTCGGAAAGCATTGAGTTTGATTGTTTGTGTTGTGCAGATAATGAGCGTTTTAGAAGATTGCACATGGAAACCTTATTCATGTTCACCAACCAGGTAGATGGCTACGACGCTATCTGTGGCGTCCCTTGGTCCCTTCTCCCCGGCACCAACCTTCTTGACGGTATGGTCTTCCTCCTCCTCGCCATTTGCTATTTAAAGGGGATTTGTTGTACTAGATAAGAAAGTTCTGTATGAACCATTTTTGTATTGCCATTTTTCTTTTTGATTACTGTGTTTACACTTTGAACTTCCAAATTAGATATATGGTCTAAAGCTAAATTCAGAAGCAAGTTCTGTACGGTCATTTTTTTCTTTAGAGCTCTTGTCTCATAAGTATATTGGAGTGGGACAACTTTGCAATTACTGATGGAAAAATAAAGTTGGCAAGCACTTGTGCTTTTGCTTTTGGGATCCCATTTACTTCGTAACAACACACTTTTACAATGTCTTGTAATATTAACATTCAGACAACTAGGCGTGATGTGTTGTGAACTTGTAACTGCTACCCCTTTTCTGATCATTTTTTTGTTTTCCATTTTGGGTACATAAAAAGTAATTAGTTTGTAGCACAAGGTTTATTTTATTTTATATAACAGATTGGCAAAGGACGTGAGCAGACATGAAAGTATATAAGTACCATGATTTATTTAGATGTTCCTCTCTCTTCTGTTATTTTGGTACTGCTTTGAAAGGTTTGTGTGCACTTTACAACTAGGTCACTAACAGGTCATCATCTCACAATTTCAACCACATGTCTTTGCACACACAGGTTGGGTGATGATTTCCAGAAAATTTAATGGATATCGAATGGTGCTGAGAAGTTTGCCGCAAAACGCAACCGAGGCGACCTCCCGCACAAAAGTGTCGACGAGCTGCGAAACATGTATCCATGGGAGACAGAGGTGCGTTTCTATCAGACCTAAATTCAGTCGTCCTCTCTTTCTTTGTTTTTTTTTTCATATATACATAATACCAAGTCTAACAATACATCTGCGCTGCACTCTTTCCCTTGGCAAAACACAGATTTTCTTTGCACTGTCACAATTACAAAAGTGATGCCTAAGCAGCCATGGAGGTTCCAATCCTGTTCGAAGTCCCATCATTCTACCACCTCTTACGGCTTGGAGTTCAAATGCAGCGCATGATGTGTCTCAACGAAAGCTTACCCAAAGTACAATCTCGTATCGAAACAAAAATGCAACATAGTCTTCTTGATCAGTCAACTAATACAGCTATTGGTTTCGTATGCATATTTTGTCTTTGTTTAGAAGGAACAGATGGCACAGGCGCAACAGAGTTTGTGTTCTTCAACCGAGTTGCACAGCAACTTGTTGGAAAATCTGTCATGGCACTACTAAGGTCATCTAGGCTTCCTCGTGAAACAGTTGTAGTTGTGTCTCAGAAATACACCCTCGCTGTCTCGGTTACCCAAAAGAGCCTCTTACAGAGAAACATCTCATTTCAAGTGAATGGCATTGAAACCTTTTTTGGGAGGCAGAACTCTGTGGCACGTGATACTCGTGCTCCTACTGTGATGTCCCTGGCAGCTCCAATTGGATCTTCAACTGGTCATGCGCTTGCTGTACCCACCAACCCCAGCTCTGTAGAAGGCATTCCTGAGCTCCCCATAGTCACTGAAAAAGAAATCAAAAAGCCAAGTGCATCACATGTGGTATGCCCTTGAAAATATGTAGTATTTCTTATCTAAATTCTCTTGGTCATGTAGTTATGTTTCTACAATGCTTTTGTTTCTGTCTTTAGCCACTTCGTCTCCTGAAGAGAAAGGGTATCGATGCCTCTGTTGGAGTAGAGTCGTTAAGCAAGGTTACTGACAATGGTGCTTCAAGTGATGGAACTACACTGCTGCCAATTACACCTCCTATGTATGTTTGTCCTCCAATTGAAAAGAACTATGATTTGCTCTCTCCTGTTTTCAATCAATTTATTGTAATCTCACTTCTACCATACACAAATGAACAAAATGGGCACAAGGACAAGAACATTGAGGTTGAAAACCCAGTACCTGAGGGTGCCGCATCTCCTCCTCCTTCAACCCTATCTGCAGTGCAAGGTTCCGCTCCTCCATCCAGGTTCCTCTCTCTCTCTGTGTGTGTGTGTGTATGTGTGCATGTGCGTGTGCGCGCGCGTGCGTGCATGTGTGTAGCTCCATCGATGTTATCAACTGTGCTCCCATAACCTGACCTCCACTCAGCTGGTTCACTCTTGTTTTTTTGCTCCGGTTTCATACTTTGCACATAATGTTTGGTGTCACTTGGACTTTGGTTGAGCTCTGTGTCGGTGTACTAAGTATTGGGCCAATTAGTACCCCGTACTTGTGCACGGGCTGTGGTAGCCATACTCGCGGCCAGGCTTGTCGGGAAATAGTTGGAGGTAAATTCAAGTTATCGAAGAAACACCCAAGTCAAGAATCTGAGGATCAGCAGATAAGAAGAGCTGAAGACCGAAAGCCAGTCTCCCCGGCAAGATCTTCGCCAGCTCGCTCTTCGGGACATCGGCCTTCGTCTCCTTGCTCTTGCCTTTGCCCTTGCTAGTCTTGGGCGGCATGGCGATTGCGTAGGCGGAGGCTGAGGATAGAGCAGGTGCGGAAGCGAAGAGCGGATGAGGAGAAGTCTGGCTTTGAACTCAAGAAGGGGAAAATATTGGCGAAGTCCAGATTGGGAAGAAGAGGGGGTAAATAGGCTGCGCCTCTACATTTTCCCTTTTTATGGGGAAGGAGCGAGGCCGCCTCTTTTACTCCCCAATGTAAATACGCCTCTGCAGGCACGCTGCAGTTGCAACCTTTCAGCGCACGCTTCCCACGTCGCGCATTCAGCGCGCGTAGTGGGGGGCACAGTAAGCGGGATATTTACGAGCAGTTAATTCCCTGCCACGCGTGCCCGTGCACTGTTTGGGCCTAGCCCAACAACGCCTCGCACTCGTGTGTGGCCTAGGCCCGGGGGCTCCTGTCGGTGTACTAATTATTGGGCCATTAGTACCCCGTACTTGTGCACAGGCAGTTGTAGCCATACTCGCGGCCAGGCTTGTCGGGAAACAGTTGGAGGTAAATTCAAGTTATCGAAGAAACACCCAAGTCAAGAATCTGAGGATCAGCAGATAAGAAGAGCTGAAGACCGAAAGCCAGTCTCCCCGGCAAGATCTTGCCGGGGTGGCCTGCGAAGCCCGGTAAGATTCGGCGCCTGGCAAGATTCTGCCACTGTGCCACCGCTTTGGCACAGCAACCAGCCTGACATTCTGGCTCCTTCTCTGGATGCGTGGCAACGCGCCAGTGGAGGAGAGCTTAAGCGCTGCTGATGGGATGGCCCCTTTTTCCATCCCCAAGAAATGAGGACACCTAAACGGACACCTCACGGTGCATTAAATGCATTCGTCCTAATCCGTTAGTGGTTAGGTATGATGACCCTGTAGCTACTTTACACCTCAATGTATGTACATTTTGCCACTGTGGTGACCCCTTCGAACGTATAAAAGGAGGCCCAAGGCAGCTGCTACAGGGGAGGAGGATCTTCTGGCCCATCCTGCATGCGTAGCTGCTCTTTGAATGTACTGTTCATCGCAAGCGCTCCTGGAGCCTGGGCTCAAGAACACTCTTAATAAAACAAAGCAGGAGTAGGGTTTTACGCTGATTAGCGGCCCGAACCTGGGTAAAATCACCCCGCGTCGATCGTTGGTTCTGCTCTTTGTGCATACCTCTCTCCCTGCCGAATCGTAAAGGGGTCCTTTGGGATCCCATAGGTGTCGTACGCCGACATCTTTGGCGGGCCAGGTAGGGGGATTGAGGTTGTGTGAACCTGATCCAGTGATCGGCGCCTTAGTGTCTTCATCATCCTCATCATCATGCCACCCAAGAAGAAGAGTGCCGCAACGACGCAACCATCTACATCCGTTTTGCCTGTGCCCTCGCGTACGGGTGATGGTGTGGATACAGAAGGAAGAGGTTTAGAGCCTCCACGGCGTTCCGGTGATCCAATCCAGGCGAGCGGCGTCGTTCGCAGCGGCAGCGGAAACCCACACGCCGCTGGATCCAGAGATGGGGCTGTGCTACCTACAGGCGGCGCAACGAACTCCAGAGATCAGAGGACGCCTTCTAGGACTCCCGCGCCGGCGCAAGCATCACGGCCTTCCCAGGTCGTGTGCGATGAGCAGCGCCATGGCGCTGGTGGTTCAGGGTGTCCCCATGAAAGGACTTCTGTGCATTGATCCCCAGGTGCGCAGGCCCAGCATGCACGTCAAACTGCCGGTGGAAGTGGCGCGCGGTCGCGTGATCGTGGCGGTGCTCCTTCTAACATTGTTAGGAGTCAGAGCACCTCACGTACCTCGCACCTGTCGCCGCCGCCTACGCCAGCGGAAGCTTTGGCACGTGCGCAGCTGCTCCTCGATTTCCCTCCTGCTTCGGAGAAGATGGAGGAGTGGCGATCTACTATCCAGAGCCTCATTGGTTTCGCCAACAAAGATGGACCGCATGAGGCAGGGCCCTCACAACGGCGGTCCATCGATCCGGCGCGAGCCGATGCGGAGAAGACCGGAGGCGGTGCGACCACGGTGCACTCCCCTCCACGACACCAGTCGCGGTCGGCAACTCGGCGGACTGATGGCCGCGATGATGATTCCACGGCGTTGTCCGATCCACGGATGCGCCGCGACCAGCGTCAAGTTCTCCAGGAACGAAGCAAAAAGGACGCTCGAACTACCATCGAGCGGCGACGGGAAGCGCGCTATCAATCTGATAAGCGCGCAGGGCCCGCTGTCGACAAGCCTACGCCAGGGGATGCAGGCGACTTGCCTTACGAGGTGGGTACTCCAGCGTTTACCCGTGAGCTGCGGCAAGTCCAGTGGCCCAATTCCCGAACCTTCAAGCCAGAGGTCCCGGAGAAATATGACGGCAAGACTCAGCCCTCGGAGTTCTTGAGCATCTACACCATTGCGGTGCAGGCTGCCGGGGGCCGAGATGACAAGATACTTGCCAACTACTTCCCGTTGGTGCTCAAACCCAACGTCAGGTCGTGGTTGATGCATCTGCCGGAGAATTCTATTTCTTCTTGGTCAGATCTGTGCCATCAGTTTGTTGGCGCCTTTGTTGGAGGCCACCAAGCTCCTGGCCAAGAAAGTGATTTGCATCTCCTCCCTCAAAAGGAGGGCGAACCTCTGCGCAAGTTTATCCAAAGATTTAGCCGAGTGCAATACAATATTCCTGACGTTCATCCTGCCGCAGTTGTTAGCACGTTTCATCAGAACGTGCGTAACCGCAAAATGCGTGAAGAGTTGGCGATGAACAAGGTCAGGAGTATTGCTGAGCTTTACGCTTTGGCCGACAAGTGCGCTCGGGCTGAAGAAGGGAGGAAACTCCCTGGCGAGGCTGTTGGCGCGGGGGGCGAATCAAAAGATGAAGACGCTGCAACCCCGTTAAAGAAGGGCCGACGGCGGAACAAGAAACACAGAGGCAAGGCCGTGCTTGCTGTCGAGGAGTCCGGCAACCCCGGCACCGCCAAGAAGGCCAAGGTTGACGACCCCGACAAGGAAGTTGTCGGGTGCACCTCCTGCCAGGCCTTGGCGGCTGCCGACAAGTCGGAAAGCTCCGGTAAGCAGTATTGCAAGATTCATCGCACCAAGGGCCATGATCTCCAAAACTGCCGGCAAGTTGAGCAGCTTGTCGAGAAGCAGAGAGCTGAGTATGAAAGACGAGACAAGGAGAAGGCCCAGGACAGTGCAGACGGGTCCGGCAAGAAGCGCGGTGGCCGAGGGGGTCGCCGCGACAAGGCCAAGCAAGAGAGGGAGAGACCCGCTCGAGGCCGTGACAAAGAAGAGGGTGATGATGATGAGTCCAGTGAGCACGGATTTCAGAAAGCTACAGAGGCCATGTGTATCGACGGAGGCGCCTCATTGCATTCTTCCCACCGTCGACTTAAACAGTGGATGCGAGAGGTTAATGCAACGGAGCCATCGTTCGATGCACGTAAACCCCTGAAGTGGTCCAACACGCCTATCATTTTTGACGCCGAGGATCACCCTGATCGCACAACGTGGTCGGGTGCTTGCCATTGTTGGTCTCACCAACAATCCGCAACCTCAAGGTGACGAAAATGCTAGTTGACGGTAGGGCCGGGCTGAACCTAATCTCGCCGGATGTGCTCAAGAGGCTCCAAATTCCTGATGAGGATCTCGAGGAAACGGGCACGTTTCAAGGGGTCAATCCAGGAAGGACCCAGCCAAAAGGCAAGATTACGCTACCGGTGACATTTGGTAGCAAGCTTAACTACAGGACAAAGTCGGTAGTGTTTGATGTCGCCAAGATCCCTATGTCATACAATGGGATCCTTGGCCGCCCAACGCTGGCTAAGTTCATGGCGGCATCACACTATGCGTACAATGTGCTGAAGATGCCCGGGCCGTTGAGTGTCATCACTATCCACTCCGACAAAAAGGATGCGCTCATCTGTGCCGACCAACTCTACCGGAAAGCAGTTGCAGCACCTGCTGTCAAGGCATCTGCTCCTGCCACTGGAACTCCCGGGGGGAAGAAGAAGACCGGCAAGAATCTTGGCGCAAACTCCGGCAAGCGCACCTCCTCGGAGTGCTGCGCTTCCGTTGAGGACGCACCAGAGAGTTCCACCTGCAAGAACAAGAAATCCGAGGCTGCTCCACCAGAGACCAAGAAGGTGCCCGTCAGGGAGGACGGAGCGGGAGGAACTTTCACCATAAGTTCCACCCTAGATGACAAATAGGAAAGCGCGCTCATTGTCTTCCTGCGGGCGAATGTCGACGTGTTTGCATGGCAACCGTCTGACATCCCCGGTGTTCCCAGGGAGGTAATTGAGCACCACCTTGCTGTCTATCCTCACGCACGACCCGTCAAGCAGAGGGTCAGGAAGCAAGCTTTGGAGCGGCAATAATTCATTGCCGAAGAAATCAGGAAGCTAGAAGCGGCAGGATTAGTCAGAGGAGTGCTTCACCCAACGTGGTTGGCCAATCCGGTTGTAGTGCGCAAGCCGAATGGGAAATGGAGGCTGTGTATTGATTATACAGACATCAATAAAGCCTGTCCAAAAGATCCTTTCCCCTTGCCGCGCATCGACCAGATTGTGGACTCCACTGCTGGTTGTGACCTACTGTCGTTCCTTGATGCCTACTCGGGATATCATCAGATCTTCATGGCAAAAGAAGATGAAGAAAAGACCGCATTTATCACCCCATGTGGTATGTATTGTTTTATACGAATGCCTTTCGGGATGAAAAGTGCTGGTTCTACATTTGCGAGAGCGGTCCAAATTGGTTTTGAGCCTCAGCTCCATAGAAATATGGAAGCATACATGGATGACATAGTGGTCAAAACCAAGGAGAAAGCGACGCTCATACAAGATTTAGAAGAAACATTTGCAAATCTGCGCAAGATCAACTTAAAGCTCAATCCAGAGAAGTGCGTGTTTGGTGTCTCTTCCGGCAAGCTTCTCGGGTTCTTTGTATCTCAGCGAGGGATCGAAGCGAACCCCGACAAGATCAAAGCTATTGAGCAGATCGAAGCGCCAAGACGCGTCAAGGCTGTACGTCGTCTTGCCGGCTGCGTTGCTGCCCTAAGTAGGTTTATCTCCAAATCTGCTGAGCGCGCCCTGCCCTTTTTCAAAATTCTAAAGAAGGCAGGTCCAATGAAATGGACTCCGGAAGCGGAGGCTGCGCTGTAAGATTTGAAGAAATACCTTTCTTCTCTGCCGACACTAGTCGCGCCTAGGCCACAAGAGCCGTTGATGCTGTACCTGGCAGCGACAAATCAAGTGGTTAGTGCTGCGTTAGTGGCACAGAGAGAAGCTGATGAGGAGGCAACACCAGCGGCAGGGTCGCCAAGTGACGAGGCGGGATCTTCCCCGACAAGGATTGGTCCCGGCAAGACAGGATCTGCGCAGTGAGAAGAACCAGTGCAAAAGAAAAAGGTGGTGCTGCGCCTAGTTTATTTTGTTAGCTCGCTCTTGCAAGGAGCTAGGTCAAGATACTCTGGTGTGCAGAAGTTGCTCTTCGGCCTTCTTATGGCTTCGAGGAAGCTGCACCATTATTTTCAAGCACATGAAATTACCGTCGTCACTCTCTTTCCGTTGCAACGGATTTTGCGAAATCCAGAGGCAACCGGCAGGATTGTGGAGTGGGCGTTGGAATTGTCAAGCTTTGGTCTCAAGTTTGAAAGTACTTCGACAATTCAGAGCAGGGCCTTGGCAGAATTCATTGCGGAATGGACCCCAATGCCAGACGAAGAGGTTCAAGAAACGACTCTCCCCGGCAAGGAAATTGATCAAGAATGGGTTATGTACTTTGACGGGGCTTTTTCGCTGCAAGGCGCCGGTGCTGGCGTGCTGCTTGTCGCACCCACCGGAGAGCACCTCAAGTATGTAATCCAGATGCATTTCCCCTGGGAGAGTTTGACAAACAACACTGCGGAGTACGAAGGGCTGCTTGCCGGTCTCAGGATCGCGGCAGACCTTGGTATCAAGAAGCTCGTCATCAGAGGCGATTCGCAGCTTGTTGTCAGGCAAGTTAACAAGAATTATTAGAGTCCATTGATGCAAGCTTACATGGATGAAGTGAGAAAAATGGAAGAATGCTTTGATGGTCTGCAAATGAAGCACATTCCTCGTGCCGAAAACAGTATTGCTGACGACCTGTCAAAACGCGCTGCCCTCAAGTTGCCTGTGGAACCAGGAACTTTTGTGCTCCATTTGACTCAACCATCTGTTGCGCCATCAATGCGGCAAGAAAAGAGAAGAAAGCTGAATTCTGGACAGTACTTTCCTGCAGAGCTCCCTGGAGCCGCCGGCAAGGAACTTGTCGGGATCAGCGACAAGCCTGCCGGGGAACGACAGGCTCCGGCGGAACCTCACGCTTTCGCTGTCGAGACAAATGTTCCCCTGGCGGAAGAGATGCCTTTAGTCCTAGCTGTCGAGCCCCAGGCTCCAGCATGGGCACATCACATCGTCCATTTCCTTCAGACAAGAGAACTCCCTGAGGAGCAGGAAGAAGCAGAAAAAGTAGCCCATCAGTCTGCTATGTACCAGTTCGTCGATGACGTCCTGTACAGAAAGAGACCAAACGGTGTGAAATTGAAGTGCATTCCTCGGGAGGATGGACTAGAGCTGTTGGCAGAGATACATGGAGGCATATGTGGCTCTCACATAGGATCAAGAGCACTTGTCGGGAAAGCATTCCGGCAAGGTTTCTTTTGGCCCACCGCTCTCCAGGATGCAACTGCACTAGTAACCAAGTGTGAAGCGTGCCAGTTTCATTCGAAGAAATCACATGAGCCAGCTCAAGCTCTTCAGACGATCCCTCTCTCCTGGCCATTTTCGGTCTGGGGGCTCGACATACTGGGGCCCTTCCCCCGTGCTACCGGGGGCTTTGAGTACTTGTACGTTGCGATCGACAAGTTCACAAAGTGGCCGGAGGTGGAAGCGGTGAGAAAGGTGACAGCACAATCAGCCGTCAAGTTCTTTAAAGGAATAGTTTGCCGTTTCGGTGTACCCAATAGGATCATCACCGACAACGACACGCAATTCACAAGTCGCACCTTCATGCAGTACGTCCAAGATCTTGGCGGCAAAATTTGTTTTGCCTCTGTTGCTCACCTGAGAAGCAACGGCCAAGCAGAGAGGGCTAATGCTGAAGTGCTGTGCAGTCTCAGGACCAGAACCTTTGACAAGCTGAGAAAATGCAGAAGACGCTGGATTGATGAGTTGCCGGCGGTTCTTTGGTCAATCAGGACGACACCAAATCGAGCCACTGGCCAGACGCCCTTCGCTCTGGTCTATGGAGCAGAAGCAGTTCTCCCCATGGAACTCATATACAGATCACCTCGAGTGCTCACTTATGATGAGCTTGAGCAAGAGCAACTGCGGCAAGATGACGCTGCGCTCCTTGAGGAGAATCGTCTTCAGGCTGCTGTGCGAACTGCACGCTACCAGCAAGCTTTGCGCCGCTACCATAGCCGCAAAGTTCATGCCCGAAGTCTTGAGGAAGGCGACCTTGTTCTTCGACGGATTCAGTCCGCCAAGAATTCAAACAAGTTGACGCCAAAGTGGGAAGGCCCTTATCGGGTAGTACGAGTCACTAGGCCCGGCGCTGTTCGCCTGGAGACCGAAGATGGCGTTCCAGTGAGCAACTCCCGGAATATCGAGCATCTTCGCAAGTTCTACCCATAAGGCGCGGTTGCCGGGGGCCCCCGGCAACCACCTTTTTGTACAAGTCTTACCGGCAAGGCATGTAATCCTTTGTACAAAGCCAGGCGCAGACCCTGAGCCCAGATGAATAAGTTTAAGTGTTGTGCATTTCCTTAACGATTTCCATGTTATATATATGCATGCTTGTCTAAGACGTTGTATGACACTTGTTCCCGGTAAGTACTAACGAACCGCCAAGGTTCCGTATCTTTATTTTCTCTTCTTTCTTTTTCTCAAAAGACAAAAGGATTCCTCGCGCTCACATTTGCTGGGGGGGGGGGAGGAAGATATGAGTACCAGTTGGCGACGTTCAGAATTGACACCTTACCGGAAGAAGAACAACGACAGAAAGCTAAGTTATAAAACTTTAAGCAAGTTCCTTTTATTATGAAGTTATTTTCCTTAGATGATTTCGACTTTTGTATGGAAAACCTGCACGCGAAGGAACCCTTGACGTAATCGGTTGCGCCCTTATTTTGTTTCGAGTCCGCTCAACAATTTAAGTGGCAGCACTGAGAACGCCAAGGTGCCTTGCCGGCCGCTGCACCTCCAGCAGGCTGCTGAAGTCCCGCACCCAGCACTCGCGGCAGGTTGCGCGCCGGCAAGTTTTCAGTAAGCGTAGGGTGTACTCCGTACATAAAGGAATTAGACAAGGGAAATAGCATGCATATACCCAAACATACGCAAGTTATATTACATCAATAAGTTGCCGCAGTTCTAACACAAGACTTGATTGTCTTTTGGCATGGAATGGTGGCGACAAGGAAAAATGAGGCAGCTAGTCCCTGTGTTGGCCCTCGACCCTCTTGATCGAATCTACCTTCTCAAGGATGGGCGCGACAAGCTCCTCAAGTGCTTTGAGATCTGCATCCTTCGGCAAGTGGTCGAGCACGTTGGTGAGATCAATGCCAGGGTTCTTATGCACCACCTTGACGAGTACCTTGCAGAGGACGGCCAGGCAAAGTTTGCGGGATTCATTGGCCAGTTGGGTCGCTCGGTTGGACTGTAGCAGCTTCAAGGCGTCAATGATGCTTTCGAAGAACATGGTCAACCTGGCGCTCGAAGATATCCTGTCTTCGGAGGAATACCTGAAGTTTTGCAGGCCATCCTGGCCCATGGTTGACAATTGTGCTGTGAGCCTCTCCGCGGTGTCGACAAGGCGATCAGTCCAGATTTTCACACCCTTCTCATAGTTGATTTGGGCGGCGGCAGCGCTCTTAAGCAAGTTCCTCTCTTCCTGAAGATCTTTGCTTAGGGCCTTCTCGCGGGCCCTGCCGTCCTTGAGGGACTTCTCCAGCGTGGTCAGCTTTAGCCTCAGATCGGCGATGGCATCGTTGGCTGAAGTGAGCTGTTTGGTCTTGTCGGACATGGCAACTTGCATCTCCGCCAGGCTGTGGAGAGTTTTCTCCCTGTCCCCTTTGAGCGTTGAGAGCTCCTTGCCGTGTTCTTCAAGATCCACCTCCAGCTTCTTCACTTTGTCGCTCAGCTCGTTCTTGGCGGCCTCTGCAGCCTCGGCAGCATCGACGGCCTTCTTGAGCTTGCCGGCGTGATCTACAGTTAGAGCTTCGAGCGCCTCCTTGTGCTTTTGTTCCAGCTCCTGGATCCGCTGCGCGACAAGCTTATCGATCTCCTCATCTTTGCCGCGAAGCTTGGCGGCGAGTGCCTGCTCACGTGCGACAAGATCTTCCTCGTGGGCATCAAGTGCAATGCGACGCTCCGTCAGGAGAGCATCTTCAGCGGCAGCTCTTTGTGCAGCTTCCTCTTGCGCTTTCTCCATGTCAGATTGCTTCAAGAGGAGTTCCGTCCAGTTTTGGCTCACTTGTTCCCGGCTCGCGTTCAACTCTTGAAGGGCCTCGGCGTACCAAATTTGCATCTGCTCAATGCGCTTCTGAAAACCTGCTTCGGCTGCTTCGACAACTGCCATTCTGGAATCTGCCTTCTCTTTTCGAGCCCGGTGGAGTGCTTGGAGCTTGCGGAAATTTTCGCCCATGGCCTGGAGGAGCTGATCCTCTTCAGATTTGCCACTGTTGGTGCTTGGATCATCAACGATTTCGAGCCCGGCAACGGTGATGATTTCTTCATCGAAGGTTTCCCCTTCGGTCGGCGTTTCAATATTTGCCGTGCCCGGCAAGTTGATGAATAGGTTGTCGCCAACCTTGAGATATTTGCTCGATGAGGGAGCTTCGGATGTCGATGGTTGGTCCTCGACGTTCGTCTCGCCGGTGGCTGGGGGCTCTGTGGCCGATGTAGCGCCTGACGCTCCTACGGCAGGAATGCCGTCAGTGTGGTCATCAGTCTCCTCGCCGGCCCTCTCGGCAGATTCCTTGGCGGTTTCGTCGACAACAGTTTCGCCAACCTCATCAGTGGCGTCTTTGGCGGCCTCGTTAGCGGCGATCCTGTCAGCTTCGGCGGCGGCGTCTCTGGCGATCTCCTCGATGACAACGTCGACATCCATGTGTTCCATCACAGGGAATTCTGGAGGACGAAGGAAGGAAACAAAATAAGATCAAGATTGAAATTCAAGAAGACAAAAAGAAAGAAAGATAAAGAAAAGGAAAGCAAGCGCTCTAAGGCAAATAGTTACCTGCGTCGAGTTGTTGAGAGGTGGCCTCGCCCCTCTCGGCAACGTTGGCTGCCGGGGAAATGTTGCCGGTACCCATGCGTACCGGCTCCTCCTCAACCAAGATAGGCTCGTGGGTGGTAACTCTTGCTGGGAATGCGCTTGTGAGCGGCGCGGTTGACGGAGGCGGCACGACGGGGGCGGTTTCCACCTCTCCCTGTTGCTGCTCTTCTCCTGCAAGCCTGAAGATATCAGCGACAAGGGTAGAAACCTCAGCGCCTGCCAGCGGGAAACGAGTGAAGAACTCACGCTGGGGGCTACGCTGGGGGCTGCGTTGAGGGCTGAGCCCCGGGCTGACGACGACAATTTCCGGTGCACTCGTAGATCCAGCCAGGGGCTCGTCGCCCGTGGAAGTCCTCGACCTCTTCGCCGCCCTTTCTGCCAAGGTTTCTGCATCACTGCAGAGATAGGACAAAGCAAGGCTATGAGATTACTCCGAAATTTTGGGAGATAAAGGCTATGACAGGATACTTACTCTTCCTCTTCTTGTTCCAGGCTAAAGCCGGAGATGTCGAAATCGACCTCCGTTGCAGTGTCCGTGTGAGGGGGCGGAGGAGGGGTCCTGGGTCACTTGGCTGTAGCAGGCACGGGGGATTGGCATGATTCCGCCACCTCAGCCTCCGGTGCGGTCGTGTGAGACGCCCCTGCCGCCTCAGTAGTTGCCGCAGGTGCGGGTCTCGCGCGCCGCGCAGGTTGCTGTCGGACTCCTTGCCGCGGCGCAGTCTTGCCGGCCGCCTTCTTGCAGGGAGCCTCGCTGCTCGAAGAGGGTTGGCTTGCAGGGATGCCAGAAGCAGCCTTTCGAAGAACGCGCTTGGTCTTCTTCGGAGCTGGGGGCTCCTCCTCCGGCTCTTCTTCGGCTACATCCTCGTCGGACGAGTCCTTGGCAGCCGCGCTGCTCTGTTCCCCGGCAGCCTCAGCCTCCCCGGCAAGGTTTTCTTCCATCACAACCTCTGCATCGCTGGTTTCCCATTCGGTGAAACCGACGCTGCCGGCCTCCGCGGTAAGATTCGCTTCTTCCACCCTAGTGGCAATATACGCCACTTCTTCGTCAGTGGTGGCGCGAATGAGGCCCATTTCTTCCCGGATGGCCTTCTCCGACAAGTTGTCGAAGAACTTTTGTGCTTCCTCCTCGGCTGGCTCGGCCCAAGTCACGTCAAGACCATGGGCGTTGAACATTGGCATGAAAGCAATGATTGACCCCAGGGCGGAGTTGTTGCACAAAGGGACAATTCTTGCCGGCAGCCGATGTTTGTCGTCGTGCTGGAATAGCTTGTGGCGGAGAGCACCGAGCTACATGGCCGTCAAATTGTTGTTCAATCCAGGGCGCAGCCTCATGATGTCCGCTGCGTTCCGGTACTCCCAAGCTGGTCTTCCCCTGCTCTGTAGGAGGGCGATACGGCGGCGGAGGAAATCGAAGCCAATCATCTCCAGTGTGAGCCCGACAGCTTTCAGGCGAAGAATCCTGGTGGTGGCGATCATGAGTATCTCATCCTCCGTGGCGAGATCGCTCCAGTCACTGCCGCAGACCACCTTCTGCTATCGAGGCAAGCAGAACGGATGGGGATCTGCTTCCTTGATCCAGCACCACTCAGACCGCCATTCATCCCACTTCTCGTGGTAGACCCCATCCGGATATATCTCCTTATTCCAAGCCCGTGGAATCCAAGTGATAGAACCGGAAAGGGCCTCCCCCTTTTGGATGCGAGGAATAAAATAATGGCGGAAGAGGGCAGTGTTGGGAACTACTCCGGCAAAGTTTTCGCAAAGATGAGCGAAGACAGACATGCACATTACGGCGTTCGGCGTGAAATCAAGAAGATGGAAGCCGTATGTGTACATAATGTCGTTGAAGAAATCAGAGAATGGAGGACAGAGTCCGCAATAGAAATAAGCGGTGAAGAGTGATATCTGTCAGGTCCGCTCTTGGAACAAGAACCTGGAATCACGCGAGTTGCGGGGTGAGCTTGCGTCGCCTTCGCCCACATGCACTGGTACCGATTCTTCAAGGCCCTCACATCGAGCGTCGGAGCGAAGAC